>OX352308.1:28112217-28767217 GCA_947086415.1 Pammene aurita | reverse complement strand
AGCATGAGTCTATGATGCGCCAAACCCGAGATCCAGTAGGGATCCTCAGGGTCCAGCATGAGCTCCAGATTTTGATACCGGTACCATCTGCTCATCAGTACAAGTCGAATGAGCCCAAACAGCGTGAGTCTATGATGCGCCGAACCCGAGATCCAGTAGGGATCCCCAGGGTCCACTATGAGCTCCAGATTTTGATACCGGTACCATCTGCTCATCAGTACAAGTCGAATGAGCCCAAACAGCATGAGTCTATGATGCGCCAAACCTGAGATCCAGTAGGGATCCCCAGGGTCCAGCATTAGCTCCAGATTTTGATCCCGGTACCATCTGCTCATCAGTACAAGTCGAATGAGTCCAAACAGCATGAGTCTATAATGCGCCAAACGCAAGATCCAGTAGGGATCCCCAGGGTCCAGCATGAGCTCCAGATTTTGATACCGGTACCATCTGCTCATCAGTACAAGTCGAATGAGCCCAAACAGCATGAGTCTATGATGCGCCAAACCCGAGATCCAGTGGGGATCCCCAGGGTCCAGCATGAGCTCCAGATTTTGATACCGGTACCATCTGCTCATCAGTACAAGTCGAATGAGCCCAAACAGCATGAGTCTATGATGCACCAAACCCGAGATCCAGTAGGGATCCCCAGGGTTCAGCATGACCTCCATCTTAGGATACCGGTCCCATTGCTTATTAATACAAGCCCCCGAGTCCAGAGTCAAAATCGAAACAAAAATCAAAACCTCGTAGCTTAACCTAAATTCGCGTTTAGTTAGGTAAATTATTTATTAATGTCAATTACCAATTCAATCTACACTAAAAATTAAATCAATGTTTCAATTTTTGAGAAAGACTAAAAATTAAATATCTTCAATTATTAGTTATTCGCAAAGGATTAACACGTTAGTTACAATTAATTTCAATTCTAATTGAAATCAATTTGCACTAAACTATTAGTGTTCAATTTTTACTAACGTGTTTCAATCTTCAATTTTTAACTTTCAATTACACTAACGTTCGGCCAACACTGGCTGCTAGTGTCATGCGGACTTTTGAGACGGCTGCGGTCCGGGTGGTCTGTATAATTAAGGTTTAATATGTAAGTAGTTATTGTTGACAAAGCCTGTGGCGGATTTCATCTTGTAAATTTTGATTTTTATGTGACGAAGCCTGTGGTTGACCTGTTTTTGTATCTACCTGACGAAGCCTGCGGCGTAGATTTTTAAATTGTGGACAAAATAATTATTAATGGTAAATAAATAATACTTATTATATTAGTTTACTTATAGGATTTACTGACACTGTAAGGTTGAAGCTCGTCAATATTTTTCATATGCGCTTACAGATGATGATCAAGGGCAAGGTGAGATTTAGCTGTAAGTACGTCCTTCCTAAGTAAATAAATGAATTATTGAAATTAAAAAAAAAGAGATTCCGCCACAAAGCTAAAATCATCTGCGTACATTGTCTTCATAATGGTGATTTGAGATTTCAAAGTAAGTATCTCTAGAGTTGAAACACGCGTTCACCCAAGAAGGACAGATACACGCAACGCGACTAATTTTAAAACACGTGTTAAGATGTCTTACAGCATACCGTAACTAGCCTACATAATTTAGTCGGTTTCTTTGTTGCCCTTCAAAAAGCGATGGAGGGCAACAAATGTTTATATTGTACTTAGGGCCTTTTAGTAGTAAGCAATAATCTCAATGTGAGGCTATGACAAGGACTAACGATTAGCGCCTTCTCTGGAAGACCATCCCGTTCGGTCTTGGTATTTGGAGGCACGGTAGCGCCTCCGCCAAGTCCAGCAAAACAAACAACAAAATGCACGGCCGTACCATCCTTTTCCCGAAGCCATTCAGGCAATTTTCTACCACCTCTAACTCTGTTGTGGATAAAGCTAGAAGTCTGAAATTTCAGGGAACAAGAGGCGATAACACAAAGAAGATATATTCCCAAGATCATTTAATTTTAAGTTATAATTTAAGAATTGCAAGTCAAAGTTCCTTAGTTTTGTCACTGACTGACTGACTGACATATGACTGATCAACATAATTCTAAGATATTTCTAGCTGACCCAAAAGCTCCAAATTTTGAACACATCTAGTATTAGGGCTATAAACTGCTATAAAGCCACCGAATATCTAAATATACTGCAATAGCATTAGGCTTGTCTTGTTTTATAAACCGCACAAGTAACATTTCAATCCCATATAAATATATGAGATCACAAAGTTACTTTATCAGTTGATAGAATTTTAGTCTTTTAGTAGTAGTAGTAGTAAAACACTTTATTGTACAAGAAAACACAACGAAAGACATATGACACAACATATAGGTACGTACAAAGGCGAACTTATCCCTTTAAGGCAGTCATACTCTGTGTTCCGCAGAACCCTAGGGTTCCGCGATACCCCTAAGGGTTTCGCAAGAATGAAAAAAAAATCAAAACACCTTTTTCTGGTCGACCGTTCTGACGCGGCGTATCACGATTATATAGGGTAGGATTGTAAGGTTCCATCAAGTATTTCGCATTCCAAAAGTGTTCCGTCACCAAAAAAGATTGAGAACCGCTGCTTTAAGGGATTTCTTCCAGTTAACCTTTGAGCAATTGAGAGAGAAAGTCTTTAACACCTCGTAATTAGAAAGACAGATGAGTAAATTGTGAAATAATGTCATTCTATTTATTATAAAAAATATAGACATCTAATATTCACAATGACATGTTAGTAAAACCCAGTGGTGATTGAATTCTATGGACACCGGCTGGTTTTACTTTAGATTTCAATATTTTTGCAGTAAGAGAACTGCGTTGCGAGACTGGTATTTTTGTACCTGTAATATTTTTGATGGGATTATTATTACCCTGCTTGAAGGATTTTATCTTTTTTTAAATTAATTTACGTTGAGATCTTTGTTCCTATTTACTTTATTATTAACTTGTACACATATACGCCAACCAAAAGATGAATCGTACAGTTAATGAAATTAAAATTAAATGAATAAACTATTTAATTAATGTCACTACTGTTTCAATAACGTACTTGTCGTGAACGATTGAAAATAGAAGTATAAATGAAGAATAAAACGCCTGTGGAAAATGTGTGAGCAACACTTTTCATCGGCTATATCATTCAATGTCGCTAGACTGGCGCGGGAGTTTAATAAAGTTGCTCAGTTTAATATTACTCACTATACATAAAAGCCGAATGTGCATTGGGAAACCAGGGAATTTGGAATTTATTGCAATGAGAATACGATTAAAAATTGAATGAATTTTCCAAAGGATGTTACGGCTCAAACTTTTAAAACTTTCGTACACAGTCATATGTGACAGTATTTTGGCAAAGATACCGTTTGTAGGCGCCTGTAATTTAATTACAATTGCTAGAACCCATTCACGGATACATAAATAGATACTCGTGAACCGGTACCAGCAGGCGTTGGTATTATTATGTTAAGTTATGTTTCATAACCTTGCATCATTTTATATACAGTCTCAGTTAATCGGCAGTCTAGATCCACAAGTACATATTATGAAAATTACGGATATTCTCATGTCATTAGGTCATTACAATAGAAATAGGGTTATAAATTAAACCAAGACGTTTCACAAAAGAAGCAAGTATTTATTACTTTACCCAAGCAGGACTCGTATTTAAATACTAAAATTATGATATCGATATGATATCACACTGTTAAATGTGTAAGCTGTTCGCAAGGAGATTAATGGTCAGGCCACACCGAATCACGGAATGCTAAGTAAGGCCATGCAGGGGCCTAATTCTCGTACGATATTAGACTAGACTTATAGAGAGTTGCCGGTTTAAAGGGGCCCATTTCCCGAACGGTATTAGACTAATATTATTAGTATGTTGTCATGGAAACCCGTACGATTTGAAACGTTAGGAGGACGATCATATTTTAAAATAACGAATGCGCCCCCGAGTGAATATTAAACCAATTTTCACGTCTCAACCTCACGTTTACAATGGCCATTGAAGAAAATGCCACTCCGTGGGCCTTATTTGAAATCTCGGGCCTTTCTGCCAATCAAGACACAATGCGCCCACAACGACCCGCCCATAACTCATACGAGAAGGTCTGAAAATGCAAAAAATATACAAAAACTAAATACAAAGTGTTTAGAGAAGCGACACATTTGGAATATGCCAGATATAAGCCCTAGGGCGTTATTCGAAATTAAAATCTTTTTTTTGTTACAGATTTGTAATGAATATGATATTTGTACTGATTGAAACACATATGATTTTTACTAATTAAATAATAACGGTACTTACTTTTATTATTTCGCCTTACGTTTTCAACGTGTCGTTACTTCAGGGGAAGTAATAAAAAGTCCCGTTTTGTTTTAAATACTTACCTGATATAATCTTTTTTGTCATAAAAATGGCAAATTCAAATATTTATTTAGTAAGTCGGCCACAAGGGCACTTTTACAGGTCAAGTATAGTTTACTAAAAGGAACAATAAAAATAAAAACTACACCGGTTCTAACCTTACACCTCTGACCCGAGAAGAACTTGGTCGGACTTAGTTTTTAAAAAACAATAGTAGGTACAGTAACCGGCAATGGTATGATCTTCGAACACGAAGGCAATATATGATACGCTCTTATTTGTAGGGCCATAAGAGTGTGTCACATATTTTTGCGGCCTTCGTGTAGGAAGATACTATTGCCGGTGGCTGTACATCAAATCCTAAAAAATACGGTCACGTTTGAAATTATGGATTTAATATGACAAAAACATTTTGACGTGACTGTACATAAAAAAGCGTTGTTCATAACGGCATGTAAACAAATTATTCACTTAAGCGTTTGACGTGGTATAGACATTAAACTAATCTCTTCATCAATTGAAATGGCAAATTATGTAAACAAACAAATTTACCTTAATTGTTTCGCAATCACGCATTTTTAATGGGTTCCATACACATAAACATAGTACTTATTTACATTATTTTTCAAATATAATAAAAATATCCGGGAGTCATTTATAAGTACTTCAGTAAAAATTCTTGAATAACATTTTGTCATGTATCAAATGCTTGTCAGTTGTCAGTCACCCATATTTGCTTACATTATTTGCCATTCTGTGAACCTTTGTGAATATTTTATATGAACTTCACAACCAATTCTTCGACAACCGCTGCCTTCGCCGTATTATCGGTGTATACTGGCCCGAGAGAATCTCCAACGTAGATCTGTGGGAATGCTGCGGTGAAACTCCGATCGACCTGCAGATCAAACACCGCAATTGGAACTGGATCGGCCACACACTACGAAGGGACCCCGATCACATCCCAAGGAAGCCCTAGACTGGAATCCCCAAAGCGGAAACGTGGCTGCCCTAAGCAATCCTGGCGGCTGACGATCATCGCAGAAGCGGCGACCATTAGCAAGTCGTGGAGCGAAACAAAGCAGCTCAAGATCGAACGGGAAGGTGTGGCACTGTGAATGCCCTCTGCCCCATCGAGAGGACATACGATCATAAGTTATAGCCGATTGATTATAAGAAAAATACCTGAATATTCTAAGCGACATTTCTGGCATACGTGAAACAAAACGCAAAAAAATTCTGATGAAATTTTTTGTCAAAATAAATTCCTCGTTTTGCATATTAAACGTTACCCACATCCGAGGCATCCGAGCACTCACCCTCGATCTTCTTAGCCAGTTATTTTATGGTTAACTATCCGAAATAAAATATTAACTTTAAATAAACGCACCGCGACCGTAACCGCATCTACTTACCGTAAGAGAAATTATTAGGGTCACTACATGAAATACTGCGCTACTCTTTGCGAAAATAGTCCTATGCGCCAGTATTTTAAAACCCATATTAGATGTTTTAAAATTAAACAAACTACCATTGCTTAGACAACTTTATTTTTGCAGGCAAAATGAGGGATATTGTAAAAATATACAAGGAATTTATAGGCAGTTTTAGTAGCTTTTAGTTTGGCTGACCGAAGAGAAAAGTTTGTTGCGACCTATTGCTATGTCTGTGAATCTTGTGGGTTATAATTTGATATTTTGGGACTCTGTTAAGGTTTTGTGAAAACGTGAAGGCAAAATATAATAATTGTATTTAAGTGTATACTTACGTTTCAGCTCCGTACCTATGTACGAAGCTGAAACGTGCACTCACTGTGCAACGTGTCCGCCAGCTCAAGATTTGCTCAGCGAGCTATGGAAAGAGCTGTGCTCGGAGTTTCTCTTAAGGATCGAATCCGGGACGAGGTTATTCGTCAGAGAACCAAGGTTACCGACATAGCTCAGCGAATAAGCAAGCTGAAGTGCAGTGGGCAGGCCACATATGCCGATGAACCGATGGCCGTTGGGAAAAGCTGGTCCTTGAGTGGAGACCGTATGACAGCACACGCAGTGCTTGGCGCCCTGCAGCAAGGTGAGGCGACGATATCCGTAAAGTGGCGGGTACAGATTGGAAGAGGAGAGCTGAAGATCAAGCTCAGTGGCGTGCCAGGCTGATCATGATGAATTATAGGTACGGTACGCCTCTATATAGTCAGTCATTATAATCCCATATCTTTAATTCTTATTATTGACATTCAAATCAAAATATTAACATGTCTAATTTGTAGGTACATAGCAGTAAAAATCATAATACCATACTTGATACAGAACTTAGCTTGAAAACTACATAAGGTTGTTCTGGCTGTATATTATATTGTATGGGATCAAACGACCCGGACCCGGGGTATGTCCTTAAACTACGTCTGGACTTGGGTATGTCCTTAAACTACGCCAAAAAGAGAGGTATGGGCACTGCGAATGGCATCTCGCTAAGTGTGGTAGGGCACATTCAGCGAATGTCATCTCGCTCAAATCTAGAGCAGAGCCCGACTGGGGAAGTATCTCAACCTTACAGAAAACCACAGCCAAATAGCACTAGACCCTACTCATAGTGTTGTGTTCCTGCTGGTGAGTAAGGTTGCCAAAGAGCTCAAAGAGGACCCAGTGTGTTGACGATGAGGGACCTTCTTGTTCCTTTAGCCATCAACACAGTGAATCCTCCTTTTTGTAAAGAGTCGGCAACGCGAATGTGACTCCTTTGGAGTTGCAGGCGTCCATAGGTTATGGTAGCTGCTTTCCATCAGGCGGGCCGTATGCTTGTTTGCCACCGTCGTGGTATAAAAAAAAATTATACAGAAAGACAATGTAATTTAATTTCCAACACACACAATTTTAACACATTGTTTTCTGGAGTTAATAAGATGGCCCACTTTTACACAAAGGCTATAATTAACAAAAGAGCGCAATAAGGCGTCGAGTAACCTTGGAGGGGTTCAGGTGAAAACCTGAAAAGCTGAAGCACCGCGCCATCCGTAGACGGCTACGGCCTACGCTCGTAGCGGGTCTACTGGGCCTCTACGAACAACAGCCTCCAGTAAATAAATAAATAAATAATATAGGACAATCTTACACAAATCGACCTAAGCCCACAGTAAGCTCAATAAGGCTTGTATTATGGGTACTAGACGACGATATACAGGGTGACGTGACACGCATGGTCACTCTACAATTAGAATACTCCGTCGAGTACTGATATTCTCTTGTTTATCTGTGATATGTGTAAAATTGATGTCTGGTTACTTTTGAAACATCGTATCTCACTCATTTTTTTTTTTTTAATTTTTCATAATCAAAGTGCTGTCATGATTGTCAAAGAGGTTTTATCTTTATTGATTTGTTTATGTGGGGTGACCATGATTACAGAGAATAAAATCCCATCAAAAACATAAATGTGAAAGGCTGCCAAGTTCGATACTATGGGAATGCTTCGCCTATAAAAGAAGTGAGTTCTGAATAAGTACCAAGTTCCATAAAATACCTCAAATCATAAATAGTTATAGGAATGCACACTTGATTTCCAGCAGTTTTTAAGGTACATTTTGAATAAGTATCACGTTACATAGAAATACCTAAAATTATAATAGTCAGAGAAACGCACACCGGTTTTTTTAGCAGTTTCCTGATAACATTTATTATTTTCAGTACTTTTTAATGATGTTACTTGGCAAGTTTTCACACACCACACACCTTTTCAATGCAATGAATCGACACCTTTGGACTGCAATGTGTCAAGTATATAATTTTCTATTAAAACTTGCCAAGTTACATCATTAAAAAGTAGTAAATGTTATCAGTAATTTTTTTTTATACTCAAAGCCGGGAAAGGGAATATCAGGACCTTTTTTGGGAGCCATGATGTCATCCATATCGTCACCACTTTGAAAAAAAAACCCGTATTTTATTCTGTCAATCAAAAGAAAAATGTGGTAAATTTTTGGATATTCAAAAACTGCTAAATGTTTCTGACGACTACAACGCAGACAACATCTCGGGTTGAGGCTAGTTTAATAATGGGGAATCTCTTATTATTCCAGGGGGTGTACAGCCTGTCCAACATGAGCGCAGCCGGAGACCATCTCCCGCAACTGCCTTTTACGAAAGGCCGGATCTACATGTACCTTAAAATCAAGACGAAGCCTGTTCTTAAAGGATACTGCGATATGGAACTTAAGAGGAAAAAACCGCTTAAAACATAACCCAACTCATGTTTCGTGATAGCTCAACCGAAAGCGAGACAATTTTTAATAAAAAATGCAACTTTTTTTTGTTTACTAACATCCGTAGAAGTATACAACTTTGCCCGCTTTGTGCGATCTTTTACTTTTTTCCCAGGTTTAATGGTCCATATTGTATACTAGCTGTGCCCGCGGCTCCGCCCGCGTGGAATTCGGTCTGTGTCAGTAAGCGGCTAATTCACCCCTAATTTCTCTCCCGCTACCCTGGAGGCGGAGCTTGAAGTAAAGTTGACAGATGGATACGCTAGAGGACAGTAGTCCCGATAAAATATTTTACAATTACCACTAAATGAAACTACACTCAAAAATGAATACTTTTTTTATCCTATTAATTTTTATAGAGTAGTATTATCGGTATTGTGTATTATCGGACGATACAGGACCACTTTTGTATTTATACCGATCGATGTATATTAAATCGATCCTCCCGTCAAATCAGTCTAAGCATGAAAGGTAAGAACAGGCGCGGTTGAAATTGGGGTGGGGGGGGGGGGTCACAAATGCAGAAATGTTTTTTTTCTATTTGAGGAGCACTTGAAGGGGATGGGGAGGGGTTCATGCAAATTTAACTCAATCGAGTGTAGTGGCTACCCCCTCCTTTTAGACGTTGAATTTTTATAGGCCAAAGGAATTAGTAATCCTTAAGGGGTGATTTCCGGGATAACAATGCAAATAAAACCGGCCAAGAGCATGTCGGGCGAAGCTCAGTATAGAATTTCGTAGATGCCGCCCTGTTACAAAACATCCGTTCAAAAGGTCGTTTATTAAGGGATATTTGGCAGCGCTTACGTCATTTTATTATCCGGCACTTCCTTTCACGATGCGTTTTTGACTGATAATTCAAAAATGGCTGAACCGATTTTATTCAATATAGTTTTTATTGAAAGTTCTTATCAGGACTCACCAAATTACAGCTTTCTAGTGCGAACGGTAACTGAGCTAGACCGTAGAAAGACGAACGGACATGGCGAAACTATAAGGGTTCCTAGTTGACTACGGAACCCTAAAAAGAGATAAATAGTAGTTTATGTAACTATTACGTAATAAGGCCTAATTATTACAATGACCGCCATTACACCGCCATGACCAACCTTATTGCGCCGGCGGTCGGGGGGGGGGGGGGGGGGCGTGCCGGCGGTCGGGAGGGGGCGGATTTTAATTACGTTACCGTAGGTACTGAATTTTCATACGTTTTTACCACACTGTCACAGATAAAACACTGATGTTACGTTACTGGTTGCAATAATGGTGGTTATTACATACGGTTCCGAACGCGGAATAGAGGATTTATGATATTGGTGTGGATCAAGATATTTATTCTTCAATGTAAGCACATTACAATGCACTAATGAACGTCAGAGAAAAATAAAATACGTGAGTGACGTGGAACACTCGGTTGGAACGAAGTTGTTATTTTATTTTTGACGTTTTCGTAAATTTTGTGGTTTTATTTTTTTTGTATTTAATTGAAAATTTTGAAATTTTTGAAATGTTTTAAATTTTTAAAATTTTTGAAATTTTTGATTGATGATAAATGTTAGATGATTTTGTAGTAGTTTCTGGTTTGGGCCATGTATATTAGTCCTCGAACCTGCAATAACCCTTTGACATTCATGATATTTTCAAATATTTCTTAAGAGCGGGTAAAGGTAAATTTAAAGCATCGACGGGTAACATGTTATAATATGAACACCTTGACCAAAAAATTACAAATTATTTCAAAACCAAATTTCATCTAAATACGTACAGCGGTTATTGGCTGTTTCTTCCCCATGTAAACTTCCACCCCTTTTGCACCCGCTTAAGGGATAATTTCCGAGATAAAACTATTGTCTAGAGCTCAAATTATCTCCATACCAAATTTTATCTAAATCGATTCTGCGGTTAATAATTCCCTATACAAATTTCCAACTCCCCTTTTCACCCCTTTGATTTTTGGGGTGAAAACTATCCTTTGTCCTTTCTTGAGACCCATACTATACCAAATTTCATCTTTATCAGTTCAGCGGTAAAAAATCCTCATACCAACATCGGACCCCTTTTTCACCCCCACAAGGGTTTATTTTCGGGATGAAAACTATTCTGTCGTTTCTTGGAACTCAAATTATCTCCATACTAATTTCTATTAAAAATTCTCCATACAAACTTTCAACCCCCTTTTCACCCCTTGCAGGGTTGATTTTCGGGATGAAAACTATTCTTTGTCCTTTCCCGAGACTCTCGAAACTATCTCTATACAAAATTTCATCAAAATCCGTTCAGCCGTTTTCACGTGATGCGCGGTCAAATAAACAGACAAACAGATAAACAGACAAAAATTCTAAAAATTGTTGGAACGTGTTCTGTTATCGATTCTAAGTATCCCCAGCCAACTTTTTTTCGATTATCTTCCATGTACAGACTTTCGACCCTCTTCAGCTTTATTATATGTATGTACCTATAGAAAATCAGTGCTACTCACATGTTGCCTTTTTTTGTGTGAGTGAGGTTGCTAGGGTAAAAAGCGGTTAAAGTAGTTTAGAAAAAGGGTTTTAAACAAACGGGCCAAAAAAGTATGTTTTTTTTTTTCAACTTTTGCCACATTTGCTTACATGCGCTTCGCTATAAAATTGTATGGTCCGTTACTTGCATCGTATTATAACTTCTTTAAATGTAATATTTTTCCTCCAAACTCATATGGGCAAAGTCATAAAAACATCGCCTAAACAAGGTGTAGTATAAGGTATAACTAAACTTTGTGGTGATTAAATTGTGCTTAGATTAAGGTAAAGGATAAATTGCTTAATAAAACGCTTATCAATAAACACACAGGTTTGTTAATATCTTGTATATTTTTTTTATACCACGACGGTGGCAACCCAGCATACGGTCCGCCTGATACTAAGCAGTTACCGTAGACAATGGACGCCTGTAACTCCAGAGGATTCACATGCGCGTCCCTTTAAGAACCTATACAGTCCTTTTTTGAAGAACCTCATACTGTAGTCCTCTGGGTAAACCTCGGCGTTCATTCCACAGCCGAAGTAGGTACCATGCAGTAATTGGATGAAAAAGGTTCATACATTAAATGAAGATACTTGAATAATTAACAAAGAAACCAATCTTTATCCTTATAACAAACATTCTAGGCGAAAATGGAATACTGTGAAAGAATTATATTATAAGTAGTACATACATTGTTGTAGAGGCTTGAAAGTGTGCTACAGGTGGATCAAGTTAGTTCGAGGGCCGACCCGCCCGGGAACAAGAGGGGGGGGGGGGGGGGGAACAACGAAAGCCCAATTAGATGTCTCGACGACCCAAAATAGATGGGTGATCCCAAAAAAGGGCTTCTTAACCTGCCGTTAGGTTTTTTAAGTTTAGTATGGTAAACCAAGTATTGGTACGAAACACTAAAAATCAAGTCTACGATACGATTCCTTGGCCACCCTATGGATGTGGTCATGAAATGTGAGTTCGCGATCAAACCTCACACCTACACGATTTACGGGCTTGTTATTTATGATTGATGGGAAACTGATGGCGCGTAAATGCCATTATTTGGCACTTGCTATTATTGAAGAGAAGTTTGTTCGCGTTCCTCCAACGGTGTACTAGATCGAAGTCATTTTGGAGTGCGATACAGTCCGATTCCCGTTCTACGCCCATTACTCGTTCCAGGTCGTCTGCTTATAGTAGGCATTTTGCATGATTAAGGGTCTCTTACGAGGTCGTTCACCATGACTAAGAACAATAGCGGTCCTGAACTTGATCCTTGGCTCACTCCTGAGCGAGTGTGATACGGAGAAGAAATAAAAGTTGAATTTCTGAATAAAAGTTGAGTTGTCAAGTGACAGGTTGAGTGACAGGTGTCTTGGAGGTAGTTTGCAAATAATTTATATCTCTCAGCTTAAGCAATAGCACATCATTATCAACTGTGGCGAAGGCATGGCGGAAATCTAGGTAAACAACATCAGCTTGGATACCACTGTCAAGAAGACACTTACTTAATAGAACTAGAGCCCACGACACTAAACCTAGTTAGATAAGTCTCCTAGTTGAGATATGTATAATTAGTCACGTCTTTAATCGGGGAACACGAAATGCCGATGCTGCAATGCAAAAAAAGTGGCGGCGTATTTTAAATGATCTTTTGAAAAGAAATAAAAAATCCGGTTTCTAGCATGATAAGTCTCCTAGATTTCCTTTGTTCCTCGAAGCAGGGGACGGGTAGGGCTACACGATAATGCGGTGCTGCAAGCCCCCATGCGTGACGTTGTCAGTGGCAGCTTAGCAGCATCAAAAGATTGTATATGTATGCCAAAACAAAGCGCCTGATCTTTTTATAACAAAAACAAGATGTTATGTAACCTAAACCTAGCGCTTGAACTGCAACAAGATGTTATGTAACCTAAACCTAGCGCCTGAACTGCAACAAGATGTCTAGCTTAATGCATTTGGACTTAATCGGCACGTTGGTTTTGGTTCTATAATAGGATTAGGAACATGCAAAATCAGCCGTACACTACAACGCTTTGCTTTCATCAAAAAACTTGTACAAAAACACCTGCATTTCACGTGTCGTGTTTGCCTATACCAGCCCCTTGTCACATTCACCGCTATACCTACTACGCATATAGCGCTACTCCGAAGACTATAACATGGGTTTCCCGCTATGTAGCGAAAACGCTTCATAGAGGCGTGACGACAACTTGTCGTGATAAGCACTGAATGGGTTAAGCCCGTGCGTTTAAATTGTACTTAGGTTTTTATAATACATAGCTCTAACGTTATTTAAATGACAGTCACAGTTTATTTTAATGCCCAAACTGAAATAAAATTATAAATAATGGCGATGGCCGTTATATCACGAGGAAGCACGAGATGGGACTAGCGATGTGCAACTTCATGTTATTAATATGTTTTCAGTGCCTGTCTTTTTGTGCAGCTGGGGTATGTTTTATAATTTTGTAACTTAAAATTACACTTTTATTATACAAGAAAGCAAAGTTTTTGTTAATATCTCGTGCTTATATTAAAGCTAAAGATTTCATAATTTAACTATACGCTCGTAGTTCGCTACGGCGAAAGAGGATCAAAAACTGAAATCTTGAGCGTTGCAAGAATCTTGAGACAAGAGGAGCGAACAAATGTTGTTGCCGAGTGTAATACAATATTTTTCACCACACTACCGCAAATAAATTGCAATGTGTATACATATATACACACACATATATATATATATATATATATAGATATATGGTTGTCTGGAAGAGATCGCTTTTTAGCGATAAGACCGCCAATTGTTTTACCTCTGATTATTCTGTTTGTAACTTGTATTTTATGTGTTTCTTTATTTTGAGGTGTGCAATAAAGAGTATTTATGTTATGTTATATAATACCTACACACTGTTATGTGTAGGTACACATCTAAATATATGTTAGCCTGCAATAATATACGTCGCACACTCTTGCATTTGAACTTTAACTCTGAAAACTTGCATTAGAATTTTAACCCATAATTTTTTTCAGTCATATGACCTGATAACTGACAAGCCGACAGTAACCTATTTGGACTCGACCGTGATGCCGTTCGCCAATATCACAGCATCCCGCTTCGGCCGCCGCAGCAAGCAGTACTATACCACCCTGCATATCCAGCTAGCTGTACCTCTGGACGATAATTATACCGTAAGAGCTTAGAGTGCTCTCTCCATACAACTGGTTATTGGACATAAAACTTGACATTATGAAGGCTAGACGATCAAGCGACTGAGGATGGAGCGGGCAGCGGGCGCGTGTTGTAAAACTCGGTTTTCACAACCCCTGCCCGCTCATCCCTGTCATCTAGCCTTCGTAATGTCAAGCGTTTGTATGAAGTGAGCAGAGGACCGTAAGTATGCACACTGAGTGATCGCTCAAGCGGCGAAGACTGACCGCATCCATTGCAAACAAATGAAAATTTGATTGACCTTAGTGACTGCTGATCGCGTTGCAGAGCGAATGCCACTGAGCCCGTACACTTAGTAGTCAGGTTTAAGCCCCTATTAATTGACGCGAAGTAATAACGTCAAGGTCGGTATGTCGAGTAACTATACCGTAGTCCGTAAGGGATTGCAACGGCATCGTCAAGGATGATATAAATCATTGATTGACAATGTCTTTACAACACTGTGTTCTTCCAATCTTCTGGTTATACCTACATCTGTTTTCGGTACTAAGCCTCAGAGTCGAGTTATTCTGTCAGTGATACTGGGACTAGTGTTTCTGGTGACCGATTTATGGCGCTAGTACCATAACCGCTAACGCCGATAATACGGGAACGCGATTTTGTACAGACATTCTCAAACCATGTCTCAGATCAGCCTTGGGCATGGTTTACGGCAGTGAATCCAGCAACCGTTGTGAGTGAGGATTAACGCGCTCCGGGAGCCCATCACAGATCAAACATAACACGAAAGTTGCCAATTTACTCCACTGAATGAAATGTAGGTGGCAGCACCTGCTATTAGCGTGAAACATAGACTAAGTAATGTACCGAATAGCCGGGCGACCCCCGCTGCCACGCTCGAAGTAATTTCACTCTATAGTAAGACACTAGCTATTGGAAGTGACAGTAAACTTAGTACGTCTCCATGGCAACCATTAATGTCTGACTCTCTCTTACGCCCCACGGAGCAATCGCGCGTTCCCTGTCTAGCATTGCGTGTTCCCCTCCAGCACCCCTTCTTTTTGGCAGCTTTGGTTTCAAAGAAATAACGCGCTAGGCGGAGTATAAAGATATCTTGTATATGGCGTGAAATAATTTAGTTTTTCGACAGTTTAGGTATTTGTTCCTATTGTAACTCCTTCATTATTCCAGATGGAGATTTTATTCTACGAGAACGTGAACAATCAGTTCCGTCGAAGCTTCATCGAGCTTCAGTACAAATGGTGTAGTTTCTTGTTCAAGGACCCCATCTTTGGAGCCGCCGTCAGACGGCAGATCGGCAGTGAGCACTGTCCTACTCCTCCGGTATGGGATATTTTATTTATGGCCTGTTTCACAATCTCAGGTTAAAGCATATCTGTCAGATAAATGTTTGCCGCCCTTTTCTTATATATGACTGGAGAAAAGGATAATAATTTTAACTGGCAGATAAGTTTATCTGGAGATTGTGAAACGGGCCCTTAAAGTTGTATATTCCAAATAATATTGTCATTGGTTGCTGCGATATTAAATGGATGGTGATAAGCAATAATGTGTCGACCCACAAAAACACAAAAAAATAGTTTTGAATCATTGAGTAACAGGATCCCTAAGATTTTTTTTGTCCAAAAAGTTGTAGTGAAAATCACTACGAGTCTATACTACTCTTTGCTTCAGTTCCAGCTGTCAACCGCCAAACATCGCGCACAAAATTTGTGCTAGATGTCACATCATCATCATACATAAATATTTTTTTTTTCTGCAATTGAACTACGTAACTAAATAGCGGCATACAAAATACAGGTTCTGTCAAAATTTTATTAAGATACGTCTTACAGTTTCCGGGTAAAATGGCTGTGACATACGGACGGACGGACAGACGGACATTACGAAACTATAAGGGTTCCGTTTTTGCCATTTTGGCTACGGAACCCTAAAAATCAATGTTAAGTGCCATGACCATGACGCTTAAATTAGAGAATGATAATGTTCTAAATTATTTAACAATAAACAAAAAGGCGAATATTGCCGTTAACTGGTCCGTGCACCAGTTCGAGTAGCACTCTTGGAGACCTAGGTTCTCCGAAACATGTCGCGCGAAGTGACTAAAAAGACACGAGTCAACCGTTATATTTTATAGTGTTAGTATGTCACGAAAGTTTAATAGTTATATACCTATTCATACAATCGAAAAAAAAAATAAGTATTTTGTTCTTTTTGTCATACACTAAATAATTACAGCATCCATTTTTTTCAGGCGGTGTACCATTTGTACAACATGACAGCAGCTGTGGAGCATCTGCCACAGCTGCCTTTTTCCAAAGGGCGAATCTATATGAGCATGAAAACTAAGACCAAAACAATCTTTAATGGCTACTGCGATATGGAGCTTAAGAAGAAACTGATTAAACATTGAATCTAATATCATAATTGTAGTTGCAAAGTTGTAATAAAATTGCAGTGCAATGAGTAAAATCATCATCATCATCAGCCATAAGACGTCCACTGCTGAACATAGGCCTACCCCTTGGACCTCCACACGTACCGGTCTTCCCGGGACCCGCATCCAGCGTCTTCCGGCGACCTTAACAAAATCGTCTGTCCATCTTGTGGGTGGACGTCCTACGCTGCGCTTGCTAGTCCGTGGTCTCCACTCGAGCACTTTTCGGCCCCATCGGCCATCTTCTCTGCGTGCAATGTGGCCTGCCCATTGCCACTTCTGCTTGCTAATCCGGTGGGCTATGTCGGTAACTTTAGTTCGTCTACGAATCTCCTCATTTCTGATTCGATCACGTAGAGAAACTCCGGGCATAGCCCTCTCCATAGCTCGTTGAGCGACTTTGAGTTTTGAGATGAGGCCGATAGTGAAAGACCACAATTCGGAGCCGTAAGTCATCAATGAGTAAAATATGCCAGAGGAATACCGCGAACATGTAAAACCGAAATGTTGTTATCCTCATCTCTATCGAACTGTCCTATTCGAGCAAAAGAGACACAGATAACGAAATTTGAATTTTCGCGGTAGACCCTCAGGGCTAGTGAAAAATGACTATCATCCTGCCGCTCACGGTCCAAAAATTGCCAAGGCAAATAGAATTCTGATTAGCAAAATTAAGATACAACGCTAGACCTTTTTATAGGCCTTTGGGCGGCTACAGGCGACATCTAGTTTTGAATCTTGATTTGCCAACTAATTGAATTGATGGTCGCCACTTTCCCGAAGAAAGGTTGAGGGAGGCGATGGCTGAGATATGCGTCATACTCTTGAACGGGTGCTGTTTGTGGAGACCGGTCTATTTAGGCTAACTGGGGCCACACAATTACGTAACTTTTTATTAATCATATTTAATTTTAGTTTAATTGGCTTTAGACACAACATTCAGTGCTTGATTATCCATATTTTTTTATTATATACAATATATAGATCAAGACACTTTCAGACCTTATACATCTCTAAGGATAATTTGGAAATAGTATGTTTAATGTATACTAGAATCACTTACTTTTCTTTTTATTATTTAAATTCAAAATTTGTTTCTAACTGTTGATGATGGATTATTATAATTTGGAAATTTATGTAGAAGACACAGTTCAGGTAAGAAAGTATATCAAACTTGTATGTTATTCATTTTCAAATAGTCAGATTTGGACTTATCTTTTTTCTTTGGTATTTTTCTTAAACTATAACCTATTGTTGGTTAATCTAAACTTGGTTTGATATGTTTTCTTATAGAACAACGCACTTATATGTATTGTTTAGTTTTGATGTACTGTTGTTTTGAAAAAATAAGTCCCGCCGAGTTTCTTGCCGGACATAATTCTTCTCGGGTCAGAGGTGTAGGGTTAGAACTGGTGTAGTTTGATTTTTTTTTCTCTCTTTTACTTTGACGTGTGAAAATGCCCTTGTGGCCTACTGAATAAATGTTTGAGTTTGAGTTTGATGGACAATTTCCGAAAATTTTTCGGCAAATTGAAATTACTTTCAGAAACTTTAACGCGAAGTTACAAAAAACCCGGATTATAGGGCTTTCCCTATAATCCGGGTTTTTTTTGTAATTAGGGACCTTTGTCCCTAATGAGAAAAAAGAGACTAACGGTATTACTCTAGTTAGTTGGCACTTACTTATGAAGGTAGTTACTCGTAATTCATGCAGATGACGTAAAATAACTATAAGTTCATACCAAAAAAATATATTGTAAAATTACAAAAAATGGTTGTCTGTAATGTCGGTTTACGGACGATAATTTTGCGTGATAACGTCATAAGAAAACATTGATGAAAAATTGCATACTTTTATTTATAAATTGAATGGAATTATTATCACTGAATGATCATTATTAAACGGTTTTATTTAGCTTGACCCCGTATATTTGTTTATTTATTTGTATATTTATACGCATCAAATCTTGCAATCGATTTTTCGACCATTTCTACTTAACAGATTTCGATGAAATTTGGTATGCGTATCAGGTCTCCGTGACAATAACTTTTAATAATATTTTCAACCTTTGATCTTCAAATCCTGATGCTGCAGAGACACTGCTTACCTTAACCGAGAGTCGTACACATCTGCTAATTTAACTACTTATATTATTGTTGCTAGTAAATAAATCCTTAGTGACTTTATATTGACCATCAACTCTTCAGTTCTGATGCTGCATAGGTAATGCCTGCCATAACTGACCGGGTGGAGACTGTGTCAATTTAATAATAGTGCTCTAGATTTAGGTAGACGCATTTACGTTTCAAATTGACCTCCAACTCCTCCGTCGTGATGATGCAAGAGTACAGCCTGCCATAACTGACAGGGTGGTGAATGTGTCAATTTAATAATAGTGTTCTAGTTTTAGGTAGACGTATTTACGTTACATATTGATCTCCAACTCCTCAATCGTGATGATGCAAGGTTACAGCCTGCCATAACTGACAGGGTGGAGAATGTGTCAATTTAATAATAGTGCTCTAGATTTACGTAGACGCATTTACGTTTCAAATTGACCTCCAACTCCTCCGTCGTGATGATGCAAGGGTACAGCCTGCCATAACTGACAGGATGGAGAATGTGTCAATTTAATAATAGTGTTCGAGTTTTAGGTAGACGCATTTACGTTACATATTGATCTCCAACTCCTCAGTCGTGATGATGCAAGGTTACAGCCTGCCATAACTGCCAGGGTGGAGAATGTGTCAATTTAATAATAGTGTTCTTGTTATAGGTAGACGCATTTACGTTACATATTGATCTCCAACTCCTGAGTCGTGATGATGAAAGGTTACAGCCTGCCATAACTCTCAGGGTGGAGAATGTGTCAATTTAATAATAGTGTTCTAGTTTTAGGTTGACGCATTTACGTTACGTATTGATCTCCAACTCCTCAGTCGTGATGATGCAAAGTTACAGCCTGCCACAACTGACCGGTTGGAGAATGTGTCAATTAATAGTAGTGCTCTAGTTTTAGGTAGAGGCATTTACATTTCATATTGATCTCCAATTCCTCAGTTCTGATGCTGCATGGTAACTGACCGGTTCCAGAATGTGTCAATTTAATAATAGTGCTCTAGATTTAGGTAGACGCATTTACGTTTCAAATTGACCTCCAACTCCTCCGTCGTGATGATGCAAGAGTACAGCCTGCCATAACTGACAGGGTGGTGAATGTGTCAATTTAATAATAGTGTTCTAGTTTTAGGTAGACGTATTTACGTTACATATTGATCTCCAACTCCTCAATCGTGATGATGCAAGGTTACAGCCTGCCATAACTGACAGGGTGGAGAATGTGTCAATTTAATAATAGTGCTCTAGATTTACGTAGACGCATTTACGTTTCAAATTGACCTCCAACTCCTCCGTCGTGATGATGCAAGGGTACAGCCTGCCATAACTGACAGGATGGAGAATGTGTCAATTTAATAATAGTGTTCAAGTTTTAGGTAGACGCATTTACGTTACATATTGATCTCCAACTCCTCAGTCGTGATGATGCAAGGTTACAGCCTGCCATAACTGCCAGGGTGGAGAATGTGTCAATTTAATAATAGTGTTCTAGTTATAGGTAGACGCATTTACGTTACATATTGATCTCCAACTCCTAAGTCGTGATGATGAAAGGTTACAGCCTGCCATAACTGACAGGGTGGAGAATGTGTCAATTTAATAATAGTGTTCTAGTTTTAGGTTGACGCATTTACGTTACGTATTGATCTCCAACTCCTCAGTCGTGATGATGCAAAGTTACAGCCTGCCACAACTGACCGGTTGGAGAATGTGTCAATTAATAGTAGTGCTCTAGTTTTAGGTAGAGGCATTTACATTTCATATTGATCTCCAATTCCTCAGTTCTGATGCTGCATGGTAACTGACCGGTTCCAGAATGTGTCAATTTAAAAATAGTGCATTAGTTTTAGCTAGAGACATTTACGTTACGTTTGATCTCTAACTCCTCAATCGTAATGCTGCTAGGCTACTGGCTGCCATAAAGGACCAGTTGGAGAATGTCTGCATTTAAAAATAGTGTTCTAGTTTGAGGTATAGACGTTTACGTGTTTTATTTATCTCCAACTCCTGAGTCGTGACCGCTAGGACACTTAATTATTGGGTTTTGTCCGGTCCATGTCATGCTGCTACTGAAGCAATTCTCGTTGTGATGTTCCGATCGTATGCAATATGCGGTACTCGGCCTTTTAGCTTCGCATAGATTGCGGCTCACCCTCGGGCCTTCGGCCCTCGGGCTCGCTAAGACACTTGACCGTTGAGTTTTATCAAGTCCATGTCATGCTGCTGCTGAAGCAATTCTCGCCGTGACGTACTCGGCCTTTTAGCTTCGCATAGATTGCGGCTCACCCTCGGGCCTTCGGCCCTCGGGCTCGCTAAGGCTGTTGAGTTTTATCAAGTCCATGTCATGCTGCTGCTGAAGCAATTCTCGCCGTTACGTACTCGGCCTTTTAGTTTCGCATAGATAACGGCACACCCTCGGGCTCGCTAAGACACTTGACCATTGAGTTTTATCAAGTCCATGTCATGCTGCTGCTTAAGCAATTCTCGTTGTGATGTTCCGATCGTATGCAATACGCAGTACTCGGCCTTTTAGCTTCGCATAGATTGCGGCTCACCCTCGGGCCTTTGGCCCTCGGGCTCGCTAAGACATTTGACCATTGAGATCTGTCCAGTCCATGTCATGCTGCGGCTGAAGCAATTCTCGCCGTGACGTACTCGGCCTTTTAGCTTCGCATAGATAGCGGCTCACGCTCGGGCCTTCGGCCCTCGGGCTCGCTAAAACACTTGACCATTGAGTTTTGTCCAGTCCATGTCATGCTGCTATTGAAGCAATTCTCTTGGACACTTGGACATTGAGTTTTATAAAGTCCATATCATACTACTGCTGAAGCACTTCTCGTTGTGATGTTCCGATCGTATGCAATACGCGGTACTCGGCCTTTTAGCTTCGCATATATTGCGGCTCACCCTCGGGCCTTCGGCCCTCGGGCTCGCTAAAACACTTGACCATTGAGTTTTGTCCAGTCCATGTCATGCTGCTATTGAAGCAATTCTCGCCGTGACGTACTCGGTCTTTTAGCTTCGCATAGATTGCGGCTCACCCTCGGGCTCGCTTAGACACTTGACCATTGAGATTTGTCCAGTCTATGTCATGCTGCTGTTGAAGCAATTCTCGCCGTGACGTACTCGGCCGTTTAGTTTCGCATAGATTGCGGCTCACCCTCGGGCTCGCTGAGACACTTGACCATTGAGATTTGTCCAGTCCATGTCATGCTGCTGTTGAAGCAATTCTCGCCGTGACGTACTCGGCCTTTTAGCTCCGAAAAAAATTGGGGCTCACCCTCGGGCCTTCGGCCCTCGGGCTCGCTAAGGCACTTGAACATTGAGTTTTATAAAGTCCATATCATACTGCTGCTGAAGCAATTCTCGTTGTGATGTTCCGATCGTATGCAATACGCGGTACTCGGCCTTTTAGCTTCGCGTATATTGCGGCTCACCCTCGGGCCTTCGGCCCTCGGGCTCGCTAAAACACTTGACCATTGAGTTTTATCAGGTCCATGACATGCTGCTCGTAAAGCAATTCTCACTGTGACGTACTCAGCCTTTTAGCTTCGCATAAAGTTTTAAAATAAAAGAATGTCCTTTACGTAAATTAAGCTATTTCAAGGATTTAGTTCCCTCCAGGACCCATAGATTTTTCCCACACTTTATACATATATGTACCCTATAATATACGTAGGTACCCAACTACCCAAATTAATGTAGGTACCCTCTACTTTAAACACACGAACGGTCACATACAATTAATATAATACCAATTGAGATGTCATCACATATAGTTTTCCCACCAGATACCTACTACGGTCAATAGGGCTGGTTACAAGTACAAAAACTTTACTAAAAACTTAAAAATAAATTAACGTAAAAAGTTTTAAGTTAAACGGTTTTATTTCAATGAAATGTTGTACCAAAAACTAGAAAATAAAAATTTATACGAATTTTAGTCCCACATACATTGCTTCCTGGAGAGTAATCATGTATGACGGATAACAGAATAGGCATCTCGAGTCGGATGCTAAAGGCCCTATTTGTCTCTATATCAGTGGATTAAGTCATAATCGGAAGCTTTTATCAGACTAAAATAAAAGCTTCCGATTATGACTTAATCCACTGATATAGAGACAAATAGGGCCTTTAGCATCCGACTCGAGATGCCTATTCTGTTATCCGTCATACATGATTACTCTCCAGGAAGCAATGTATGTGGGACTAAAATTCGTATAAATTTTTATTTTCTAGTTTTTGGTACAACATTTGATTGAAATAAAACCGTTTAACTTAAAACTTTTTTACGTTAATTTATTTTGTATACTACAAAGAAGGAGTTAATTGGCCGTAACGTTACCATGGAGATTTGCCCGTGACACTTTTCGTGCATGCTACCGTGTTCATCGATTTAAAAGACGTAATCACGTCAAAAAAAATGTTTTATTCTATTTCATATTTTTTGTGTACTGAAATTGAACGTTGTATTTTAAGTGGCATGTTTTTTACTTAAAATTTCAAACGCGGTCATGTGGGTTTTCCAGTAGTGTCATGAATGTCAACTGGAGATATTGTTGTAACTAGTTAGGTTAAGTATAGTTTTTAAGTTCTGGTTGCCCTGAAAATCAACGTTGTTGCTACCCAGTCGTGACTCATGCTGAGTAGCAACCATATTGGTGTAATTTTTGTTTTAAATATTTCATGTTAGTTCTCTCTCCTTTGCACCGAATGAACATTTTTCATTTCATTTCATGATTTCATTTCAAACAAACATGTAATGTTTACAAACATGTAATAGTAGTTTTCGATACAAGTGCGAGAAGTATGTCATTCTGCACGAGTTCCGAGGTTACTTGACCCGAGCCGAGAGGCGAGGGTCAAGACTCGGGACGAGTGAAAATGACACTTCGCACGTGTGTCGAACAACGTTTTTTAATACAATTGCGAAAAAACTACCATGAAATAAATTTACATTTATATTCTGTCAGTGTACGAAAGACAGCTTCATTCAATCGCGCGTTGTTCGAGTAATACTATTGGGTCTCGCATAATATTCCTTTCAATCGCGCGTAGTTCAGGTTCAGATGGGTCATTTATAAGCATACATCGTTATCGCGGGAGCAAATACAAATGTGTTGAAGAATATGTATAACAGAATGTCCGTTTATTATAAACAGAATATTATGCCTACACGTCTTAGCCTCTAAGAAGTTCTTCATATCTAGCACAATGTTTTTGCTAGAAATGATCAATCAAACTCGACTTGCTCCTTTTCGACGTTCGTTAAAGTGCGTCTTTTTATGTAGAAATTTCGTTTAACAGAAGATTAATATTTCATGAAAATTATGAGTACCTAACGTTGATTGTTGAGAAAAAAATACTCTTCGTGTGTCTAAAATAATCCTTTACTTACAAGTCCAGACAAATCGATCATGAATGAAAATTGTTTTGAATAACAGGTGACTGAAGAAGTTGTCGTTAGGATTGCGTGGCTATCTTTTTAGTATGTACTATAATCAAGTCGATTACGAAGTTTAGATATTAGAAAAAACATCGATAAATTTTGAACTTGTAGGTACAAACGCGTCGAAACTACTGTCACTTCTGTTATTTCTTATTTGTCATAATCTTTGACTACTGTCAAATCGTTTTTGCTCCCGCGATAACGACGTATGTTTATAAGCGGGTATCGCATAATACTCATTTATTTAAAATTCTGATCGCAAATCGTGCGTAAAATCTGCAAATCGTGCGTAAAATCAAACTTTACGCAGGATTTGCAGCTACATAAACTAAACTTTTTGAGCAATTGTACTAAAAAAATAATTTATGCTGCAACAGGGCTATCTGAGTTGTACAGGATATACTATCCTTTATCTGCATAACGCGTTGCAAGATATTGCAAAAGCTCGAAACGAGATTCTGTTGTATGTGCTAGGACTCAAAGGTATCTAAAGGATACGAAGCATATTAGGAAACCTATTCGACGGTCGACAATAAAGCTGGAAATACATTAAGGCTAGACGTATACGTGACGTGATTCTGCATGGATGATTCAGTCAGACAGATATATTGGTAAGATATGATTGACAGAATTCTAACAGATTAGGAAGAAATAACTGTTTGTTTCATTATTACTGACAAAACTGCGGCGCTACGGTAAAAGTTGAAAATCAAAATTCTCCCTCTCTCCTGTTCACTCTTTCCCATCTCCCTCTGTTTCACACTTTTATTACTAACCCGCGATTAGAAAAATATAAAGCCTGACCAGAAATATATGATCATGCGCCATGTTGTGGAATTTCATTGGTACTAATTTCTTCCACTGGCAATAATTTTAATGATAGGTTGTCACTGTTGTCATTGTCATTGCGGTGGTTTACTTGGATAATAGTAAAGTGTCGAATATTAAATAATGACATGAAATGCCCCTAAACTCTTCATAGTCAAGAGCAAAACATTGTAAATAATGTATTATAATAAACTGCTGGAAATAAAAAGCTAGGGAAAATAAACTAATTCACTCCGAAACATTTACAAATTAACATTAGAGCTGACAGGTAAACAAATATAGATATCACCATACCATAGAGAATAATATACTTTTTGACTATAGTGAACTGTTGCCATATAAAATGAGAATAATAGCGCCCTCTTGACGATGATCATATACTTCTGGTTAGGCTTTGTAAGTCAATGGATTAGAATAAAATTGAGATAGCTGTCATATCATAATAATTTTAACATTAAGTGCATGGCAGGATTTCCGTTCGAGACGCAGGCGTGGACGTTTTGTGAATCGTTTTTTTGTTGTTTGCTCATTTTAGTAGTTTCAGTGTGTAATATAGATAGATTATTGTACGGTGATCTATAAACAAGTGTGCAGCTAATGAAGAATTAGTCTCAAAACGCGCGTAGCCACTCTTTAGTTAGACTGACGGTTATTTGTAAGGAACTGCTATCACCTTACAAAGAGCAAGGCTTCTACCGAAAAACGTTACCTATCTTTTATTTAAATAAATACGAGTAAAAGTGTGATTAACGTATCATTGGCTAAATTCCCCGTGAAAGCCATTTAATTTAAAAAAAAGTGCTTGGCAAATCTGTCAAGTCTAATCCTATTCTCAACGCGGCTAAATAATATCAATTCGAAAGAAAAGACCCACATAACGTCATTTCGAGGTTTGTGGTACCCTTAGAGAAATTAACCAACCGGAGTCGCCATTGACAGGCGTTCTCCTCTGCCGAAAACATATGACCAGTGGTCATACACATGTATGGACTAACGTTTGTCTATTTGTACGTTACGTACGAATAGCCGTACATTTGACGTTCCCCTCCCCCGCAAAAATCGGCAGACTCAGGATGTACACAAAAAAAATTATCATCACAACTTCTGTTTCTTATATTTCTTTAGTTCCAAATCAGAGTAAGCCGACGCCACAGGGTCGCCATGATAGGAAGCGTTGACGAGAATACGTCCTTTCGTAAATGGGAATGAATCCGGGATGGCGTCGGCGTTTAGCGTCAAGTTGTATAGATGGTAGGTGCCCTGAAAATAAACAACTGTTGCCTTGAAAATGTAGTGCACAAAAAAGAAACAATTAAAAGCATTTATTTATAAACAATGTACAATTGTACATCTCGGCATTATGAATTTTGTTAAATCGATATATTTTTTGTTTAAGAACACTAACTTTGCTTGCTAGATTCTGCGTCTTCGGTCCTCGCAGGGCCTCAAACCGTCGGACCTTAACTTTACACACTAAACCATAGGGTAAATATTCTGCTGGTCTACCAACAGATGTGTGTTATAATAACTTACAGCAGGATGAGGACAATTCTGCGGCAGGGTTCTCCTCAACGCAAGTCCAATAAACATATCCTTCAGAAACAGGTTACACCATTTAAAATGGAGCTCCATGAAGGTTGAGCGATAGAGATTGTAGTTGTGCTCGTAGAAGAAAATATCAAACTGAAAAAAATATCATTAAAAAATACAATTTATCTCAAACTTAACTCGAACACACAATAAGTGATATAGGTGAATATAGGTTTATTGGTTCTCCTACTTCAATAAGTAGGAGATGAGTGAATATATGTTTATATTGAAGTTGTCTTCTAGTTGTATCGGAATAATTTTCAAGCATATTCTAATATTTCTGATTCAGACGTTTAGGTGCTAGCTGTATTGCGTAGTTTTTTTATGACATAGGAGGCAGACGAGCAGACGAATCGCCTGATGGTAAGCAATTACGCCCATAGACGCCCGCAGGGGAGTCACAAGCGCGTTGCCGGCCTTTAAGATGGGAGTACGCTCTTTTCTTGACGGTTTGTAGGTTAACTGTTAATGCATTGAAGTTTATTGAAGTTGGATAGTGTCTAAACGTGTTTCAAAGTTAAGACCCCAGGTAGCATTTATACGTCATTATGTCGTCCGTTTACGGTACTGCTCGACGTAAGAGACGTCATGTCTCGACGTCGGGGGGTCCCAGCAGATGACGTCAATTTGTCACAGCCTCAAGACGTCTGTTTACAGACGTTACAGAGACGTCATATACTGAATGCATAGGGACGTTACTGGGCCGTACATATTAGGTTAGCCACTGACGTTAGAGAGACGTCATATACTGAATTCATAGGGACGTTACTGGGCCGTAAATATTAGGGCAGCCACTGACGTTGGAGTGACGTCATATACTGAATCCATAGTTACGTTACTGGGCCGTACATATTAGGGCAGCCACTGACGTTGGAAAGACGTTATATGCTGAATTCATACGGACGTTTCTGGGCCGTACATATTAGGGCAGCCAGTATGTTCGAATAACGTCACACACAGGATTGATTGTGGCGTTACTAGGACATATGCACAGGTCAGGACCTAGGGGGGCTGCATTATGCTGCTGTGTTCACGATATCAGCAGTAGAAGTTAGCGATTTTCAATTTTATTAAGGCGGGTATTATATAAATTTAAATAACATCTCTCAAAACACACTGCTGATATCGTAAGCACGGCAATATGCTCCTCGTAGCTAGGATGGGTGGGTAGTCTGTTCAAAAATAGAACCGACCTGGCTGTTGAGTGAACTAACGACGTGCTAGATTTAAATTCTAAGACGGTTCTAACTTATTGGCCAGGCGCCCTAGACAAGACGCCAAATTCTTACGCGTGAGAGTAGAAAAGAGTTTAGCGCTTAGCATAGCAGGCATCTTGTCTACGTACCCTGAACAAACTCTAGGACTTATGGATGAAACTAAAAAACGCTATGTAAGTAGTATAATTTATATTTAAAGAGGCATTAAAGGACAGTGGGAACCAATAGCCCCATAACAATAATCCCATCAAAAACATAAATGTGAAATGAGAGCCAAGTTATATATGCCTTGGTTGTTGACTTCAACGACAAAAGGGGGCGTCCATTAATCGCGCCATACGTTTTTGGCTTGATTTAGACCCCCCCCCCCTCCCCCATGGTAATCTTTGGTGATATTTTCAGGACCCCTCCCCCCCTCGTCCAATATGACATGTAATTTTTTGCTAACTAAAGTAAGTACAGTTTTCTAACACGTGAAAACGTAACGTACGTACACGTGAAGGGTAAAAATGAAACTACATGTATGCACATCTCACTATACATTAAAATAATATTTAATAGAAAAAACCGGCCAAGTGCGTATCGGACCACGCATAATGGAGGGTTTCGTACCTACTATCGAAAAAGTAATATCAAAAGGTCGTATCTGCCTATGAAAAACGTTTTTGGGAGATAACTTAATAATTCCTAAACCGATAAATATACATACGAACGGACGGACGGTCAGACGGACATAACGAAACTAGTATAAGGGTTACGTTTTTGCCATTTTTGCTACGGAACCCTAAAAGCCTACTATGAAGAAAATAATATTTAAAATACAACTAAAAATTATTTACAATCATAGTGCATCTCATAAGAGTCATAACAATTAGTCCCAAGACGTAAAAAACCTTGTCGTGGAGGAGTTCCATTCTGGTTTTCACAAGCAGTTTCAATTTAACTAAATAGCGCTATTCAAATGCAATTGTTTGGTTTTTAGATTTAAAAAAAATCGCTATACGTCTCATAAGGTTTCAGGGGTTCCCTTGATACCTCATGGATCCCGTCATTAGAATTTGATTTTGATAAAAATGAGATCAATCTAAGTGACCCCGTGCATAAAGCATAGCGACGTCTCGCCCACTCAACTAAACGCAGAAGTCCAACTGCGAGGCAAATTTTACTCTGGTTTTCACAGATTGGTTCATTTAAAAGTTGATATTTTTTATTTTATTAAAATACAGTATAGCACGAAGGAAAAAAAAAATACACGTGATACGTGTCCAGACCCCCCTCCCCCCTGTGGTGATCATTGGTGATTTTTTCTTGACCCCCTTCCCCCCTATACAATATGACGCGATTAATGGACGCCCCCAAAGAAGTGAGATCTAAATGGGTGCCAAGTTCAATTGTCAGTCCTGAAATTTGTTTATAACAACATAAAAAAATATAACAACTCAAAATATAATTTCTTCTTAAAACTTACTATAATATATTGAAGCCTAAGGTTTGACTTGCTGCCATTTTGGCTACGGAACCCTAAAAATGGATTGTACAGTCGACTACAAAGAGCTAAGCTGTATCTACTTTTTCACCTTAATCCGTTGTAATAAGGTTCAAAAGTGGATACATATCTTTGTAGTCGACTGTATAATATCACAGCTATCACTTAATAAAAATGGATGTGAATAGTATACATATCAATTATATAATCTATACAGTCATCTAACTTCATAGAACCTATTTGTTTCTCGTCTTTGCCGAAGGTTCAGGGTTGTAAAAAAATTTGACAAGTTTATTTATTCTTATTCTTATTTGGTTTTGAAATTGACATACAATTAATAGAATAATTTTGTCCAGGGTTTAAATTCAAAAAAGTAGCGCCATCCTGAAATTATGTGATTATCATCAATACAAAAGGCCGTAATGTTACTTTGTTCTGTTTATTTTTGATCACTTTGAAAATCGATATCTGAGGATCCGCACGGCTAATACGAATCTAACATCAAAATTGTAAAACGGCGACCATTTTAAATTTTGTACAATTTAATCCGATCATGTCGAAAATCGATTTCTGAGAATCCAAGAGACCTTTTAATGCATGCTTTAAATAAGCAGCTTTTGCTGCATTAAATAAGCAGACAAACTGCGAAGTGTCCAATCTGCAAATTACTATTTTCTAGCTTCAGTTGTTTCGGCCTCGCTTTAATCGTCGTGGCAGAGATATGGGATAGCGCCCTAATCAGGCACTGGATATCTCAACACTTAAGTTTAGGTACTAACATAGTTATTTAAATTCTATTGTAATACTAACACTATATGGATTTCTTTGTCCGAAATAAATACTTTTTTTTATTTTTTATTTTTTTTTTAAATAAAAAGTATTCAACGCCTTTTCAACTCCTCTAGGGTTGAAAAGTTTGTAGTACTATCCACTTAAAAAAAAAATTAATAACTAGCCATATTGTGAGAGGTGATTAAGTAAGTCTTACTAAACAAATTTTGCTATAGGACCGACCCTGAAATCCAAAAAAAAATTGGCGTCCCCATAGAAAACGTCAACGTCGGATCAGCCGAAATGTATGAAACAGCCAAAAAAATTTAGATTTCGGAGTTGACCCAATAGTAAAAGTGGTTTATCCTACCAAATCACCTCGCACAATATGGCTAGTTCTTAAAAAAATACCCTTAAAAGTTTTTTTTTCTTTTAAGTCCACAAACTTCACCAAGCAAACTATACCAAGAGACAAAGAAGTCAATAAGGAAAGACTACAGTCACCACAGACATGAAGTAATTGCAAGAAACCTACACGACTACAGAAGTACAAAGAGAGCTTTCAAAGAGCTAAACACACACAAAACCTGGATACAGAAATTACAGTACAGATCCAAAGAATCATCAACGAGAAAAGGCATCAAGGACCATGCAACTAACTTCTACAGGGAGCTATACAGAAGAAGAGACACCTTACCCATAATCCAGCAAGTCAAGGAAGATACTACAACATACCCGATAGAGCCATTAACTGTAAAGGAGGTACACAACCACATAAAGAAACTGAAAAATGAAAAGAGTCCGGGCCCGGACGGAATCAGCAATGAAGCTATAAAAATAGGTGCAACAGTGCTGGCATATCATCTGACAGAATTATTCAACCTGGTACTGGATCAGGAAACTGTACCAGATCAGTGGTGCACCTCAGATATAATACTACTGTTTAAAAAAGGAGACCCACTAGATATAGGGAACTACAGGCCGATCAGTTTGCTAGCAAGTATCTACAAACTTTTTGCTTCATTAGTCCTAAAAAGAATTACCCAGGACATTGATAATGCACAACCAATTGAGCAAGCTGGCTTCCGCTCAGGATACAGTACCACAGACCACATGCATACACTACAACAAGTAATGGAAAAATACAATGAGTTTAAAAGACCCCTGTATGTAGCATTTATAGATTATAGCAAAGCTTTTGATAGCATAAGCCATAGCTCTATCTGGGATGCTCTAAACCAATTTAAAGTCAACCAAAAATACATCAACATCATAAGATATATATATAGTAACAGCACCAGCACAGTAAAGCTTGAAACTAGGGGCAAACCGATAACCATTCAAAGAGGAGTGAGACAAGGCGACCCAATGTCACCAAAACTTTTTATCGCCGTTCTAGAGAATATATTCCGCAAGCTCGACTGGTCGAATAAAGGAATCAGAATAGGAAAACGTTATTTGAGTCACCTCAGGTTTGCAGATGACATTGCCATACTAGCAGAAACACCGAAAGACCTAGAAGAAATGGTGGAATCCTTAGACCAAGAAAGCTCCAAGGTAGGCCTCGAAATGAATGCTTTGAAAACCAAATTAATGACAAACAGCCAAAAAAGACCCATCTCTATTAGAGGGAAAAGTATAGACTATGTCACTAACTACTTATACTTAGGAAAGCAGGTGTCATTTGAAAAAACAAATAATGAAGATGAAGTAGCGAGAAGAATAAACACCTCTTGGAGAAGATTCTGGTCGCTGAAGGAGATACTAAAAGGAAATTACAGTATACACATGAAAAAAGTGATCATGGACACCTGTCTCCTACCATGCCTACTATATGGATGCCAGACATGGGTATTTACAGAAAAGGTGAAACATAAAATTCAAACAACACAAAGAACCATGGAAAGAAGCATTCTAAAAATCAGGAAACTGGAAAAAGTACGAAGTGTCAAAATCAGGCAAAAGACGGGAGTCATAGATGCCCTCACACACTCACTATCCTTAAAATGGCGATGGGCCGGACATGTTGCGCGCTACTCTGACAGAAGGTGGACCATTGCAGCTACAAAATGGAGAGGACCGTCTGGAAAGAGACGTGTTGGCAGGCCGATACAACGCTGGGCTGACGATTTAATCAAAGTTGCTGGCAAAAGTTGGGAAACTCAGGCTGCAGACAGAATGTTATGGACGGAGTTGGAGGAGGCCTTCACCCAAAGAGGGGTTCATATCAAAGAAAGCTAAATGAAACTCAAATTTATTTATATATATATATTCTTTTTACTTACAACACAAAACATGTAATACTTACACTTAAGTTTGATATGAATAAACGGCTTTATTATATTATTATAAGGTTTGACTTGTCTAGTTAGTCTAGGTACAAGATTGTTTACCTTATTTCTATTACTAAAAAAACAAGTATAATTAGGTAATTTTTGTTTTAATATGTATGAGGCCATGACTTAAAATAACATTTATATCTCTAATGCCCACTATCGGACTACTAAACTAAAAAAAAAACACAACCGTAAGCATGTCAATTTTAAGTAGATACATTAAAACTTCGAAGAAGTAGGTAACACTTCCTTAATGAAGGCGGCTGACCGCGAGTTCGCTCGCTCACATTGGTCCTACTCCTCTCTATCTTAATAGCATTAGTAAGAGAGAAGGGGACCAAACTGAGCAAGAGAGCATGCGGTCAGCCGTATTCATGTAGGTCAAAGCCACGGACATGCTAGGGGGCATACCAAAAAATGTAATCCATAAACCGATTTTGAATGATTTATAAAAATCTGTAGTATTTCCTGAGCCAAATCTATACCAAGTTCTCTGAAATCTATAGGGAACCGTAAAAGTGGTAACTCTCCAACATGATAGTCTTCATCAAGCTGCGAACGAAATGATTCATTGGTCATTGTGGGCGCTGACGCATTTTAATAGATCACGCGGCCGCGATATTCATTCACCTGCCTCTATGCACTTGTCACAAGCTTAATACCTACGATACATACTCGCAGGCGCAGTTGGCAAAAAGGCTTTTTGTTGGATCTCTTTCCATAGAAGTTTTACTGTTACTACTGTGTATAACAAAATTTCATCAACCGAGACACTTTGCTGGAAATATCCCTGCCTCCAAGTTTTCACGTATGAAACCTGTAACAAACAAGAGAATGTATAATTGTAAAATAGCAAATTATTTGTTGATCAGACCAAATGTGAAAAAAGTGAAGATTTGAAATAACTTTCTTCATACAATGTTTTAAGTGTGTAGATATTGTTATTTTATGTATTTTTATTACTACTAAACAACTATAACTTGCACCACCTGCTGTCAAGCTGTTTCTTCCTTCTTTCTTATGTAAGTTGCCTGGAACCACACAAGGAAAAAAAATCCATCTGTCCTTCCATACAATCCATACCCAAACAGGGTTCTAAGAAAAAGATAAGTTTGGCTACAAGACAAACTTCTATATGTATAACAGAGTTAGCAGTTAGGTACAGTCACCGGCAATAGTATCTCCCTACACGAAGGCCGCAAAAATATGTGACACACTCTTATGACCCTACAAAGTCACATATTTTTGTGGCCTTTGTATAGGAAGATACTATTGCCGTTGACTGTACAGCTAGCTATATTGATCAAAATATGTTTTTCTAAAAAATTACATTTTTAACACAAGATATTTAGCCGAATGTACTTGATGTTACCTATTCTTGTACTGTCAGAAAGTATTCTAAACAACAAAACAAATGAGCCGAAACTCGACCAAGCCAGCACTTTTCATCATTAGGTATGTTCTGGTATCTACATCCCAGCTCCATCATCAGATCAGCTTGATGGTACCATATTATTCCACTGTCACCAAGGTTACATTGAGTACCGGCCAACAATATAACACCTACATGTTTTACAATAGAACTTTTTTTTATATTTGTAAGTGATTTCCACCTCACTACTTAGGTAGTCTAGTAGTAGCCTTTTGGGAGAGTGATGAGAATAATTAACATAATGGTTTTTTCATAGAAGTTTTTTTTTTAAACATACAGTCAACTTAATTTTTTTATTGGAGCTTTTTTAGTAATATGCTGAGTCTCCTATTGTAATTCAAAGTATATCATATATTTGTATAAAATGACTAGTAAAATATGCATTCTACAAAATAACCTATATTGTTTAGGTTTAACCTATATAAGGTGAACTTTTAATATTCTTTGTATATAATATCATATTTCCAAGGGAACCATGGTATAAAAATAAGTACATTAAAATATTCAAACAGGGCTCTGGCTGAAAGTTATTTGAATATGAGAATGCGGCAAATATGTTAATGAACTAAAAATAACTACAGATATCTTATAAATCTTAGGAATGAAATGCTATGCTTTATTATTCTGACATGTGCAACAAGTAGTTGTGCAATGTGTCAGGATTTACTTCATAACAGCTGTTGACTATAAAACTCACCTCTATAATCTCCTAAGCCTACACTGCCAGCGGCTTGAAATTTTTGTATTTTCTCAAAGGTCTTTTTTTCAATGGTGGTGGGATTGTCATTATCTTCGTCGCTGCTAGAAACATATCTTTTGGCCCTTTTCCGTTTAAGACCTGGTTCTGATGTATCCTCATCAACCAGTTTTTTTTGCTTTCTCTATGCCATCTTTAGGTACATGCAAATGAAATAAAAAAATACACACAACATGCAAACATAATAAATGAACACAGCATAATGCATCCCTCACTCAATTAAAACAAGGTTATCACATTATTAGTAAAAATATGGGATGGAGTTTCATTAGTTGGAACAACCTGAAGTTATACAGTCAACCACTTTGATTAGTAGGTTATCACATTTGTCCAAGCAGTTTTAAAAATTACCCATATTAGGTAGTAGTCACACAGTAACAGAGAACTTTCACCAACATCAGTAAGCCCTCGGTAAATCAGGAAATCAAACTGGAGACGTGTATGCCCAACAGTGTGCGCATACTTACTGGCTGAAGAAGAAGAATAAATCAGGAAATATTGCATCCAGAAACCAGGAAACGGAACTGTTTCGTTAGTTTTCATAGCCAAAGTGGTTTGTAAAAAAACGATTAAAATATACGTACCAGTATCACAAAAAACTCTTTGAACACTGTATAATTTCCATTTTTCATCTGGTGTCTTGACATCAGCCAAAACCTTTTCAAACGCTTTAGTTCCCTTAACGGGTGGCCAAAAGACTTCACAACACTTTGGCGTAAACCACTGATTGTTTACGCCGTCTTCTACACTAAACTGTATCACTGAGTACATTTTTGTTCTTGTTGAAAGTTTTTTTTTATTGGCAGTAGTACGGGCCGCAAGGCAAAGAAAAAAGGAGGGAAAACAACGTCACTCAAAGCGTCACTTCAATCAAAATGACAGAATATCGTTCCGTTCCAATTTCTTATGTTTTTAAAAATCACATTGCTCAGTTTGTTTTGATGTTAAATAACATTAAAAAATCTGTAATAAATGACTTTATATAAGTATTAACTTTGAAGTTAACTAAAAAGACGTAAATGTTTTTTTTACTTCATGAATGTTTTACATTACAAGATTGACAAATTTTATTGATATCAAGAAACGAAACGCGTTATATATATTTAAGCTTTATTTTTAAGTCGGTAGTAGGTCGGATACTTATAGAGTTTGTCCGGAAATAGATGTATCGTGGTTTATATGGGAGCTCATACATTCTATGACACTCCTCTTTCCGGACAGACTAACGACTAATATGAAAATTTCAAATTCCTATGCATAAGTACTGGCTTACTGGCTACATAAAGTCTTGTTATAATGTATTAATTAGTATTTTCTCTTAGCATTCGCTATGATAATGGACAGATTTACGAAGAAAGAAAATTTACAAAGCCTGAGTAAAGTATAGGATAACTTACTAGCATATAAATTAACTGCCACATAAAACTTCCTGTTGAAATAGTTTACGTGTCACAAACATCTAACCGTTAATAGTGATCCCAAAATTTGACATTAGCAAAACTTCTCGTTGCCGACGGATACTGTACGTCTTACTGTACATCGTACATAGTACAGGTGATGACCTTAAACTGACGTTATTGAGACGTTCATTTTGCGGTAAATATGGTACGTCCAGATGCTGACCTAAAATTGACGTTATTAAGACGTCCACTTTGCGGTGAATATGGTACGTCCAGATGATGACCCTTAATTTACGTTAGTACGACGTCCACTTTTTAACCCGACCTTAAATTGACGTCACTATAACGTACGTTTTCAGCGAATAAATGACAGACCTTAATATGACGTCGCTTGTGCGTCGCTGACGTCAGTTTGCTACCTGGGACTGCGTCGACCGTCTAGTGGCGCCCTCAGTAGGGGGATTATGTTTCCTAATAAACTAATCAATTTCTGTATAATCCATCATGTTAAGTTGTAGTCATACTAATTTCGCAACTTATGATCCATGTGATACAGTTTTATATTACTTAGTCTTGGCTTTATCACCTAAACGGAAAAAAGTGGCCACCACTTGCCGTTTAGGTAATGAAGCAAAAAATACGCAAAATGAAACTATGCGACAAAGATCAAAAGTTGCGTAATAGAACTACTACTTAACACTGAGGGATTATACATACATTGATTAGTTTAATAGGAAATACAATCCCCCCAATGAGGGCGCCACTGGACGGTCGACGCAGTCTTAAAATACGGCCACTGGAGTAGAATAATACTCTTTATTGCACACCTCACATTAAAATAAACAAAATAAAAGTAAATTAAAGTTCATGCGTTCAGTGCTTTAATAATTTTATCTACACTCATATTGTAAGTTCTCTAAAACGTGTTCGAAAACGGTAGGCAATGGCTAGCATTACCACGACCGATTTTACTATGATAAGCTTTTTATCCGTAGCAGTAACGTAATTTTAACTTTTCATGCTCAATTATTGATGTGATATGAGTTTTGATAACATAATGTACACCTGCACCCTCCCGGGGATCCGCCGAAAGCCCGACACGCGCCCGCGCGACCGCCGGCACACGAGAGTTGGCCATGGTGGCGGTGCAATGGCGGCCATTCTATGGTTTCCAAATAAGGCATTTATAATAAATAATATGACTGTAGATAAAGCAGTGTATGCAACTGTACGTAATTAGGCCTTAAAACACTCGTGTGATCTTATTATGAAATTCGCCTGCGGCTCATTTCATAAAACCAAACTCATGTTTTAAGGACCCTTATTACGTAACAGTTACATAAACTACTATTAGATGAAGATTATTGCACCTGTAACTGAGGGGTTTGTTATTGTAACCCTTAAGGAATAACTTACCGTAACATTATTGTCGGTTACACGCAGGGTAGTCACATGTATACTGACATAATATATTGGATTCCGGCGTCCGAAGCGAAGTGCGCTTACATTTAAATAGGACGCGTATTTCGGATTCACATACTGGATTATTGGGCGCTCGGTGACTAAATAAAATGCCTGAAACAATAAAGAGTATTAATTGTTACAGATAGTCTAGTGTACGAAACCCGATATCGGAGGTGGAGGGTTATTATTGCATGCCTCCCACGTTTCATAGTTTTCAACACACTTGCGAAGAAATTTTAAAATAAATAAATGGTAAATACAGTTAAATTATAGATAGTCATCGGTCATTGTTCTTTGACAGATTAAATAAACACGGCAGCAGAAAGACCCGTTTGGCATACAACCGTGATAAAAATGTGTAAGAAGTAATAATACTCCTAAAACAAATAAGAACGTCAATATTATATTTTGTAAATAAACCATGCATAGCCTGATTTTAAATTTAAATAAATCTTTGTGAATAGTATAATACTAACAGCAGCCTGAATAATCAATAAAATTGTAGGTACTAAATTGCAATAAAAATACCCCATACTTTACGACTAACATCGAAACAGTTACCGAAACAAATGAACAAAAATCCAGTAATATACATAATACAATTTAGATTTTGCGGCGAGATAGCTATAATTGTATGTGCAATAGCCCGAAACAAATCTAAGTCGAAAACGAAACTAGCAAACCTGTCAGTAATTTTCGAAAACTCGTATCTTGGTACTGATTTGTTATAAAGATACGAGCTTTGAAATACTCTCTTTTTGTGTGTTCTACTTCTGAAATCGCCTGGAAGAGCTATTGGTCATGAAACACCTTATGAAAGGTGACCTACCTCTGTCACTTAAACGTAGGCTCATGGACATGTGCATACTTCCAATCTTCACCTACGGTGCTCAAACTTGGTCTTTGAGGGAAGCTCAGAAGTCGGCAACACATCCCAGGAATTGGCGTAGGCACTAGTTTTTACGAAAGCGACTGCCACTCCACATTTCAACCTAGAGGGTAAACTAGGCTTTGTTGGGATTATATCTGGTGTTCCCACGATGTTTTCCTTCACCGAAAAGCGACTGGTATATAAATATCAAATGATATTTCGTACATAAGTTCCGAAAAACTCAGTGGTACGAGCCGGGGTTTGAACCCGCGACCTTCATATTGAAAGTCTGACGTCTTCCCGTCAGGCCACCACAGCTTTTTAAGTACTAATAACTCTATATATATCGACAAAGTGGGTCCTTTTTCCCTTGACTGCCACATACGTTGAATCCTGCTATCCATCCGAGGTAGCAATGCATGCAGCATCCTCGAGTTGCAGGTCCATAGGCAACGGTGATCGCTTACCATCCGGCGGACTGTATGCTTGATTACCATCGACGTAATATCAAAAAGTTTGCAATTGTATATACTTGCAATAACAATTTAAAATCTAATTTTCATACACTTTCCGGACATCCGGTCCAGTTGAATTTGCAATAATTACTTAATTGACGAAAATGCAATATATGTACCACAGACTACACAGAACCCGTATTGATGCGTTTAGATAGAGCGCGAGGTCACACAGCTGCGCAGGCGCAATTTTACATGCAAAATGCTGCGAATCGACTAAAATCATAATTATTAATCTATATATATAAAAGAAGAAACTGACTGACTGACTGACTGACTGACTGACTGACTGACATATCAACGCACAGCCCAAACCGCTGGTTCCAGAGATTTCAAATTTGGCATGTAGGTTCCTTATAAGATCTAGGGGTGCACTAAGAAAGGATTTTTCAAAATTCACCCCCTAAGGGGATGAAATGGGGTCCAAAGATTGTATGGCGAAACAAAATTAGTTAAACTATCTTATTCGAAACTTCACAGGAGTATTTCTAACGATAAATGAGTAAATACGTGTTTCAGGTTTTTTGAAAATTCAACCCCTAAAAGGGGGAAATGTGGTAAAAAAGTCTGAAAATCAACATGGGTATTGTTTCTATGGTTTATCGGGTCGTTGATTACGAAAACCACAACGATTTTAAACTCCAACGTGGCGGACGTGAAATACCATCTCCCCAGTTGGGGTACAATGGGGTTGAAATGTCTAAATATCAATATAGGTGTCGTTTTTGTGTTTTTTTGAACGTTAATTACAAGAATGGCATCGATTTTGAAATTTACTATTGTGGACATGAAAATTATTGACAGTATTTGTGCCAAATTGCAATCTTCTTCAAAATATATAAAAGAAGAAACTGACTGACATATCAATGCACAGCCCAAACCGCTTTTCTAAAGATTCCAAATGTGGCATGTAGGCTCCTTATAAGGCCTAGGGATGCACTCAGAAATAATTTTTAAAAATTTACCCCACTAGTGGAATGGGGGTTCACAGCTTTTATGGGAAACAAGATTAGTTCGACTATTTTATTCGAAACTTTACAGGAGTATTTCAAACGATAAATGAGTAAACAATTGTTTCAGCTTTTTTGAGAATTCAGCCCATAGAAGGGGGAAATGTGGTGACAAAATTTAAATATTAACATGAGTAATTGTTTATATGGTTTGTCGGGTCACTGATTATGAAATCAACAATTAAGGGGGTGAAATGGGGGTTGTTAGTTTGTATGGGGAATTTTTAAATGTTGAACCAATCTAGATGAAACTTGGTATAGAGATAGTTTGTATCCCGGGCAGGGACAAAGTAGTTTCAAAATAGTTGAAAGTTTTATGGAGAATTGTTAATAGCTGAACCGATTTAGATGAAACTTGGTAAAGAGATAGTTTGAGTCCCGGGAAACGACATAGGATGGTTTTTATTCCGAACATCAATCCTTAAGGGGGTGAAATGGGGGTTGGAGGTTTGTATGGAGAATGTTTTACAGCAAACCGATTTAGATAAAATTTGTTGTGATATAGTTTGAGTCCTGGGAAACAATATAGAATATTGTTTATCCTGAAAATCAATCTTAGAGGGGTAGAAAAGATGTTGGTAGTTTGTATGGCGAATTATTAACCGCTGAACAGACGATTGAAATGAAACTTGGTACATATTATATCGATTGAGTCACGGGAAATAATATAGAATAGGTTTTATCTCGAAAATCAACCCTTAAGGGGGTGAAACGGGAGTTGAAAGTTCGTATGGGAAATGAATAACCGCTGAACCTATTTAGATGATTTGGTATGGAGTTCTGGGGAAGGATATATAATAGTTGTTATCCCAGAAGTCATTGCTTAAGCGGGTAAAAGGGAGGGTGGATTACTAATTCCACGCTATATAATGAAGTCGCAAGGAAAAGCTTCTATTCAAGAGTAGAAATCTGTATTAATCATAATCTCTTAGTAGTAGTAAATCGTTGCTGGCGTAACAATGAAACAATTACTGCAATCATTTCTTTAAAAAAAAATAAGGGAACCGCCTTCACTAAAACATGGTATACCGAAACCTCCAGAATGTAACGAATACCTTTCCGAAAACTGCATCTAAATCAGTTTAGCGAAACGCGAGATGATCGCGGACAAATATACATTCCTATATACGTACATACAAATATACGAGTCTAACTGAGAACCTCCTTTTATAGTACTTTCATTACGCGGGCGAAGCCGCGGGAAAAGCTATGTGGTATATATAAGGGCTGAATCTAGATTGTACCACCACGGTACAATCTAGGTTCAGCCCTTAAACTCATTTTGGTGGTGAAGACCGACTTTAAGATTTCGAAGGAGGAGGTTCTCAATTTGACGGGATCTTTGTTTTTACTTGTTTTTTTTTTTATATATGGATGTTTACCGATTATTTGAAGACGGCTGGACCGATTCGGAAAATTCTTTTTTTTTGTTATGAAAGGGTATACTTGACATTTGGTCCCATTGTCATCAGGCACATCTATAGTGATAATTATTTTAACATGTTTTTAAAGTGGGGCATTCCACTCATACAATATTATTTTATTAAAAAGATAAAAGATAATTTATTTGCGGTAAGCATCACAGTACAAGGTCTTAATTATTGGTACTTATAGTGATTTTCATGCTTAACCTAATATGGTATGCAAATGGGTAACTTAAAACTAATATTGTATCATTTTTCTATACATATTCGTAAAGGCACTTAATATACCGGGTGTTGCCTGTAACATGAGCAATAAATTAAAATGTAGATTCTACTCCTCAAAGTAAACAACCTTTGTTCAGCGACTTTGAAAAATAACTTGTGGTTTAATTTTTAGTACACTTTAAAGTTTATTCGAACACTCAATGTATTGCGAAATTGATTATGTCTGTATGGTGACAAGACTGACAAGCAATGTCAATTAGAAGGATTTTAACGTACATTGAAAATACTATTTAGTTTCCAGAGTCGCGAGTTCGAGTCTCGCCTGAGGCAGTGGATTTTTCTACTTTTCCATTTTTTCTAAGCACTATTTAGTTTGTTTGAAAAAGAGACAATCTTAAATCTACATAACTTTCAAAAGTCGTTGAACCGGTTGAACAAACATTGTCTAGTTTGAGGAGTAGAATCTATGTTTTAATTTATTGCTCGTGTTACAGGCAACACCCGGTATATGCTATGGCTTTAATTTACTAAGTATATACATCTTTGAAAAATATAAGAATCTTGCAAATAGGAATATCATAATCATATTTAATTTAATACAGGTATTTCAAGAAAATCTTTCAGACTGTAATAGTTTTTATTACTAAGCCATTCATGTAACTTATTTTTAAACAGCATAATATCCATGGTACAAAATTCAACTGGTATTTTATTATATATCATCACACTCATAACTAAACAACTTTTTTGATGTTTTGCTACTCGAGAATAGTCATCAGTTAGTAATCTGTCTGGGTCTCGACAAGAACGAGGATGGTTGTCACATGCTTTTTTAAACATAGATTTATGCTTATGAACAAATATACACATTTCATAAATATAGAGCGCTGGAAGTGGCAATAAACTAAGCTTTTTAAACAGTTGCGAGCAAGATTCGTCAGGTCGCATTCCATGTATCGCTCTCAGACACTTTTTTATTAAATCAAATACAAACATTGAAAACATTGAAAAAATAATCAACCCAGCAGGACTTTAACCTGCACCGATACGCCTTTCCGGGGTTCGATCGCTTTACCAATTAAGCTATGGGTGAAGTTACTAAGTCGTCGAAATTTTCAATGCCTTCAATCATAGTAATCTATAGTGATTTGAATATTTTTTACAGCAACTCGGGCATTTGCTCTTGGAAAGGTGGAGCCTAAGTGAAGTCGGCTCTTTTTATGTTTAAAATTATTTAGTATGTCCATTTGGCGTCTATCCGGCAGTTCTCCTCCACAGATCGAGTATCTCAACAGATTCTCGTGTGAGCCGGTTCCATAGTTACTTAGGTACGTAGATTTTTTTGTCGTTTTGTTTTTTTAAATCTTTGAACTGGTGGAAATTGACTCAGTGGACTTAAGCGCCATAATGTTCTATGGTGTTAAACCATTGCGAGTTCCTTAAGTTATAAACAGACATAGAAGTTTTTGTGGCAAAAATGTCCATTACCTAGGTACTTCCTTCCAATAATAAATTTATCGATAATTTTCGAAGTGACATTTCATACCGCATACTAAATTTACCGGGTAAAGTATAAGTTAACCTGTAATGCTGAAAACTACCTATCTACGTTATGTAATGGTGATATGTTATATTTTAACACTTATTAGAAATTAAATAAGTGTTTTGTATACCAAGTATTTGTACGAAACACAAAAAAACAGGAAATCAATTATGGAATCAGGCGTTACATTGCGGAAGTCTATATTATTAACTACAATAATATTGCTTTGTTATTCCGCGCAATATTATTGTAGTTAAACCAAGAAATAATTTTAACAACTATAACAAAACAAATGACAATCATTTTCATAATCCATTTACAATAAGTTTATGCTGAATGTTATACTAGCGACCCGCCCCGGCTTCGCACGGGGTGAAAAATGGTTATTGTGGGTTATTTACTAGCGCGGACTTTTTTGGACTTATTCAATGGTATCCAAGTCCTCAACAGGCTTGGAAGGCAAAACAAAGTGCAACTGATGTGGATCCCAGGGCACGAGGGCTTTATCGGCAACGAAAATGCTGATGAGCTTGCTAGAAGGGGCTCTATGAATAACTTCTTAGGCCCGGAACCATTTGTGGGACTCTCAAAGGGAACCATAACAACGGCCATAAAGGACCACACCAAATATAAACACCAACAAGAGTGGGGTTGTTTCACAGGTCTAAGGCATTCAAAGCTCTTCATGCATAGAGTTGACTCAAGCTGGAGCAAAAAGCTTTGGAAACTTAGTAGAAAAAGGCTCCAAATCATAACAGGAGTTTTTACAGGCCATTACGCCGTGAAAGGAGTACTGGCTAAAATGGGACTGTCAGACAATACTGATTGTAGAATGTGTGGCGAAGAGGAAGAGACAATGAAACACTTAATGTGTGAATGTCATGCTCTTGCCAGACTAAGAATGAGGGACTTTGGAATCGGCTATCCAGATCCAGAGGACCTCAAAGCACTGCCCTTGAGCTCCATCGCCCAACACATGGAGATGGTTGAAAAAGCTCTTGAGTAAGTGTACTAGGGGGCAATTACACAAAAGATCCCTTTGAGTCGAAGTGTATCCATATGGGCCCCCGAGCCAAATAAGATAAGATAAGATACCAAGTATTTGTACGAAACACAAAAAAACAGGAAATCAATTATGGAATCAGGCGTTACATTGCGGAAGTCTATATTATTAACTACAATAATATTGCTTTGTTATTCCGCGCAATATTATTGTAGTTAAACCAAGAAATAATTGTAACAACTATAACAAAACTAATGACAATCATTTTCATAATCCATTTACAATAAGTTTATGCTGAATGTTATACTAGCGACCCGCCCCGGCTTCGCACGGGGTAAAAAATGGTTATTGTGGGTTATTTACTAGCGCGGACTTTTTTTTAGACCTTTTTATGATGTCCAATACTGTATTTACAACACTGTACATTATTTTGATATATCTCTTAGGACTCCGCCAGCGTTTGCAATGTAAGCGCAAAAAATGGGTTTATTTACGACATCACATTAGAAACCTCTAAAATCATCAGTGTTTCTCTACTATATTATGCATGTATTATACATATAAACCTTCCTGTTGAATCACTCTATCTATCAAAACCCCATCAAAATCCGTTGCTTAGCTTTAAAGATCTAAGCATACATCGGGACAAACAGCGGAAAGCGACTTTGTTTTAGACTATGTAGTGATAGTGATAATAATATGTATAACTTGCAAATTCATATTATATGTACATATTAACTGTCATAACGATTTATCGATAAATTAATATCATTGGGAAGTCCCTATGACATTTTTATTCCTGCCACTAAAGCTTACATGTCTGGTTATTAACAAATTTATTTTGCTTTTTTTAACTTTGATTTTGTAAAGGCTGCAACCTGCGTCCTACCACGAACTTCCAGAATCGAAATAACATTATATCTTTCTCTATCGCTCTTGCACATTCGAAAGACAGTGATGCAAATAGATGGTCGAACCAACACAGTGGTTCGTGGTTATTGGCCTGATCATGAAGACAAGTAACTCCAATTTTTTTTTTTCGTTAACATTTTTATTGGCTTTGGTTTCATTCTACCTAAATTGCATAATGCCTTATTCTCTAATTTACCGAAATTTCAAATTGCCATGTTGCAGTAAAACCTTAATAACAAAAAATGATCAAAAAATGATCAAAAATCATAAAGACATTGACTTAAAACCACCATTTCCCAAAATACCTAAATTTTGCAACGTACATTCCTTATGATTCCCTTCAAATACCGAATGTCTGATACGACCAAAATGCAAAATAAATAAAGAATAAACCAAAATATACGAGTACATTACAAGTTAGGTTACTGTCTGAGCGTTAACGAAACTTTAAATATTTAGGTATTTTGGGATTTGATTATTTTTAAATTCCTTCGTAATAAAAATGTGGTGTTTTGAGAAAAAAATTAGGCATTCTGGGATTCAGGTATTTTGACACCGAGTCATTTTGAAATCTAGGAGTTTATAGTAACTGGGTAAAATAAACTTAGGGCGTAATGAAACCAAAGCTTGCTGACTGTACCTAGTAGATAGCATCAGGGACCGGAACCGGTAACCATTAAAGGGGTATTAGATTGGGTATTTGATAGAGTTGTTTTTAAAAACCCTATCAATTCGGTAAGCGTATCGTGTGACTTACCCGAACGAAAGGCTAACCATGTCAATACAGTTAATTCGGGTAAGTGGTTACAACCCAGCATATGGTTTCCCTATCAGATAGGGTTTTTCAAATGCGATTAAGCTATTTTAAACTCTGTGACCAATACATTTGGCTTATTTATTATTCGAGCACCCTACGAGCTAAGCGCTGCCGGGCGGCACGAGCGAGCCTACAGACAAACAAGAATCTTTTTGCGTATGTTTTCGTACTTACGCCTTTGATCTAGACGCTATTATTGCTTGTTAGTGCGCTAAAAGATCATTGTGTGGTGCCGGTGTTTTTGTTCTTGCCATTCGAGCGTGACGGCTCGTGTCGATTGAATCTTAGACCCAGGCTTATAGGAATCAAAATCAAATGCATATTGTGAAGTGTTAAAATATATAATTTTGTGTTATTCTAGTTATAGGTAGTACTTTGTTTCAATGGCTCCAGCAAAATGTGACGCCGTTCACCGATACTTCTAGTATAATGAAACGATCAATATCAGTCATTGTTGGACACTCAAGAATAAAATGATTATTTGAAAAAAATATCGTAAGAATAAACTTATGTTGATTGTATTCCCGTTAAAATGGTTCAAAATAATTTCGTCGGGACTAATTCATATACGAGAAAATGTAATAAAAGTAATTGATTCTTAACAGAATTATTTAATCATGCTTTTTATTTTAAATAATGTTCCGCGTATAAGAATGTATTCTGGGTTTTTCGGTGTAAGAAAACATCGTGTGGAAACTGGACCTAATCCCAATAAGGCGTAGTTTCCCTTATGCCCAGCAAAAATTATATCTGTTTTAAAATCCACGGTAGGCAGATATACTCTTTTCACTTCTCATGCTCGTAAAGTTCGACTTTAAATCGTGCGTGGACGATATAAAATCGCATTTTAAGCTCTAGGGCATAAAGTAAAATTTTCTTCTAAGACCAAGAATGTGGCTCAACAGCCAAACAGAGTCAAAATATATTGCACAATTTAATTGAACAGTAAAATTTCAAAATCTGTTTAGAGGATCGTCCGCAATGTGAAAAAAATTAACCAGTGTAAGTTGACCTTTGTATAAGAATAATTACTAGGGCAGAAGAGGTCAGCTAAACATGGTTATTTAATTTTAAGAGAAATTAAGCATTATTGCAAATGGCACCTAAAATATAACAATAACAGAATTAAAATACTTAAGTATAGTTTAAGTTAATTATTAATTTTTTTAGGTGCCATTTGTAATAATGCTTCATTTCTCTAAAAATTACACATCCAAGTTTAGCTGACCTCTTCTGCCCTAGTAATTATTCTTATAAAAAGGTCAACTTACACTGGTTAAAACACGTTTTTTTTGCAAATATTGTAAATTCAATAACTCGCGTTCCGAAAGTTCTGGAGAGCTGAAATTTGAATATGATGTCGGTTTTGTGGTCCTTTAACTACAGTTGAATGTTCAAATGAAAATGTTGTAAACTTTTTGCAAACCGTCGAATTTTGCAAAAAGTGACCTTTTTTAAATCGACTGGGAGGGTATTTTAATTTTCGAAAACTGTTATAATTTCGATTTCTTTGCATTAAGGAGGAGTTGAACTACAAATTTCCAAGTTTACAAATCATTTGACAAAGAATAAAGTTGTTTAAATAATCTATGAAGTTCAGGTACTTTTTGCGCGCGCGGCGGCGACGCACTATGGCCCAAACGCCCGATCTAGCTGGACAAAATTATTTTACACTCATAGACTAAAATTGACTATTTTTATTATTATTTTGCTATAATTCATGTGAAAAAAAATGTATCAGTGTAAGTTGACCTATGTATAAGAATAATTACTAGGGCAGAAGAGGTCAGCTAAACTTGGTTGTGTAATTTTAAGAGAAATGAAGCATTTTAACAAATGGCACCTAAAAAAATTAATAATTAACTTAAACTATATTTAAGTATTTTAATTCTGCTACTCGTATTCTTATATTTTAGGTGCCATTTGCAATAATGCTCCATTTCTCTTAAAATTAAATAACCATGTTTAGCTGATCTCCTCTGCCCTAGTAATTATTCTTATACAAAGGTCAACTTACACTGGTTAATTTTTTTAACATTAATTATACCAAAATAATAATAAAAATAGTCAATTTTAGTCTATGAGTGTAAAATAATTTTGTCCAGCTAGATCGGGCGTTTGGGCCATAGTGCGCCGCTGCCGCGCGCGCAAAAAGTGTCTGATCTTCATAGATTATTTAAACAAGTTTATTCCTTGTCAAATGATCTGTAAATTTGGAAATTTGTAGTTCAACTCGTCCTTAATGCATAGAAACCGAAATTATAACGTTTTTCGAAACAACATTTTTACAACATTTTCATTTGAACATTTAACTGTAGTTAGAGGACCACAAAACTGACATCATATTCAAATTTCAGCTCTCCAGCACTTCCGGAACGCGAGTTATTGAATTTACAATATTTGCAAAAAAAATGTGTTTTTTTGCGAATTGCGGACGATCCTCTGGACCGATTTTGCTCTACCGGAGCTCATTCTCTTTGTTTTATAATTGCGCACATTTATACATTTAACTATTCTTGGTCCGACCCGTAGTTTTTCCTCTAGAAGCGAAAAACTGGTTTTTACCATTTTTTTGGCACCTTAGCGCCCAATATTGATCACTTATAAATTTTATTGATATGAATTCCTGACACTTTGATCTATACAAACAAATTTTTTCCCGTCCAATAGGAATTGACTGTACTTTTTATGATTTTTCCGCTAATTCTATCTGAGTATTGCTATAATTATTTGAATTGCGTGTTTTCTATAATTAAATAAATGAAATGAAATAAAATAGGAGTTGATAATAGTTTAGAAATGCCCCGAAATGTTTTGATGACTTGGCAGAAAATTTCTAAATTCACATGTTAAAAATTCAAAAAAATATATTAAAAAATTAATTGGTTGGAACCATATTTGTTTTCATTGTAATATTTTTGTTAGAACTTGAAATTGTTTTACGATTACCGATAAATAATTTCCTCGCAAATGAAGTGAAAATTTTAGTGTAACCCTCGTCCATATAACCCATTTTACACTCGACTTTTAAACGCCTCGCGTAAAATCGTACGTTTTATGCACTTGTTACTACTATAATAAAAAAAAAATAAAAAAAAAATGAAATAAAAATGGAAATAAAATGAAAATTAAATGAAAATAAAATGAAAGTAAAATGAAAATAAAATGAAAATAAAAACAAAAATAAAAATTAAATTAAATGAAAATAAAAACGAAAAATAAAACGAAAAAAAAACGAAACGAAACGAAAACGAAACGAAAACGAAACGAAAACGAAACGAAAACGAAACGAAAACGAAACGAAAACGAAACGAAAACGAAACGAAAACGAAACGAAAACGAAACGAAAACGAAACGAAAACGAAACGAAAACGAAACGAAAACGAAACGAAAACGAAACGAAAACGAAACGAAAACGAAACGAAAACGAAACGAAAACGAAACGAAAACGAAACGAAAACGAAACGAAAACGAAACGAAAACGAAACGAAAACGAAACGAAAACGAAACGAAAACGAAACGAAATCGAAACGAAAACTAAACGAAAACGAAACGAAAACGAAACGAAAACGAAACGAAAACGAAACGAAAACGAAACCGAAACGAAAACGAAACGAAAACGAAACGAAAACGAAACGAAACGAAAACGAAACGAAAACGAAACGAAAACGAAACGAAAACGAAACGAAAACAAAACGAAAACGAAACGAAAACGAAACGAAAACGGAACGAAAACGGAACGAAACCGGAACGAAAACGGAACGAAAACGGAACGAAAACGGAACGAAAACGGAACGAAAACGGAACGAAAACGGAACGAAAACGGAACGAAAACGGAACGAAAACGAAACGAAAACGAAAGAAAACGAAACGAAAACGAAACGAAAACGAAACGAAAACGAAACGAAAACGAAACGAAAACGAAACGAAAACGAAACGAAAACGAAACGAAAACGAAACGAAAACGAAACGAAAACGAAACGAAAACGAAACGAAAACGAAACGAAAACGAAACGAAAACGAAAACGAAAACGAAAACGAAACGAAAACGAAACGAAAACGAAACGAAAACGAAACGAAAACGAAACGAAAACGAAACGAAAAAGAAACGAAAACGAAACGAAAACGAAACGAAAACGAAAAAAAAAAATTATATACACGGTGAATCTGAGTATCCCGACAGATTTTAACCATAAATTCCTGATAATTGACTGATAAATAACTGACTGAGACTAAAATGTCGTATAAACTTTTCTGGAATTAGCCTAGTTTCAGAGTTCTTCTTCTTTGTCGTTACACTCTTTACAGAGTGGTCGTGGCCAAAATGTACTAATTTATTTTAATTGACAGTTTTACCAATAACATTTATGTTTTTATGTTCAAAAGCATTTTAAAAATCGGAAAAATAAAAAAATTTTTTTTTTTTGCGAAATCGAACTAAATTCGTAAAACATTTATTACTCCTTATGACCTCAGGAATTTATGGTTGAAATCTTTCGGGTTACTCAGATTCACCGTGTATAATAATAATAATAAAAAAACCAGTCTATCTTGAATTTTAAAACAGATATAATTTATACACCCCGAATAATTAACCGAAAATAACTACCATGACTATTTTTCAATAAAAAGTATATAACCGCCATCTTGGATTATAAAACAGAAATAATTTTCCAAATTACATCCCCTAATTATAAATATTAATTATTTGTAACGGGGTATTTATTTACCTCGTACCCGAAATATCGGGTGCCCAATAGGCAATAACGCTAATATACATGGTAAATACCCCGTTTCAAATAATATTTATAATGTGAATGACCATGTGAGCTTAAAAAATCGTATATCCCATAATTAGCTGAAAACGACTACCAATCCCTACGCCAATTCATGGGATTAGGTTGCCAAGCGGACCACAGGCTCAACTGAGCCGTGGCAAAAGCCGGGACAAACAGGACAAAAGGAGGATGAATATTGGTTTGTGTCAAATCGATTTGAATATGAATAAAAATTGTGTTTTTATTCTTATTCAAAATAATTATTGCCCATCTCATCAGTACGTGCGAACTATGCAAAAATAAAGTGAACGTAAGACACATTTCTTTAACAGAAATTCTTTAATGGAAAGTTGTGTACGTGAGCAGAGGACTGGACTGTGAGTGTGACTTTTCCAGAATGAATAAACGACAGCAAATCTGATATTTACTCAATTTGTTCCGCCGCCGCCTCTCCTGTTCCATTTCAAATGAGAAAGATAGAACCGCCTGCCTGCGTGGAAAAGAGACAGGAAAAGGGTAGCCCTATGATAGGGTAAGCGGTAAATATTAAAGCTATCTTTACCCCATTCGACTCGGAAACCACATTGAAAAGGGTTAAGCCTATTCAAAATGATTTCCATATCGATAGGGTAACCCAATGATAGGGTAACCCTATCATTAGGGTAAGACTTTAATAGGGTTACCCTATCGAAACGATTAATCAAATGAAGGGGTTTTCCGGTCCCTGGATAGCATTGTCATGTAAATTACGGAAGTATAGCAAATTCAACTCAATCAGACACTGTTAAGATGATGACAACAGCTTCATTCCATCCCTATCTTTTTCAGTGCGAGTGAAAGAGAAACACTGTGGTACGATTAGTATGGGAGGTCATTGCAAATTTTGCAAAATTACGAATTAAAAAACTACGCATTCATTGAAAACTAGAAAATAATAAAGTTTTTAGTATTAGAGTGAATTTTGGCCTTAATTATGGACGTATAAGTCAAGAAACTAAAAACATACAATTTTTTAAAACTAATTTTAAGATCTAACTTTGGATTTATTTTCTATCAAGCCAGTTTCGTCCAAGCGTGTATTAACAAAGTTCTTCTAAGCATAATGAACACTAATTTCTTTTTTACTTTCCCAAAACAAGTAGTTATAGCTAAAAAAATGTTTAAGTAAAGCCAATTTGATGGTCATCGGGTGTTGTCAGCGTCTTATTTAACTAACATGATTTGAAGCACATAAATATACGGGGTCAAGACAAATAAGTGTGTAAACATATGTAGATGTATACCTATAAACTCTCAAAACATAACCCACGTTTCTTTCGGAAGTGGGATAAAAAGACGAGCGTTTCATCCTGTAATTATCACATCTATAACCACGTCCATCATATGTCTAGGGCCGTATTCTAACTTTAAAACATATATAGACACGATCCAACTTCATTACAACTTCAGTGCATTAACTACGCAATACAGTTAGCGCATAAACGTCTGAATCAGAAATATCAGAATCTGCTTAAGAAGTACTCCGATGCAACTCCAATACAACTTCAATATTGGTTGATTGTTTGTTGTGTGTTGGAGTTATGTTTGAAATAGATTGTGTTTTTAACTTAGAGAATTCAACCAACCGGAGCGGCTTTAGACATGCGTTCCCCTCTGCCGCTCTGCAACAGATCAGTGGTCATATGTATTGTATGGACTGACGTTTATCTGACGTGGCTATTTGTACGTTACGTACGAATAGCCATACATTTGATGTTCCCCTCCCCCGCAAAAACTGGCAGACTTTTCTTGTATAGAAAATGACAGACATGGCCGCTCCGGTTGGTTGAGTTCTCAAAGGTTTTTAATGTATTGTTTATGTATTTTAAAGTTTGAATACGGCTCATGGGGTTATAAAGCTATTGCGTCGTCGGTTTAATAGCCAACTCTATTAACAGGCGATTACCATAAATTATCGTAACATGGATACGAGAGCGAGTACGGGTTGAGAATTTTAATGTACAGCGCCGTAGTGGGGTAACCAATGGTGAAACGGGAAAGGAGCGAACAGCGGGTTACAAGGTCTTCTCATTTGCCTCAAAAATGGAGAATGATAAAAGGTTTCATCTATTCCATATTACAACTACATGTGTTGTTTAGTTTTTTGGGTGTAATAAATACATTTGAGTATTAGTGGCAGGGCACAGCACAGCGAATAGTAAATAAATAATCAATAAATATTATGGGACAATCTTACACAAATCAACCTAGTCCCACAGTAAGCTCAATAAGGCTTGTGTTGTGGATACTAGGCGACGATATATATAATAGATAGATATAGATAAATACTTAGAACAGATTCATAACTCAGGAACAAATATCCGTGATGAACACACAAATAGATGCCTGACCAGGATTCGAACCCTCGCTCTCGCTCAAATCTGGAGCAGAGCCCGACTGGGGACGTACTTACCTTACAGAAAACCACAGCCAAATAGTACTAGACCCTACTCATAGTGTTGTGTTCCTGCTGGTGAGTAAGGTTGCCAAAGAGCTCAAAGAGGACCCAGTGTGTTGATGATGAGGGACCCTCTTGTTCCTTTAGCCGTCAACACAGTGAATCCTCCTTTTTGTAAAGGGTCGGCAACGCGCATGCGATTCCTCTGGAGTTGCAGGCGTCCATTGGCTACGGTGGCTGCTTACCATCAGGCCGGCCGTATGCTTTTTTGCCACCGTCGAAGCAACGTCTTATAGCACAGATAAAAGAAAAATTGCGAAAACCGTAAATTTTTAGTCACATCATATAATAAAAATATTTTAAATATTTTTAAAGTTACTACCCCTATATACCTACAGGTTTGTACTCCGACTCTTACTTGGCCGGTTTTTTTTTAAAGAGTAAAGACTGCAACATGACGATACGGAAGAGACGGACGCCTATACGCTCACTAGAATTATGAAGTTATAGCTACATCGTAGGTTGGCTTGGCTATTGAGCCAAGTCTATTCAAGGCAGTCTTAATACGTGACGGGCCCCTAGGGCACTTGAGAATCAGGGGCCCTCAGGCGCTCAATTAGGGACAACGTTGACTGTAAAAAAAACTTTCGGGGCCCCCGGAGGATGGGGGCCCTGGGCACGGGCCCCGTGTGCCCTTATGGAAAAGACGGCTCTGTGATTATTAAACTCCGAGAACATTATCGGGTCCGGTTATAAAAATGATGCGTGTTTTGTAATTTCACGATGGTGGCCACGTAGTTTTTGTGAAAACCGCTATTTGTTTTATTCAATAGTTGGTAATAACTTGTTGCTAATAGACAGCATATGCCATCTCTTTTACACAGATAGGTTTGTTAAGAAACGATATCTCCTATCCTTTGCGCCCCGTAGAAGCAAAGTTGACATCCATTCGTCATCCTGACGCGGGCAAACAAATGAGGATCGGTATTAAGAACTAGAGTTAGGAGACATCGCTTGAGATATTGAATACGCCATTTACTTAAGCTGGGTGTTTAGGGTGTTTCGCATACTATATACATATAGCTAACTAACATTTTCTAAATAGGTCAATGAGGGCAACTATCAAATCTAGTTATGCTACGCGAAAATGGTCTTAATAGCCGCTCTAAGGAGAGTTTGGTAAGGTCCACACTTTACAATTAACTAAGATTGACATTCCTGATTTTTTTTTAATACCTAGATTAAAACGCTTTAAAGTGTCACCACGGACCGTAGCTGGTTCAAACGTCCCCATAATATCTACCTACCTATTGGGTACACTGGTACATACTTACTAGAATTATAGGTCTCAGATTTGTATCAGAACTGAGTACACTGAATTCCCGATAGTATTATAATTGTAAATTGTTTCTAGCGTAGCGTCCAGCTTAGTACGAGTAGGATACCGCCAAAATTGTATTGCACAGCGACAATTACGGATTCTGCTAAAATGCTATGTAACTTAAACGTTGCAAAGTCGACGGCAAAGTTTAGTCTTTATATTTACTAATTGAAATATTATAGGGCTAGCTACAACTTCGGTTCATCTGTTAGAAATATAATTTTATTAGTAAATCGTAATAAAATATTATTAATTAGTAATAAAATAGTTGCCTTAAAAAAATACTTACAACAGAATTGTTACTGAGATATAGCTTAATGATGATAAAAGATAAAAGATATTTATTCTTCAATTTAGGCACATTACAATGCACTTATGAACGTCAGAAAAAAAAAAACTACCTCCGGCTCTAACCCTACACCTCTGACCCGAGAAGTATTATTTATGACCGGCAAGAAACTCGGCGGGACTTATTTTTTCAAAACAGTAATACAGTAATATTACATCTTAAAGATACACAATAATGCGTAGTTCTATAAGAAGGCATATCAAAACAGCTTGAGAGACATACAATGTACGTATTGTTTAATTAAAATAAAATAATAATAATAAAATCCAAATCTGATTGCTTCACAAAACGTTTGATATGCTTTCCTATCTGAACTGTGTCCTCTAAATGTTAGATGATTTTGTAGTATTTTCTGGTCTGGTCTGATGGTTAGTTGGTTCCTATTTATACTTGCAATGAGTATCTATTTTTCTATTAATAAGAACAGAGTTTAATTCAACCTCTCATACAGGATGTGAAAAAAATACTGGTGATCCGTTTAAGGGCATAATTAGTATCGTATTGAGATTAAGAAAAAAGTAGGAGAAAAACATTTTCACCTCAGCAGCAGGAAGGAGGGTTCTTTGATACCTAAAAACAGTGAGCAAAACTCAATTTTGCTGCGAGCGTGAGACAAAATGACCTTGTTGACCTTGGAATTACAATGTCAATCCGCGCGCGAGGTCTAATACAAATTCGAAATACTCGGAAGCTATTCGTGTTGTCTTGTTCATGTCATTAGTAAATAGAGAGAGACAGAAATATTTTAAACGTCATTCAATCGAATTTAATTTAAGTTTAATTCGTATTCTGAACTTTCGATTCGACCCCTGAAACAGAGTCAGAACGAAACGTTCCGAAATGAGCAGAAGTACTCATTTGTAAATATAATTTAAACAAAATTTAATTTTGAAATGTTTAACCATACAACACCTAAAATAATTTACGTTCTTTATTTCAAGATCAAATAAGTATAAACGGAAAAATTACATTATTATCATGTGAAAAATATTATTACTTCCCACAATCTTTCGTATTGTGATCAAACAGTAGTTACGGAACGCAGATAAAAAAACGTTGACAAAAGTCAAAATGGCGGTATAGATATTTTAAAAATATTTAATTTATTTTGATTTTTTTTGTGTTATTAACTTATAATTGAGGTTTTTGAACTCAAATGTAAGAATATTATAATAAATACAAGTGAAAAAAGTGATAAAGAAGGATTAAGCATCACCCAGGTTGTATTTTTCCATGTCTTCTCACTGCTGAGGTGAAAAATAGTATGTTCAACATGAGAATAAAGTTATTTACATCTTGTGCTTTTAGTCCCTCTCTTCGCTCAAGATTCTAAATTAGAATCACTCGCTACGCTCGTGATTCTATTATAGAATCTTTCGCTTGCTCAGGACTCAAAATTAGCACTCGAAGTAAATATGAACTTTCTCTTGTTGTACAAATATCTATTTCATCGTAAAAAAACATTTTTTTTGTATGGGGACGTGGTCCCAACATTTTGTTACACCTTGTATATACTTATATTACTTATAGATTCGAGATAAAAAGTTAAATATCTTATGCAATGCAGCTTAAATAATACTTATTACGCTGGAGCAAAAACACGTGCCTTTTAATATTTATTGTTCATATTTTTTATCGCACCCGAAAACGCAACGTAACACGTAACCTAGGTAATGACCCTCTCAGCATCGGAGATAGAAAACCGAATAATGGATAAACCAAAGCCTAAATTGGAATACCGCCACAGAGGCCTAATAAAGCCTACAATTTCCTACCAAGCCCCGCTACAGAATAGCTCATTTCCGAACGGGTGCAGGCGCGGGGGGCAAATAGCCAATCTATTGTTAGGAAAATAGCTTCGATTTTTGAAAACGGCTACAATATTACCTGATGTGAATTTCGTGCGGCATCCTTTATGTTTTAGCTCCTATTTTGTGTTTTTAAACACATTAGCCTTGGTTTGAATTTGTCAACGCCGAAATATTACACACGAATTTTTTGGGCAACTGGTGAGTATGTAAAATATTGCCAGCATTATCGGTACATACCATGCCGCGGGGGGAATGGTTGTTTTAATATAATTTAGTAGGTTGTTTATTTAAAATTAGTTTTTATTTATAATTAAGTTTATTGTTAATGTACCTATTTATAGTGTTCAAAAAAAGTTTTTTTTAAATATTTGAAGCACTAAATGTCGATATTTAATGGCATCAAGTTAGACTCACCATCTATTTTGCTGGTAATTATCTTGAAAATAGCTGAACAACTGCATTCAAGCATATTGAACTTTACTAATCTACTTTCAATTCTAATAAACTTCTAATAGGTAGGTTTAATGTTTTATTAACCGAATGGTTAATAAGGTTAAAGAAGAGTTGCATTATCCATTCTCCGATGGTATAATTTAGGTTTTGGTGATTATAATTTCTTTGCGGTTTTATATTTGTTGTGAGTTCATGTTAAAGGTTGAGTGGATTCATGTTAAAGGGACAGATTGATAAAAACAAAACTCGTCTTTCCTGTGGACAATAGTTATCGGCATGCAAGGAGTAAAAGCCCTGTTTGTTACACTTGTCCTAGTTAGCTTCCTAAATTATTTAGTTTCTAAACTTAGTGAAGTGTAACCGCATTTAGCAAGTAAATTTACTATTGAATTAAGTTAGGATCCTAATTAGGATGCTAGTTAGGACACAAAAAAAAGTAAAGTGTAACAGGCCTTCACGTGAACTACGCATTATTGTGTATCTTTAAGATCTAATGTATTACTGTTTTGAAAAAATAAGTCCCGGCGAATTTCTTGCCGGGCATAATACATCTCGGGTCAGAGGGTTAGAACCGGTAGTAGTTTTTTTCTCTCTTGCTGACGTTCATAAGTGCATTGTAATGTGCCTCAATTAAAGAATAAATATCTTTTATCTTTTTAAGTTATGTTCCTATCGCATAGATTCATATGCGAGGGAGGAGGGCTTTCAAGCTGATACGGAGTCCAAACAAAAAATTGGCATATAAACTCTTAACTTTCTCAATGTCCACAAGAAAGACGCGAACCTGGGCCGTGTTCTAACTTTAAAACACATTTATCTACACTCATATTGTAAGTTCTCTAAAACGTGTTCGAAAACGGTAGGCAATGGCTAGCATTACCACGACCGATTTTACTATGATAAGCTTTTTATCCGCAGCAGTAACGTAATTTTAACTTTTCATGCTCAATTATTGATGTGCTATGAGTTTTGATAACATAATGTACACCTGCACCCTCCCGGGGATCCACCGACAGCCCGACACGCGCCCGCGCGACCGCCAGCACAATCGAGTTGGCCATGGTGGCGGTGCAATGGCGGCCATTCTATGGTTTCCAAATAAGGCATAAGCATAAGGCATATGAGTGTAGATAAAGCAGTGTATGCAACTGTACGTAATTAGGCCTTAAAACACTCGTGTGATCTTATTATGAAATTCGCCTGCGGCTCATTTCATAAAACCACACTAATGTTTTAAGGACCCTTATTACGTAACAGTTACATAAACTACTATTAGACACGATCCAACTTCAATGCATTAAGAACGCAATACAGGTAGCACCTAAACGTCTCTGAATCTAAAATGTCAGAATTTGTTTGAAAATTATACAAAGGAGACCGTCAATTCCAGGCCCACTTGTATATGGTCTCGTATAAGGTTTGTTCTGCAATTTTAAGCAAATACCCATTTTATTACGAAACTAGACAAAATATTTCATGAAAATGAAACGGGAATGAGAAATAAAAAATAAAAAGTAATTTCGTTGTTCCTTCCGCGATCCAAATAGTGCTTAATAAGTTGTTAACGTCTTTACAGCATTGACATAAGGTTAACTTCACCTGGACCGAGACGAAACGGACATTTTCAGAAAGGAGTTACGTTTACTTTGCTAATCTAGTTTGTGATTATAGTTTGACACTGTCAATGTATGACGTCACCGTCATCCAAGTCTGCCGCAAGAAGAAATAATTTTGAACTGAAGTATACTCTTCGGTCACAAAGTGAGGCCGAAAGACAGGGCAATATAGGGAGCTGCGTCTTGTTTTGACTTAGGGCGTTATGACGGCATTATATCATGCTCTTTCGATAACGAAACACATTTTTTTTAAATTCAGTAATGTCTGATACTAGTATAGATTTATCAAAAGTGGATGTGATTGTTGCATTTTTTCCGTAACCACAGATGAACCTTATTACCGTGCAAAACAGTCGTTTATAGGTGACTAGAAAAAAACGGTCCGATAGACGGGATAATATGGGGGCGGTTCCTCACTCGCACTCGTTACAAAATGGACACACATTGACATTTTGACTTGTTGTTATGCTGGCATTATTGTCTATTGACGTAATAACTCCCTAAGTCAAAACGATACGCAGCTCCCTATATTACTCTCTCGTTCGGCCTCACTTTGAGGCCCAAGAGTATATGTGGCTCAAGTTTATAATTATAACTTCATGGATACTAGTAGTAGCGCACTTACAGTGCTAAACCTTATGTCTTTGTAATAAGTGCTACGATTGTTTAGTTAATAGTAGCAATGATGGTTTGACAGCCATTATCTTTGTTTACCCAAATACAAGAAATCAGCGGCAGGATCAAAATATGACTTTTATTATTTTATTATGATTTTCGTTTCATTATCATGTCAGATTTTGTCGATATTCTTGAAAAAACCGGTAGTTATTTTGTGTTATACTGTAAATCATAAACATGTACGCTTTTAAATATTGTCCTTATTACATTCATGTTTTTTCATCCCCGATTTCTTAATTTTCCCCTTAGATTTCATGATTATGTTATGACTGCCCAATCTAGAAATTAAGGCGAATATTTTGATACCTATTTCATAATTATATGCACCTTTATGAACTGGGGCAAATCGCCTAACAAAAATTGACGATCTCCTTTTTATTTATCGTATGGCTACATGTCACTGGGTATACGAGTAGATAGGCATTTTTTCCCTCAGGTAGTAGTAGTGGGAAAACAGATGATAAAGAAAATCCAGTGAGCGCTGCGAGGGCCCGATGTGACAGTGCAGCTGCCAAGTTTGTTACTCTTTTAGCACCACCCAGGAATCACGTGTATGGTTGTCTAAGGTGTTTCCTATGGACGCAGAGTAACATTAATCCCCTCCGACTTCAATATTGGTGGATTATCTGTTGTGTGCTGGAGTTATGTTTGAGATAGATTTTTTTTAATGCGTTGTTTATGTATTTTAAAATTAGAATACGGCGACCTAAATCTCTATGGCCTTAAAAATAAATTGTTTTGATGTGATATGTCCTTTTCCTGCGCAATTCGATCAAGATTGCGATCTATCGTAAGCCGAGTTGATCTTAGCAGATGGATTGCGTGCGGTTCTGACTGCGCCATGGCTTTGGTTAGTGTCAATACAAAATAACAAGCAATGTATAGAGTAGGTATTTATTTACAAAATATGCAGCTTTTCTCAAGCCGAGAAGGAAACACTGAGTCAAAGCTTTGATTATTAAACCAACAGGATGCGAGACGCGCACTAATTTCTATCAGAAAAAGTCTGCCAATTTCGGCGCTGGGGACGAGGAAACGCACACAAATACTTTTAACACTAATGCATTTTCCATTGACGTCGCTACACACGCACACGATAAAATTATCAAACACTAGCATAAAATATACTCACACAAGTACAAACACAGACACAGACAACCTGTCCGTGAACGAGATAATGTCATCTTTAAGTAAACGTACCCTGTGCGAGGAACGCGTCGATAATAATATACTTAAGTATCGATATTTGTGACGTTTTCAAGTCATTGTCGGTTGTTAATAGAGTTAATTTCTAAATGATTTTTTTATGGTAACGCCTTATTGACAACCGATAATGATGTACCTTTGACTTGAAAAGGTCACATTTTATCGTAGATTTATTTATCGTATGCCTACATGTCACAGGATATAGATAGGCATTTCTTCCCTAGGGTAGTGGGAAAGCAGATGATGAAGAAAATTCAGTGAGTGCTGCGAGGTCCAGGTAGGACAGTAGGGCTGCCAAGTTTGTAACTCTTTTAGCACCACTCAGGGATCACGTGTAGGGTTGTCTAAGGTGTTTCCTACGGACGCAGAGAAACTTTGATCGTAGGTTAGTTATATATTTTTGTTTCTTTACCAAGGTTTAGCTATTGATAAAATTATAATGTTAAGTTGTGATTAAATATCAAGTTTTTCTACCAGAATATTACTTACAATGTTAGTATTCTATGTAGGTGCACAGTTCTAGTTATAAGATATACCTATGTCAACATATATTTACAATAGGTATTACGAGCGGCTGCGCCCGCCCGCGGTGAATGTATTCAGTCAATAAATATCCGTTCAGTGAAACACACGTTTATTAATTATAATACCAATCACTCACAGCAACCTTAAATTTCATACATATAAATACATAGGACCTAATAGTAAGGTACCTATAACTGGTGACCCCGAGAACATTCTGGTGAGGTGAAAAATTTGTGTTGAGGTTAAATGACTAACGGAGCGAAACCAGTACCACAAGGCCAGACTCACGGTGGACCAGCCACGGTCCCGGTGACTATGGCATCTGGGGCAGCAAAGACACCACCAGCTGCGGTTGTCAGCACGGCGCCGTTACCAGGCCCCGCACTCGAGGGGAGCTTAGCAGAAAATACGTCAGCGTTGGCCAGCATTACGGTTTCTTCAAGGATTGCGGAATTTTGGACAGACATGCCAAAGCTATGGTTCCTGCAATTTGAAGCGGCGGTGGAAAATCAGCGCTTGGGAGATGCGGCCAAACAAAATTTGGTGGTAACGAAACTCAGTAAGAATGCTATTAAGCAGGTGAGCGATTTATTATTATCACCACCTACTGAGAATAAATATGGGACGTTGAAGGACAGACTACTTAAGATCTATGAAGAGTCTGATACGCGTCAAACGCAGAAATTGCTGGGAGAGATGGAGCTAGGCACTCAAAAGCCATCCCAACTCCTCAGAAATATGCGTGACCTTGCGCGAGGGAAGATCTTGGACCAAACTTTAGTTATTATGTGGAATGGCCATCTTCCCCCGGCAGTACAAGCAGTGTTAGCCGCATCCGAGGTCACGGACATGGAGAAGCTAGCTAGTATCGCGGACAAGGTCATGGAGGCGACGCGACCGATGGAAGTTGCGGCGATATCCACAAATAGACAACGACCACAAGATGATTTAACGGCGAAATTGAATCGACTTACGGTAGAGGTAGCAGAGTTACGGAGGTCAAGGCGTCCGCAGAGAAGCGCCACACCGGGGAGACAGCCGTCAAGGTCGCGGGAGAGGAAAGCAAGCAAAGGTGGACAGAAACCAGGCTGGTTGTGCTTCTACCATTTCCGCTATAGAACGAAGGCCGCGAAGTGCATCAAGCCATGCCACTGGGAGAACCAGCCAGAGGAGGAAAACTAAGTTCGATACACTCTGAGGCGGAGATGTGTATCGACGTAACAAACAATCGCCTATGTATTACAGACTTAAATAGCCAGTTGAACTTTTTAATAGATACCGGATCGCATGTCAGTGTTTTACCGGTATCCCGAAAGCGTGCGGCATCTATTTCGGTGAGTACTAGTTATAAGTTGTATGCCGCAAACGGCAGTGAAATAAAGACTTTTGGAGTGCGTAGTTTAGTGCTTAATTTAAACCTTAGGAGAGCTTTTAGATGGATTTTCATAGTAGCTGATGTTAAACAACCCATAATCGGAGCCGATTTTTTAAGCCATTATAGGTTGTTAGTAGATCTCCACGCGCGGAAATTGTGGGATAAAGTTACTATGTTTAATACTGTTGGCTCTATCGTTAAGCAGGATACGTCCCAATTGTCAATTAAGTCTGTAGATATAAAAAATCCTTGGCATGAAATATTGTTAAATTACCCTGATTTGACGAAGGCGGTGTGTTATAAGGACACCCCAAAACATTCTGTTGTTCACCATATTGAGACGACGGGACCACCGGTATACGCTAAAGCCCGACCTTTACCACCAGACCGGTATAATAAAGTAAAGGAGGAATTTAGGTTGATGGTAGAACTAGGCATTTGTAGGCCCTCTAATAGCCCTTGGGCTAGCCCTTTGCATGTTGTTCCCAAGAAAAATGGGGAATTACGCCCGTGTGGCGATTATAGAAGGCTTAATGCAATTACAAAACCTGACCGATACCCAATTCCTCGTTTACAAGATTTTACTTATCTGTTGGCAGGCAATAAAAAAGTATTCTCACGACTTGACTTAAACACGGCGTATCATTTTATACCGGTCGCCCCTGCAGATATAGCAAAGTTCAGTGTAATTACACCCTTCGGGTTGTTCGAGTTTACTCGCATGGGGTTTGGAATGCGGAATAGTGCACAAACATTCCAACGTTTTATGGATACGGTAGTACTTAGTAATTTGAAATTTGTTTTTGCGTATATAGATGACGTAATCATAGCGAGTGACACACCAGAACAACATAAGGAGCATTTAAAGCTAGTTTTCGAACGATTTAATCAATATGGAATAACAATTAACGTGTCTAAATGTGATTTTGGCAAGTCTAAGCTCGAATTTCTAGGTTACGAAGTGTCAGCGGACGGAATTCGACCTTTGGACGGTAAAGTGCAGGCTATAGTCGATTTTCCGAAACCGGAAACCGTCGAGCAATTGCGACGATTTCTAGGTATGTTAAATTTTTATCGTTTGCATATTCCCAAAGCTGTCGATTTCCAGGCCGAGTTAAATAACTACTTACATAACGCTAAAAAACGAGATGAGACGATCATCCAGTGGACAGACAAAGCTAACGAAGCGTTTGAGAAGTGCAAGGAAAGCTTAAAAAGCGCCGTCACACTTTCTCATCCGCTCCCTGATACCAAGTTATCTTTGATGACAGATGCGTCAGAGACGAGCGTAGGGGGGGTCTTACAACAACAGGTTGATGACGTTTGGCAACCCTTAGGATATTTTTCGCGAAAACTATCAGATGCGCAAAAGAAGTATTCGGCGTATGACAGGGAATTGTTAGGAATTTATGAATCTGTCAGGTACTTTAGAAATTTATTAGAAGGTCGTAATCTTAGTATATATACGGATCACAAACCTCTAACGTATGGTTTCACTAAGGTAAATAGTGATAAAGAGAGCCCTAGGAGAGTTTGTTATTTATCATACATAAGTGAGTTTACTACAGATATACAGCACATAAGTGGTATGCAGAATGTAGTAGCAGACACTTTATCCCGGGTAGAGACAATTTACAGTCCCACGGGAATCGATTACGCAGAGTTAGCGGTAAGGCAAGATAGCGACGCTTATTTACAGAGAAGTTTGCGAATGACACACGATACTCTGCGGTATAAGCAAGTTAGCCTGCCTGACTGTGACAAAGTGATTTACTGCGAGGTGTCGACTAAAAATATTAGACCGTATTTACCTGAGTGTTTTAGAAGGCAAGCATGGCAATATATACATAATCTAAGTCACCCTGGTATCAGAACTACGAAACGTTTAGTTACAGAAAGATTTTTCTGGCCGAAAATGAATGCCGATGTTACCAGGTGGACTAGATCGTGTATACAATGTCAAAAAGCAAAAGTAATACGTCATACCGTTTCAGGCTTAGAGCAATTCGCGGAATCTGATCGTTTTGCGCACGTGCACATTGATATTGCGGGACCCTTAGCCACAACCAGCGAAGGTTACCGTTATTGTGTGGCAATGATAGACAGGTTTACAGGATGGCCCGAATTATTTCCGGTACAAGATATTACGGCAGAGACCATAGCTAGGATAGTTTATGAGGGATGGATTACTCGTTTCGGTTGCCCTACGCGTTTAACGAGTGATTGTGGTAGACAGTTTGAGAGTGACTTATTCAAACAATTAATGAAGTACCTAGGCGTTCATAAGCTACGTACTACGCCCTACCACGCCCAGAGCAACGGTTTGGTTGAAAGACTTAATAAAACATTTAAAACAGCCCTTAAGGCTCGCTTAAGTGATAACACTTGTTGGGCTGACGATTTGCCCACGGTATTGCTAGGTCTGCGTGCAGCTCCTAGAAGTGACACGGGAGTAAGCGCAGCGCAGTTAGTGTATGGAAAATCAATTAGGTTGCCTGGCGAATTTTATGACGAGGTCAAGGTCACTGATTCAGTTTCGGAATATTTGCAAAAGCTTAGAGATTCCATAAATAAATTAAAGCCAAGACCACAAAGTCACAGTAATTCACGTTCGTTGTTCGTCCATAATGATTTAAAAACATGCCAATATGTATTTTTGAGAAATGAATTAGTACGCAAGTCTTTACAACCTCCTTATGACGGACCTTATAAGGTTATAAGTAGGAGAGATAAGACGTTTGTTATACAGGTAGAGAATAAGGAAGTAAATGTATCCATAAATAGATTGAAACCGGCATATGTTGTTAACGATACGGAAACTACAGACGAAAATATTGTATATAGTTTACCCAATACTTTTAGTAACATGCAGAGTGATTCTACATTGAATAACAATGACACTTCTTGTAAAATTATACCCGTGAAAACAACACGCAGTGGACGTGTTGTAAAGAGGCCAGTGAGATTCGCAGACGCGGCATTTTAGCGCAGAGACAATAACAACGCCACACGCGGTAGGTATAATTTTGCAAGTCAATTAATGCATTAATGCAATAGCATACGGTGTAGTGTAACTTGAATGTACTATGATTTATTTATTAAATTAAAATGTTTAGTTTAGTTCCAATCTGGAACGTTGAAAACTTGAGTTAGGCTAAAAATTGTTTCTCAATAATGTTTATGTAATGATATATAACAGTGTTTTTGTAGATTTACACCATTCCAAAACCCGTCACTGCACTGTTACTACACCACAGAGTATAATTTAATTTTTGCGTAAAAGTTTAATTTTGTTCAATACAACTATGGGTTGGGGACAGAGCAAGGAAGGAGACAGGAGCAGCAGCGTCATCACCCAAACTCAGTCGGTGACAACTGATTTCAAGTATCAGTTGGGCACCATAACCCTGGTGCTGATGGCTATGACCACAATGTGTGGTATACTGCTGGTGTGTTTTCTCTGGTACCGCTGCAGGAAATCCGCCAGAAACTGGGTGCAGAGGCAGCTGATCGTGACACCCGTGACGCAACCGACGCCGGCCGCCAGCTATGCATAGTTAGGCGCGACGTGTTACGTGGGGGGTGATTTGCATTGTGTGGTAATTGTGTTTAATATTTTTTATAAAAGGGAGGAATGGTGTAGGTGCACAGTTCTAGTTATAAGATATACCTATGTCAACATATATTTACAATAGGTATTACGAGCGGCTGCGCCCGCCCGCGGTGAATGTATTCAGTCAATAAATATCCGTTCAGTGAAACACACGTTTATTAATTATAATACCAATCACTCACAGCAACCTTAAATTTCATACATATAAATACATAGGACCTAATAGTAAGGTACCTATATTCTACGTAAGTTAGTTTGTCTATTTGTTCAGGAAAAATCTTGCAAGCTGATTTAGAATAACTTTTATATTATCAATTTAATATTTTGATTACACATCAAATTTGCTTTTATAAAATACAATTCCATTTGGTTAGTAAGTAACACAAAAACAAAAACAAATAAAAAGATTATATTACTAATGTTAGTACTTACTTGCTAAAAACTTATCAACTAAATAATACTCTCTACAACTACGGGGAGCGCGAAACGTGCAGCTGCGTCTATCTACGCAGCAACGCGGAGTCCCCGCGGAGGGTTTTATATTTAGTGGAAAATACTACAAATTGGAAACAAAGAACTATTACAATGAAACAATTAACTGCAAAGAACTCTGGAACATCACGGGATTCGAACCCACGTGTTTAGATTACCGTTCCAATGTGCTTCCAATTACACTAGACGTTCCTCTATCCACCTCAGTGAATTTTTCACTGCAATGAACAATGATGAACCAGTCACTAGCGACATCGTGATATTCCAGAGTCCTTCGCAGTTGATATTTTGATTATAATGGGCATCTGTTTCCAATTTGTGTTTCTATTTCTATTATCTCTTCTTCATTTTCTATTATAAATAAAAAGTATAACATACTGCTAATGTTAATATCGACATTTATTTTTGTGCTGTCCCATCACTAAAACTTACCTGTTAAGTACAGTGATACCAGAGTCAGAAGTTAAAAGTGCCTATTTAAGGGGATAAGTGTGTATAACGTACCTTATAATAAATAAAGTATAACCCATACAAAATTAAAATGCTACATAAAATGTGTGGTGAAAATAAAGGAACGAATTAATTTCTAAACAGGAATATAACACATTCGAGCGGAATTCAGTGCGGAATTCATTACACTAGCTGAAATTTGTCTATTAAAACGGAAATTTGTTTATGGTAGCTGTATTTTTGAGACCATAGACAAATTTCAGCTATAGTGCCGTACAGCACACATACGCTGAGTTTCTTACGATGGTTCTTCTCATTTGGGGCTCCTTTCCGAACCAGTAGTAGTTTATTGCCCTTCCTATAATACGGTTTTAAAAAGATTTGAATTCGATACAGTTGTTAAACCAGTGTTTGTTTTATTTCATTACCGTGCGTCCGTGCGTAATGTGCGCTAGGTTATCTTTATAGTGTCAGTTTTTTTGAGTTCCAAACCACCTTACTGCCCTGCCCTCGGCGGTCCTCGACGACATATATAATTTAAAAAGCTATGCGTGTGAATGAGTTTTACCTTTGAAGTACTGACGTTAATCTTTTCATTTTGTCAATATGTAATTTGAATAATTTAAAAGTCGACTAAAATATGTTTAGAAACAATTTAATAACAACACACACACACAGAGACACACTGCTTTTTTAACAGAGCAATGCTTTACAATTATGGCTGTATGCCGAATGGGTCTCTGCCTAACCCACGGAGTATCTTTTAAGTGTATTGCCTAACCTGTCATAACAATATATGACAATGATTGACATAATGGCGGACGTATTTCTGCCGCACTGTAGTCGATTACTCTTACCTCCATATTTCACTTACCTCCCTCGATGTAATCGTGTTCATAATTGCATACCCAATTTATGAATGAATTCATTGAAAAATTGGGCATGCAATTATGAACCCCATGGTACAATGTACTATGAAGAGTCAAGTTAAAAAATTACCCTAAAGCAGATGTAGTACCATTAAGTGGCAACACATTTTGATTGACAATATTTTTTAGTTTTTTGCTAATTTCGTGCACTATTTGATGATATTTAGACGTAATTATACTTACAGATGAAAAGAAACGTTATCCTTCTGTAAACTAAATAATTCAGATCTTTTCTTACATAAAAACACGCAGCAATTCGGCATTTTTACCTCAGATCGTTCCGCGCTGACTGACATTCATTGAATGGCGTTTGACGCGCGACAACTAGTTTTATATAACCGCTACGACCAGTGGTCTTGTACGTTTGGCAGAGGGGGACGCCTGACAATTACCACTCCATTAGTTTATTTCTCTGAGAGTCAAAGGGAACGTAAGATAACTAGACTCTGCAATCTGTATCTTTTTGCAATGTCGGTTTTCCAGTTTGAAGAGTAAATAAAATAGTCTAGGTTTAGTAAAGAAACTCTTTTATCAAAAACTATTTTCAGCAAAAAAGAAAATGGCTTTAAATAGGTTAAAAAATAAAAATCTATTCTCTATACATGCGCTCTGCCAAACCCAACAACCTACAGGGAAAAAAATCATCTCTGTTGTATGGGAGCCCCCTTAAATAATTATTTTAGTTTATTTTTCAGTATTTGTTGTTATAGCGAAAAAAGAAATACATCATCTTTAAAAATTTCATTAACTATCACGGTTCATGAAATACAGCCTGGGACACACGGACAGCGGTGTCTTAGCAATAGGGTCCCGTTTTTACCCTTTGTGTACGTAACCGTCAAAAAGAGCCGTCGTACGCATCGCAATCTATGATGACTTTTCACCGGCTTTCCCCATTGACTATGTGAGCGTTAGCAGTTTTTGGCATTTGTAATGACAAGTAGTATGAAATTTGAGTTTGCACTCACTTTGCACGTAGCAACACTTTTCCTATAAGTACTTTTGAATCAACTGTACCAACAGCCGATCAATCATATCAATGATGAAGGATGCAAGATAATGTGCAATTGTGTTTGTCTGTTTAGATTTCCCGTGGACTGCGTGTTTGCGAACTTTCATGAAAATTGGAAAAAGGGAGAAAACATTACATGAATTTGGAGGTATACCAAAATACTGAAGTGCTGACAGAAAGTTTCGAAAATTTTAGAAATTTCTCACATTTTTGTATGGGGATTGAAACATTCCATCTCTAAAATTTTCAATTTTCTATATTTATGTGAAATTTCCGATAAAATTTAAAATTCTTTAGAAAGTTTCCGCAACTTGCACATCTGTATACCAAAGTGTGCATCTACATATATTTTGGCATAGGATTATACAAAGGATATTGCCGATTTGTGGGCCAAGTAGACATCAAATTTTTACAAATTTGTACACGATTGACATTACCACGATAAATTGTGGAACTTATCTCTAACGTTGTTCTAAGGTCTATAGACTCTGTATCATAGAGTGTAGGTATTTGAAATTTCCAAACCATAACCAACGATATGTTTATTTGCGATCGCGACGTCATCTGCTCATATTTTTGTTCATTTATCCTCATTCACGAATCAACGCAGTGATATGAGTGGCCGGCATTAAGGGGCCGACAACAGCTAAATTCACTCCCTATCTTTTTCAGCGCGAGTGAAAGAGAAACACTGTCTTACAATTAGTATGGGAGTTCATTGGGAGAAGGGAGCTTGCAGACAATGATGTACAGCTGACTGAGGCTCGTTGTGAAGTGGACCGTCTACAAAAAATAGTGGACTCTTTTAATAATTGTGCTTCTACACATGAAGTGGCCTTAAAGCGTATTGCAAACCTGGAAGAGGAGCTGGGTGATGCAAATGAAGAACTTGATCTGCTTAGAAGTGAATGGGAGCGCTATAATGCCTCGGGGCTCCAGAATGTTTATCAAGAGTTGAACGGTGAATTCTTTTTTAATAGTAGCAAGAAGCTGAAAAAGTATGTAAAGATAAATGGGTATATTAGGAGAACCCGGAAGCTTATCAAAAGCCAAGCATGCATAAAAAATGTTAATAAATTAAAGTTAGCATTGTCAGTAACAAAAAATAGGGTTAAAAACTGCCATTTAGAGCTTGCAACAAAAGAATTAAATTTACAGGAGTTGCATGCTGAGATAAATAGGTTAAACGATGAGCTTGTGGTAATATCCTCTAGTTATGAAACTAGTATTGGGCAAGTTGAGGAGCATACTAAGGCTTTTTCTAAACTGTTGGAAGAAAATCATAATTTAGAAGAGCGTTGCAAGTTGCTTCTTAATAGTAACGTTTGTAGTTGTGAACAAACACCACCAACAGTGTCGGATCAACCCAGTGTGGCCCTCAAGGCACCTAAGCTGGCTGTGCCAGCAGTTAGTAAACCTGTCAAGAAGACGGTTATTTCCTCTGATGAGATTGGGTTAGGAATGGGCCCCTTATTGGACCTTGGACTGTGACAAAAAGTGTCAAATTACTGTTACCGCAACATAACTTTGTCTCATTTATGTGACCTTATTTCAAAGGGATGTTATGATAATAGCACTACATTGGTAATTTTAATGGGAAATAGTCTTAATGTTGATAAGCCTAGTATAGATAAGTTGATGTCAACTTTAAATGATATTGAAAGATCAGGCGTGGGCAAAATTATTTTATGTGCGTTGCCATATTCAGAGAATATGCCTTATGACTACAATAGTAAAATATCACGCTACAACTCTTTAATGTGCAACGCCATATCTCTCAATAATAAGTATAATTTCTTTGACTTAAATAAATTCATTGAGCGCTTTTGGCCCCGGGGAAGGTTTTTTTGCCAAAGAAATGTACTATGAGTCTTTCTGATTGATTGGCCTTTAATATTGAGCCAAATATAAATAATAGTGTTATAAGAGGATCTCGGCAGACCAACAGCACCACCTTGTCACATTTAAACAAGATTGTCAGACAGCGGGAAAACATCTTAATATGAATGTTGTTCACCAGAATATTTAGGGTTTTTCCAGCAAGGAGTTAGAGATAGGTTTATTCTTAGATAATAATGATGTACAAGTTATGTGTATGACAGAACATTGGCTTAAAGAATAACATTTAATATTTGACTTTGTTAACTTTAAATTAGTCAGTTACTATGCTAGAAAATCTGCCATTCATGGTGGTTCCCTTATTGTTAAAAATGGTCTAAGATCTAAAGAACGCAAGGATGTTGTAAAATGTTCCATAGAGAGGATTGTAGAAATTTCTTGTGTAGAATTAGACAGTTATATTGTTATTTGTGTATATAGACCACCAACAGCGGCAGCAGCTGATTCCAACAAATTTGAAAATACCATGGAAAATGTGCTGAAATTAATCACTAATAGCCGAAACTGCCGAAAGCATGTTATAGTATGTGGGGATTTTAATGTTAACTTGCTTGAATCGTCTAATAATTCTGTTAAATTGCTATGTTTGTTTAAATCGTTTAATATGTTTAATTTGTTCTTTGAACCTACCCGGGTGGGCGTCACTAGTGCAACATGCCTAGATAATATTTTTTGTAACTGTGAATGTCTGGATAAGCAAATATTTAACTGTTTTCATTCTGATCACAGCGGTCTAAGGGCATCTTTTATAAAGCCAATTCAGGAAACTCCACAAACTGTAACATATAGACCCATTAATGGTTATCGTTTGGAATTATTCAGAAAAGAAATTCAAATCATCTGTCAACACTGCCTTATTCACATTTTTATGACTCAAATAATTTGTATGAAGATTTGTTTGGTATGATTCTTTGTCAATTTAACAAACATTTCAAATTGAGAACTATTAGTGGGTCAAAGACTAAAGCTAAATCAAAGTTTAGCGAATGGGCTACCGTAGGCATTCATAAAAGTAGAAAGAGGCTTTATGAACTTTATGGAGAGAGAGAACTGAACAAAAATGCAGATTTTCTGGACTATGTTAAGAACTATTTTGATTTTGATACCGGTACCATCTGCTCATCAGTACAAGTCGAATGAGCCCAAACAGCATGAGTCTATGATGCGCCAAACCCGAGATCCAGTAGGGATCCCCAGGGTCCAGCATGAGCTCCAGATTTTGATACCGGTACCATCTGCTCATCAGTACAAGTCGAATGAGCCCAAACAGCATGAGTCTATGATGCGCCAAACCCGAGATCCAGTAGGGATCCCCAGGGTCCAGCATGAGCTCCAGATTTTGATACCGGTACCATCTGCTCATCAGTACAAGTCGAACGAGCCCAAAGAGCATGAGTCTATGATGCGCAAAACCCGAGATCCAGTAGGGATCCCCAGGGTCCAGCATGACCTCCACCTTAGGATACCGATCCCATTGCTTATTAATACAAGCCCCCGAGGCCAGAGTCAAAATCGAAACAAAAATCAAAACCTCGTAGCTTAACCTAAATTCGCGTTTAGTAAGGTAAATTATTAATGTCAATTACCAATTCAATCTACACTAAAAATTATATTAATTTATAAATTTTTGAGAAAGACTAAAAATTAAATATCTTCAATTATTAGTTATTCGCAAAGGATTAACACGTTAGTTACAATTAATTTCAATTCTAATTGAAATCAATTTGCATTAAACTATTAGTGTTCAATTTTAACTAACGTGTTTCAATCTTCAATTTTTAATTTTCAATTACACTAACGTTCGGCCAACACTGTCTATAAGCTTTTCTCACGAGTGGTCACGAATCGCCTCGCCAGGAGGCTCGACGAGTTTCAGCTACCGGAACAGGCCGGGTTCCGCGGAGGATATGGCACCATAGACCACATTCACACAGTGAGGCAGATTATACACAAGTCCGAAGAGTATAATCAGCCCCTGTGTCTCGCTTTTGTGGACTATGAGAAGGCCTTTGACTCCGTGGAAACTTGGGCTGTTCTGGAATCCTTACAGCGATGCCAAGTAGACTATCGTTATATCGAGGTGCTGAGATGTCTCTCTGAAGCCGCCACTATGAGTGTCCAAGTACAGGGCCAGCAGTCTAAACCCATCCAATTGCGCAGAGGGGTGAGGCAGGGGGTTGTTATATCCCCGAAACTGTTCACGAGCGCATTGGAAGACATGTTTAAGACGCTGGACTGGAAAGGTAAGGGCATAAACATAAACGGCGATTACATCTCACACCTGCGATTCGCTGATGACATAGTCATAATGGCGGAATCGCTAGAGGAGCTGACCCAGATGCTGGACGGCCTAGCTTCAGCCTCGCGACGCATCGGTCTTGGCATGAATTTGGATAAAACCAAAATCATGATCAATGGCCACATTGATCCAGGACCGGTCGTCGTACATGGCCATCTTCTTGAAATTGTTTCTGAATACACCTACCTTGGACAGATCCTGCAGTTAGGTAAAAACAATTTTGAGAAGGAGGCCAAGAGAAGGATCCAACTAGGCTGGGCAGCATTTGGGAAACTACGCCGAGTCTTCTCGTCATCTATACCACAATGCTTGAAAACGAAAGTTTTCAATCAATGCGTCCTACCCGTAATGACCTACGAAGCTGAGACGTGGACACTCACGGTAGGGCTGGTCCACCAGTTCAAAGTCGCTCAGCGAGCTATGGAAAGAGCTATGCTCGGAGTTTCTCTGAAGGATAGGATTCGTAACGAATACATCCGACAGAGAACCAAAGTTATCGACATAGCTCAAAGAATTAGCAAGCTGAAGTGGCAGTGGGCCGGCCATATCTCGCGAAGAACCGACAACCATTGGGGTAAACGTGTTCTTGAGTGGAGACCGCGTCTCGGCAAACGTAGTGTAGGACGCCCTCCGGCCAGGTGGGATGACGATCTGCGAAAGACTGCTGGCAGATGCTGGATGCGGCAAGCTGAAGACAGGGCGCTATGGCGCTCATTGGGGGAGGCCTATGTCCAGCAGTGGACTAGTATAGGCTGATGATGATGATGAAATGCTATAGGCTCCGAGAGCTCCACATGTTGAAGCCCCAAGCTACAGTAGACCATAGTTTAATATCTGTATTAGACAAGGTAATAATGGTAGGCTGTGGATAAGTAAACATGCAGGTTGTGTTTAATAATAAAAAGATTTCTATTTTACGTGTTTTATTTTTATTAAATAATAGGGGGTAGGTACATGAAAGCAGCTAGAAAGATAGTGTTAGAAATAGTTAAGTACTGCACATAAATCTTAATTAACATTACTTACTAGCAGAGACTAGTCTCTGCTAGTATCTGCAAATAATTTATAAAACTAACAATGTCCATTCAATAACTTGCTTGCTCTTGCTTCAGACTTGGCACCTTAAAACCTCAAAAAAAATCAACTATGCCCTGGCAAATCAGTTCACATGACAATTATATAATAGCTCTAATAATTAGACCATTCATATATCCTTGTTATGTCTGAGGCTGGAATGGACACAAGCACATAAGCAGCAGCGGTGGGTGACTCCATCAAAATTTAGATTTTAATTAATCTATCTCGGGTAACTTAACCACATTTGCTCACAACACTAAGCCGAACTCCTACTATAAGATGGCTCTAGCCAGTCAGTTACTCTCCTTACAGAAAGAAAATCAAATATGTATCCTTACCCAAGTGTGCTGCACAATGTTTTCACTGTTAACAGATTTAACTTTTCCTTCTGTGTTGTTACAGTACAATTTTTGATTTGGTAGCTCCGGGGTGATTCTAGCTTTTACATATCACCATCTCAGCATACTTGCACATAGCCAATGCTCATGTTATGTCTATTGTAACATCATTTCAAGTACCTGTGATTCACAAAGAAAATAATGATTATAATTATGCAATAACTCTTCACATCTAAGATCACATCACATGCCTGTTACGGTTTTTGGAGTAGGTAAGTAATTTATATAAACGTAGGACAACAGTTTAAGTAGCAGTTTCAAAATAAAGCAAGGTTACTTATATATTATTTTGGATTTCCAGTTTAAATCATTACACATAAGTAACTAATAGATTAAAAGTTATAATTACCTTGCAGTTTTCGCTCCTTTCATCTTGGCAGGCATTAACATTGTTATTATTGGTGAAATACGACGACATCATAAATAATATTCGACAAATTGTCCAGTTGCGTCTTTACAAATTCGCTATCCGTCATTGTACCTGCGTTGTTATGTATTATATTATTATAAATAAATGAGAAATGGCAGTGCTGCAGTACCTGGGTGACATAGTTGAGTTGAGGATAATGACATTGACTTGACATCAGCTCAGCACAACTGAAACTGACTAGAGCAGAGCGAGCGAACGTTCGTTCAGATACTAAGCTTACAGTGTATAATGCATATTCTAATCATCGGATTACATAATCTACCATTTACCAAACACATTAAAAAGTATAGTATCATCTTACTTATGCAAACTAGGTTAGTTCTAAATAAAACTAGCTTGACGTATTTGTAAGGAATCAATGGAGGGCATTTATTTAAGAGCAAACTTATTGAAACCCAATGGAAACCCAGCATAATGCTTACCTCAAATTCGTCTTTAAGTGCCGATATTTGAATTATAACCGCAAAAAGCTGCTAAATCACTACAAAAACAATTTTTAATCAGTTTTCGTCTAAATTCAGTGTCTGCCACGAACAAAATAACAAATCTGTCAAGTGTCAAGAGTACGTACGACCAATAGCGTTGCGTTTAGATTATTAGGTTTTTGCGCGAAATTTTTACACTTTTTAAGTATTATTTTAAGCAAATAAATGTAAACTAAATTTAAAAAATGTGTTTGTAGCATAATATTATGGCAATAACCATCGTAATAAAAAATATTTCGTTAAAATTTAAACTTCATGCATGTACCTAATTAGACAATTAACGAATATTTACACAGCTCGCTTAGTTTATCACAGTTATTTTCATAGCACTATGAATGTAATGTCATATGGTATTCTGGTTTGGGGCAAAGCAGCTGACATACAGACTATATTTGTTTTACAAAAAAGAGCCATCCGCTTTCTGTATAACTTAATGGCAGGTGCATCAGTTAGAGAACTATTTAAAGAAATTAATATTTTAACTATTGCTTCCCAATATATCTATGACAATATTATTTTTGTTGTAAAGAATATACATACATTCAAAAAAAATTCTGACATCCACAGCTATAACACTAGAAATAAAAACAAGCTTGCTATCAGAAGTAGTCGTATCCGCAAGGCATATATAAGTCATTTTTTGGTCAAGCTATTCACATTTATAACAAGTAACCCGTCGATGCTTTAAATTTATCATTTCCCGCTCTTAAGAAATATTTGGAAAACAGTTTAATGTCAAAGGGTTATTACAGGGTCGAGGACTATATGATGGACAAACATGCATGGCCCAAACCAGAAACTACTACAAAATCATCTAACATTTAGAGGACACAGTTCAGATAGGAAAGCATATCAAACGTTTTGTGAAGCAATCAGATTTGGATTTTATTATTATTTTATTTTAATTAAACAATACGTACATTGTATGGCTCTCAAGCTGTTTTGATATGTCTTCTTATAGAACTACGCATTATTGTGTATCTTTAAGATATAATATTACTGTAGTACTGTTTTGAAAAAATAAGTCCCGCCGAGTTTCTTGCCGGTCATAAATAATACTTCTCGGGTCAGAGGTGTAGGGTTAGAACCGGTGGTAGTTTTTCTTTTTCTCTCTGACGTTCATAAGTGTATTGTAATGTGCCTAAAGTGAAGAATAAATATCTTTTATCTTTTTTTATCTTTTTATCATTGCAAATTTTGCAAAATGATGCATTAAAAAAAAGCTACGCATTAATTGAGAAATATAAAATAACGAAGTTTTTAGTATTAGTGCGGTGGAATTTTATCCTTAGTTACAGACGTATAAGTCAAGAAACTAAAGACATACAACTGTTGAAAGCTAATTTTAAGATGTAACTTTGGAATTATTTTCTATCTAGCCGATTTCCTCTAATCGTGTATCGGAATTAACGAAGTTCTTCCAAATATAACGAATATTAACATATATATTTTTTTACTTTCTTCAAACAAGTAGTTATAGCTAAAAACTGTTTGAGTAAAGTCAATTTGAAGGTCATCGGGTGTTGTCAGCTTCTTAAACCCGCATGAAACAGTACACACACGATAAATTAAGACATAAAACTACCTGTGACTTCAGGGTATTCAATTACAGCGTTTTATAGTTGTTTCTTCCTCGTTCCACTTAAATTAGGGATTAGGGTTTTATTACAACTTTCTGAGGCGTTTATTTCTATTGGGTGTCTATTTGAAAACAGGTCTTAACTTGAGAGCAGTATAGTCCAATTTTGGATGGTTTATGTGAGGCTGATAGGCTGTCTTGAAGTTGCTTCGCTAGTAAAGGGCCAAGAGATATAAAGCGTGAATTTAAGTTATACTAGGTATCTAGATAATATATAGTATATACTGCAGTAAAACACTTCTATAATTGCATTAACACGTTTAATTTTGAAGATAAAGTAAATTATTTAAAATTAGCATTTCACGTAAAAATTACAATAACGGTATCTATATAAAGATATTTCACATTCAATAACTTCCTTAGTGGTCAGAATGTAATTAAATTACAATAAGCAAAATATTTAAAATTAGCAATTCACTTAAAAATGAAGATAACTGTACCTATATAAGGATATTTCACATTCAATAGTTACCTTAGTGGTAAGAATGTAATTAAACTACAATAATCAGAATATTTAATATTAGCACTTCACATAAAAATGACGATAACTGTACCTATATAAGGATATTTCACATTCAATAGTTACCTTAGTATCGTAAACGTCTACTTTCCGCACAAAAGGATAATAAAAAGGATAGAGTACTAGCAAAACTGGTAAGTACAAATAAAGACTCGGTAATTTGGCTGCAGGAAAATAATGGGTTAATGAGGCGGGTGATATGGATGGTGACAGATGATTGGCTGAACGTAGCCTAAATTAAAGAGCCAGGTCTTTGTACGCCCGTCAAACGAGGCAATTGGAATTTTGGGAAATTTAGCATAACAACAAAAAAAAACTATTATGGCACAAAAACACTGGATACAAAAAAAAAGGAATCGGATTTATAACGTTTTTAAAAAAATTTAAATAATATGATGAGATATTCTCGAAAGACAGGATGGCTAAAGTTGTAGTTGAAATTGGAAAGAGTTCGTGGGCAAGTGTCCGCTTTGGTTTAGGCGGACCCAATAGCTCGCTGAACTCTCTTTCTCACTTAGAGAGCCCGCTGGATGCGGGCTCTAATTCTCCGACGACGGTGAAGAATCACGCCGAACACGCGGCGGTTGCAGACTTCCGGAGTCCTTCCGGCTCAGGCGGTCCCACTGGTTGTCTTTTTGTCCGGCAACGTATTTGTTTTTTTTAAAAAGAATTTGTATTTAATAATGTATTAGCATTTTCTATATAATGTTTGAGCGCAAAGATCTACAGAAATAGATCGCACTTCAACTCGACGCAACTAAGCAAATTATAGCAAAACCCTCAGACTCAACCAGAATATGTTTTTGCTTTCAAAAATCTCCCCGTCCATCTGACACACTCAATGAAAATCAACTTTTTCCTTTTTTGACAATCTGGAATACCTCAAAAATTCATAGTCAAAATTAGGGAGGATATTATCTCAATTTTATAACTGCCAGTCGTATTACAAAATGCGGATTGATATAAGCGCCATCTACCTGCAATGCCGTGAATCACAATGTACGCTTTTTTTATATATCAACAGCAACCTAGCCTTATACCTTCCTTAGACATGGAAGTTCTGAAGAAAGTCGACCGATGTCGTACGATAAACGTAGCGTCATGCTACAGCATCTCCCTACCAAACAAAGAAACAAACAAACAACAACACAAGAAAACACAAGAAAACTAACCCCAAGCAACAAAAAAAACACAACTTAATGCTAAGGCCAAAAAAAGGTATAACAAGAGAACCCTAAACGAATTCCAAAAAAAACAAAACCAACCAGTTATTAACATTACCCCTAAAGACTAACCTAATAGATTAACAAGATGACAAAACGCCAACCAACGCGTCACGCGGTCCAAGACGTGACGGCCGGGATAGGACAGAAACTGCACCTGGCCACAGATCTTAATCCCTCACATCGAGTCATCAAATTATACAACCAGGCTATCATAGACCGGGAAAGATAAACGAAGCCTTAAGCACCAACGGTAAAAAAAGTCAAATCTGGAAAAAGGAGCAAGAAAACGCTCAAACGAAAACAAAAAAACGATAAGAAACGAATCAAGCAAGGATTACCGATAAGGGAATGGCGGACTAAAGCGCATTTTAGAATTTTGAGAAATCTGAACGGGCCGAAAGAAGAAACTATTTCAACATATCTTTAATATGATAGGTACCGACGTGCTCGGAATCGGTATCAGCCAGTACATATACCTGTGGAGACACCCGTCTAACCACACGGCACCGAACGAAACGTGGAGCGAATTTACCGCCTCGAAAAGGATCAGCGGATCCACGCTAGAAATTCCGGCGCCAAACGATTTGTTCACCAACGATTCTTGGCGAAGAACGGTTCGTGTTGAATTTGGCGGCGTTACGATGAAAGGCCAAAGTCATCGAATCAGAAACTTTATCGTACACCTCACGAAGCGTCTGAAGATTCGAAGCGCGTTCCATCCGGCTGAGTCCCACATCTTGGTCCACAACCTGATTCTCAACACGTTCACGAATCATTGACAACTCGCGGCCGTACATCAAAAAATTCGGTGTATAAGCAGTAGCCAAATTTATACAAGAGTTTAAATAAAGAGCGACCCGATGTAAATGACCCGACCAACTGCGTTGGTCATTTTCAACTAAAATGCTCAAAGTCGTAATCACGACCTGGTTATATCTCTCCACAACATTCGCTTGTGGCGAATAATATGGGGTATAACACGGACCTGGAATATTATAGCTCGCCAGGAAATCCAGAAATTGACGACTATGAAAAACTGTAGCGTTGTCACAGAGAATGTTAGTAGGAACACCGTATCGCAAAATAACCTCCGACTCTAATGCCATCGATATTGACCTCGCATTCACCAACTTCAAAGGGACCAACCAAACAAATTTGGTAAAAACGTCAACCAAAGTCAAAATATAACGACAACCATTACGGCTAACCGGTAAAGGACCAATTAAGTCAATGGAAAGAAGATCCATTGGAGCCGCAACACGACGAGGAAATAAGCGAAGTCCACGAGGTTGTGAATTTGCAATTTTATAAGACTTGCAAATCTGACATTCGGAAATGAACCTTGTAACATCACGGTACATATTCGGCCAGTAGTATAAGTCACGAGCTTTTAAATACGTTTTCATAACACCAGGATGAACGTTGGGAAATCCATTATGAATTTCAGCAACCGCCTCTCTAGTCCTTGAAGCAGGAAGAACTATACGCCACGGATTAGGTGCTAAAGGGTTTTCGATAGATACCCTGTGCATTAAGACACCATCCCGAAGAGCAAATGCAGTAAACATTTGAGGATTGTCCAAAACCCCCTGGTAAATTCGTTCATACCAAGGATCTCCAGAAGGATCCATGCCACGCGCGAATGAGATAAGCCCAACTTGAGCGCGGGACAAGGCGTCAGGAACAACATTAAGGACACGTTTTTTTTGTTCAATCTCAAAGTTATATTGGGAAATCAAAGTTGCCCAACGAGCCAAGCGCCCGGTAGGATTATCAAGGGTGATCAACCATTTAAGAGCAATATGGTCAGTAATGATCTTAAACCTCATTCCATCGAGATACCCGCGGAAATGCTTTATGGAATCAACAACAGCGAGAAGCTCATGTTCGGTTGTCCCGTATCCACGTTCAGCTTTAGTGAATAAACGAGAATAATAAGCAATTGGATGTTCAACGCCGTCCAACTCTTGAGCCAGGACCGAGCCTAAGCCAACCTGGCTAGCGTCACATTGAAGGATAAAAGGTTTCGAAAAATCCAGGCAAGCCATCAACGGAGCGCTCATTAAGGCATCCTTCAATTTAGAAAAAGCTTCACTAGCACTATCGTTCCAATCGATGGGATCACGTCCCTTTCTCTTGCCGATAAGTGCCGTCAGAGGAGCAATAATCGAAGAAAAACCATCCACGAAACGGCGATAATACGAACACATACCAATGAAAGCACGTAGAGACTTGGCAGAAGAAGGGGTAGAGTAATCCCTAATAGCTTCTAATTTCTTCGGATCAGTTTGAAGACCACGCTCATTGACGATGTAGCCGAGATACTTCAATTCAGACTTACAAAACTCGCACTTATCTAAATTAACCGTAAGACCAGCTTCTTTCAACCTATCACGAACCTTACGAATAAGCCGCATATGACTGTCAAAATCACGAGACACCAAAATCAGATCATCAACATAGCCGAAGATAAAATCCTTAGACTCAGGGGTATATTCAAAATTGACAATCATGTCAGTAAGCCTCTGCATCTCGGACGCAGCGTTGGTTAAACCAAAAGGGAGACGAACGAACTCAAAGAGGCCCATTTGGGGTACAATAAATGCCGTTTTCTCACAACTGGCCTTATCAGCTAAGGGGATTTGCCAAAAGGCGCTCCTAAAATCCAACGAAGTTAGATATTTGGCACCTCGTAGGTTATCAAGGATGTCCTGGACGCGCGGGAGAGGGTATGAATCCCTGATGGTAACGCTGTTCAACTTCCTACTGTCCACGCAAAACCTGACACTACCATCTTTCTTGGTAACCATCACCACTGGGGAAGCCCGGGGTGATCGTGAGGGACGAATAACGCCTGACTCTAACATCTTGTCGATCTCTTCGTTGGGAGTCTTGAGTTTGACTGGAGATAAGGGATAGTAACGTTGGCGGATGGGCGAACCAACAGTCTCAATCTTATGCGAAAGCCACGAAGTACAACCTAATCCGGCTTTATCAGAAGAAATCTCCTCAAACTCGTCAATAACAGATTGGAGTTTTGATTCCTGCAGTGGTGCAAGCACCGTACGAGGGTGGACATAGCGAACCTCACCTACTCGTGGGACGGCGACAGGAACATGATGTGAAGCGACGTAAAGCTTACCTGACAAACCATCACGGAATGCCTTCTTTAAAATGTCAATGAGACCAACAGCATTCCAAAACTCAATTCCTAAAATAAATGCAGTAGGAAGATTACTGCTCACTAGACAGGAGTGCAGAACGCGAATGCCACTAAAAAGAATGGGGACGTCCAAACCGCCTAGAATTTCAATAGGAGAATTGTCGACGGAGACAACATAAGGCCGGATATCCTCGTGATATGTTATACCGAGCTCCGATAAGAGGGATATATCAATTAGTGAAACCTGAGCACCAGAGTCCAAAAGAGGTCTTACCGAAGAGCCAGCAACTAAAACATCAATAAAAAGTCTATTATCCGGGGCATTATTAATATAAACGGGCGACACCGATGGACCTCTCAGTGCGCCACTTATTCGTTTTTTGACGGACCAGAATTACAACTAGGACAATCGCGTGTGATTGTACCAACACGCTTACACTTGAAGCACACTGCCCCTGAAACGTTAGGACAATTACGATAGTTGTGACCAGTTGCATCACACTTCATACACACTATAGAACTGGGTTGACCTACAACTTGAGCACTAATCGGTGCAATAGCCAAACGTGCTGGACGTGAACCTTGAAAGGCTTCAAAATTTTTCGCGACTTCTAACAAACCATCAATATCCCTGACCACGTTAGTTGCAAGACAAGGATGATATCTAGGATTCATTCCATATTTAATAATGTTAAACAGGTTGTCTTCGGAAACCGGTGTACGAAGCTTTGCGTTTAGATCGCGCGCCTGAATAACAAAATCAACCACTGACTGGTTGTCCTTCTGTAATAAAGCGCGAAGTTGGCTCTCAAGCTTGAAATCGAAATCGGCTACGTCGAAGGTTTTAACGAATTCAGACTTTAATTCCGCATAAGTAAGACCCGGATATCTGATTGCCCTAAAATATTTCAAGGCACTATCTGACAACAATTCATGGAAACGTCTGACAACATATGAAGGATTGACGTTACGCGCCATACCTTCTTCCTCGATTCGAAAGAAAAATTCGCGAACACAAGTGTCCCCGGAAAAGTTCAAGTTCCATTTCGTAAGTGAATAATCTTTGAAAGGAAAAGGCGGGGGAAGTCCGGACATATGCATCACTTGGGGTCGTGGTTCAGAATCAAAAAACTGTTCTTCATCGTTTGCCATTGGTTCTAAAATCCTCGGATCGTCCGAGTTTAACGACGAGTGTGCATGAGGCGTCTCAGCAATTGATCCTTCATTACTTAAGTGCGACATGGCGAAAAGTCGAATGTTGTCTTGCGTTGCAAGTTCAAACAAAAAAATTAAGTTAATCGACCTAAAAATTAAAATCCGAAGTTCGAGTATATCAGTGGTCTAAACCAAGCGCTTAAGTCAAAGAAAGGAAATAACACTCGAAGTCTAAATGCTAAGTTAGAGTTCGAATTCAAAAAAAAACAAGTTCAGTTTCTGAAAAAAAAAAAAAACGCAAATCATACATTCTATGTCTGACTTACCTGCGAATTCCCTAACGTCTGCGGGCTCTAACTACAGGACTCAAACTATGAAATAAGGTATTCGGGATATGTTACGGGAAATTGAGAAAAAGGCATAAGTAAAGGTCAACAGATAAATTTGTTTTTTTTTAACATAAATAAAAAGCAATATTTCAATATGACGGAATTCGGGTTAATGATGGGACGTAAGGAGGCAGCAGGCTGAAACAAACCAAAATCAAGGTTAATAGAACCGCGACCGGTCTACGGTCACCGTCTCACAAATCCAAAAAAAAAAAATTTAATTACAATTATTAAAAGTAAATCCAGAGTTCTTTACCTTATTGGGCGCCATTTTAAAGTAAAACACTTCTATAATTGCATTAACACGTTTAATTTTGAAGATAAAGTTAAATATTTAAAATTAGCTACAATAATCAGATTATTTAAAATTAGCATTTCACGTAAAAATTACAATAACGGTATCTATATAAAGATATTTCACATTCAATAACTTCCTTAGTGGTCAGAATGTAATTAAATTACAATAATCAAAATATTTAAAATTAGCAATTCACTTAAAAATGAAGATAACTGTACCTATATAAGGATATTTCACATTCAATATTTACCTTAGTGGTTAGAATGTAATTAAATTACAATAATCAGAATATTTAATATTAGCACTTCACAAAAAAATGACGATAACTGTACCTATATAAGGATATTTCACATTCAATAGTTACCTTAGTATCGTAAACGTCTACTTTCCGCACAAAAGGAAAATAAAAAGGATGGAGTACTAGCGAAACTGGTAAGTACAAATAAAGACTCGGCTGGTAATTTGGCTGCAGGAAAATAATGGGTTAATGAGGCGGGTGATATGGATGGTGACAGATGATTGGCTGAACGTAGCCTAAATTAAAGAGCCAGGTCTTTGTACGCCCGTCAAACGAGGCAATTGGAATTTTGGGAAATTTAGCAAAACAACAAAAAAAACTATTATGGCACAAAAACACTGGATACAAAAAAAAGGAATCGGATTTATAACGTTTTTAAAAAAAATGTAAATAATATGATATTCTCGAAAGACAGGATGGCTAAAGTTGTAGTTGAAATTGGAAAGAGTTCGTGGGCAAGTGTCCGCTTTGGTTTAGGCGGACCCAATAGCTCGCTGAACTCTCTTTCTCACTTGGAGAGCCCGCTGGATGCGGGCTCTAATTCTCCGACGACGGTGAAGAATCACGCCGAACACGTGGCGGTTGCAGACCGTCTCGCCGGTCCGGCACCCACAAGCGCCTTCCGGAGTCCTTCCGGCTCAGGCGATCCCACTGGTTGTCTTTTTGTCCGGCAACGTATTTGGTTTTTTTAAAAAGAATTTGTATTTAATAATGTATTAGCACTTGCTATATAATGTTTGAGCGCAAAGATCTACAGAAATAGATAGCACTTCAACTCGATGCAACTAAGCAAATTATAGCAAAACCCTCAGACTCAACCAGAATATGTTTTTGCTTTCAAAAATCTCCCCGTCCATCTGACACACTCAATCAAAATCAACTTTTTCCTTTTTTGACAATCTGGAATACCTCAAAAATTCATAGTCAAAATTAGGGAGGATATTATCTCAATTTTATAACTGCCAGTCGTATTACAAAATGCGGACTGATATAAGCGCCATCTACCTGCAATGCCGTGAATCACAATGTACGCTTTTTTATATATTAACAGCAACCTAGCCTTAGACCTTCCTTAGACACGGAAGTTCTGAAGAAAGTCGACCGATGTCGTACGATAAACGTAGCGTCATGCTACAATACGCGTTATAAGCTGAACAGGAAGGTGGGAAGATTGTTACCCAGGGCACGCCAGGGGACGGCAGTTCGAACCCAATACCTACCAGTGATTTAAGTATTTGGAACTTATGGACGAAATGTCACTATTTCGTAATTGCGTTCAGGTTTAAGAAATATATATGTTATGAAAACCATGGGTTAGCGCAAATGATGTATGTACAGGGTATAACAAAAATACTAGTGATCCGTTTAAGGGCATAATTTGTTTCCTATTGCGATTAAAAAAAAGTAAGAAAAATTTTTTTGCGTGAAAAATTTTTTTTTTTGTTTGGGATTTTTTTTTACTTTTTCGTAATTAAGTTCGCTAAGTGTGGTAGGGCACGTTCAGCGAATGTCATCTCGCTCAAATCTGGAGCAGAGCCCGACTGGGGAAGTACCTCCACCTTACAGAAAACCACAGCCAAATAGCACTAGACCCTACTCATAGTGTTGTGTTCCTGCTGGTGAGTAAGCTTGCCAAAGAGCTCAAAGAAGACCCAGTGTGTTGCCGATGAGGGACCATCTTGTTCCTTTAGCCATCAACACAGTGAATCTTCCTTTTTGTAAAGGGTCGGCAACGCGCATGTGACTCCTTTGGAGCTGCAGGCGTCCATAGGTTACGGTAGCTGCTTACCATCAGGCTAGACTATTTTATTCGAAACTTCACAGGAGTATTCCTAACGATAAATAAGTAAACACGTGTTTCTGATTTTTTTTTTAATTCAAACCCCAAAAAGGGGCAAATGTGGTCACAAAGTCTGAAAATCAACATGGGTATCGTATCCTTTTTGAGTACTTATAGTACGCGGGCGAAGCCGCGGGAAAAGTCTAGTAATAAATATAACGAAAAACAATAGTTGTTATTGAACTTTAGAGTATTGGGTTTGATTTAAACCAATTATGTATTTAGCCAACTTACTAAATCCTGTTATAGTAGGTATACATAATAATTTAATATTTTCCCTGTTACAAATAGTATACAGTAAAATACCTGTTACGTCATTACGGAACCCCTAAAGCCGGTTTTAACTTATCCGCGTTAATTTAATCCCCTCTTCAGGGTGCCATAAATTTGGACCCCTAACGTATGATGCAATGGGGTAATAATTGCAAAGCTTTTATTTTAATTGAATAAATTAAATTTACTGCATTTGAGGGTGAGTGAAAAATTTACGAGGGGTATGAATTATTATTTCTTACCTGAATATGATAATAAACGGATTTTATTATAAAAAATATGTTATTAATTCGATAATGTTCAAGTTTTTGCCCTTGACGTTCCACTACCTGTAATAAAAAACTATAAAATAATATATAGGTATATAATAAAAGTTAAATCACAATTTTATTCCTGATTTTCACTCCTTTTATCACTTTTTAGGGTTCCGTGATTAACTAGGAATCCTTATAGTTTCACCATGTCCGTCTGTCCGTCCGTCCATCCGTCTGTCTGCGGCCTTACTCAGTGATGTTTAGTACTAAAATCCCCCCTCGCCTCCTTTAAATTTTGAACCGTGGGTCGAAAAAAATTGGAAAATAACATGAAAGTGAGGCCTAATAATGGACTAAGAGCTGGCCACGTCAGATATGAGACAATAATGAGAGCAACAAAACCCCTCTGGTTAGATTGCTATACTATCCTTATTGCTAGATCCAGGCATCTGGCAGCTTTTAATGGGTGGAGGTCAGAGTGACAGACTAGCAAAATTTTTGAATTGGAAAATAGTAATACCAAAATAAGTAAAAACTGCCGAAGTTGTCTCTGGTATAAATGACAAGGTCTATATTTTAACATTAGAACAAAAAACAATGCGTATTATTTCGGAAACAGAAACAGTAGGAGACAAACTATGAATTACATTATACGTCGTTTTGGACTACTTTGTCCCATCAGAAGGTTTTGGTAATGATATTATCTAATTATGTAAATAATTTCTCACAATACTGCATCAAGACCAGGAGTCTAGGATTTGTATTCTTAAAGTGGTTTGCATTATTTGACCTCCATCACTTTACAGCTGCCAGATGTCCGGATCTACAAATAAGCATAGTATAGCAAACTAACGAGAGGGATTTCGTCGCTCTCATTATTGTGTCCTTTCAATGAACAAAATCGGTTGAGCCGTTTTTGAGTTATAACTTTTTGAGTTAAAACGCATAAGTAAAGTAAAATGACGTAAGTACCGCAAAATAGCCCTTAATAAATTACCTTTTCAATGGATGTATTGTAATTTGTAACAGTCTCTTGGCCGGTTTATTCACGTAAAATGAAAATAAAAATACAAAGACAAAATGCACTAATTTCAATCTTTACTTATTTAAACATATATTGTTTTTTTTATATTTGCACTAACAACCGGATTGTCAATTCAGAATTCAGTTCCGAGTATCAGTTTCAAAGGAAAAACCAAAACTAAAAAAAGTTGTAAAAACAGAAATCCTGTGGAAAACCTATCGTGTAAACTCATCTGACTTATATCGCTGGAAGAGGTACACAATGATTATTTTATTTCACTTGGTAGACTAGAAGCACACTATCTAGGTGTATTAACATTGAGTAACAGGAGATGACATCCCTAAGAAATTCTTAGTCCCAAAAGTTGTAGTGAAAATCACTATACATACTACTCTGCTTCAATCGCAGCTGTCAACCGCCAAACACGGCGCACAAAATTTGTTCTAGATGTCACATCTAGTAGAATATATAATAGATCAATGTGTATTAATTAAATTGTTGTCATTGTCGTCACTTTCCGTCTACACTCGCAAGTCGCAGCCGATTTCAGCGTTTTCCCGTTTTGTAGCGTAAATCCGTTACACAAAGCGAACCAGCTGAGCGGGTTCTTCGTAGAAAAATACAAGCGGTAAAGTATAAAAAATCGAAGCCAAATGAATGCTTTCAAAATTATATAACAATAAAAATAAAAATCATTTCTTTAAAGTCCGTCCTGCTAGATAACGTAAAAAAACAAGTTAAATCTTGTACCAAATTACTTTCCCCACATGTGGCTAAAATGCGTTTTCCCAAGGGATAAAGAGCACGTTTCCGAGGTGGAGTGTTGAAAATACAATTTTCCTACCACTGTTAGTGTTTATATATCAGTGGCAGCGCCCGTAAATATTTAGTTCCGCGCCCGCGCCATTTTCCCGCGTGACGCGTGGAATAAAAAAAAACCGTCGCGCCTCAATCAACCGCCTTTTACAGTGGCAGTGCAAACTCGGCTTTATACTAGCGGAGAGCTATGGATACCGAAACCAATAAATACCTAGGTAATTGGAGGAATAAAATATACTCTATTTAAAGAATGAATTATTATTTATTTTTTGAAGTTTCCAACCAGTTTTGTCTTTAAAACTTTCATAGCCATAGACATATACAAAAAGGAAGATGAGTGACGTTCATAGTAAACAAAACTGAAATGTGGTCCAGCACCTACTCACTTGTAAAATGCTACACACCGCTATAATGTATGTGCATCATGGGCAAAAGAGATAAACCTATATAGTTAACACGGGTATGCAAGGGAGACCTCTATATTTTGCGCATTGCACAAAGTGTGACTGAGAGACACTGCCACACGACTAATTCAATATAGGTGCAGGAACCTATATTTGATGGCACAGAATCGAGCGCCTGGTACTATATCTCCCTTTTCAACCGACTTCAAGATTTCGAAGGAGGAGGTTATCAATTCGTCGGGATCTTTGTTTTTGCTTGGTTTTTTTTTTTTTTATGTATGTTCACCGATTACTCGAAGACGGCTGTACCGATTTGAAAAATTCTTTTTGTGTTTGAAAGATTATAACCTGGTCAGGATCTGATGATGGGATCCTGGAGAAATCGAGGGAACTCTTCAACTATTATAGGCACACCTATAGTAATTTGAGTATTTTTTTACAGCAGCTTGAGCATTTCCTTTTGGAAAGGTGGAGGCTAAGTGAAGTCGGTTCTTTTTTGTTTAAATTATAACCGACTTCAATTTCATAGAAGGAGGAGGTTCTGTATTCGGTTTGGGCTTTTTTTTTATGTGTGTTCACCGATTACTCCAAGACGCGTGGTCCAAATTGAATAGTTCTTTTTTTGTTTGAAAGGGTCTACTTCCAAGGTGGTCCCATATTAATCTGGTGCTGTTCTGATGATGGAATCTATGAGAAATTGAGGGAACTCCTACATTTTTAAAGGCATATGTATGGTGATTTGGGTGTTTTCTTAAGCAACTCGAGGGTTTTCTCTCGGAAACCACCAATTTGATGATGTGAACCTCATGATGATGGTTGTTTTGATGATAATGATGAGGATTTTTTTAAATGTGGGATGTTCAGCGATTACTCCGAGACCCGTGATCCGATTTCAGGAATTCTTTTTTTGTCTGAAAGTAACTACCTCTGAGATAGTTCCACATTAATCTGGTGCTGTACTGATGATGGGATCCATGACAAATTAAGGGAACTCCTCAATTTTTAAAGGCACATGTATGGTGATTTGGTTGTTTTTTTAAGCAAATCAAGCATTTCCTCTCGAAAACCACTAATTTGATGGAGTGGACCTAATGATGAAGACTAAACTCAAACTCAAACATTTATTCAGTAAGTAGGCCACAAGGGCACTTTTACACGTCAAAGTAAAAGTGAGAAAAAAAAATCAAACTACACCGGTTCTAACCCTACACCTCTGACCCGAGAAGAATTATGTCCGGCAAGAAACTCGGCGGGACTTATTTTTTCAAAACAACAGTACATCAAAACTAAACAATACATATAAGTGCGTTGTTCTATAAGAAAACATATCAAACCAAGGTTAGATTAACCAACAATAGGTTATAGTTTAAGAAAAATACCAAAGAAAAAAGATGAGCCCAAATCTGACTATTGAAAATAATTACATACAAGTTTGATATACTTTCTTACCTGAACTGTGTCTTCTAAATAAATTTCCAAATTATAATAATCCATCATCAACAGTTAGAAACAAAATGATTTTGAATTTAAATAAAAAAAAAGTAAGAGATTCTAGTATACAATAAACATACTATTTCTAAATTATCCTTAGAGATGTATAAGGTCTCCAAGTGTCTTGATCTATATATTCTATATAATAATAAAAAATATGGATAATCAAGCACCGAATGTTGTGTCTAAAGCCAATTAAACTAAAATTAAATATGATTAATAAAAAGTTAGTTAAATGTGTTGCCCCAGTTTGCCTAAACAGACCTGTCTCCACAAACAGCACCCGTTCACGAGTATGACGCATATCTCAGCCATCGCCTCCCTCAACCTTTCTTCGGGAAAGTGGCGACCCGATCAACGACGCCACCATAAGCAGAGCCTTTTAAGCGAGCATGACATGTTCAAGCTGGCGGGCTTTATTAATTAATAAAAACTAGCCCTGTTTAGTCTGGTGAGAAACAATATTCTGTGCTCGTATTTTACATGCGTGAACTAAATTACAATATATAAGTGACATAGAGATGTACATGTCTCTAAGCGTCAGGATCATTAAATATATATCTATACATATAAATATTTGCGAATGCAAGACTTAGAGATGTATAACGTCTCTAAGTGTCCAAATACTAAATAAAAACAAAAAATAATAAAAACGAAAAACAGGTAATACTGGACACTAGTAAAGCTGCTTCATAGAGTAATGTACCTAATAATTTCTAAATTTGTATTGTACTAACCATATCAAGCTACAGGCTTAAAGGCATCGTTATCCTCAATGAATTCCTTTAAAGTATAGTACTCTCTCCTCAACAAATAGCGCTTAACATAAGACTTGAATTTATTTAGTGGCAAATTCACTACATCAGTGGGGACTTTGTTACAAAAACGTGTACAGTTCCCAGCAAAAGACATACGAACCTTACCGAGGCGGTGGCCAGGCTCAGCAAGCTTATCTTTATTTCTAGTGTTATAGTTATGGATATCACTGTTGAGCTTGAATTCATGGATGTTTTTCCGCACATACATAATGTTTTCAAGTACGTATTGAGATGCTACGGTAAGAATATTTGCCTCTTCAAATTTTCCTCTTACGGATGCTCGACCGCGCATTTTATAAATGCCACGTACAGCTCGTTTTTGTAGCACAAATATGGTCCCAATATTAGCTGCTTTACCCCACAACAGAATTCCATACGACATAACACTGTGAAAATAACTGAAGTATACCAGCCTGGCAGTTTCACTTTTTGTTAGATGGCTGATTCGCCTCACGGCATAGGCTGCAGAGCGAAGTTTCCCAGCTAGGGTGGCTATATGTGGATGCCATTGTAATTTCGAGTCTAAAGTGACTCCTAAGAAAACAGTTTGCTTTTCGAATTCCATTGTTTCATCATTTATTATAATCTTGCTGATGTTAATCTGATTGACGTTGGGAAGTGTAAATTTGATGCACTTCGTTTTCTTGGCGTTCAAAAGTAGGTAATTAGCCGTAAACCAATTGACTACTTTGGAGAGTGCACTGTTAATACTATCGAAGCTGTTTTCTTTTCTGTCCACTTTAAATATCAGAGATGTGTCATCAGCAAATAACACTATATCATGTTTATCTTGCACAATTTTAGGTAGGTCATTAATGTACACCAAAAACAGGAAGGGACCAAGTAATGAGCCTTGAGGCACTCCGAGTGCCACAGGGGACCCAGAAGATTGAGTTCCATTAATAACCACTCGTTGTGTTCTATCCGATAGGTATGATGAGACGAGGTTAAGGGCACCAGCTTTGATCCCGTAATGGCTTAGTTTTCTCTTTAGATTTTCGTGATCAACGCAATCAAATGCCTTCGATAGGTCACAGAATATTCCAACAGCATCTTGTTTTTTTCCCAAGCGGCAAAGATGTGCTTAAGAAGAACAGCACCTGCGTCAGTAGTCGAGCGACCTCTGGTAAAACCAAATTGATTTCTGGCGAACAATTCGTTTCGGTTAAAATGTGACACAAGTTGATTTAGAATTAGTTTCTCGATAACTTTGCTCAGTGCCTGCAGTATTGTAATTGGTCTAAAATTGCTTGGTTCTGTTCTCGATCCTGATTTGAACAAGGGGATGACTTTCCTGCTTTGCTTCATTATGTCTGGAAATATTCCTGTATCAATACATTTGTTAAATATATCAGCTAAATGTGGTGCAATCGATTCAACAATGGAATGTAGAACTTTAATAGATAGGCCCCAAAGATCTTCAGTTTTCTTTAAATTTAGGGATTTAAATGTTTTAATAATTAAGTTCGGAGTAACATATGAAAATTTAAAGTTATCTGTACACTCTGCTATATTTGTTTTCAGTATTGCCTCAGCGACGTCAGGCGATGAATGAAGAGACTTTGTTGTTTCTACCGGTATATTAGAGAAGAACTGCTCAAAATGATCCGCAACTTCAAGGCCCGAACTCACTAAATTATTATTAATACGTAGGTTGTAGTGCGGATCTTTGATTTCACGTTTCCCAGTTTCATCGTTGATTACTTGCCAAACAGTTTTTACTTTATCCTTGGAATTTTGGATCTTTCTGGACAGATAATCAGCTTTAGCAGCGGCACACATCCTCTTAAAAGATTTAGAAAAGTTCCTGACATAATCTAGGAATTCCGGACTTTTATTAATTCTTCTCAAGTCATATAAATCATAGAGCCGTCGTCTTTTCTCATGAACATCCGGCGTAGCCCAGTCGCTAAATTTCGTCTTGACCTTGCCTTGCACCTTCTTCGGAATGAAACAGGCATCAAATTCCCTTTTAATACAGTTAAACAACTCTATACTCATACGGTTAGGGTTTTCCTGGCTAAATGGAAGATAACATAATTGTTTCGTGATATTCCGACTGAATAAATCTAATCGCCTTTCGGAAATTGGTCTGCACATAGTGACTTGTGGAATATCCTTAGTTTTTCCGCTAAAAGAGGCTTTTTGTCCACAGTGGTCAGAACTTAAGTTGTTTATTATAGATTTACTAGTCGCATCCTTGTTACTGAAAATGTTATCTATACATGTAGCACTGGTTGCTGTGATTCGTGTAGGCTCACAAAATAAATTTACTAAATTGTAGGGTTTGAAAGTACTAAGTAACCTTACACACATGGATGAATCTTCAAGTAAGTTGATATTAAAATCACCACACAAAGAACTTCATCTATCACTGACTCAAATGTGTTATAGTTTGCCAATGGAGGCCTGTACACGCATATAATTATAAATTCTTCTAACTCGACACAAGAAAGTTCAATATGGCGTTCCACAGACAATTCAACAATGTCTTTCCGCTCCTTACCTTTTTATATCATGTTTTACCATTATTAATGACCCGCCGCGAATGCAGGATTTTCTAAAAAATTTACTTACTACACTATGATTGTGGAAATTAAACATAAATTCATGACCTTTAAGCCAGTGCTCCGTTATACAGAGGATATCAATGTTCGAGTGTTGTACAAACAAATCAATTTCCAGTTGTTTACTGGTAAACCCTTGAATATTTTGGTGAACTAAGTACAATACATCAGTTTTACTACTTATGCTAGCATCACAGTTATGTTTAGGAACGGAGCCGGCTGGTGCACTCGTTGTCGTAGCAGTCAGTTTAAATTGATATCACCAGACAGCTGCCTCTCTAAATCTGAGCCCCTGCAGTATGAATCGGGATTCGTCTTAATAAAACTATCATCCGCCGTGCTAGTCACGACGGGGTCTACAATATTGTATGCTAACAGGTTAGCACAATCTATAAGACACCTTCTCGGAAGGTAAGTCTTATCACGGGGCATAATAAAATCCTCAATAAATTTATTTGTATCAAAATACGAAATCGTACTACTGTATAAAGAAAGATTATAAAATACGGAGTTGTAAGAATATACCCTCTTATTTATATGACTCGACATTCTGTATGGTAAGGCGCAGATAATTATTTTTACAGAATCTCGCTGGCCAATATCTGACAGGGTCTCGGATAATCTCAAGATATCTCGTTTAGTACAATCTATACTATTTCCTAAAAACACTACAAGCGTGGAATCGCGGTCATACTCGTCGACCGATATACATTTGATCAGACGATCGAAAATAAGTCCCGTCGAGTTTCTTGCCGGTCATAATAGTTCTCGGGTTAGAGGTGTAGGGTTAAATTAACCAGTGGTAGTTCTTTCAAAAGCAAATGTAATTAGTTGTAGGTACTTAGCGTGCTACGGCTTCATATACACACGGCTAAAAATGACAGTTCCTACAATGTAACTAAAATTTCACTTAGGGGCAATAGACCAATCTAAATAAGACGGATTGATAACGCTAAGATTGTGAGGACTCAACTCAACTCAACAACTTAAGGATTTTAAGGTAGATTTTACGCCTTTTACACCGTGTTCATTAAGTTTTGTGGTTAAGAGTAACATATAATTGTTCTACAAGTACGTCTTAAGCAGATTCGTGAAAAAGAAAAGCCAAATAAGAATACTACTACTAATAAGTCAGCCGAGAACTTAACTTCTCATACAATAAAATGTTGCAAACGATTTAACGGAGACAGACGATTTGGTGCAGACGACCATTTAGTTCGCCAACCGTTACGTTTAACCCCGGCAATTCACTTCGTGCTTTCTTGACCTATTTTATTCTCAAAAGTGACGCAGAGAAGGCAAATGTTTTTCTTACTTTCAGTTGTTTTATCCTACATAACTAAATTTTGCTATGTTTACATTTAGTTAAGTTACGTATTTACACGTACTAGTTACTTGCGACAAGTTATTAAAATAATCCATCGAGTTTAAGTTATTTTGAAATGGACTATATTTTTGTCCTTAAAATTTGAATGCTTCGCTTGGATAGCAAGGTAACATTAGGAAAAAGTCCTATTTAATTAGAACAGTTTGTCACAACCATGTGCAAAAGTTAAGAGTTTGAAATAAATTAAATATGCTTAAAATTTATAGTTATACACAACTCTCTTGAGAAGTTTTCGGTACCTATGTAATAAAATAAAATATATTTTTTATAGTACTAATAGCGTAGCACATGGTTGTGACAAGCTGTGCTAATTATTTCAGAACTACCATTAGACGGGTCTAATACGTATTAAGGATCATTCACGCTGCAACGTTCCGCGCGACCTACACGACACCTCCGACATATAGAAAAAAAATGTTATCTATACAAAACGAAGTGTTGGAATTGTCGTGTAGGAGGGGGACGCCACAACGTGCATCATCCTTTAATTTGATTTACCTTGAGATATGACCAGACATAGAAGTTTTAGTGGCAGGAATGAAAATGTCATATGGACTTTCCAACGATATTAATTTATCGATAAATCGTTATGACATAATATGAATTTGCAAGTTGTATATATTATAATATACAGCATAAACTTATTATAAATCGATTATGAAAATGGTTGTCATTCGTTTTGTTTTAGTTGTTAAAATGATTTCTTTATTTAACTACAATTATATCGGGCGCAATATCAAAGCAGTATTATTGTAGTTAATAATATAGACTTCCTAAAAGTAACGCCTGATTCCATGAATAATTTCCTGTTTTTTTTTAAATTTCTAATAAGTGTTAAAATATAACATATCACCATTACATAACATCGATAGGTAGTTATCACTGTTTTCAGCATTACAGGTTAATTTATACTTAACCCGGTAAACTTAGTATGTGCTATGAAATGTCACTTTTAAAGTTATCGATAAATTTATTATTGGAAGGAAGTCCCTAGTTAATTGTCATTTTTGCCACAAAATCTCCTATGTCTGGCATTTGACAATTATGTTATTCAAAATCAAAGTGCTAATTGTTTATGTAGGGCGACCATGATTACATATAAAAATGTATACTTAACAAAAAGATAAAAAAGGCATGAGTGTTTGTTTCACTTAAACGTGATGGTGGCCGATTTATTATCGATAACTTAGTCTGTAGGGTTGTTCCTGCTCACGTCTCCCGAATCATCCTGTATTTGTTATATAACATAATCAAGCAACTCCCAAACCCTACACTTTTTTCCATAATAATTTTCTCCGCACACTTATATTTCATAGGCCGCATATATAGGACCCTTGCGAGGGCGATCCTCTGAATTTTTAAACAATATCCGGAAGCAATACAAGTGCCTAATGGAAAACAAATTGGATATTACATAATAAGAAAGAAAACCCTCCTCGGACGGCCGTGCCCTGTGAATAATAAATCTGTTAAAAAACATCTGTTCTGATGACCTGGATGTGGACTTGCAGAGTGTTCGTTGGGACATAGTGTCTAAGCTGGGAAATGTTAATGATATGGTGAGTACTTTCAACCATCAAGTACTTGAAATATTTGATCTGCATGCACCCCTGAGGAGATCCTTGGTCAAGGCCCAGTCCTATCCTTGGATTACTGATACAGTCAAGGTCATGATGCGATTGCGAGACAAAGCTGCTGCAGACTTCCATAAAAACCAATGTGAGTCTAAGAAAAAATCTTACAAAGACCTAAAATCAGTTGTAAATAAAGCACTTTATACTGAAAAAATTGGCTATTTCAACCTAAAGCATTATGGAAGAATTTAAAATCTAATTTGCTGCCCAAAAAAATCACTGAAATACCCTCTTGTCTCAACAATCCTACAGTCTTAAACACACATTTTCTTAGCCTGCCAGGTATTTCAGATGTCACTATATCAAAGTTGACATTTTTAGAGTTCCACAGGTACAGTGATTCTATTTTCCATTTAGATACCATTAGCTCTGACCAGATTATTAAAATTATAAAAAGTTTAAAATCTAATGCTGAAGGCTGTGACGGTATTAATCTAAATATGCTGATAATGATACTCCCGCATACCATTGACACTATTACAAGTATAATAAATACCTCCTCACTTACATCCACTTTTCCAGATGTGTGGAAATTAGCCATTGTACAGCCCTTACCCAAAAACTCAAACCCAACTGAGATTAAAGACCTTAGACCTATCAGCATACTGCCATGTATGTCAAAAATATTGGAAAAAGCAGTATCTTACCAGTTAAGGCACTACATAGAGAGTAACAATATTTTGCCGGATGTTCAGTCAGGGTTTCGCCAAGGTCGCAGTACAATGACTGCTTTACTGGATGTCACTGACAACTAGACCCCGGACTCTTGTGGCAATGACGTCACAATAGGGTGATTTGGGGAGTAAACGGGACGGTGCTATGAAACACGGTTAAAAACTCGGTTGTTAAACGAATACATTTTAATTAGATATTTTCAACAAAATTATCTAGTAAGTTGATCGATATTATTTTTTAGTGCAAACCATACAATTGTACTTTAAACTGGCTTGGTGACATTTGTGACGAACAAGGAGCAAGTGGCCGACAAAACCAATGCCAGTTTAACGTACAAATGCATGGTTTGCAAGTAATATAGCAAACGATAATATTGATCAACTTACTAAGTAATATTGTTAAAAATGTCGAATTTAATGTATTCGGTTAACAACCGAGTTTTTAACCGTGTTTCATAGCACCGTCCCGTTTACTCCCCAAATCACCCTATTGTGACGTCATTGCCACAAGAGTCCGGGGTCTACTGACAACATCTTGGGTGCTCAGGACAAGGGAATGTGCACAATACTAGTACTCCTTGATTTTTCCCGGGCATTTGATTGTTTAAATATAAGCCTGTTACTGTCCAAGCTGAGATACTATGGTTTTGACAATAGTACTATTAAGTGGTTTGACAGCTACCTCTATAAGCGGTCCCAAAAAGTGAAAGTAAGTCTCAATGATGGTTCCTCACTGTACTCGGACAGGACTGGCCTTACTAGAGGGGTTCCTCAGGGATCAGTCATCGGCCCGCTACTATTCATTTTATATTCCGCTGATATAAAGTTCCACATCACTTATTGCAAGTACCACATCTATGCAGATGACATTCAGGTATATATCTCTTGTAAGCCAACAGAAATTAACAGTGCCTTGGAGAAGCTTAATCTGGACCTTGTTAGTATTGCAAGCTGGGCCAGAAAAAACTGCCTTGTACTTAATCCCAGTAAAACCAAATACATTATTTTTGGCACCAAAAAACAACTGGATAGTATCAGTAGTGCACTAGACATTAGGCTGATGGAGCAACCCATTGAGCGGGTATATGAGGCTCGTAATTTAGGCCTCCTAATGGACTGTAGGTTTCGATATGAAAAGCATGTAGCCGAGGCTATTAGGAGTTGTTTCTATAAACTTAAGATTCTGTACTAAATTAGAGCATATATTAATGAAAACTTACGTATCAGGTTAGTTGAATCACTTGTTTTATCTAAACTGAACTACGTGAACACAGTGTTTGGCCCTAGACTTCTCTCTAAAACAAAAAAAACTCATCCAAAGGGTTCAAAATGCTTGCGCTCGGTTTTGCTTTAGTGTCCCGTTGAGAGGCCATGTTACCCCATTTCTTAATAAGCACAACTTGCTTAAAATGCACCACCGTCTTAAGCTTCACTTGGCTTGCTTGCTGTTCGGAGTGCTTCAGTATAAGAGTCCTGCTTATCTATTTGAAAAGCTAGCTGGCATCAGGTTACGTGAACGCCGGGAGTGTAGATTGTATTTGCTGACGCCTCGTCATGCGTCGGCCGCTTTCCGAGGGAGCTTTCGATAAGCGGCGTCAAAATGCTGGAACAATATTCCACCGCCATTGAGGGACCTAAAAAGTAGTCATAGCTTTAAATTGAACATTAAAAAGTTTATGCTCAACGAGGAAACTTGTAGAGTTGATACTAGTTGTTTGTAATATCGTACCGCTAGGTTATGTTCCTTTTGCGTTGCTGTGTGTATTTTCCTTGTTAACAATTGTCTTTTTTGCCCGCTTTCTTCTGTTGCTATGTTGTGTATTTTATTCTTTCAATTATAGTCTTCTGTGTCGTATGTAAGCCACGATTTTTAGGTTAGAGTGTATTGTTTTGTGCTATGTTTCACGTGTCTGCCGTTGACGGCGTTGACGCTGGCGCTAGTGGCTAAGAGTTATAATGTTAGGCTACGGCATGTCCGGTCAGATGCGTGGTCACTAGATTGTTGCCTTGTAGTTATAAAGGTACTTTTATTTTTCTTTTATTAAGTTTTCCATTTCTATTGTTCTCTTGAAGTTTATTACTGATGTTTTTTTTATTGCCTTTTTGTTATCATAGATTGTACTCGCTAAATATGTTTGTTACCTGCCGTGAATTATTTCACCGGATGGTCTTTTCGGAAGATCAGCGCTGGCTAACGCTGGCAACATGCTGAGAAAAGGTCATTTTGTGACACCTGTTTAATTTTATAATTATCTGTATTTTATTTGTTCTGTCTGTAATGTCACCAATAAAGATATTTCTATTTCTATTTCTATTTCTAAATACTTTGGCATATATGACGTCATGCTATTATAAAGGTTAAATATTTATCACATATTTACGGGTCTGTATATTTTACATCCACACATTTATAACAAACTTTTAGAATAAATAAATACCTATACATATAAGTACACTAACTAATAGACGGAGAGCTACCATGTCAGTTATGCTTATGATATGACACAATAATGAGAGCGACGAAACCCCTCTCGTTAGTTTGCTATACTATGCTTATTTCTAGATCCGGACATCTGGCAGCTATAAAGTGGTGCAGGGCAAATAATGAAAACCACTTTAAGAATGCAAATCCTAGAGTTGAGTGATGCAGTATTATGAAAATTTATTCAAATAATTAGGTTATATTATTGCCAAAACTGTCTACGGGGGAAAGTAGTCCAAAACGATGTATGATGTTACTGTTTCTCTGTCTGAAAAATACGCAATGCTTTTTGCTCTAATGTTAAAATATAGGCCTCTTCCTCTATAAATAACATAACTGCGGCAGTTTTTACCTATTTTGGTATTACTTTTTCCAATTGAAAAATTTTGCTAGTCTGTCACTCTGACCTCCACCCATTAAAAGCAGCCGGATGCCCGGATCTAGCAATAAGGATAGTATTGCTATTTGGATTCGTTGCTCTCATTATTGTGTCACATCTGACGTGGCCAGCTCTTAGTCCATAACATTATATCGGGGCGTCCAGGGCCTGTAGGCCTAGCACATGAGTGTAGCGCATTTGGCTATTTCAACCTAAAGCATTATGGAAGAATTTAAAATCTAATTTGCTGCCCAAAAAAATCACTGAAATACCCTCTTGTCTCAACAATCCTACAGTCTTAAACACACATTTTCTTAGCCTGCCAGGTATTTCAGATGTCACTATATCAAAGTTGACATTTTTAGAGTTCCACAGGTACAGTGATTCTATTTTCCATTTAGATACCATTAGCTCTGACCAGATTATTAAAATTATAAAAAGTTTAAAATCTAATGCTGAAGGCTGTGACGGTATTAATCTAAATATGCTGATAATGACACTCCCGCATACCATTGACACTATTACAAGTATAATAAATACCTCCTCACTTACATCCACTTTTCCAGATGTGTGGAAATTAGCCAATGTACAGCCCTTACCCAAAAACTCAAACCCAACTGAGATTAAAGACCTTAGACCTATCAGCATACTGCCATGTATGTCAAAAATATTGGAAAAAGCAGTATCTTACCAGTTAAGGCACTACATAGAGAGTAACAATATTTTGCCGGATGTTCAGTCAGGGTTTCGCCAAGGTCGCAGTACAATGACTGCTTTACTGGATGTCACTGACAACTAGACCCCGGACTCTTGTGGCAATGACGTCACAATAGGGTGATTTGGGGAGTAAACGGGACGGTGCTATGAAACACGGTTAAAAACTCGGTTGTTAAACGAATACATTTTAATTAGATATTTTCAACAAAATTATCTAGTAAGTTGATCAATATTATTTTTTAGTGCAAACCATACAATTGTACTTTAAACTGGCTTGGTGACATTTGTGACGAACAAGGAGCAAGTGGCCGACAAAACCAATGCCAGTTTAACGTACAAATGCATGGTTTGCAAGTAATATAGCAAACGATAATATTGATCAACTTACTAAGTAATATTGTTAAAAATGTCGAATTTAATGTATTCGGTTAACAACCGAGTTTTTAACCGTGTTTCATAGCACCGTCCCGTTTACTCCCCAAATCACCCTATTGTGACGTCATTGCCACAAGAGTCCGGGGTCTACTGACAACATCTTGGGTGCTCAGGACAAGGGAATGTGCACAATACTAGTACTCCTTGATTTTTCCCGGGCATTTGATTGTTTAAATATAAGCCTGTTACTGTCCAAGCTGAGATACTATGGTTTTGACAATAGTACTATTAAGTGGTTTGACAGCTACCTCTATAAGCGGTCCCAAAAAGTGAAAGTAAGTCTCAATGATGGTTCCTCACTGTACTCGGACAGGACTGGCCTTACTAGAGGGGTTCCTCAGGGATCAGTCATCGGCCCGCTACTATTCATTTTATATTCCGCTGATATAAAGTTCCACATCACTCATTTCAAGTACCACATCTATGCAGATGACATTCAGGTATATATCTCTTGTAAGCCAACAGAAATTAACAGTGCCTTGGAGAAGCTTAATCTGGACCTTATTAGTATTGCAAGCTGGGCCAGAAAAAACTGCCTTGTACTTAATCCCAGTAAAACCAAATACATTATTTTTGGCACCAAAAAACAACTGGATAGTATCAGTAGTGCACTAGACATTAGGCTGATGGAGCAACCCATTGAGCGGGTATATGAGGCTCGTAATTTAGGCCTCCTAATGGACTGTAGGTTTCGATATGAAAAGCATGTAGCCGAGGCTGTTAGGAGTTGTTTCTATAAACTTAAGATTCTGTACCAAATTAGAGCATATATTAATGAAAACTTACGTATCAGGTTAGTTGAATCACTTGTTTTATCTAAACTGAACTACGTGAACACAGTGTTTGGCCCTAGACTTCTCTCTAAAACAAAAAAAACTCATCCAAAGGGTTCAAAATGCTTGCGCTCGGTTTTGCTTTAGTGTCCCGTTGAGAGGCCATGTTACCCCATTTCTTAATAAGCACAACTTGCTTAAAATGCACCACCGTCGTAAGCTTCACTTGGCTTGCTTGCTGTTCGGAGTGCTTCAGTATAAGAGTCCTGCTTATCTATTTGAAAAGCTAGCTGGCATCAGGTTACGTGAACGCCGGGAGTGTAGATTGTATTTGCTGACGCCTCGTCATGCGTCGGCCGCTTTCCGAGGGAGCTTTCGATAAGCGGCGTCAAAATGCTGGAACAATATTCCACCGCCATTGAGGGACCTAAAAAGTAGTCATAGCTTTAAATTGAACATTAAAAAGTTTATGCTCAACGAGGAAACTTGTAGAGTTGATACTAGTTGTTTGTAATATCGTACCGCTAGGTTATGTTCCTTTTGCGTTGCTGTGTGTATTTTCCTTGTTAACAATTGTCTTTTTTGCCCGCTTTCTTCTGTTGCTATGTTGTGTATTTTATTCTTTCAATTATAGTCTTCTGTGTCGTATGTAAGCCACGATTTTTAGGTTAGAGTGTATTGTTTTGTGCTATGTTTCACGTGTCTGCCGTTGACGGCGTTGACGCTGGCGCTAGTGGCTAAGAGTTATAATGTTAGGCTACGGCATGTCCGGTCAGATGCGTGGTCACTAGATTGTTGCGTTGTAGTTATAAAGGTACTTTTATTTTTCTTTTATTAAGTTTTTCATTTCTATTGTTCTCTTGAAGTTTATTACTGATGTTTTTTTTATTGCCTTTTTGTTATCATAGATTGTACTCGCTAAATATGTTTGTTACCTGCCGTGAATTATTTCACCGGATGGTCTTTTCGGAAGATCAGCGCTGGCTAACGCTGGCAACATGCTGAGTAAAGGTCATTTTGTGACACCTGTTTTATTTTATAATTATCTGTATTTTATTTGTTCTGTCTGTAATGTCACGAATAAAGATATTTCTATTTCTATTTCTATTTCTAAATACTTTGGCATATATGACGTCATGCTATTATAAAGGTTAAATATTTATCACATATTTACGGGTCTGTATATTTTACATCCACACATTTATATATAACAAACTTTTAGAATAAATAAATACCTATACATATAAGTACACTAACTAATAGACGGAGAGCTACCATGTCAGTTATGCTTATGATATGACACAATAATGAGAGCGACGAAACCCCTCTCGTTAGTTTGCTATACTATGCTTATTTCTAGATCCGGACATCTGGCAGCTATAAAGTGGTGCAGGGCAAATAATGAAAACCACTTTAAGAATGCAAATCCTAGAGTTGAATGATGCAGTATTATGAAAAATTATTCAAATAATTAGGTTATATTATTGCCAAAACTGTCTACGGGGGAAAGTAGTCCAAAACGATGTATGATGTTACTGTTTCTCTGTCTGAAAAATACGCAATGCTTTTTGCTCTAATGTTAAAATATAGGCCTCTTCCTCTATAAATAACATAACTGCGGCAGTTTTTACCTATTTTGGTATTACTTTTTCCAATTGAAAAATTTTGCTAGTCTGTCACTCTGACCTCCACCCATTAAAAGCAGCCGGATGCCCGGATCTAGCAATAAGGATAGTATTGCTATTTGGATTCGTTGCTCTCATTATTGTGTCACATCTGACGTGGCCAGCTCTTAGTCCATAACATTATATCGGGGCGTCCAGGGCCTGTAGGCCTAGCACATGAGTGTAGCGACAGTATCTCGCGGTCGAGATAGACATCTGTCACGTTCTGATGAATACAGTTAGACAGTGACAGATGTCTATCTCGCCCGCGAGATACTGTCGCTACACTCATGTGCTAGGCCTACAGGATTGAGAGAGGTCGTGAACAATTTCGCTAATTCGCGTGTTAGGGAATGCAAAACCGGTTATAATCGAAACTAAAATAATCAGTTATAACCTGTTATTTTTGTCAAAAATAAATAACCGGTTTTTGAAAACTCGTATAACCGGCTCCGGTTACTTCTTTAACAATAAGAATAAGAATTATTTATTTGATAAACATTATGTACATGTGGTTGTAGCGTTACAAATGAGTTCCCATAATGCTTGATACCTTATAGAAGTAGGCATGCATATATTTACCTTAAACCTAATCTTAAAATATAATATCTTAGCTTAACATGCAATTAGTGCCTGACACTAAAAAACACATATTGAGTAAAAGTTTTTTTACTTTACCAATTGATGAGTTCTAATTTAAATTTCTTTGTTAGTAAATCTAACAATGCCACGAGGAAGGTTATTATACATTTTAGGTGCCATCCCGCCTACATTATATTTGAAGAATTTTAAGTCATTTCCAGGGATGAATTCTGTTCCTATAGACTGAGTTTGGCTTAAGTTGTGAAATCTTGATAGAATAGCTACTGTGTTTCACTACAATAATTACTCACAGCAGAATTAGCATAATTAATACAGAACATACTTAAATGTATTAGTATAGGCTGTAGGCTGGTGGTGATCCTGCAAATACAAATGCGTTTATTTCATTACTTTTTACAGTTGTTCTTAAGGTATAGAGGTTAGGCACGTTAGTAGTCTATGTTAGTTATAAAAAGTTAGGTAACAATTTTAGGATATGAATCATATTTAATATATACTGAGTAAATATCCCACATTTAAATTCGTTGAGTTAATGAATAACCTTTATTCTTACCTGAGATCTTTATTTCAATACTTTTGAGAGGTAACCAAACTGAAGGTCTGATCAAGGAGGTTCTCAATGGATGAAGCACCTGCTCTTACTCCATGAAGCAATTTGAAATTGCAATCTCTTTCTTCTCAGGCTGATTCTGTTGAAAGTAGCACAACTATTACATTAACTCTCTCTTGAAAGTATTCAAGACATCAGAGACATAGAGCAAGAGCCCACGACACTTTCGATAAGTCTTCTAGATGAGATATATATAATTAGTCACGTCTTTAATGGGGGAACACGAAACGCCGATGCTGCAATGCAAAAATGGCGGCGTATTTTAATATTTAAAAAAATAAAAAATAAAACCGGTTCTAGTATGATAAGTCTCCTAGATTTTCTTTATTCCTCGAAGCAGGGCTACACGTAGTCTGGTGCTGCAAGCCCCCGTGAGTGGCCTTGTCAGTGGCAGCAGCATCAAAAGATTGTAGATGTATACCAAAAAATTATATATACGAGTATCTCATCTAGGAGACTTATCGACCTAGGTTGCACTTGAGCTGTTATTGCAGTAGTTATTGCAAGAGAAGCACATAAGTAAGTACCCAAATGATTAGTACAATGGTGGAGGGTAAAATAAGTTTTCTGCCAACAAACTATTATGCAATTTGGCAGATAGGTGGAATCGATAAATTTTATCTCTGTTGAAAAAAAAAAGGCAGAAAAAACAACCATCTCCTTAAAACAGGTAAGGGAGTAAGGTAGCATAGGTTATAATATTATTGGGTTGTGACGGGGTGACCCGCCAACGTTTGCTTAGGACGGCTCCGGCCCCTATTAGGATAGTTAATCGCAGTTTAGCCTAATGGACAATGTTGCATAACGACATGTGAACAATCGGGCAGACGTTTGTAGCAGAGGACCTTTAATTTAGAAAGAAAGAAAGAAAGAAAGAAAAAACGTTTATTCGTGACGTAATATATGGTACACATGTACTTAGTGATTATAATTAAATGATTAGTCACGAAATGGTCCCGACTCAGCGTGGTGCTAGCCTGGAGGGCCAGCGCTGGTCTTCCGTCGGGGCAATTTACATTCAAGAATAATCAAAACGCTTCACCTTGTATAGGAATGTCTAGATAGTGGATTTTCATCAGCTCTCAAATCACATGAATGCAAAAATTATCTATAATGTCTATGAAGACCTTCCCTCACTTTTTAATCAACGATGATTGACATGAATTGATTTTTGTTTAATTGCGAGTCATCATATTTTTTACGCTGATCGATTCTGATCCTGACATGGTAGGAAAATACACTAACAGACCCAAAACAGATTAGGGCACTAGAAAAACCACAAATCAAATATTATTTTTCCATGCAAAAAAAGACACTAATCAAATTTTAACCACCCTATTTCAAGCAAGGGAGCTTCATCCATACGACTATATTAATTGGGTCTACCCGGTGATCCGCCGTTTGCTTAGAACATCATATGATGCTACGCAAAAATAGTAGGCTCTTGGAGATGAATGCCCAATTGTCTGCAAAACGAATTAACTGATATAGTTGCGGTTTAACTATACGGATTTCTTTACAGAATTAATACATAATATTTTTTACCGCTCCACCTTGGAAACGCGCATTATCCCTTGAAAGCGGTGGGGTTCAAAAGCATTCTATCCACATGTGGGGAAAGTAATTTGGTACAAGTTTTGACTTGTTTTTTCACGTTATCTAGCAGGATGGACTTTAAAGAGATGATTTTGAAAGCATTCAGTTGGCTTTGACTTTTTACATTTTATAGCTTATATTTTTCCTGTGGTGGTGGGTGAAAAAAATTGTATTATACTCGGCAGCAAAGTTTGTTCAACGTTTCTTGCCTTAAAGGCCTCGTACGCTCAAGGCTCCATTTTTTAAACCACTCGCTGCGCTCGTGTCTCGATTTTGGGATCTTTCGCTGGCTCTGGTCTCAATAAAAGTACAAGAAAGTTAAACATCAACTTTGCCCCCTTGTAAAATAAATACTTACCTATTTTCTACTCCTTTTTACAAAATTGACGGGTTATTTTTGTGACCACAAAAAAGCTCTAAGTAGTTACTCTTGAGACGCCCATTTAATCTAAATCGAATTGATATAATATTTCACATTTCCGAATTGATCTGAAGATGCAAACAAAACAAAATAGGGTTGGTACTCATTTGTGGCCTTTGCTGCCACTTACTATGAAATTTTGAATCTTATTCTCATCGGTTTAAGGTCAGTTAATGCTCGATTCTTGGCCAAAGTTTGTCTCATAATTATTACAGAGTGCAATAACAGTTAAAATATAAAGCGGCGACATAACGGCTGCTTAAGGTGCTTGAGAATATTAACGTTGGTTAAACTGACCGTGAACACATTTGGGTTTGTCTTGGAAATACGTTTTACGGTCATTTTCAAGACTTACTTTAATATGACGTCGTCTAAGTAAGAAGTCGTGGAATAACATTCATATTACTGTTGGGATAAAAAAATATATGAAAAATGTATGAAAGATAAAAATTAACCACAACAAACAAAAAACTGAACACTATTATCAGTTCAATAGACTTGAAAACATGGTTTCAATAATTGATAAAGAGTAGGCCGTAGGTAGCCCTACCTCATCGAGTAGCAGAATTCGGTTTATGTAAGGTAATGCACGGTGAGAAGTTACGTATTTTTGGACTTAGTAGCCTGAGCTAAACTTGGAGCATTTTGTATACATCGTTATAAAATCTACCTCAAGTAGTAGCAATTTAACCTTATGCAATTCGAAAGTACCAATCAACCTGGTACCTAATATGTAACAGAAAATGGTTGCCAACCTTAAACCTTATGTTATTCAGCCAAGTTTTATGTTTTAAGGTGGAAATCGACTAATGACGTGTAAATGAGTTTACGGGATCGCTTAAAGCAATTTTACGCGGTAAATAAGACACTGTTTATCAACTAGTGCCACAAAATAAGAGGTTGTATTGCCCAAAACTAGCAACTTCATTATTCTACTTTAATAAAAGTTATTGAAATAATTGACATAGTAGAAGATAAAACTTGTGCCATTCGAAATAAGTCATCAACATTTATAGAAAAAAAACCCTAAAATGCCAGGTTTCCGTGTTGCTACCACAATTTTTTTGCACTTCTCGATGAGCACTATCGAATGGGCCACGTGCCTTGCTAGTCGATGAAGTAATATTTGGCAAAATATAGGGTTATATTTTACTGACTGTAAAAAATGCTCCAACTTTAGCTCAGGCTACCAGGTACTAAAATACACAACATTTAACCATACATTGCCCTACATAAGCCGAATTCTGTTACTCAATGAGGTAGGGTTGCCTACGGCTTCCTCTTGATCATAAGGGAGAAAAGGCTGCCAAAGTTGAAATGGCTGTCAGAAAAAAAGTTAATTTATATCTCACCTATACTAATTACTAATTTTAATAGATTTCTAAACGTAAATTTATATAGAAAGTGATTCCCAGTTGGGTTCATTTTTAAAGCCTATTTTTGAATTTCTTAACGAACTTAAGTTTCTTATTTCCCTTTTTTAGGGTTCCGTAGTCAACTAGGAACCCTTATAGTTTCGCCATGTCTGCCCGTCCGTCCGTCCGTCCGTCCGCGGATAATCTCAGTGACCGTTAGCACTAGAAAGCTGAAATTTGGTACTAATATGTATATCAATCACGCCGACAAAGTGGTAAAATAAAAAGTGAATTTTTTTTTTTATTATGGTACCTCCCCTATACGTAAAGTGGGGAGTGATTTTTTTTTTCATTTCAACCCTAACGTGTGATATATTATTGGATAGGTATTTAAAAATGAATTGGGGTTTCCTAAAATCATTTTTCGATAATGTAAATATTTTCGGAAATAATCGCTCCAGAAGTAAAAAAATATGCGTCGCCCCCCCTCTAACTTTTGAACCATAAGTTTTAAAAATATGAAAAAAATCTCAAAAGTAGAACTTTATAAAAACTTTCTTGGAAAATTATTTTGAACTTGATAGGATGAATAGTTTTTGAAAAAAAAATACAAAATAATTTCTGAACTAAGTTTGTAATTTAACCGTATAAGCAGGTGTTTATTGTACCTGTAATTTCTACAAAATTACAATGAAATGACGTGCTTTCAAATAAAGTAAAAACGGTGAAAATCGGTTCACGCAATAAAGAATTATCCCATAAAAATCATCTTCCATACTTTATGCTCGCGCGCAATAGTTTACTCAATTTGCCGATAGATGTCGCTGTACATGGAACTCTCATATCATATCCTACATGGCGGTGTTATTAACTCTTAAGTGGGGACACTTACTGTGACGGACGGAAAACTACGGAACCCTACAGTGAGCGTGGCCCGACACGCTCTTGGCCGGTTTTTTTTTCGTATGATGTCGATCTATATATAGGTACTAAATATTTATAATTATCTTTAAGCACTGGTCCCATCGCGGGCGACTAGCTATGAGCTATCGGCGGTTTTCTCGCCCAAGAAACGAACAAAAGATAATCGCTCCCGTGTAAATAAAAGAGAGAGATATGTTTTTATAGTTCATCGCAGTGTGAACAGCCAGCGATGAACTATAAATATACATCTCTCTCTTTTATTTACACGGAAGCGATTATCTTTTGTTCGTTTCTTGGGCTAGAAAATAGCCGATAGCTCATAGCTTACTCGCTCGCGGTGGGACCAGTGCCTTTTATCTATGCAGAAAAAAAACTCAATACTTCCTGCAATATCTTCCAGTCTGCATGATTATTTGCCTTTTTCCGTCTCTGGAATGCTCCACCGACATTTATTAGAAAACAGCCCTCGGAATCCAATATAAGTAAATCGGAGAGACAAAGGGAGTAGGCGCTAGACGTATGACCTGAATCTGTCTTAGCTCGACTCACTGCGAATAAAGCATTTTTAGGGTTCCGTAGTCAAAATTAGGACCTAGAAGTAGTATCAACAATTAAGAAAAGAAAAACAGCATATTTTGATAATATATACAGAAACAATAAATACAATCTACTAAAATTAATAATTGAAGGAAAAATTGAAGGGAAGCGAGGCCGCGGTAGAGGGCGCACTTCATGGACTAAAAATATAAGAGACTGATTAGAGGTGGAGAGCATAGATAGACTAATTCGCATGACTGAAGATAGAGAGACATATAGACATATGGTCTCCGACGTCCTGGATGGATGAAGAAGTCAAAATGGAAAAAACGGAACCCTTATAGTTTTGTCATGTCCGTCTGTCCGTCCGTCCGTCCGTATTTCACAGTCATTTTACTCTAAAACTATAACAAGTATCTTAATGAAATGTAGACATAAGTGTTTTTATGCCGCTATTTCGTTATGTAGTTGAATAGCAGAAAAAATATTTTAGGGGGGGGGGGGCGCTCCATACATGTAACAAAATTTCAAAAAAACTTTTTTTACCAAATATCAACATGTTGCACATCAATCGAAAAGTCTTAAAAAATAACATCGAGGTTTCTTTGAACATTTTTTGTTAATATTTTCAGAAATAATCGCTTCAGAAGTCATAAAAATTGTGTCCCCTTTAACTTTTGAACCGTAAGTCCAAAAAATATGAAAAAAATTGAGAAGATGCGCCTTATCACATACTTACTACGAACATTGTTTTGAACATTATTGGTTCAGCCATTTTTGAGTTATTTCCAAAAAACTTCTTCCATACGCATCAGATAGGACCTTTTGGTATTAGTTTGGTTCTTATTCAATTCAAAGTACGGAACCCTCCATTATGCGTGGTCCGACACGCACTTGGCCGGTTTTTATTGGTAGTTTAAATATTCATCTTGCCTTAAAATCATTTACAAGAGACAAATGTCCCGAAACAAAAAATGCCTGCGACTTAGGCAGCGTTTCCACCACCGATGAGCGAGAATGCTTTGCGAGGAATGTGTTTGTTAAGCACCAATAGAATCACTTCATTTGTTTATCCTCGCACAGCGCAGTTCTAGGGTTGGTCCTTAACAAACACATTCCTCGCAACGAATCCTTGCTCATCTCTGGTGGAAGCGCAGCCTTATGCGAATCATCGCTTAAGCAAGGGCGGGCTACTCAACGATAGGACTGATAAGTGTGTGTCATCAGGGTTGTAGCCAGAATTGCAGTTAAGATATATTTTAAAGGTAAAAATATTTTCAGGGGGGCCGCTCCATACATTTAACTAATAAAATAAAAAAAGTAGTTTCCAAATATCAACATGTTGCACATTCATCGATAGGTCTTTAAAAATAACATTGAGGTTTCTTTGAACATTTTGTGATTAAGTGCATATTTTCAGAAATAATCGCTTCGAAAGTCGGAAAAATTGCGTCCCTGTAACTTTTGAACCGTAAGTCCAAAAAAATTTGAGAAGATGCGCGTTATTATATACTTTCTACGAAAATTTAGATTGTATTTTTAGTATGGTAACATGTAAATGCTGTGTGATGTGTTTTCATTGATTAAAATGAACATGCAAATGATATTTTTATCATATTTATTTTTATCATCATCACAATTGTTCGTCGCCATTATTTTATGGTCAAGTTTTTTTTCTTGTCAACGAATTCGTAAATGATCCTTTCATTTCATCTCCTTTCATTTATCCTTACTTCTTAAAGACATTATCACACTTTTCTCAGGGATTATCAATTTAAAAAAAAATTGTTGCATACAAGAAGCGCTGGTGGTAAGACGTCAGACATTCAATCCGAAGGTCGCGGGTTCAAACCCCGGCTCGTACCACTGAGTTTTTCGAAACTTATGTACGAAATATCATTTGATATTTACCAGTCGCTTTTCGGTGAAGGAAAACATCGTGAGGAAACCGGACCTAATCCCAACAAGACCTAGTGAAACCGGCGTATCGCCCTGGAATACGGCCGCCAGTCGCCTCTAAAGGACTCGAGCCCGCATTGCGCGTGGCTCACCAGGTGAAACCGGAGTGTCGCTCTAGGATACGGCCGCCAGTCGCCCCTAAAGGACCTGAGCCCGCATCGCGAGTGGCTCACCAGGTGAAACCGGCGTGTCGCTCCGTGAAGTGCTCTAGAGTTTAATTGGGGACTTCGCATTTTATTTGCCGTGCTTTAGTTATATATTGTTGTTACCATTCTTACATATCTGCGATTCGCATCTTTATATTAACCCTAAATCCCCAAAATTTTAATTGCCTCATTTGACGGGCGTACAAAGACCTGGCTCTTGAATTTAGGCTACTCTCATCCAGTAAATCATCTGTAACCACCCATATCACTCGCCTCATTAAACCATTACTTTCCCCGCAGCCAAATTACCAGCCGAGTTTTTTATTTGTACTTACTAGTTTTGCTAGTACTCCCTCGTTTTATTTTCCTTTCGTGCGGAAAGTAGACGTTTACGATACTGAGGTAATTATTGAATGTTAAATATCTTTATATATATATATCATTATCGTCATTTTTATGTGAAGTGCTAATTTTAAATAATCTGATTATTGTAATTTAATTACATTCTATCCGGGTCTACGATACTAAGGAAATTATTGAATGTGAAATATCTTTATATCGATATCGTTATCGTCATTTTTATGTGAAGTGCTCATTTTAAATAATCTGATTATTGTAATTTAATTACATTCTATCCACTAAGGAAATTATTGAATGTGAAATATCTTTATATCGATATCGTTATCGTCATTTTTATGTGAAGTGCTAATTTTAAATAATCTTATTATTGTAATTTAATTACATTATATATGGCAGTGGGCGGGGCACATTGCACGTAGAACCGATGGCCGTTGGGGCGGAAAGGTTCTTGAGTGGCGACCACGAACCGGAAGGCGCAGCATCGGCAGACCCCCCACAAGGTGGACTGATGACCTGGTAAAGGTCGCGGGAGTCCGCTGGATGCGGGTGGCGCAGGACCGGTCATTGTGGCTCTCTTTGGGGGAGGCCTATGTTCAGCAGTGGACGTCTTTCGGCTGATATGATGATGATGATGATGAACTCATATATTTCGGCCGATCACATGTTGTCGTTTTCTATGGGGATACCAAAAATTTTTCGCAATTTCGGAGTTAGTCCCATAGTAAAAGTTGTTCAGTATAGCCTACCTAATCACCTCGTTCAATACTTGTAGGAACGGTGATTATTATTTCAACCCTGTAGAATTCGGTATAAAACTGAATACCTAAATAATGGACTTAGAGCTGGCCACGTCAGATTTGACACAATAATGAGAGCAACAAAACCAGTCTGGTTAGATTGCTATACTATCCTTAATGCTAGATCCAGGCATCTGGCAGATTTGAATGGGTGGGGGTCAGAGTGACAGACCAGCAAAATTTTAGAATTGTAAAACAGTAATAGCAAATTAGATATTTAAAAACTGCCGAAGTTGTCCCAGGTATAAAGGACAGGGTCTATATTTTAACATTAGAACAAAAAAACATTGCGTATTTCGGAAACACAAACAGTAGGGGACAAACTATGAATTACATTATGCGTCGTTTTGGATTACTTTCCTCCATTAGAAAGTTTTGGCAATGATATTATCTAAATATTTATATAATTTCTGTTAAAACTGCATTAAAACCAGAACTCTAGGATTTGTATTCTTAAAGTAATTTGCATTCTTTGACCTCCACCACTTTACAGCTGCCAGATGTCCGGATCTAGAAATAAGCGTAGTATAGCAAACTAACGTGAGGCGTTTCGTCGCTCTCATTATTGTGTCATATCTGACGTGGCTAGCTCTCCGTCTAAGGTATCTTAAGACAAGTTGATTGTAACGAAAACTTTTGCACCATAATAATAAGCTACCAAGTTGAAATTATCACAAAATCTGACTTCTATCAGATATTTTAACTTTTGACACAAGCCTATTGAAACAAACGAGAGTTTCTAATAACTTTAAACAAAAGATCAAAACATGGACTCGGCTAATCGTTCTGTTAAAGAACAATTGTTTAGAAGTTTAGGAAAGGTTGAATATTGTAAAATTAGAATAGGTAGATCTTCTAGATCTATTTATGTGAGTGTATTTCATAACCCAAATATAATACCGCGTGGCTCATCATTGTTCTATGTAGATAGATGGCTAGTTTTTTGGCCATGAATTAAAAATCAGAGTTAATCAGTTGTTTTCCTAAGATAAAAGTTGCAGTCTCTATTAAACCTCAAAGAGCTAAATGGATATCGAAAAGCCTCAAAATGTGCACTAAGCGCAAACGGCAATTATACCTTCAAACACGGTTATTTCCCAGCAAGGATAATAATTTAAATTATAAGCGTTACGCGAAACTATTACGACGGTGCATTAATTCTGCCAAAAAACTTAGTAACCACCGGTATATCTATAAATCTAAAAATGCGTGTCGAGCCACATGGGATATTATAAACAAAAAAGTCGGTAATTTCCGGCAATCCAATCAGATTAAAAAGATATTAAATAATAGTCAAACAATTACATTCAAACTATAGTTCATCATTTCAGGGCTTTAGCCGCTATGACAACACTATGTTCTGTAATCCCACTACTCCCGTAGAAATACATAAAATTATCATGAAGCTTAAAAATACTACTTCCGCGGGTTACGACGAAATTAACTCGAAAATACTGAAATCTTGCTCTAAATCAATATGTAACCCCTTGTCATATATCATAAATCTTTCAATAGTACAAGGTTTGTTCCCGGATGGACTTAAAAAGTCAGTTATTAAACCTCTATACAAAAAAGGAAAGAAAACTGAAGTATGTAACTACAGACCCATTGCTCTTATACCTGATCTTTCAAAGATCTTTGAAAAAGTAATATTTGAAAGGCTTACCAATTTTGCTAATAAGTACACTCTTTTTACTGACTGTCAACATGGTTTTAGAAAGCATAAATCAACCTCAACTGCTGCTTTTTCTTTGCTAAAACAAGTAATATCTCATGTAGACCAAGGTCAAGCTGTAAGCGTTCTTTTCTTAGATATGTCAAAAGCATTTGACCTGGTTTGTCACAAAAGGCTGCTGGATAAATTAGATTTGTACGGCGTGAGAGGTAATATCCATTGCTGGATTAAATCTTACCTAAGTGGGAGAGCTCAGTGTACAGAAATAATTAAAGAAGAAGGAAATAATATAGTGAACTATAAATCATGTTACAAACCAAATAAATTCGGGGTACCTCAAGGTAGCGTCTTGGGGCCGTTGCTCTTTTCATTCTATATAAATGATCTTCCGAAAATTATAGGATATCCATCAGTTCTATTCGCTCACGACACATCGATTATTATACCATGCATCAATGATCTGACGTATAAACAAGAGATAAAGCAAACCTTACAAAAGACTACAATGGCTAGGAAATAACAACCTGTCCATAAACATTATTAAAACTAAACATGTACAATTCCTTACTAGAAAGAGCAAACCTAAAGAACTTGATATCACATATAACGGAGAACAAGTTGATAAAGATCCCAGCACAAAGTTTCTAGGCCTACATTTGGATGAGCATTGTAACTTTAATGTCCATGTTGAAAATGTATGTAGCAGATTGAACCAATTTATTTTTCCACTCCGAGAGTTACGAGAATCTGTATCACGTGAGGCAGCCCTAGTAGCATACCACGGCTACGTTATGTCTATACTCTGCTATGGTCTTATTATATGGGGAAATTCCCCTGATATACAAACAGCTTTTGTTAAACAAAAAAAATGTATTAGAGCCATATTTTCACTTAAGCCACTAGACTCATGTAAACCCATATTTAAACTTCACAAACTTTTGTCGTTGCTTCGTTATATATATACGAAACAGCTGTATTTGTACATAGAAATCAACATTATTTTAGCAAAAACTATGAAGTCAACAGCTAGAACGGCCGGATAACCAGACAAAGAGACCTATTATATGTACATAAAGCTCGCTTGAAATAAACGACAAATAATCCATATTTTATGTGTGTTAAAATATATAATAAGGTTCCAAGAAATATAAAAAATCCACCTTTTAATCAGTTCAAAACGAGCTTGTATGCCTGGTTATGTGACCTAAATGTTTATTACTTAGATAAGTTTTTTAATGATAAATATACATAGTTGATAGTATGCATGTTGTTGGATAAGACTTGTAAATAGGCTAAGTCTCTGTATCTTGTTGGATCATTAATTCATTAACAATCCACCAAAAATACAGATATTTTTTTTGCATGCTTGTCTAAGTAGAATATGGAGAACTTGTAATTACTATATTTATACCAACTCTATGTAACCCGTATTCCGCAAATAAAATTCATTCATTCATTCATTCATGATATACACTGTATACCATGTACAGTCGAGGACAAAGAGATGTATACACTTTTGGACCTTATTGCGTTGTAATGAGGTCCAAAAGTGTATACATCTCTTTGTCCTCGACTGTACATCTTCAACCGTTACGGACTTGCCAGTCCCCTGTCAAGAAACATCAAAGAATGGCTAACAAAAACATGATATAGGTTAGCATTAACAACAAGATACCAATTTTCAGATAATTCAGATCGAACTTTTTTTTCATTAACAGAGTTAAGCTATTTATTTCTAGTAGCTCGCGGCAACGCCAAGACATGATGAGGGGTGTATTGAAAGTACAGTATAAAACAGACAGCATTGCAGATAGCCTTGCCATCCACCCCGTTTAAATTTAGAAAACCGTCCAAGTCCGCTGTTTTATATTAATTAATTGCGCCGGTGAAAAGAATAACTAATAGCGCCTAACAAAGGCGAACTCGTTAAAACTTGGCCAATTTTTACGTCGCCCCTCTAGAATTGCATAGCTAAAATATGGCTAGCATAAATACTGTTTTTCTAACGTTATGTTTGTTTTTGACTTAAAATAGTTAAAGAGGAATATAAAATGTAATAAATTATTAATAATGCCTATTACAACTACCATTTTGTCAAACACTTTTAACGGAGAATGACAGAGAACTTTTTTTTATACCACGACGGTGGCAAACAAGCATACGGCCCGCCTGATGGTAAGCAGCTACCGTAACATATGGACGCCTGCAACTCCAAAGGAGTTACATGCGCGTTGCCGACGCTTTACAAAAAGGAGGATTCACTGTGTTGATGGCTAAAAGAACAAGAAGGTCCTTTATCGTCAACACACTGGGTCGTCTTTGAGCTCTTTGGCAACCTTACTCACCAGCAGGAACACAACACAACACTATGAGTAGGGTCTGGTACTATTTGGCTGTGGTTTTCTGTAAGGTGGAGGTACTTCCCCAGTCGGACTCTGCTCCAGATTTGAGCAAGATGACATTCGGTAAACGTGCCCTATACCACACTTAGCGAGATGCCCGAGTTGCTGTAAAAAATATTGAAATCACTATAGGTGTGTATAAAAAACCCGACGTATTGAGAACCTCCGCCTTCTAAATCTTGAAGTCGGTTGAAAATAGTGATGGGCCGTTCCTGGGCACGTTCCCCATTCCCAACTTTCCCGTGAACGTGCACGGGAACGTGCTCCACCATGGAGAATACTGGGAAATGTTCAAAATGTAGATCTACATAACAATTTGTAATGGTAGCTGTTCACGTGCGTTGAACATACGACTACATCAGCAGCAGAGCAAATTGGGACAACAAAACCGCTGACTGCGGAAACGCACACTAACGTAACTTTAATTGTATAGAATCACTCATATGCAGAATTTTGTATAAATAGAATAATTATTGTAAATAAATTCTCTTATCTCATTTGGACACCGTGTTTACTTCATCAACCAGGTTACTCCGTCACTGTGGCATAAGACACCTTCACGCCTCAATTAGTTGCATGAGTCTGTGTAACCAGCAGTGACTATCCAAAAACCCATTTACCCATATCCTTCCAACCTTCCGTCTGTACCCGTAGGTAGCAAAGGTACAGGCATCCCTGGTAGGGCTAGGGAATTAGGGTTGTTTAGGGTTGATTAGGGCAGTAGGAGTTAGGAACAATAGGTTACAGCTCTCCCATAGATAAAGTTAGTTGAATCCCTTCAGGATTTAACAGTAGCCATTATCAAAGGTAATAACAATATTTAACATGACAATATATAATGTATCTCTTTCCCAAAAGCAAGTTCCCTTCTTTCCCGCGTACGACGGGGAATGTTCCCCATCTTTCCCGGGAACTGATAAATATAAATATACCGACCGTATAATTTAAAGCTTAGCTAAAAATCAATAGAGCTCATCAAAGAGGACCCAGTGTGTTGACGATGAGGGACCCTCTTGTTCCTTTTGGCGTCAACACAGTGAATCCTCCTTTTTGTAAAGGGTCGGCAACGCGCATATGACACCTCTCAAGTTGCAGGCGTGCATAGGCTACGGTAGCTGCTTACCATCAGGTTACGTATGCTTGTTTGCCACCGTCGTGGTATTTAAAAAAAACATCAATTATATCAGAGCGGCCAAGGTACTCAATAATATCTGAACATGCACTTATCGCCTTGACAATAACAGAGGCTTTGTTCAGATATTTGTGGCCACCTTGGCCGCTCCGATATATCTAATGGCGACTGTACCTACAATTTTTGCTTACTTTGAGGCTAGATCCATCTCTGTAAGTTCTTCCTAAAATATTTGGAGAGTAACCGACCCGATCGTAAGACTGAGTTTCTGGCTCATTTAAAATAAAACACGGCTTTTCGAGCAGTAATGATAAACGTAGCCTAATTACCAAGATAATGGGTGTTAATCCGACTTAATAACTGTCTTTACTAGAATGTACTAAATATTCTTTTAGCTTATTTTATGAATAGTAATTTTCTTTTGTTCTCTTTGTCTGGTTTCAGAAAATTTTCTTTGTTACTAGCCCAATAAAGCGAATATATTTTACCGTTTTTTACAAGCTACAGTCAAAGTACTAAAACTAAAAGCTACAGTCAGTTCCTTTACCATTTTAACACATTTGTACCTACGTGTTAAATAATCAAGACATCTACTGTCATGTCATTTATTACAAAGATTGTAATTGTTTTGTTAATTTTGGTTTTTATTTTTTTCCTTCCATGTCCCGCCGTAGTAGGTCGCGATATTGGTATGACAGCTTCATTATTATGTCTTCTATCTACCCTATTTTTTACAAGACCTAATTCCATGGAACATTCAAGTAATCACCTAAACACGTTATATCCGGGTTATCCGGCCACTAGCGTTGACACTTCGGCTATTTAATTTTATACGCCGTTGTTTCCGGAATATCTATAATTCTTGGTTTTGAGTACATATGGAAGAAAATGTGGTGCCACTGTTTCGAGGACTGGTTTAGTAAGTATCAGTCAAGTGCGAGACGGGTTCGCATATAAAGGGTCAAAAAAATAATAAAGCGTGTCATACATTGTACGATAACACGGATCCTCAGTGTGCAATTCCGACTGGTACTTTATAACGCCATCGGATGAAAACATAACACCATCATCAAAGTTACGTCCAGACGACAGCTATTATGAGGTGCAAAATGGGGAAGAGAGCCTGGAAGTAGAAGAAGACATAATATGACTTGTCATGCTTATTGTGTTGACTTGTCTTGTCATACGCCCTTGAGCGTAAGAGCATATACTACGTGTTTTTTTTCCGTTAATCAGGGTGAATTGCAAACATTTCGTACTTAGTTATGGCCTATTTGAGCCTTTTTTCGTCCACATTTTACTTGTTAGATATGGTTGTGATTTTATTTAATTACTATAAATGATTTTATTTTCAATGTTGATTTTTAAATTACTATTTACAAATATATACGTTTTCAATATTTTCTGTTGTTGATAATTTTGTAGTAATTCATATTTGCTAAATTTGCGCTGCATAATAGACATTTAAAGCCGTTTCTTCAAAAAAAAATCACATAATTGTAGTATAATCGGTTTAACCGGTTATTTTTTTACCATAACCGATCGAATACCCGGCTTTAAAAATTTACCGGTTATTGCATTCCCTATATACTGTGTTTATTTTATATCCAGGTAAATCCGGATATTGTTAGTGGCAGCCCTGACTGAAAATTTTAATCGACTGTAGATTAAATCTTCCACGGGATTAGATCTTGTAAAAAATAGAGTAGATAGAAGACATAATAATGAAGCTGGCATACAAATATCGCGATCTACTACGGTGGAATATGGAAGAAAAAAAATAAAAACCAAAATCATTAAAATAATTAATATCATTGTAACAAATGTACCTAGAAAGGTTGTAATTACCTCTAAATGTACTTTTTTGAAAGGTTTATCCAACACTTTTGTCAATAGAAAAGTTTGTTAGGTACTTAGTTTGCAATACATACTTATTTTTCGTAATATCCGGGAATTAGAATCAAGATTTTCAAAAATTTATTTCTCAAAAACTACACATATTAGAAACGCGGGAGTTTAAGTCTCGCATTTGTATATTTTCTGAACTACAGTAATTTGTAATAAAATGGAGATGTCACTTTTTTGGCTTCCATAAAACACTGTGAAGTGGTCTTTTTTTAAACCGTTGCCCTGTAAACACTAGAACCGGTTTTAGACATTGCAATTTCTAGGGCCCAATCTGTCATGTACCCTGCCTCTCCCTAGCCCCTCCTTCAGCTCCCAAAGTGCCCTAATTTTATTACACCTCTCAGTCAGATCGGACCCTAGAAATTGCAATGTCTAAAACCGGTTTAAAAGAAAAGAGTCGTAAAGGTAAGTACAACTTGTAACCCGACCGTAGACCGCAGTAGACGACGTGTCGCTGCGACATTACTTGGGCCTTATTACACGATCCAACTTTAATACAACTTCAATGCATTAACCGCGCAATACAGGGGGCCGTATTCTTACTTTAAAACACGTATAAACACGATCCAACTTCAATACAACTCCAATGCATTAACAACGCAATACAGCTACGGCATAAACATCTGAATCAGAAATATCAGAATTTTCTTGAAAATTATTGCAATGCAACTCGAAAACAACTCCAATATTGGTGGATTATTTATTGTGTGTTGACCTTATGTTGAAGATATGTTGTGTTTTTAATAATGTATTTTAAATTTAGAATAAGGCACTTGGTGTTTTTAATGTATTTATAATGTATTTTAAAATTAGAATACGTCATCTGGTTTCAAAGTAGTTATTCCTATGTAAGGTAAATGTACGCTTCAGCGAACGTGCCGTATCGCCGAATATATTCCATTTTAAGCTATAAGTCGATTACTTACAGCAGATACTACGTTGTGATATTTTTTTCTGTGAGCTACTACGCGAATACGCGTCAGAGACGGCCATGTTGGGGCTCAGTTGCGACATGACAACTGATCTAGTCGGTCGAGTGCCACTTTGTATGGGCGCCCTTAACAAAATCGTTAAGAAATCGCGTGTACTTCTTAAGATCATAAAATCGTTTAAAACTATACGTAGGTTCCAAATTGTGGATTTAGAGTGGTGTTATTTAATAAGTTGATGTAGCTCATGCGTTTATGTATTTTGGTATTTTAAGTGAATTTATTGCAGTTATATTCTCAGAATTTGAGATAAATGTGAATCCGGTGATGTGTGACCCAAATTTTTGACTGGACGGTTTAACCGAACAGCGTACGGAATCAGGGAAAGCGTATGTCTTTGAAATTATTTTTTTACTGATTTATTATAAACTATTAATATAAACTTGTTGACTTTTCAAATAATGAAAAGTATTTGTAATTTTATGAGCATTTACCGAACATCTGTAGACACTAAAGACTATAGTAAATCCGCGTTTGAAATCTTATAGTTTTACGACTTTTTGAGTTAAAAATAAGCCTTTCGACAAAGCTATCTTTAATATTTTTTTATAGTTATTTTACAGCAATATTAGTGAAGACTAAATACATGAACGGATTCTTAATCCTTTTAATTATTAGTTTCAATATTAAATTTGTGGTTATGTCACAATTGTTGCAATTTAGGTACTATTTTCAAAATTTGTTCGCGTATTAGGTTCCACATATTTTGCATGGTTTATTTACCGAACGCGCGTTCGGTAAATCATGCCCATAGTCTCTGCTACCGAATTCGTATCTGCCTTGGCCTCGTTTGTATTAGATAGACATTAAAATATCATCCTTATTTCTCTCACAGCTAGGTCGACATTAAAATGTAGTATTTTTTCTGCCTTTTTATAAAGGCCAACGCTTCTAAACATTTAAACATGTTCAAGGGCCTGCTGTTGATAGGTCGTTTTGTATAAAGATAAATTTTATAATAATAAAATAAAATATTAAATTATGTTTTTTATATTTTTAGATAAAATTTAACTTTTAAATTAATAGTGTAAAAACTTCTATTAGGTAAACACCCCAAAAAACGATAACGATGTTTATGTAATATATAAAAATAATGTGTAGGTATTTTGAATAAAAAAAAATACTTTTGTTTTGTATGAAGCAATTCAGTAATGTATGGAGACGCAAAATTTAGCGCAATTAGATGACATTATCTAAACAGTGAGACAGTTTAAGTTTGAGAATCGCTCAACACCATATTCCCATACATTTTTATTCTAGTTCGGTAAAGTGGTCACCGGATTCGGTAATATATGCAAATCATGTTTCTTAGTTCGCTTAATGGTACAAATCAAGTAACGCGGTCTAAAAAACTTTAAAAATATTTTTGAAATATGTCTAACCTTACAAATAATTTCTAAGTGCAATAAAATTATTACAAATGTATTTAAGTTACTAGTATAGTATTGACAATTACCGTATGAAAATGCCAGACCTTATTAAAAAATGAAACGTACATCCAGGAGTGCGATTTTTGAATCTCACTGGTGATATCAAAGTCACCGGTGACTAAAATTATCACCGATGACTTTTATGTCACCATTTTCCAAAAGCCGTATTTTTGAAAGTCACACGCTGTTTACCAACATGCAGAAATTTTACAATGTCAAATTTACAATTTTATAAATTTTACCAATGGTTTCGTAAGCCAATAATATTTTTTAAATTTCGCATTAGACATCGCAAATGCTTGCTCGTGATGAATTCTTTCTGCGACGCCTACCGCAGCTGGATTATGTTAACGGTGAGGAACGTCGTCGTCTTCGTCGCTGTCCGTCATCGCCATCATAATGTACTCCTCCAGGCTTGCCATTTTTAGGGTTCCGTAGCCAGAATGGCAAAAACGGAACTCTTACAGTTTCGTCATGTCCGTCCGTCCATCCGTCCGTCCGTATGTCACAGCCATTTTACTCGGAAACTATAAGACGTATCTTAATAAAATTTAGACATAATGTGTATTTTGTATGCCGCTATTTAGTTATGTAGTAAAATTGCTAAAAAAAATTTTTAGGGGGGGCGCTCTATACATGTAACAAAATTTCAAATTTTTTACCAAATATCAAAATGTTGCACATCAATCGATAGGTCTTTAAAGTTAACATTGAGGTTTCTTTGAACAATTGTGATTACTGATTAAGTAAATATTTTCAGAAATAATCGCTTCGAAAGTCAAAAAACAGGGGGGGGCTGTAAATTTTGAACTGTACGTCCAAAAAATATGAAAAAATTTGAAAAGATGCGCATTATCACACACTTTCTACGAAAATTGTTTGGAACATTATCGGTTAAGCCATTTTTGAGTTATTTCCAAAAAACTTCTTCAATAGGCATCAGATACGACGTTTTGGCATTAGTTTGGTTCTTATTCCATTGAAGCTACGGAACCCTCCATTATGCATGGTCCGACACGCACTTGGCCGTTTTTTATATTTTCAATAAATCGTCGCAATCACAAATGTCACAATCGAGCCCCGCTGCTAATTAAATCGCAATCAAAAACAATCGCATGGTGATTTCAATTACGAGTGGGTAGGGGCACTCGTAAATCGATATCATAGGGATGACAAACGTACAAGTCACCGATGAGTTTCAAAAATACGAACTTTCGGAAATCACTCACATCGGTGAGAATTAGTCACTTGGTGAGATTCAAAAATCGCACTCCAGGTCTTAAGCGTTCGTGGAAACGTACATTTACCTTATGTAACTTCGTGTCGCTAACTAGTAATGATGTTTCCACTAGATTTCTATGCGTGTTTCATAACCGGGTAAGGAAATCAAACTCCATTGATATTAATCTCCTTGACTTTAAACATTTACAAAATACCCTTAAAAATACAATTTACGTACTATACAGCAACCCCTAGAGCATTGAATAGTTCCTAAGTGAAACACTAGGCCTTCACGTAAACAACCCTAAGCCCGGTTGCACACATAAAGCGAGATTAACCGGAGTTTAATCGGCGATTAAGAGGCTACACGGCACAAAGCCCGAGTTTCATATTATTAGAAAAGTTTGGAGGGAATAATAAAACGAAGATACGTGTAGTTTTAGAGGCTGGAAGTGGTTTAAAGGATTAATTAATTGTAGGTACCTAAGTATCTACTTTTGCTGCAAGTAGAACCTTGAAATACGTAACTTAAGACGCAATATATAGGATTTTTTTTTCATAACGACACTACACTGTTTTTTTGTTGTAAGGAACATTTTTTTCTTCTACAATATACTCGTATACAAACACAATACAATACAAATACAAATGCGTTTATTTTAAGTTAGTAGTCTATGTTAGGTATAAAAAGATTTGGGGTGCTATGACGGGAAACCTCCTCGAGTGCCAGGGCCTTCTCATTCTCTCTTGCTCCGGTTGATCCGGGGGAAAGGGAAGGATTCCTGGACGGTGCATCCTGGGGGCAATGGTAAGCGATCTCTTGGTGGACCCAAAGGATTTCTTACCGGTGCTGATAATATCCTGTGTGGGGGGTTGGGGGGTTCCGCACAGGGAGATCTCTCATTTAGGGAGAGAACTCCTGAGTGTAGGCTGGAGGGGGCCTTTGGGCGAGAGACAGGAATGCCGCTGTCCTGTACAAAACTGCGGCCTCTTAATCTGTCTAGGCAGAGGGCCTATGATGACGGACCGGGGGTTAACACCAAACCGGTGCTGGGTGTTGGCTGCGAGGATGACCACCTCTATAAAAAATTGTGAAGGCAACCTGAGGGGGTGGAACCCGGGGTTTTTCCACCTCGCTCCCGGCGTGGAGGTTGTCATGAGGGAGCAGCGTGTGGTGTCGTGCACGCTACGCTACCTTCGGGAGGGGGAGCTTCGGCTCCGGGGGCTTCGGCCCCAGTGATGGGACAGCTTCGGCTGTCGCAGCAGGCGGTGTTCGCGGTTGAATGCTTACGCGATCCCGTGTCATCGTCACTAACGCTGCACGACGGGCATACCGTGGATGGTTTAGTTGGTAGTAGCGGCCCTTGCTGACGAGTCCAACATACCCATCCTAGTTCCCCGGCTAGGCGGGATGCCAAAATACATTCCTCCACGTAAAAAAAAGGTATAAAAACATTTAAGAAAGAAAGAATTTAAGGATATGAATCATATTTAACTTAGAATCATGTAATGAAATAGGTGCGGGTACAGCTTGCTGGCTTTAAATTCGTATACTGTGAGATCTTACGACAAAACCATATTCTAACTCCTTCTTTCAAAGTAATAATACAGTTTAATTAAACAAATGAGATTGATTCAGTGGTTTAGTACTAGACTGACGATTAACCCCCTTATTCATAAAAGTCTACTAAAGTTAAGAGGCCTCTGATAATCGTTTGTCCCTTTTCGTCCAACCTATATGAGGGAAAGGGACAAATGATTATCAGCGATCTCTTAACTTTAGTGGCCGTTTATGAATAAGGGGGTTAGTCCATAACGGAAGCAGGGGTATTACCAGTCAGTGGATAATGGCACTCACTCAATGTCTTGATAATTGTCATGCCTAGAATAACGGCATCTGGCGTAAAACAAGAAGAGACTGATGCTGGAACACTTGGTAACAAGTGTCTGTGTTTTCGTCAAACCATATAACAATAAGGGCCAAATTTTTGTTCTTAGGTAGTTATTGTGATCTAAGTTTCCATAGAATACTTTCAGAAATAAGTTCAAATTCAACATACCCTATTATTTTACGTATAGGTATTTATTTTTGATACTAAACAATTTGATTTAAAGATCAAATAGATGCTAGTTATTGTGCAAAAAAGCCATATAATACACATAATTTTAAAATTTTATTTTAATACAAAACTAGCATTTGTTACAATCGCGATCTAAAGTTGCTGAGTGAACGCCATTAATCATTTACGTTATTTTATGAATGCGGGTATCAAACAGGCAGCATAAGGAAAGAATGTTGAAAATAAAGCTACAGACCTTTAGGTGACGCTTGAACTAAAGTTCAAGTCAGGTAATTATTATTGTCAGATAATAATTCGTGTTTGTTAGAGCGTCATTACCCCATCGCCTGAACGCCATTACCCACAGGCTGGGATAGTGATGTTAAAAACTCATTTGCGCCTCAAGTGACTTTTTGTCATTATGCAAGAGCCATTGAATTGTTTTGATTTCAAAAGCGAATGACTTTAGCTTTTATGATGTTTAATTGATTCTGTAAAATGATAGCTAATTCAAAAAATATAGGCGTTTCTCCTAAAGTGAACGCCATGCACCCTGCTTCCTCTACGACATTTGAAAATGTCAGTGTCGTAATATACCCATCCCTTCCAGTCACCTCACTCCGTGCTCTCACAGCGCTTTGATCCCGCTCATCCCGGAATTTTGCGACGACATTAGTGTCATTTGCATCCCGTAATCACTATCGATGTAATTGACGGCATGTGGAGCGTTAGCTCGTCGTTCCTTTTAAGTAATTTAAACTCTAAAACCTAATTAGATTCCAACATACGTCAAAAAAGTGTTGCCATTAAAATGACATATTAGTGGATCGGTAAATTTTCACTTCTGTAAATGTTATAGGTAGCTGTTTATTTTATTTATAATATTAAAGGCAACATTTAATTTTCCTTCTCAAATAAACAATCTTATTTAAATACTCGTCGCAAAAAAAGATATTTAGTTAAATTGTTTTATAGGAGAAAAGTTTAAATTACAATGGCAATAACTCAGGGTTTAATAACATTTGGTACCAATTATTATTCTCATTATGTGCGATTACATTTTTAGGAAAAAAAATCAATCATATTTTTACGTACGTCTTCAAAACTTGACAACTGATCATGTGTGGTAGCCTTTATGGTGGACATGGTGGTTCTGTGGCGGCCATAACATCTATTGTCACTTCATTCGACATCTGACGTTTGGATAGCTCGAATGTTTTCTGTATTCTGTGTTCGCCCCGTGGTGATTTCCATTGTTAAGTTTTTGTTTTCCGTTAAGTTTTTGTTGTTTCATTTCGTTATTGTTTCAAGTTTGTGTTTTGCTCGTGGGTTTTGCTTTATCGCAAGTAAAATGGAGCCTGTACCAGGTTCCTCTCACAGCAGGAGAATGATCCTATATCTCCACCAAAAAAGCGTCCTAAAAGTCATATGAGTGTCTCGGAGAAATTCATGGTCGTGAACTGTTACAAACATACCCACAGTACATGGCCCACGGGAAAACATTGGTCACGTGTGGACTGTGCAATGAAAGTGGCTCAAATATTGGGAATATCTGATAGAACTGTCAGGCAGATTATGAAAGACCACAAAACGGATGAAAACTTTAGTCCTCCCAATAAACCTGGCCCCAAATTAACCATTATTGAAAAACTTGATGAGTTTACCTTCGCTGCAATTAGACGTGTAGTTCATCAATTTTTTCATCGGAATGAGCCACCAACCATTCAGAAGGTGAGTAATTTATTATATATATATATAACTGATATTACTTGATTTCAGTATTTTCTTGAATAAACCATGCTAATATAACATTTCTTTGTCTGCAGGTTTTAAAAGTTGTGAATGATGATGCCGACTTGCCAAATTTGTCAGCAAATACAATGCGACAGGTACTCAAGCATCTGAATTTCAAGTATGCCAGCCGGAAACGCCAAAGCTGCCTCATTGACCGAGCAGATATCATGTTATGGAGAAAGCGTTACTTGGTCAAAATAAAACAATATCGCAGAGAAGGACGAACATTATATTATCAAGATGAAACCTGGCTTAATGAAGGTAATTTTTTTGGATACTAGCCATTGATTTGTACTTACTATATTGAACTGAATGCCCAATCAGAAAAAATGGCATGTGACATGTTTATAAGAATTTAATTAAACCTATCATAAATTTATCATCTTAAAATCAATTTTATATGATATGAATGTGGTGTTAATTTTGAAAAATGATTAGTGATTATGATTATAAACTTACCAACCTGTCATTACAGGTCACATGAAGAACAAGGTTTGGCAAGATCCCCAGGTTTTGTCATCTCGGCAAGCTTTTTTAGAGGGGCTTACAACTTGACTAAAAGGTCCCTCAGGAAAAGGAAGACGATTAATTATTAGTCATATTGGCAGCGAGGAAGGTTTTGTGGAGGGAGGGCTATTACTGTTTGAGTCAAAAAAAAATAGTGACGACTATCACAACGAAACGAATGCGAAACATTTTGAAGAGGAAATTTTGCCAAGGTTGAAACCGAACTCTGTGCTTGTTATAGACAATACACCATACCACTCTAGAAAATTAGAAAGTGGACCCATAAAAAGATGGAACAAGGGCCAAATAATTGAGTGGTTGCAAGGAAGAGGCATTGAATGCGATGCTAGTATGTTAAGGACAGAGTTGTGGGAATTGGTAGAAAAAGCAAAACCAAAATATGATAAACTGGCAGTTGATGAACTAGCAGCCACTCACAATATTACAGTTTTAAGACTCCCTCCCTACCACTGCGAATTAAACCCAATCGAGTTGGTGTGGGCTCAAATAAAAGGGCATGTGGCCTCAAATAATAAAACTTATAAAATGGCTGAAGTAAAGTCGTTATTTGAAGAAGGTCTGCAGAAGGTGACAGCGGAACGTTGGAAGTCTTGCATAGACCACGTTATAAAAATTGAAGACAGAATGTTCAACTTAGACAACTTAATTGACGATGTGGTTGAACCTTTTATTATAAATACTGAGGAGGATGATCTAAGCTGTTCAGAAATTGAAGAATAAATATTGTTATTAAAATGGTTGTCTTTTTATTTATTAATAATACAGATCCCGCCGTCGTTTGCCCGTCCGTTGTGGCCTAGTGGTTCGGACGTTGGATTTGCAATCCAGAGGTCTCTGGTTGAAATCCTGGCTCATACCAATGATTTTTTTTGGGCTTTATGTACGAAGTGTCATTTGATATTCTCAACTAGCTTTTCGGTGAAGGAAAACATCGTGAAGAAACCTGCATAGGTACATCTGAGAAAAAAATTAAAGGTGTATGTAAAGCTGAAGTCCCTAACCCGCATTAATATTATTTATTATTGCAGGTCCCCAGTCAGTTTAAAAAAAAATCTTACTAATATTATAAATGTGTAAGCTTGTATGTATAATACTCAATCACACAAAAACTTTTTAACTGGTTAGGTTAACTAATGCACCGGCTAAAGCTAGCATTTATCTTCGTCAACCTTACCAAACCAAGACCTGTTAGGCGATGAATGCACAGAAAACATTGATTAAAATCAGGATGACCTTTATCATATTGTGGAAATAACTTTATTGTTTTATTTTAACATAATTATTGTACCAAAAGGTTGGTTTTCCCTGAAACGTCACAATGATGATGACATGTGTAACTGTGACATTCCGCCATCTTTGGTAGTTTTTTTGACGTATATTGGAATCTAATTAGGTTTTTTAGTTTACACTGACGTAGCATATTGTGACGAAGAAATAGGTTTTTTCTCATGGATAATTCCGATTTATCCCTGCCATAGTGGACCGCACGCGACAAAAGCGGTGACAGATGAGAATACACCATAGACAAAGGTTTCAATACGAACTTGCCTCTTAAAAATGGTTATCACTTTCCATCTTCTCCAACTTTATATAAATATAGTTATTATTGTTCACATGAAGGTTTGATAAACTAGAATAAAATTTAAGGTGACAGAATATTTACAAAAAAAACTAAAACTTCTGTGAATCGAACAAGCATGTTTCTCAGTTGATGAGTTTATATATAAACCCAATACCTAATATTACCTTAATTGTACAAAAATAAAAATGTGACAATATGAGTGAATAATGTATGATGACATGAATGATTTTACAAGAATGTAATTAAGATTATTTTGTTTATTAAAACTGACAAATGTAAATTATTTAATTATAGCTTAGTCATAAAACTAAGACTTGCAAAAATATTTTTACCAATAAAGAAACTAAACAAAACTAAACTATTAAACTAATTTATAGGGTTGAAAATCTATCTAAAGACCATTGCTTGATTTGTTTACGGACAGTGGATGGTGGTTGAGAAAGAGTGGGAGAGTCTGATTTAGTGTAATGGTATTTTTTTATCATGTTTTATTTTTATTTGACCTATTATGAATATTTTTTGTATAACTGACATTATGAAAAATGTTATGACTTAAGATTTATATAAATTGCTGATGTATCATCACTATCATCAGTATCACCTTTACCGAAAGCTACAACCGAAACGGAAAACCATTATAGAGATAAATAGGAACCATCATTTTTATGCACTAACAAACAGTCTCTTACCATATTTCTCCATTCTGTTGGGGTGAAAAATCACAATGATAATTTAAATATATTTTCAAATATTCCCAACAGTACGTACCAAATGAAAATAAACATGGACGTAATTTCTAATTTCCACCACAAGAGGTAACTCAAATTAAGGTGTAACAACAAAAATGAACAAAACGAAAGGGCAATCATTTTTATTGTTGAAGAACGGCCCCATTCATTGTGAAAGGTTTTTATGGAGGCAAATTAAAGGCCGACGACGATTTTGCTTTTAATTACTTTCTTAATGATTCATTCCGGGATGCTGGGCGCTTGAAATTAGACGATAGATACAATGTTTAATTAAGGGTCTCAGCCATTGGGAAGACATGTATTGTTTACCTCGATTTTCGGAAGTATTGTTACCACAACGGCCTCCTTAGCCTAGTAGTTCTAAGTTGGAATCCTGGTAAGGGCATTAATTTCAGTATGTATCACGAATATTTGTTACTGAGTTGTTTATAATATTATCTATGAATCTTAGTGCGTATTTGGGCCATTTTATTTAAAGTTGTACATTCCACTTTTTTTTATTTGGGAAGTTCTTTCGATCTTAGTAGGACACAAAAAGAGTCTCAAAAATTTTATACATTTTTTTACTTCCATTCCGTTACCGCCATAAGAAGTCTATGGGAAAATGGTAACGCAATGGAAAAAACTTGGGACACATTTTTTGTCCAGCAGTGGCGCAGCGACCCAAAGTGGATCTTGGCCTCCGACACCAAAGATCGCCATGCTTCTGTGTTCACCGCCGTCTCTGTCCAGTCAACGGCGCCAAGCGCGGTGAGATCCTTCAGCAGCTTCTTCTTTTTATAAAATCGAAAGAGCTCGCGATTCTGAGTCAAAATCACCTAAACATTCCTAAATAAAAAAAGTGGAATGTACAACTTTTAATAAAATAGCCCATTTATCTGTATAATATCTTATAGCATCCTAAGTATGTACATTCTTTACTTAATGTAATTTTTGTTTTAATATCTGTGATTATCTCGTCTGAAATTTCTTTACTCCGTTAAAAAAAAAGGAACTATCAAGCAAAACTTGGGGTTGGGTGTAAGATCTTGCTTAGTATAGAATTCCGGCGCCGTCTTCGCATTCGAAGACCTTGATGGGTCTTCTAGTGCCTCTCACCCTCATGGAGACTGCTCGAATTACCGATATTTGTACTTTAACTTTTAGCCAGAATATTATTTGAGAGTATGGTTTTTCCCATTTGGATGATAGTTTGGATGCTGTTTTTTTCAAAAAACTCATATACTCAGTCCCTAAGGCTCCATCACATGAGATTACTAAAGGTGTAAAAGAGGCTCTTAAGTCTTCCGTGGCTCGGTCATATTTTAGATGTTTTTCTCGGCTGTGTTTTTGTGCTGTTTTTTGCCATTTAAGGTTGCTGTAAGAGGAAGCGTCAGCATTTACAATGCGAACGTCGAAGAACGCTTTCCTTGCAGGTTCCCATACGCTATTTAGTAATAAGTCTCCTATGAGAGCTGGCTGTGTAGCACTTGCATCACGCATTATTGGTTCAACTGTGCCTTTACCCCAAGCTAGTTCGGCCCAATTCTTGCAATCGTCCCTATGTTGATCATGGCCTTGTTTAATCAAGCCGCCTTTTTTGCAGTTTAGGGCATGATTTAGGTCAAAATTATTTTCGCCGCATCCGTCGCAAACCTGAGGAAGATTGCCGGGTTCGTGAGCGTAGCGCAAGGCAAGGGCGTCTTTAAATTGGGTGGCGGTAAGGTCGGTATTGTTTGCGGAGGTAGGGATGATTGACAGCCATTGTGAAGAGTTTAATTCAACTACTCTTTGGACACATCTTTGCATCTTACTCGGTAAATTGGATAAAACATCTTTACATCTATCACTCTCGTTCAAGTGTCTCGTCAATTTGGCTACCCTCATGGTTTCTGCTGCATGAGTATGATGGGCTATTAGGTCCAGGTTTTCTGTATTTTTATTGCGTGAATTAGTAATTTATTTGATTCGACGGATGATTTATAATATTCAGTGTTTTTTAATGGATTGTTAATGCCAAGACCGCCCAGCTTCACTGGCAGGTTGAATAGATCCTGTTCTATAGAAGTGATTTCTCTGTCAAGAATGGAAGGTATTAACGTTGACATTATCGTCTCGTTTAAAGTGTGAAATTCTTCGCCGGTTTTATCCATTACTGTTTGCAAATATCTCCACTCACATTGAAGTGATTTTGTGAAAGCTGTATAAACTAATTGCGGGTGTTTTTTGCTAGCTTTTGACAGTAGCCGTATGCAATTGGTCCATTCAGTTACTTTTTCTTTGATATATTCTTTTTGTTCGTTTTTATTCCCGATGACACTGCCTAGAAAACGGTGATAGGTTACTATCTTGACACCCATATTTTCGAATAATCTCTTAGCTTCTTCGTTAGATTCATTTTTAATTATTACATAGCTTTTTGTGGGTTCTGCGAAGTAGCCGTATTTCGGTCCTTGTATCATGAGTTTTTCCAGCCAATCTCTTATATGTTTAAGTTTACCAAAGCAGGCTGAGTCATCAGCATACCAATTTTGGATATATTTGCCTCGATCTTTGCAGCTTTGAATAAGTGGCAAAATCCCGACTGCATACATTAGCATGGCTAACGGGTCACCTTGTGTTGTTCCTTCCTTGCTAAGGATAAAGTATTTAGATCCTGATAGGCAGATGACAGCGTATCCTCTATATGTATTAAAAATAAATATTGCGCAACGGGGCCAGTAGACTCTAGCATTCCAAAGGGCGATTGGGCGGCTTAATGCGTTGAAGGCATTTGCTGCATCTATTAAAAGCAGGCCTTGGTCGTCTTCGCCTTCATTAAAGCATTGGGTCATAGCGTGAATTCCACCTTCAATTCCTGATTTCATGCCGGCACAGAGCTGATCTGATCCGCATGCTTGTTGAACGTCAGATCCTGTTGCGGTGGCCATTGCCTTTGCGATTATGCGTTGTAATATTTCGCCGATCCCAATTGGACGGACGCCTGGACATTTGTTTAGAGCAATGCCTCTTCTTGCCAACAGTGCTCTGATGCAGTCCCATTCAACGACTTCACTGCTAAGTTTCCTGGTTAGTGATGCGATTGCTTCCCGTAGGTCGGAACTGTGGTTACCAAAACGAAGAAGAAGTGATTTCCATTGTTCGGAATCTGTGCCGCTCGGACCTGCTCCATCAGACAATTTTCTAGCAACTGGTTCTATGTGGTTTGAAGTAATATCAACATTTACTATAATAGGAAGTTCAGGATGATCTAAAAAGTCAGAAAATTCTGGGATTGTTTGGTCTGGATGTTTTTCTTTGAATATTTGGTGTACTGTTTTGTTTCCAATTTTTTCATTCGGATTTAAAATTCCGCCTCCTGATCTTCCTGTTATCCATTTATTTGCTTGTCTGATTTTTCCTTGTAGCATTAGGCGGCGTATTAAATATTCTGACATCATGGTCTTCGTCCAGTTTCTGCTTGTTACTTGATGTAAATTTTGAATTGCAGAGTAGGGTTTCTGCAATCAGTTCGTCATAATGTTCGGAATTTCTTTGAAGTAGGGTAAATCGCCAGTTACTGGCCACTATCCAATAACTGGCCACCTGATACTCGTACTAAAAATGAACTCTGTTTACCTACAAACAAAGCTGACGTAGAAACTGAAGGGTTTCAATAGCTGGCCACGTTATACTAAAATGAATTTTGTTTGTAGGTACGCAGAGTTCGTTTTTAGTATGAGGTGGCCAGTTATTGGACAGTGGCCAGTAACTGGCGATTTACCCTATTGTACTACATAGAATGAATATTTTTTCAGAGTGTCCTTCTCCTGGCAGTTCTTTAATTTCATTGGCTAGGAGTGTAGTTAACTGTCTGCCTACGTTTCCTTGTGGAATGCTGTACTGTTTACTGCGAAAAATTATAATTTTTTTCCAGCGTTCTCTCGAAATTGTGTCTGGGCCGCCTTCGCTATTAAGCAGCCTTGCGTTAAATCCTTTGAGAAATAGATTTTGAATAGACTCTGGCATTTGTGCTTTGTTAATAGGTAAATGAATTCTTACGTCTGATTGCCTTTCAAATTGGTTTAATGTAGTTGGTTGAAGTAGGTCTTGAATAGGTTCTGGCGTTTGTGTTTGGTTGATAGGTGGATGTACCGTTTCATCAGTTTGCCTTTCATTTGGGTTCGCTATGGTTGGTTGACTAAAATAACCTTGGTGTGACATGAGGATATGTCTTTTTAAACCTCTCTCCTTAAAATCACGGAAACAAACGGGACATGGTGTTTTTGTTGTTGCAGATGATGAGGATGTTTCGATGTACTGAGACGATGTGATTTCCGCATCGTCTCCACCGCCGTCTTCGTCCATTTGCTGTTATATGCACTTTTTGGTGATTTTAACTAAAAATTTGGTGATTGAATCAAAAATATAATAGAAAATATACAAAAGAAGTAAATAAAATTTAAATAATATTATTTGACGTCTTGTCAATTTCTTTTCAATTGATTATGTATTATCAATATATTAAAGACATATATAGATAGATAAATAAATAATTGACCGAGCGTTAGCGAAGGTCTCCGTTTCTATAGGCCGAAATGCTTTCGTATGTCCGGATGTTCTCCTCTACAGGTCGCATTTCTTAACGAATTCCCGTGAGATTTTGTGAGCGGATTCTTTAGTTACGTAAAATTTTTCAGACGTGGCGTTTTTTGGAAATTTTTCAAAATGGTGGAAACGGCATAAAGGCCTTAAGCGCCATTAAGATCCATGACGCTTAAGACCATTTCCAATTCGCTACGTTACAAAGAACTTAAGCGCCATGATGATCTATAGCGCTTAAGACCGTTGTGAGTTCGCTGCGATAATGGCATGTGAGTTCGCAAAAATCGTATGGTCAAATCGCAATAATCATATGTCGAATACATAGCCTAATTTGACCTAACAATTAAAGCATTACGTGGTGCAGTTGATTGAAAATGAAAATGAAAATGAAAATAGTTTATTTCATAAACAGTTGGTACATAAATGAACAACAGGGTTGGGTCTTCCTAGTAGGTAAAAGGATACCTGTGTCAGGAAGTCCCGCTCCTCCATAATAATCGGTGGTTGTGTTTTCTTATTAACATCTTATTATTTTCTACCTATAGATAGCCTAAATTACTATTATCTTAAATTACCATAGCTAAAACATAATTTCGAAGACAGAGCAGCCGTAGATGAACAGACCTAATGTAATGTCATGAAAAAGTGTGTGTGTTGGTGTTAGTGTGTGTGTGTGTGTGTGTGTGTGTGTGTGTGTGTGTGTGTGTGTGTGTGTGTGTGTGTGTGTGTGTGTGTGTGTGTGTGTGTGTGTGTGTGTGTGTGTGTGTGTGTTACATAATACATTTCAGTTATAGTTAAGTACATTTAATTTAGTACAAGATTAAGTAGTAGTTCAGTATCTTCATAGTTAAGCATCTTCAACCATTCCGTCACAGTTTTTTTACAGTCATATAATCTTTGTTCATAAATATTTAATTTTACATTTATTTTGTTATAAAGGTATGCAGATTGTGTATTATACTGTCTTTTAGCATACAAAGATTTATATGTTGTGAGTGGGGTAACCTTGTTTTTACGTCTTTTTGTAAGCTGCTTGGGATTAAAATTTAACGTTTTATGTAACCTCAATATTGTACGGAGGATATACAGTCTTCGCATTGATAAATGGTCACTATTCTGATACAGTTCTAGTGTGGGAAACCTGTATGGCCTCGAGTACATAACTTTTAACAAGCATCGTTGCCCTCTCTCAACCTCCAAAAATTTGGTCTTACCCGCTCCACCCCAAATGGTAATACAGTAGGTCATGATCGATTCCGCGAGAGTTATCTAAAGCTGGTTAAGAAGTGTATGGTTAGCAATGTGTCTAAGAATTTAAAATATCCATATAAGTTTCCTAATTCTACCATTCACAAACTCAATATGCGGATGCCAAGAAAGGCGCTGGTCTAGAATTATACCAAGGTATTTAGTGGAACTAACCCTCTCAATGTCCTTACAATCACATAAACCACTATTAATATGTGAGCAGGTGTGTATTTTTAGTTTCAAGTTGGTATGTGGTTGTGTGCTATTGTACTTGGTAAAGCATATGTAGTTAGTTTTATTAACATTTAGAGTGAGCAGGTTAGATTTCAACCAAGAGGACACCCTCTTTAGCCCCACACCTGCACTCTCGATCACCGACTCCCAGGATTCTCCCTCAAAGACAATGACTGTATCATCAAGACTGGATAGTTCCATTTTTTAAATTTTGGGTAATTAAGTCATTAATGTATATCAAACATAATGTGGGCCCCAAGATACTTCCTTGGGGAACGCCAAATGTGATGTTAACTTCGTTACTTATGTGGTTTCCGAGCTTAGTTGTTTGAGTACGACCATGTAGATAGTCACTTAGCAATCTCAATGGGATTCCCCTAATACCAATGCGCTCCATCTTGCGTACAAGTGTAGGGAGAGAGACGGTGTCAAAGGCCTTTTTTAAATCGAGGAAAACAGCCAGGCATTTTTTTCCTTTTTCTACTTTATCAACAATTAAGCTTGTGAGTGATAGAATTGCATCCTCAGTAGATCTAGATCTTCGAAAGCCAAATTGAAAGTCTGAAATTATGTTAATTTTTTCTAAATATGTTATTAGTCTGTTATTAATCAGTTTTTCAATTATTTTTGAGATGGATGGGAGTACTGATATAGGCCTGTAGTTGTTGACGTCATCTCTCTCTCCACTCTTGTACACTGGGGTGATAATAGATTGTTTAAGTGGGCCGGGGAAAATTCCAGTGCTGAAACAGAGGTTAGCTAAGTGACTAATAACAGGGGCAATATGGTTATTTAACAGTTTGAGAAATTTTGTAGGTATGTTGTCCCAACCAGGGGCGCTTTCCAGTTTTAGGCTCATGATGATAGTAAACACCTCTTGAGGGTCAGCGTCCAGAAGAGCGAAGGATGAGGGCAACCAAGGGGGCAGGTCTAGACTGTCAATTGTAGACCGTGGGAGATTTACTGAATTATTTTGGTTGATATCCTCCGCTAGTGTTACCAATTTCAGCAAAAAAGTTGTTGACGTAATTAACAGAATCGGATGGGAAAGGATTGATGTTATGTAATTCAGTGTTTTTAATTTTTTCTGATTTATAGTGTGTTATCTTTTTGATAGTTTTTCAAAGAGTTTTAGAGTTTTTAGCAGAGTCAGTTAATTGTTCCCTTTCGTACTTGCGTTTTAGTTTTTTGATGAGATTGTTGCAGAAGTTGCGGTATCTTTTAAACGTAATCCTTAGGATCTCATTATGTGGTTCTGTGCGGACTTTTAATTGTAACTTATTCCGGTTTTTAATACATCGAACGATACCAGGCGTAATCCATGGCTTAATAACCCGCTGGCTTCTCGGTATCAGCTTTATTGTTTTACTATCTTCCAGAGATTGATTCATGGTACTAATTAGCTGTTGTGTGATGTAATAGGGATCATTACTTAAAAATCGAGACTCAAGGTTTTTTTCTAAAAGGCTTTTGATGGCTTTATCATAGTTAATAGTTACCGTATTCCTGGGCGCGTAGTCAGTCAATTTATCCGTCGTTAATGCTAGGAATATAGTAAGGTGGTCAGATATCGAGGTGTTAAGAACAGCTATATGAGCAGTGGTTTTTTGAGTTTCTATTTTTAACATAAAGTTGTCTAGGCAGTTTGCCAGCCTTGTGGGTATGGTGTGACCAGGTAGGATACCATGTAAGGATAGCATGTTGAGGTAGCTTTGTCTATTCAAGTTGTCATGTGTGGGTTCATTGTCTCTAGGAATGAGGTTTATATTAAGATCTCCTGTAATAATAATGTTATTAAATGATTTTAGCGTTTCAAGATGGCTATTAAGTGAATTTATGAAGTTTTGGGCGTTTAAGTTAGAAGGTGAGCGATATATGCCGAGAATAACTGTGTTTTGTATTTTAATTTGAATACAAGTTGAGTGCTCAATTTTGAATTCCTCCGTTTTTGCATTTAATTGAGTTTTAACATAGGTAACCACTCCATCGTTCTGGTTTAGATTATGTATAGTAGAATGAGAAAAATAGTTGTCTAGGTGGGGTATAGGCTTATGACTACAGATACGACATTCGGTAAGTATTAAGATATCTAGTTCAATTTCTAGGTCCGTTAAGGAAAGTATAAAGTCGTCAAAATTCCCATACACGCTTCTGATATTCTGTGAAACAATCGTTAGTTTTAAATTATTCGAAGACACATGGGATTTGAGATCCTGCACGTCACATTGGAAAGAAACCGCAATCTCTCCATCATCAATTTCATTCAAAATGTTTGAATTGCAGATCATAATTTTAATCTAATATAAAAGTGTGGGGACTGTGGGGTAGCTTTGCAGGGGAAGTGTGTGTTTATAATATTATTTATTTTTGAAAGTATATGTTTATTACAAAAATAATAGTTCTTAGGGTCTAGTGTAAGGGCTTGGGGTGATTTTAAGATAGTAAGGGACTTTAACGATATTATATAACGTGTGTGTTTTTGTGTGGAATGCATGTACAGGATGAATGAGTAAAGAGTGTGTGTGAGCAATAATGTGTTTATAGTGTGTGGCGCTGTGGTTGAAAATGAAATAACTAGTAACAACATTAGGTATAAGTATATAGTACTAAGTGTATAATTATTTGTGACATAGCTGTGCCCGCGGCTCCGCCCGCGTGGAATGGAATCCTAAATGAAACTACACTCAAAAATGAATACTATTTTTATCATATTTTTTTTTGCATGATATAAACGACATAGTAGTAGGTGCATATGGGACGATACAGGACCACTTTTGTATTTATACGTTCATGTCCACGGCAAATATCATCCAAATCGATCCTCCCGTCAAATCAGTCTAAGCATGAAAGGTAAGAACAGGAGCGGTTGAAATTGGGGGGGGGGGGGGGGGGGGTCACAAATGCAGAAATGATTTTACCTGGCTGGGGATTTTCTTGAATTAGAATTAGTAGTAATCCTTAAGGGGATCACCCTCGGTTTTTTTTGCATTGTTATCCCGGAAATCATTCCGTGATAACAATGCAAAAAAAACCGGCCAAGAGCATGTCGGGCGATGCTCAGTGTAGAGTTTCGTAGATGCCGCCCTGTTACAAAACATCCGTTCAAAAGGTCGTTTATTAAGGGATATTTGGCGGCGCTTACGTCATTTTACTATTCAACACTACCTTTCACTATGCGTTTTTGGCTGAACCGATTTTATTCAATATAGTTTTTATTGAAAGTTCTTATCAGGCCTCGCCAAATTTCAGCTTTCTAGTGCGAACAGTAACTGAGCAAGACCGCGGACAGACGGACGGACATGGCGAAACTATAAGGGTTCCTAGTTGACTACGGAACCCTAAAAAGAGATAAATAGTAGTTTATGTAACTGTTACGTAATAAGGCCTAATTATGTACAGCATACACTGCTTTACCTACACACATATTAAAAATCCATTGAAACCATTAGAATGACCGCCATTACACCGCCATGAACAATAAATTTTTAATTACGTTACCGTAGGTAATGCATTTTCATACGTTTTTACCACACTGTCACAGATAATACACTGATGTTACGTTACTGGTTGTAATAATGGTGGTAATTACATACGGTTCCGAACGCGGAATAGAGGATTTATGATATTGGTGTAGATCAAGATATTTATTCTTCAATGTAAGCATATTACAATGCACTAATGAACGTCGGATAAAAATAAAATACGTGAGTGTCGTGGAACACTCGATTGGAACGAAGTTATGTTATTTAATTTTAGACTTTTTCGTAAATTTTGTGGATTTAATTATTTTTGTTCTTTTGAAATTTTGGCCAAGTGCGTGTTGGACCACGTGGGTTTCGTACCTTCAATGGAATAAGAACTAAACTAATACCAAAAGGTCGTATCTGATGCCTATGGAAGAAGTTTTTTGAAGATAACTCAAAAATGACTAAACCGATAATGTTCAAAAAAATTTTCGTAGAACGTATGATAAGCCATCTCCGCAAATTTTTAATGTTAATATAGTGAAAATTTAAGTGGAAAATTTGTATGTGTATAAGTATGCATATATCAGTTAGGGTAAACAGTGTAAAACGAAATTGCTTCATAGAGTGAAATATTAATTGGAAAATTTGTATACTCGAGTGTGCAGGTAGTATAGGTGCACAGTGGAAAATGAAAACGTTTCATTAATTACAAAAAATTGTATATATCGGCTAAGGGTCCTGCGTGTGCACGATAAAAAATGAAAATATTTCATAAAGTGAAATTATTATTTAAAGGGGCAGTTTAGGAGGCATAAAGGTTGAATTTATTGTTAAATGAATTAAGCTTGTAAAAAAGTTATTGATTCACCACTTTTGAGCCCATTTTATGATCACTTTTTTCTATGATTTGCATTTCAAGTTAAAACGTTCCATACAAATATTATTCTTGTTTTAGGCCGTTCTCTTTTTTCACCGAGAATGAGATGATAGATTCGGTTTCTCGAGCGTCATTTAAATAATGATGGTAAAAAATATGCAAAAACTACAAGAGTGTTTTTAGAGGATAAGTAAATGTTTCACGTCGATATATTTTTTTCTATCCATTGGTTTTTCAGAAAACATTGTGACATAGTATTCTTTTTAGCGGGACAGCGCTAAGTTTTATCACTCTGTCATGCTATTATGTGAATAAAGGTTTTTTTTAAACATAACTAAACTAGCAACAGGAATTTATGTATTGTATTATGGAAAAATCTGTGTCGGTAAAAAAGGAGAACGAGCCGTTTTAACTTTTTTTAACTATAGCTGGTCAGAAGCTGCTGACTGAGAAGCGGCAAATTTATCAGCTGATCTAACTTTTAATATTTTTTCAATTGCTACGTAGATTATCTTTATGGAACTCGGTAAATACGGCAAATTATAAGATGTTACGAACGATTTTGTATCCAAAAAATGAGAGCATATCAGGCTCTGCTCAATTTATGGTTCCGGACTTGTTGAGTCACTACAATACATAAATAGACACACCAACAAAACAACGTAAATGAAGTATTTTTGCGGCACTTAGCTACGTAGTTACTCATTAAGAAGTGATATAATTCATAAACAATTCAATACTCTCCAAATTTTATTTTTATTTTTTGGCCCCTATGCGCCAAGCTAAGCCGCGAATAGACTGTCGCACATGACGAAACCATAAGCTCTACGTTGACTACGATACCTTAAAAAGTCAGCAAAAGTTAATATCTGACAGATTTTTTTTTTGGTAAAGAGGGGCCCATGAATTGCATTGCCTAGGGGCCCCGAAATGGTTAATCCGGCCCTGTACATCTACAATATTTTGATGCCGCTGCTACTGACAAGGCCAGGCACGGGGGCTTGCAGCACCGCATCATCGTGTAGCCCTACCCCTCCCCTGCTTCGAGGAACAAAGGAAATCCAGGAGACTTATCATACTAGAATCCGGATTTATTAATTTAAAAAAAAAATTAATACGCCGCCACTTTGTTTGGATTGCAGCATCGGCATTTCGTGTTCCCCCATTAAGGTGACGGGTATCGCGGTTGACGACTGCATTTTGCGTTTTTATAATCGCAGCTTCCGCTTCTGCCATCTAGTATACTTGAGATGAACTATGACAATTCAATGTTGACATGTTTAAATAGTCAAGCAATCGCGGTCTTTTACAGTAAGATGGCGCTTTGATAATGATTCCATTTTATGTGTACTTACTTAATTAAAGTTACTATTGTATGTAGGTAATCAATGACGAAATAATTAAAGTTACCTATAATATAAAACTACTTGACCAACGCACGCCATTACCTACAGTATCATAATCGCACAATTATAATGTTTTATTCTAAATATCCAAAATAAGCATTCATCATGGCGGTTATATTTCTATGTGTCAAGTACGTGTCAAGTCTTTCAAAATAAAAGTTCAAATAAAATGTACTTAACTGAAGATAATATTATTTGTAACTAATTTGTTTTATGTCCTCTTCTGCTCTGAAAAATCCAGGTTTTTAGTATCTATAACGAAATTAGAGATGGTCAAAATCGCTTTCAATGAGGACGGTAAAGTGCGTTGGGATAAGACCGCATCGGGAGAACATCAGATAATTCAATTACCTATCTGGAAAATTATCCTTTAGTTGCAAATACAAACCACACATCCTCCAACACTATTGTGTACCTGTACCTAGTTGCATTTTGATATAATGGCGATGCCGCTTTTTTCAGGTACAGTCACATTTTACTTAAATGTTTCTTCCGGTAGGTATGCTTAATAAAAACGACTGTTGGTTAAGTGAAAAGTTTAAAAAACCGGCCAAGTGCGTGTCGGACCACGCATGGCCGCAGGAGGGTTCCGTACCTTCAATGGAATAAGAACCAAACTAATAGCAAAAGGTCGTATCTGATGCCTATGGAGGAAGTTTTTTGGAAATAACTCAAAAATGGCTAAACCGATAATGTTCAAAACAATTTTCGTAGCAAGTATATAATAAGGCGCATCTCCTCAAATTTTTTCATATTTTTTGGACTTACGGTTCAAAAGTTACAGGGGGGGCTACAAATTTTTTCTGACTTTCGAAGCGATTATATCAAAAAATATTTACTTAATCACAAAATGATCAAAAAAACTTCAATATTATTTTTAAAGACCTATCGATTGATGTATCACATGTTGATTTTTGGTAAAAACAATTTTTTTGAAATTTAGATACATGTATGGAGCCCTTAAAATATTTTTTTTTCAAATTTAAATACATAACTAAGTAGCGGCATACAGAATACACCTTATGTGTAAATTTTATTCAGATACGTCGTATAGTTTCCGAGTAAAATGGCTGTGACATACGGACGGGCAGACATACAGACAGACGTGACGAATCCATAAGGGTTCCGTTTTTTGCCATTTGGCTACGGAACCCTAAAAATCACTTATTCTTTATTTGACGATCTCCTAGCCCTGTCGGTAGTGACCCTGCCTACGAAGCAGGAGGTCCCGGGTTCGAATCCTGGTCAGGGCATTTATTTGTGTGTTGATCGCAGATATTTGTTCCTGAGCTATGGATGTTTTCTTTGTATTTAAGTATTTATCCATATTTATCTATTATATATATCGTCGTCTAGTACCCATAACACAAGCCTTATTGAGCTTACTGTGGGCCTAGGTCGATTTGTGTAAGATTGTCGTATAATATTTATTTATTATTTATAGTAAATGTATGGAAAATATTTAATTTGTGGCTTTTTAGTACATTACCTAATAATAGTAAACTATTAGAAACGATAGGAATGGAATCGATTGGTATAAAAAAGCAGCATGTGAAAAGTAAAAAAAAAAAAATTTCATAAAGTATGGGAAAAGTTTTTCTCAATTTGCGGCTTTTCTATCCGCAAATTATTTTTGATCCCATACAAGAATGGGATCGATTGGCATCAAAAAGAAGTTTACCAAATGTGACCTCATCTCGCATCCTGTATGTTTTTTTCCAAAATCCGTAGAAGACCTTCCCTCAATTTCAAATTAATGAAGATTGATTAATTTGAAATTGAGGGAAGGTCTTCTAAGACCATTTTCGCGTTGCAGCGAGGGATCTGGTAGCTGCCCCCACTGACCCAAAAAGAAATTGAACTTGTATATTATTTCAAATTATCGAAGTTACAAGTAAAAGTAGTTAAGATAAAAGTAATTGCAATTACAAATTATATGTAATCGGGAATACTACTGACATGTAATCTCAATTACAAGCAATTTCAATTACTTAATATAATTGATTTTCATGTAATTTAATTAGCAATTTAATTCATTACAAAGGTAGGTACCATCTAATAAATTACGCCCAACACTGAATAAACATCAGGTTCAAGAGGGTAGTATGGAGGATGTATGCTATCTGCTGCCGAAGTCGCGCATACATGTGATCTTTATAGACAAAAAAGTTTCGTTCTATAAATTCAATTGTTTGTCACAAAAAATTGTTTGATTTGTTTTTGCGTGGCATTTAAGACTGGATCCAATTAATTGTTGCTGTGAACATTTTTTAAATTGGTACCTAGTTGGTTACTAGGAACAGGTTTAGACACGGGTATGTTATATCCAAAAGGGAGGTATGGGCACTCCGAATGTTATCTCGCTAACTGTGGTAAGGCACAGTTCAGCGAATGTTATCACGCTCAAATCTGGACCTGGCTCAGAGCTCGACTGGGGAAGTACCTTACAGAAAACCATAGCTAAAAAGCAAATAACTTAATTCAACCTAAAGTTTAAGATTAATTTTTTAACATGTTTTAACCATTTTCATTTATATACCATAAGTGTTTTTTACTAAAAAAATTGACAAATATAAAAGCATTTGTCGTCTCACATAAGAATTATAAATTGAAATTACACAAAAGAATTAAAAACACGAAAAGTCAGCACGAGTAAGTTAATAACATATAATAGCTTTTGCCCGCGGCTTCGCTCGCGTTAAATTCGGGGTAACAAACCATACAAACTTTCACCCCCCATTTTAGGGAAGTGGGGGGTTAGAAAGAGACAAAAAGTAGCCTATGTCACTCTCCATCCCTTCAACTATCTCCATTTAAAAAATCACTTCAATTCGTCGCCCCGTTTTGCCGTGAAAGACGGACAAACAAAGAAACAAACACACATACACTTTCCCATTTATGATATTATGTCGTGTATAGGGTCATCACGGTTTTTTGGGTACATTTTTGGGTTAGTTTTGGTTAATTGCCATCTATTTCAAAAGTTTTATCATATCAAAATCCATTACAATATTAAAATACTAGCTTTTACCCGCGACTTCGTCTGCGCGAAATTAACATGAGCCATATGGAATTACATAATAAAACGCAAAATAAAAGTTACTAGTTAGTAAAATCTAAGAGCAAATATAAAACTAGCACGTATGCTATTTCAAGTCAACAGGGAGCAACAATTCCGTATAAACTTCCATTCCGTTTTCTTCCCCTTATACATACCAAATTTCATCTAAATCAGTTGAGCGGTTTAAGCGTGAAGAGTTAACAGACAGACACACTATAATATTAGTATGGATACGTATTATATCTCTTCAAGTAGGCTGGGGAAAAAAAAAAGAATTATAGCCAAAAGCGTTTTTTAAATTTTTTTAATTTTGAAACATCCTGCTTCAAAGGTTTGAAACATCTTGTCTTTCCACTCTCAATATTTTTAACTCACTCGTTTTTGAAAAGTTTGAGAAAATGCTGAAAGGTTGACATTAACATAACGAGTAGTCCGCCTCGAACTCAGAACTCACGATTTTTCTAACAAACGAGATGACCAATATAACAAGACCCATATAATGATTTTTTCGCGTCTTCTAGCTCCATGACTCCGTGGTCGATCCTGCTCATATACGAACTCTCAAATTATATGTATCTCTGCTATAACCCCAACAAATTTCATGAAGATCAGAAAAGCGTTACTAAAGTTATCGCGGAACAAACTCTCAAAATCAAAAAGCCATCGAAATGCTGAGACGTCCCACTAGCCAGAAGTTGTTTGTAAGAACTCACTTCGCTCGTTCGATAAAGGCGGTTTATAATTATATCTATTATTTGAAACCGTGCATAGGGTGGTTATGCTAGTTTCCCGTCCGGGTTGCCGTCCACCTGATTAAACTGCTACAAATTTATTGGACTAAGAGCTGGCCACGTCAGATATGACACAATAATGAGAGCAATGAAACCTGACTATTGTGTCATATCTGACGTGGCCAGCTCTCCGTCTACATGGAAAAAACTTTTTGAGGTCATATTTGCCATTGATAATAATTATTTATTCTTTAATTGATATTTTAATTATAAGCTTTTATTTCAAAAACTTGAATATCAATATATCAATAAGTATGGACGGAAAACTGACACAAACTCCACTTTTACAAAAAATGTTTTATTACAAAAAAACCTTTCGAGTATGATTTATTCTCGTATAATATTAATCTAAACAAGACCATATAAGCTCTAGAACGATAAGTAAGGGCACTTCAAAATTTATTATTGCATTACAAAGCTGGCAAAATCGATAAGTGGAAGAAAACTAGCACCTAAAAACTTACTAAGAGTACATTTTATTCAATAGTCCAATCTTAAGTAGAAGGAGTAGATTTTGAAAATTTATACAGGAAAAACAGCTTAGGTACACTTCATACTGATTTGAAACAAGGATTAATATTTCGAGAAATTTTTACAAAGGTAAAGCATAAAAGTCAGCCCTGAAAGCCGACCAACTAGTTCAAAAATGGTCCGGTCTTACCCCATCGTACCTTACTTATTGTTTTTTTCATTTTAGGGATTGTGAGAAATTATATTGATATATATACTTATACGATTCAATTAATTCCATATCTACTTACCTACCTAATAATAATATTAATAATTCACCATTATCTTTTAAATCGTACGAAAACGAACATGCAATAAACCATATAAACCTAATGGCGCGACCAGACATCGCAGACTGCCGGGACGGCCGAGCCGATTGTTTCTTTCTTATTCCATAGTAAAGAGAGAGATATACAACCTAACACGATGATGTGGACAAATCACTGACAAATGCACGAATACTGATGTGCCATGGGAAAGTTTCCAAAATTGCGAAATTTTCCACATATGAAAATTTTGGAAAATTCTCACATTTTTGTAGGGGATTTGAAACTTTCCATTTCTTAAATTTCCAATTTCCTATATTTCTTATGAAATTTTCTAGAAATTTCCGAGAATATTTCCAATTATTTAGAAAGTTTCCGCAACTTGCACATCTGTATGCACGAATGTGTTTCAACTTCAAGCGCATTTGATTGTATTCAATGTATCCGTCATTCATATCATAATATAGATCTAGCTTGCAACAGCGCAAAGCAAGAAGCGAAATGAGCAAATGAGAGTAAGCTGGCAACGTCGCCTCGGATGGAAACTGCTCGAACAAACGCACTCTTGTAATATAAATTATGGTAAAAACATGGACGAAGCCGTCTATGGTAAAAAGTACCCCTACCCACTGTAAAAATTGAATAATGAATTAGTCTCTTTAATAAGTTGGTAGTTTAAATATATTGGGTAAAAAAGTCAAAATAAAAAGATTAAACTAACTACTAACTTGACTATAGTATGATTTGACTTTTTTTTTGTCCAAAAATACCTATAAATCGCTTAGGATCAGGATTGAAAATATAAATGAGATAAAAAAATAAACAAAAAAGTTAACATCAGCCTAGATTTGAACTCGGACATATCTACTTAGTAAGCAAGCGTACTATAACCTAAGCTATGTGGAACGAATTTCCGCACTCAAAATTACTAATCATATTACTCAAATTTGACACATGAAACATGTCTCTGGCTGCAATAGAATAAACGCCTATAAGTTTTATTGCAGCAATTGCATAGTTCTGATTATTACAGGCTCTACAAGGTTTTGCGTCTAAAACCTTTATTAAGCGCTTAATACGACTATAGTTATCGGTAGAACATTAGTAATGTGCTAAGAAGTAATTATGTTTAATTTCGCAACATAGAATTATTTCTGACCGAAATAAAACTTGCGACAAGTTTTCTCCAAAACAGTTTCATAACGATGATATATATACCTAATTATGTTATACAAGACCAAGCACGTATCGGTAGACCGAACCCAACTATATGCCCCTACAGAAAATGTAACATACATGCTCCAACGTGGTTTGTTTTCTTCAAAAACCTTGCACGAAAACACCTCGATTTGACGTGTTTGCATATATCGTCGCCTTAAAGATGTGACTAATCATACAGGTTGAAATCGGGGTCATGTAGCAAGCGATCAAGGCATGATACACAAGGCCATACTGAACAACCTTTACTATGGGACCAACTCCGAAATCACGAAAAATTTTTTGGCAGTTTTATACATTTCGGCCAATCACATGTTGTTGTTTTCTATGGAGAGGCGAAAATTTTTTTCGCGATTTCGGAGTTGGTCCCATAGTAAAGGTTGTTCAGTATAGCCTTGTGTATCATGCCTTGTTAATCTCATCTAGGAGACTTATCTAACTTGGTTCAGTGTCGTGGGCTCTAGTCCTAGCAGAGCCATATATATATTCGTGGTCAATAGAAAAATAAAATAAGTTAAACAAATATGGCTGCATTTCTATTTTCTAGGCACAAACAGTATTTGACACATAGCGAAATATTTTTGAAAAACTTCGTTTTGCTGAAATATAAGTATTTGACGTTTATTTTACTAAAATTAATTGAAATAACAAGTTTATGTATAAACCGTAAGAATGAAACCATGGTTATTCTTTAAAAGTGAGTGAATGCGAATCGATGAAAATAAATGAGTTTGCTTACATTATTTGAAATTTCTATCGACCCCGAATTTACTCAGTTTTAGCTATGCTCGCGAGGTCTACAGCTCACAGAGCCACTAGTTTATTTGATTACTGCAATAACACACAATACAAAAATATAATAATAACACATCAGAGAATAAATTGAAAAAAAAACAACAGATGAGGTACCCAGTTAGAAAGGTTGTGTGTGTATGTAATAATAAACGGTGTCGATAAACGGCCTCCTAGCCCAGTCGGTAGTGACCCTGCCTACGAAGCAGGAGATCCCGGGTTCGAATCCTGGTCAGGGCATTTATTTATTTGTTCCCGAGTTATGGATGTTTTCTATGTATTTAAGTATTTATCCATATTTATCTATTATATATATCGTCGTCTAGTACCCATAACACAAGCCTTATTGAGCTTACTGTGGGCCTAGGTCGATTTGTGTAAGATTGTCCTATAATATTAAAAAAAAAAATTAAAAAATATATATATATATTTAATATATTAGGGTATATTTGGCCACACAATGGCCATATATATCTAGGTATACATGTATGTTTTCAACAGTTGTCGATAAACGTGATATTAGGTGGATGATGGATGGCAGTGAAATTACTTACTTACTTACTTACTCCTCTGTCGCAGTGACCCAAAGTGGGTCTTAGCCTCTAAACAGGAATGCTCGCCACTGATCCCGGCCCTGTGCAGTTTCTCGCCAGTCGCCAGCTTGGAGCTCGCACCAGATCCGCACAGATATAATAGACATTTTTGCCACATAAACGTGTATTTATTAAATAGATTTATTTATTTATTTTATTTTATTATTCAAATAAGTAACACTGCATTACAGTAATAAAACCAAGGCACTGTAAACTACAAAAATATACAGAAAAATACTTAAAACTACCTATAGTTTATTTAGGCGACGTAGCTGCGTGGCTCCGTTACGTCGTCTGACCTGGTGTAGGAGGTAGAGTGCCCCGGAACCGCTGAAACACGACACCCTTCGGCCAGAAGTCTGCATTCGCGATTGTGTCCTGCAGCGGCCGCGGCACGCGCACCACAAACGAGCTGAAGTGCACGTAATGGCGGGACCGCAGCTGGTGCACCCTCAATGAGAAGCCAGTCTTCCGGCGGACCACAGTGGCCTGGCCTGAGGTCATAATTTAAAAAAATGCATGTGTCAGTTTTAAATATCTAATGACCGTTTATTATTCACCTATAAATGTACTTCAATCGGGTATAAACAGATCTTGGATTATTTACTATTTTCATTCTCTTACGAACTTCGAAAGTGACCATATCACCCGTTTCTGCGCGCTCCCTTATCAGCGACTCATTAAGCGATCGGTCATTAGTAGTGAATTCCAGTGAAAGTTGGTATTTTAGTGATTATTAGTATTATGGATCTTCAAGAATCAGGTACGTTATTTTGTTTTACATATAGATTTTGTTATGTACATGTAATATATAGTAATAATAACGGGTCTACGCCATGACTAACTTACATGCGAAACATTATAAGAATATTTTTTTTAATGAAAATTTTAGTTATGTTATTAAACTCGCTGAAGGATAAAATTACCTTCATTTGAAAGCTTGATCTTTGTAGATTAATAAACATACAACTTTATTTGCCTCATTATGCCACTTTAGTATTTAGAATCCTGTTACGCCTAAGTGGGCCTACGAGTAGCGGTACTACGAAAATATTACGTTACAATATTAACCGTTTATTTTTATTTTTTCAGATGATATGTACGTCGGATCATTTACAAGGGGATTTGTATTTGAACTGTGGCTGTCTAAGAGTGGTTGAGATGTAGAAAGGCGTCGTCAAGTGATACAACATTTGATTGAAATGGTCCCATATGCAGATAACGTGAATACTAGCAACTTAGTCATAAAGTACATTTGCGAACGAATTGTGTTTTTTTGGAAATCGTTTTCGAGAACCAAATGCAAAGTTCTAATGAAACATTTCGAATGGTTCAACGAGTTGCAAAGTGTTAATCTCCTAAAAACATGTACGTTAACCAAAAATACCTTGAATGTTTCGGCAGAAGTTAGGTTTAATTGTGGATAAACCACGAAGCGGTGGAAGTGGTACACAGTGGCACGAGAGCTTATTAAGCAAGCTACCCGCGTATGGGATATCCTCTGGCCTGCCTCGACTTTGGAGTGACCGTCAATGCTAGAAACGTATACCAAACGTGTGCCACGCCATCTGGACGCACTCCAAACGCTCCGTGAATGTGCAAAACTATGTCCATTTTTAGGGTTCCGTACCTCGAAAGGAAAAAACGGAACCCTTATAGGATCACTTTGTTGTCCGTCCGTCCGTCCGTCCGTCTGTCAAGACCCTTTTTCTCAGGAACGCGTGGAGGCATCAAGCTGAAATTTATATCAAATACTCAGGTCTACTGTCCCTTGGTGCTGTGAAAAAAATCAAACTTCTAAGCCAACGCAATCAAAAGATACAGCCGTTAATGCCGCAAAATTCCGCAAATTTTCGAAACTCGCATGGGAATCAAAACCTACAGGGTACTTCCCGTGAACTCAGGATCTTGAAATTTGGTACGAAGCAACGTCTTATAGCACAGATACAGGAAAAATTATGAAAACCATAAATTTTCAGTTACATAATATAATAAAAATATTTTTAATAATTTTAAAGTTACTACCCCTATAATACCTATAGATTTGTAAGGAACCCTCGGTGCGCAAGTTCGACTCGCACTTGGCCGGTTTTTTTATTCAGTCTGCATGGCGCTGCCACCAAGTAACGACACGACAACGAATTCATCGTAAAAATGTCAGGCCGAGACTTTGTTTTTTCGGTAATAGAGGAGTATCGGATTCAGCCTATAATGAAAAGGAACAGGCCTTTCATGAGCACTTATAGCTTGTCTCATATTAGTGTCTTGTTTTTTAATCAAGGGAGTCACAAGTTCTAGTAATTTAAAGTAGGTTGGCTCGTCCATTCTAAGGTAGTTTCTCCAATCAGCGGGTTCTAATAACAATTCTTTCATTAAGTTTGTATGAGTGTAGGCTTGCCTTTTTCTTAACCATTTCTTCGTCCATGTCCTTTTTGGTTTTTTAAGCCTTTTCACATAAATGGCTACCACAGTTCCCAGTAGTAACAAATCCATTCGCACACGGTACCGATAAAGCACACACAAGCGAGTGTACCTGGAGCACCTTTGGACGTATGAATTGGATCGATCGTCAGTGTACTAAATAATTGGATGCCGTCCATTTGGATGAATCCATTGTAACGGCATCCGTTTGGAAGGCTCGTCAGTGGCCTGCTTAAGGCAGATATTAGATATGTCTGTTTGTGAGGACGAGCTTTAAAAATCGTAATAAATGCACTACGTCCGATGGAAGGTGCCTAAAGGCTAAATATATAGGGATAAGTTCGCATTTGTACGTTTATGTTGTATTATATGTCTCTCGTTATGTTTTCTTGTACAATAATAGTAGTTTATGTAACTGTTACGTAATAAGGGTCCTTAAAACATGAGTGTGGTTCTATGAAATGAGCCGCAGGCGAATTTCATAATAAGATCACACGAGTGTTTTAAGGCCTAATTACGTACAGTTGCATACACTGCTTTATCTACACTCATATTATATATATTAAATTAAGTGTTCGGAAACCATAGAATGACCGCCATTGTACCGTCATGGCCAACTCGATTGTGTCGGCGCTCGCGCGGGACCAATCGAGTTGGCCATGGCGGTAACATTATGTTATCAAATTCGATGTTCCAAATTTGAAACTCATTGCTTAACAATATTTGAGCATGCAAAGATAAAATTACGTTACTGCCGCAGATAAGAAACTTATCATAGTTAAATCGTTTGTTGTAATGCTTGTCATTGTCTACGGTTTATGAACGCATTTTAGAGTACTTACAGTATGAGTGTAGATAAAGTGTTTTACTACTACTATTTACTACTATTATTACTATATACAAGCTGTAACAAAAAAATATCATTATATAGGGTGTAACAAAAATGCTGGTAATCCGTTTAAGGCATAATTGGTATCGTATTAAGCATAAGAAAAAATAAAAATAAAAATTTTTGGATAAAAAAAAAAATCCTCAATAAATTTTTTTTTTTTTTCGCGTGAAAAAAATTTTTTTTTTTGTTTTCGTTATTAGAATACAATACCAATTATGACCTTAAACGTATCACCAGCATTTTTGTTACAGCCTGTATATTGATAAATTTTTGTTAACATATCTACTTTGCATACAAGTTCTGTCTTATGGTTGATTATGTCACGAGGTATCTTTAAACATAGAAGATTTATTCATTTATTTACTAGCTTTTGCCCGCGGCTTCGCTCGCGTTAAATTCGGGGTAACACGGTTCCCCTTTGCCCTCCGGAATGCTTTCCACCCCCCATTTTAGGGAAGTGGGACCTACTACTACTCCCACTGGGAAAGCAGATGATAAGGAAAATCCAGTGAGTGCTGTGAGGTCCAGATGAGACAGTGCAGCTGCCAAGTAGTTATATACTCTTTGTTAATCTTTTCTTTAAACATGGAAGATAATATAATAAGAATAGAGCCTTTGAAATCAACTGTTACCTATAATACTGAATACCTATGCAAAACAAAAACGAAACTACGAAATGTAATTATATTGCGAGTTAAATGATACAACGAAGTATTTCTTTGTTGATTTTATACATTTATGTGCAAATAAAGCTTTTTATCTAACACATAAAACAATAAGCAGAGTTTAATTGATTATGGGCCTGTTTCACAATCTCCAGATAAACTTATCTGCCAGTTAAAATTATTGCTATCCTTTTCTCCAGTCATATAAAAGAAAAGGACAGCAAACATTTATCTGACAGATATGCTTTAACTGGAGATTGTGAAACAGGCCATTACTCTCTCTTTCAATAGGGCCGTTTTAAAGTTATATTTTTCTTATTGGAAAGGGCGTTTATTCCAATCTCTCTAGAATAATCTCATTTGCATTTAAATACGTTTCTTTTGACAGCGATTTCATAAAAGTTGAGACCAAGTTATTGATAACACCGTCATTTTGAATCACGTTACTTAGTCGAGTTTAGATTAGTAAAACGTTTTTTGACTAAATTTACCTACAAGTCAATATCTCGAATATGTGGTGGAGTACGTCCGGCACAGCGGCCGGCGCGCCTAAGTAAGGCGGCCATAATTAATTTGATTCTTACTTATCTTGTTTTCTGGTAACAAATACTTTTAAAATACTATTTACCACTAGTAAAGTTCAATGAAATACGTATTTAGGTATATTACATGCTAAATTTAATGAAAACTATGAAACAAAATAGGTACTTACATGAAAAGACATTGTGTTTATGTAAAAAAAAATACCTTAAAAGTATATGATTATTACTATTCCTTAAACTAGACATTTACTATTTCTTAAACATAACAGGCCTTACAATATAAATAATAAAAATACATTTTAAAATAATTCATGTAAAACAAATATCAATAAAAACAATAACTGCATATAAAAATTAAATAATACATAAATTCAAACATTAAATTCTACGTTATTCAGTAACATCTAATAAACTTAAAACTTCAATAGAGAGAGTAGATTTTTTTTTCAGGGCAAATTTCTACTGTAGGTGACAAATGGATCTGAATTCAGCAGAAGCCTGTGAATAAGATCTTTGTTAGTGAGATCCCGAGACATTTTCCGTGTGTGGTTGCGTCGAAAGATCTTTATATTTTTGTTCGTTGACTAGGCACTCTCTTCGGACAATTCACCTATAGGAACTAAAGCGTTTTCTATAACTATAGCACCATGTACGAGCACTTTATGTACAGAAGATGGTAAAGGATACCAATCGTATACCTTCATCAGTTCTTCCGCCGTTTCTGTGGCATACTCGTCAAATTTATTTACATTTATTTTATATCCAGATGATATGCACTCCAAAATAGTTTTACACCTGTCTTATAGGTTCTGTTGTATACCGGTGATTTCAGCGGATACAGAAGGAGGAAGGATTGACAGAGTCCTGTCAAAAGCCTTAGAAATGTCGAGGGACACGGCGATAGCCTCACCATGTCTCTCAATAGCCTCGCCCCAAATGTGAGTGGCGTAAATCAGAAGGTCCCCAGTAGACCGGTTCCGGCGAAACCCGTATTGCCGATCACTGAGGAGATCGTTACCTTCGAGATATGCCAAGAGCTTGGTGTTTAATAGACGCTTTGTAAGACTATGGTCTTACAAAGTATGGAGGTGATCGCGATAAGCCGATAATTTGACGGGTCAGCACGACTACCTTTTTTAGGTACAGGCTGTACATTTGCTAGCTTCCACGAGTCGGGGACTTGACCCAACCTCAGGGAGAGACGAAACAAGCGTGTTAGTACTGATTTGATCACACAATTTATTCAGATGGGCGAACATTGTCCTGTCTGGAGTGGCCTTTATATGTTATTATGTTTAAAAATGTAACTAATACTTAACACGTTCGAATTCCAAATATTCTTTGCATTCTTTTGAATAAAATTTTGTCTTTAAATAATAAAAAAGGGCTTTCCGAGCTAGTGAAAATAAATAAAAAGCCTCTTTATTTCCTTATCAACTAGTTTACAATTAAATTACTTGTACATATATATTTGTTATTGTTAGTGTTTTACTTCTATTCTCTATTTTATATTTCATTTGGTTAGTATTAAGTATTATATTTATAGGTTTTAGGATAACTTTATATTTTCATACGATGACATGAAGGACTGGCAAGTTTGACGCAAACTGTCTCCGTCACATGCCATTGCCAACTACTTAGGTGTCACCAGCAAATCCCAACGAACAGTCTGTCACACCTAATCTCTTCCAAAGGCCTACAATAGGACGGTAACTCACGCCCATTCCGCAAGACGTGTGGCCGAGTGTCCCGCGATAAAATTGGATGTGTCCATGCCTTTATTTATGGCGCGATCTGTTAAGAAGTGCCGAAAGAAACTACCAACTTAAAATTGCGGCTGCTAAACATCAAACTACTTACATTGTGTTGTAGTTTCAGGTTTGATGATGTGTAAAAGATAAGTTTGTAACAGTGTAATGAAAGGCCCTGTTTCACTCCGAATTGACGTTTAGGCCTTGAACAAATTATATTGCCGTTTGTGAATGTTTAGCTCTTGTTAATATGGGGGTACCTAATAATTATTATAAACAAAAGGCATCTAAATAGATTTTCTATTGGAATTGGAAATATTGATATGACTTATACATATGAATCCCTCATGTTATCATACGAACGTACAGTCGCCATCATATATATCGGAGCGGCCAAGGTGGTCACAAACGCCAACGCCTCTATTGTCAAGGCGATAACGTGCATGTTCAGGAATTTTGGAGTACCTTGACCGCTCCTATATATTTGATGGTGACTGTACTATAGGAATATGAGTCGAAAGACACGCTCCGTAGTACTTATATATATAATATAATCGTACATATTTAGTACGAAGGCAATATTTGAGACCAGTTAACTTTGACCAAAATTACGAAACATGTAAATTCATCAAAATTGGTCCACTACGTATCAATAAATATAAACAGCACAATACCTTGCATAGCCAGCTTAAATGAGCATTTCTTGGGCCACGCTTTTCAGCAACTTTTATCCAGTCAGAATCAGGGCTCATCACGGCCCAAAATTGTTTTTTTATAATTTTCCTTTGAGTTAAATTGATAAAGAACAATGATGATGATAACACAACAGAAAAATTACTTTGGTATATTTTGTAATTTAATTCAAAAAATCTCGTGATTAATAAGTAATAACAGAAAAAACATTCACAAAAAATACCACGATCGAAAAAGGTGTCATATTTTTTAAGAAACGCTTAAAGCACACTAAACTTGCCGTTTGGTTTCGTCGTACTCCTATTCGAGTAAAAACGCTGACCATTTTACCATCTTTCTTAATGATCTAAGAGCTGGCCACGTCAGATAAGACACAATAATAAGAGCAATGAAACCCATCTAGTAAGATTGCAATACTATCCTTATTGCTAGATCCGGGCATCTGGCAGCTTTTAATGGGTGGATGTCAGAGTGACAGACTAGCAAAGTTTTTGAATTGGAAAAAAGTAATACCACAATAGGTAGAAGCGGTCGAAGTTATCTTTTTTATAGAGGACGGGGCCTATATTCTAACATTAGAACAAAAAACATTGCGTAATATTTCGGAAACAGAAACTGTAGGCGACAAACTATGAATCACATTATACGTCGTTTTGGACTACTTTCCCTCATCAGAAACTTTTTTTTATAATACTGCATCAAAACCAGAACTCTAGGATTTGTATTCTTAAAGTGGTTTGCAATCTTTGACTTCCGCCACTTTACAGCTGCCAGATGTGCGGATCTAGAAATAAGCATAGTATAGCAAACTAACGAGAGGGGTTTCATCGCTCTCATTGTTGTGTCATATCTGACGTGGCTAGCTCTCCGTCTATATATAAGATCTTAAATCAATTACCAGCTCACTTGAAATAGCCTTTCGCACTTGATGAAAAGCCTCCAATATTCAAATTCCGAATACCCCAAACGAAACAATTTATACTTTTTTTAATAGCGGGATTCTTCAAAGAGCCGCCGTCTAATCTGCATTTAAATTATGGATTTAAATAAGACGCAGTAAAATAAAAGATGGGATGAATGAACAAAGAGGCTGTAAAATAGTGGGGTGGCTGAGCTGCTCGAGTTTTTGTAAATTAAAAAAAGGAAAAGCTAGATTTAGCTTAAGAAATAGGTACTAGTGAGTGACACATAGGAGTACATTTTTAAATCTCCACTAACGTCTTAAAGAGGACAAAAAAGGGCCCAGTACCCATCGAGCGACAATGTAAAGAAGGTACAGTGTCAAACAAGATTTACTGAAAATATGGCTCCTGAAAATTTGTAACCGGCCAGGGCTGCGATTCGAAAAATAAACACAAACACTGGACAGACACAGCTCCAACCCAACTCAAACCAACTCAACTCAACGCTATAACGACATTGACATTTGCTATTCGAACTGATTTTCATTCAACATTGGTCTCACATTGGTCACACATTGGTCACACATTGTACCAATGGTGTCGTTATAGCATTACGTTGAGTTGGGTTGAGTTGGATTGGAGCTGTGTCTGTCCAGTGTGTGCGTTTATTTTTCGAATCGCGGCCCAGTCTTATACCGTAATAAGACTGTCAAAGAAAGTAAAGTCGTTCTGGCGGTACTATTGTAGCGCCACTTTTTTGGGCTTATTTGACAGATGGATTTGTCAAAATTTTGCCAACTGATGTTTCTACCGCAACAAACAACAACGCACACTACAAAACGCACTAACTTTTTATTTAACTAGAATTTATTTACAGCTTTGCCCCCCTTATTCATCAACGTCTCGGGCCTCAATTAGTTAATGTATGTTTAGCACAGGCGCGCCACATCAACCAAACACGAGTGTCGATTTTGAAGTATCGGAGCTATCAACATGGCGGTTATAGTGTATAGGTTTTGACGTCCTGAGCTCTCAATATGGCGGATTTTTCGGTCGCATTGGGTTTTGACGTATATACTCGTCATCTCTTTTTGCTTATGAATATGGCGCTGAGTTAAAACGAGGCAAATATATTTTTATGTGTTTTGATTTACATATGTCGGATACCCTATATAGTACTTCCATGACGTTTTGTCCTTATCTGTCACTTTGACAGTTGCGGTTGTTAGAAACAGACAGAACATAAATTAATTAATTGAGGCACGAGAGACGTTTATGAATAAGAGGGTTAGTTTTAAAAAGATCGCTAGAGGTGCTCAATTTTCCATACAAGTCTACAGTCACTATAAACTCATAGTACGGGTAGGACAGCTTGTAATGTCCGACGAGTTTGACGCGTGTGTCAGCCACTTTGTCACGTTGCGACGGCAAAAGAACAAAGCGCGTCACTCGTCGCCTCGTCACTAAACGGTCACGTACACTATCGAGATCAATAAAATGATAGTGCTACCAGTGTCTACAGAGCTGCTAACCTAATATGGTCGGTTTTTGACGTGATAACGTCTTATAAATCGATACACACCGGTAGCATGTACGAAACGTTTCACATTGTGGACAGATCTCCTTGGTAACGTTGTGAAAATGCTCATGATAATGATAATTACGATAACAATTACATTATAACGATTTTACGCAGACAACCATATTATTTTTATCGTCTGTCACCATAGCGGTCACGTTTTTTTTTGTTTTTATTATTATATGACTTTTACTCCTCGCCGATTTGAATTCTGCCAATGTCGAGGTGTATACTTTTCATTTTATTAATCTTTGATAAATAGAAATAAAAGCAACGTTGTTCGGTTGAGGCCTTGCTGATTGATAGCCTCCCTACAAACACGTGGGTGGCCGAGACCCCGGATAACCGTTTGTTCAACTAAAGGGAGGTTACGCGCGTTTTGAGACGAATTTTTCATTAGCTGCACACTTGTTCGTTAGGTCACCGCACAATAAGCTATCAATATTGCACACTGAACTATTTACGTAAATGAGCAAAAAACAAAAAACTATTCTAAACACGCTGTCACCATCTTGAGCTCAAACGGGTATCCTCCAGTCACGTTTTAACAAGTATGTAAGTAAGAAAGTGACGCATGACGTGATAGGCGCAAAAAGGCGACCAGTATCCGTTCCGAAGTTAGGGGAGCCCAACGTTGTTATAGTGTATTCCGAATGTAAGTAAAATCTTTTAAATAACATGAACAAAACATGAACATTCGGCTAATGTCTTGGTTCGATAGATATGTAGGTACAAAAGGTTGTACCACACTGGCCAAAGACGAAGTCACTTTTTTATGGAGGATAGGCAGACGTTTGACCACGATCTCACCTGATGGTAAGTGATGATACCTATACCTACATGGTTTTGTTTGATTACATTATTTTAATATGTGTATGAAATATACTAGTTACTTACTCATTTAGCTACCTATTACATGGAGCATATAAGACTCAGCTTTGCTTCGTCCGACACTATCACTCAACCACAAAATGCGGTTTTCCGACCCTATTCTTGTAAAGATATCAACTGTGGATCAATTGCAGATCCATGCTGATTGATGCTGATGCTGAACATATGCTGAGTTACAGTCTGCTGTCATCTGAAAAAAGAGTCGGGCGTCTAGCGACGGTGGATAAAATTACAAATGGGACGATTTACACATTACAACCCAATCCCACATAAATCATAATAAGGCTTGAGTTAAATGAGAGTCCTATAGACAAATAATTTTATTGCCCTTATCGAGACAAGATTTAACCACAGCACTCCAATCAATAGTAAACCTTCCTGGGTGCAATCCTGCTATCTAAAGTAAGAAAATAATAAACATCTGAAGTGCAAGCAGCACCCGTATATACGGTTTTATAAGTAAGTACAGTAAAACCTCTTAACTAACATGTTTAGAAATAAGGAAAAGCAGAAAAATCCACTGCCTCAAGCGAGACTCGAACTCCCAAGAGTCGCGACTTCGAATCTCGGTTGAGACAGTGGATTTTGCTGCATTTCTTTTATTTCTAAACATTGTGGTATCGTTAGCAGACGTTCCGCTTAATACAAAATTAACTCCCAACTAAAGTCCAAAGCTCGTACAAAAATTAACTTGAATATGTTCGTTCAGGTGTGACTTTTATTTACATAAGTTCTATTTTATTTTATTTTATTTTATTGATTAAATTAGTTGTACAGCATAACAGTAAAATTACTATGGCACTGCAAAACCACAGGATATAAATGTATAAATACAACTAAAACAAATTATCCAAAACACAAAATTCATATATCTAACAATTAAGTAACACTAATATTGCACAGTAGAAGGTCGCACATCCATCTTTTCACAAAACCTCAAACATTCGTCACGCACCACACTCCATCTGCCGGCGAACAAATCACACTCAGGTGCTGATGCTAAGAGCCCGTTCAGATGGTACAAGGCGCGGACTAGAGGAGATTGCTTACGAAACATGGTACGAGAATACGGTACAGACAGCAAAGGATTGTCATGAGGACGTAGCTCAACTCTAGTCACTGAAGGGACATATAGACGTAATAATTGCGTTGCTAATTCTACACAATCAGACTCACCGCGCAGTATACTACAGGTAGTGGACAAAAGCGCAAAATTACGTCTTACCTCAAGGGAGTTAAAGTCCAAAACGCCCAGTAAGAATTTGGTTGGGTACAGGAAGGGATAGTACCCATACCTTTTCTTGTACAGGAATCGTAAAAATGTTTTCTGAACTCGTTCCAGTAATAAGATGTAAGACGCTTCATAGGGGTTCCAGACAATGCAACCAGACTCTAATTTACATCTGACTAGAGCACTATAGAGTAGTGATATAGTTCCAATGTCATGAAAGTCTCTAGCAGTTCTGATGACGAAGCCTAGCCTTTTATAGCAGTCTCGCGTCAACGAATATAAGTGTTCGCGAAAGTTGAGACTGGTGTCAAGGATAACGCCAAGATCCCGGATAGTATCGACACGGGCTATTATTTCTGTGCCTAAGACATACTCGTAGTGGTATGGGATTCGTGCTTTACTGAATGATATAACAGCGCATTTGGTTGTATTAAAAGCCAACCTATTTTTAATACTCCACTGAAAAATTCTGTCAACATCCTCCTGGAGAGATAAGCAGTCAGATAACTCCTGGACACCGTAAATAATTTTCAAGTCATCGGTATAGAGCAGGCATCTGGCCGACCTGAGGATTGACGCAAGATCATCGATCATAATTCCGAAAAGCAACGGACCAAGTACTGAACCCTGGCTGACACCAGAGCGTGTCGGGAAGGTATTCGAGATATATCCATCCATGTTGCACAAACTGTTGCCTGTTACGCAAATAACTTGCAAAGAATCGTAGTAACTTTGGCGAAAATCCTATACCACATAATTTGCCCAGTAGGACGTCATTATCGACACGGTCGTATGCTTTCCTAAAGTCGTAGTATAGAACGTCAACTTGTATGCTTTGATCAAGATGGTCTGTGATAGAATCAACTAAAGTCAACAGGTTTGTTTCGACTGAACGCCGAGATCTGAAACCGTCCTGAGAGTCGCAAAGAAAAGGCTTAATTTGTGGAGCAACAAGACTTTTTATAATGGACTCAAAAAGCTTGGCTATCGAGGAAAGGATAGCTATCGGTCGATGCTCTTCAACACAGGTGGTTTTTTTTCATTTTTGGGATAGGCCTTACTCTCGTGACTTTCCAAAGAGTTGGATATTCTCCCGTCTCTAAGGCCAAGTTAAAGATGTGTATTAGGGGATCAAAAAACCATTTTTTGCAACCCTTCAATATGTATGCCGGGACATGGTCAGGACCGGGTGAGCTCCGAGGCTTTAGGCGATTTATTTGGACTTCGACATCGAGCCGAGAAATCTGGGCAACATGAACATAGCGAGCATTATGGTTACAATCCTCAAGCATAATCCTGCGACAGTCCAAATGAGGTTTATTTGGCAGGAAAACAGACGAAAAGAAATCGGCAAAAGCCTGTGCTGCATCCTTACCTCTAACCTCATTCCCTTCATAGGTGAAGTGAGACTCGAAGCCGCCCTTAGCTTTTAGGCTTCCGATATGTTGCCAGAAGGCATGAGGGTTGGACTTAAACTTTAACTGCAACTGGTTCATATAGCGTAATACGGGTTTTAATATTAGCCCTAATGCAAGAATAGGTACTATATATAGATTTGTCACCAGTACGCTTCCAGTCTCTATGCAGGTTAGCCTTGCGTCTTATGTCACGGATAATTTCATGCGTAAACCACACAGGAAAACGCCTGGAAGGCTTATTAGATCTAGTTTTCCTAGGTATACATTTATCAAAAATGTCATAGACAATTTCGTAGAACAGCTCAACCGCGGGATTTACACGATGACACTTAAGTACTTCGCTCCAATACACCTCAGAGAGTAAATGATACAAAAGAACATAGTCTCCCTTGGTAAAGTTCCAGTCGCGACTAGAATCAATATTACTGGGATCCAAGAACTGTGGGATATGTCCAGATTTCGCAAGTGGGACAGCAATTTCAAGCGGGGGGTGGTATGCAGCACGCTGGGGCACAAGACCACCTCCTTCCATCTCCGCTACCTTTACTCCGTCGAGATCTCCTCGCACCAGCACGACATCTAACTTACCTCCAAACAAATTCATCACAACATTCGTCTCTTTCAAGTTACAGACAGTTGTAAAGTAGCAAAAATAACTTAATATATTTACAGAAGAATATTTTGGGTTTAAATTTAAGTCCCCTATAATTAACACTAGTCCATGTAAAGAGTCAATAATGGATTCCACTTTCTGGAAAAAGCTCATGTAGGAACTGTCAGATGCCTTAGGAGGAATGTACACAACACATACGTGGCAAGTGTTTTTACCTAACGAGAAAGAGGCCCACAAATCTTCACAGTCAAGGGTTTCGAGGTCTAATCTGCGGCGCATAGAAACACCTGGCCGCGCCATTAAAAGCACTCCTCCTCCTTGTCGTCCGTCGGCCAGGTCACGACGAAGCACGCTCCATTCGTTACTGACCAGTTCGGAGTCCTCGACAGTGTCCGACAACCAAGTTTCGGTCACACCAACAATATCGCAATCAAGCGCCAATATGACATTTCTTAAGGATTTTAACTTTGTATTTAGGCCTCTTACATTTTGATATGCTACGCTTAAAAATGATTCAGTGAGGTGGTTATTTCGATTTCTCTTGCATGGTTTTTGAGTGTGATTTCCGAAAAAACCACGTCTTTACCCTAGCATTTTCAGGCCAAGAGTCTGCGGAAAGGCATTTCTCATAGTACATCACCGGCACACTAATGACAAAATATGTTTAAAAATCAATGCAAAAGCTTAGGAAAATCCATTAAAACAAGATTGATACATACTTAATTACATCTTGAACTTGTGGACCGTGGTTGCAGTACCGCACAAGACAAGTTCTGTTAAGAGATTTTACGGTAAGGTGCAGAGGGGCAATCTCGACTGCGGAGAAATTTCAACTATATTGCCGTCTATATCATAGCGGAAAAGCGCTTTTTCGCTCTATAAACAGCACTGGTATCGTGACCGGATAATTCCTCTGTTTGCATGCAACGACTATCGGATCAGGTCCGAGTCATCCAGCGGGATAAACGGTTAGATGCCTCGACACTTGATTGGCTTCACCTGGAGGCTCTCTCTGCTCGCGCGGCCTCCATCTCCTCCGATAGTTAATGATGTAAAACACGTAAGATATTGCGATTTAGTTGAAATTTCCTCGCAGTCGAGATTGCCTCTCTGCAGTGCACACCTTACATAATAAGTATCGATATTTAGTTTTGGAGCACAGTCGCATCACTAGTGAGAAAAGCCGAGGAGTTACGGCCGAAACTCTTTATGATGCGCTGCAATCCTAGGCTAGTGACATTAAGAAAATTTTAGACAAATCATATTTAAATTTGGCTAGTCCTTGTTAATTATACGACCACGATAAATTCGAATATAAGCGGACTGTAGTAAAAAATGGTTTCTGCGCAAGCCACGTGATCCTGTAGCAACTTTTAATGATCTTGAACTTTAATTAGAGATTGCGAGTACGGCTTACCTGGGTCCCCTTTCGGCGAAGCTCAGCATCAGATGGAGGCAGTTTCTCCAAGTTTCACGAAGCGGTAGGCCTACATACGTTTCACTCCTTGGTTCTACCACGTCAAGATGCACACACTGGTTATACAGCCGAACCGCAATCGTAGGGAATATTTAGGAGATCATATAGAAGCGGGGCACCTGTTCCACTGCCTTGGCCAGGCGAGACTCAAAATTAACTGAATTTTCTAATATTTAATTAAGAGCGTTACTTGCATGTTCACTTGACTTTCAACTCAACTATTGACACTGCTGCCAACATAACGATGTCAAAATTTACAGCAGTGTAGCTATACGAAAAAACTATACTAAAATTAGGGTAAATCTAACAGTCCCAAACTATTTAAAATTACTTAGCAATAAGCAATAATTAGTTGTATTTGTGTATTTTTATTGATAATTTCCATACTTTTCAGTCTGGGTTTTCTTCCACGGCTGACTTAGGTCCGCTCGGCAACCTAATCCTAAGGATTAGCGTATGCACCAGTTTTGCTGCTGTCTGACCTTTCTGCAAACTGAGGAAACTAGGCCTTTTTAGAATTTGATTCCATTTCACACTAGGGGCCGTATTCTAACTTTAAAACACGTTTAAACACGATCCAATTTCTACACAACTCCAATGCATTAACTACTGAAACTATTCAATACAGCTAGCGCCTAAACGTCTGAATTAGAAATATCTGAATTTGTTTCAAAATTATTTCCATGCAACTCCAATACAACTTCAATATTGGTTGATTACCTATTTGTTGTAAATGGAATTATGTTGGGGACAGATTGTATTTGTAATGAATTTTAAAATTAGTATACGGCACTAGAATTAATGATATTGATTAAATCTATCCTTCAAAAACCGGCCAAGAGCGTGTCGGGCCACGCTCACTGTAGGGTTCCGTAGTTTTCCGTCCGTCACAGTAAGTGTCCCCACTTAAGAGTTAATAACACCGCCATGTAGGATATGATATGAGAGTTCCACGTACAGCGACATATATCGGCAAATTAAGTAAACTATTGCGCGCGAGCTTATAGTATGGAAGATGATTTTTATGGAATAATTCTTTATTGCGTGAACCGATTTTCACCGTTTTTACTTTATTTGAAAGCACGTCATTTCATTGTAATTTTGTACAAATTACAGGTACAATAAACACCTGCTTATACGGTTAAATTACAAACTTAGTTCAGAAATTATTTTGTATTTTTTTTCAAAAACTATTCATCCTATCAAGTTCAAAATAATTTTCCAAGAAATTTTTTATAAAGTTCTACTTTTGAGATTTTTTTCATATTTTTAAAACTTATGGTTCAAAAGTTAGAGGGGGGGGACGCATATTTTTTTACTTCTGGAGCGATTATTTCCGAAAATATTTACATTATCGAAAAATGATTTTAGGAAACCCCAATTCATTTTTAAATACCTATCCAATAATATATCACACGTTAGGGTTGAAATGAAAAAAAAAATCACTCCCCACTTTACGTATAGGGGAGGTACCCTAATAAAAAAAAAAATCACTTTTTAATTTATCACTTTGTCGGCGTGATTGATATACATATTAGTACCAAATTTCAGCTTTCTAGTGCTAACGGTCACTGAGATTATCCGCGGACGGACGGACGGACGGACGGGCAGACATGGCGAAACTATAAGGGTTCCTAGTTGACTACGGAACCCTAAAAACTTCAGTAACGTTTCTGATTTTCGCTTTCATTCTCAAACGAATCGATATCGCAGAGCTTCGATGATCGCAGTTGTAATTCCGTTTTTAAACACACAGTCGACCCGTAATATCCGGTTGCGGGTTAATTGCAAACGACGTCGGAAGACGCATTCGCACTTTAAAATACCGACATTGATTTGATATAAGCCACAACAGGCAGCGCAAGTTTTAGGGTAATTATAACTGAATTAGTGGATGTGGCTTAGTGGATATATTCTGCAACTCTGGTGAACCAAAACTTGACTCTGCACTCCGCAAGACATGCACTAAGTTCGTTAAAATTACCCCAAAATTTAAAGAGTAATATTTAGTAATATTTGAGAATCAAAGTGGTGACTGTGACGTACATTGCATGTCTCGCAAGCTGTTCTGATATGTCTTCTTGAATAACTACGAATTATTGTGTATCTTTAAGATCGAATGTATCACTGTTTTGAAAAAATAGTCCCGCCGAGTTTCTTGCCGGTCATAATACTTCTCGGGTCTGAGGTGTAGGGTTAGAACCGTTGGTAGATTTTCTTCTCTAACGTTCATAAGTGCATTGTAATGTGCCTAAATTGAAGAATAAATATCTTTTATATTTTTGTAGTGATGGCGATACCTTGTTTTTTTAGCGCTGCCCAAATACCCAAAAAAAGCTTTAACATATTAACTGCCTGGAAGGCGTGCTTTCTATGTGTATCTACTTACATATTATAGCTTACTATAAGTAGATGTACAAATGTTAAATCAAGGTCATAGACATAAAATAAGGAGTCTAAGGAGACGTAATCCCACGAAGATACAACTGTTATCTATACATATAATAAAGCTGAAGAGGGTCGAAAGTTTGTACATGGAAGATAATCGAAAAAAAGTTGGCTGGGGATACTTAGAATCGATAACAGAACACGTTCCAACAATTTTTAGAATTTTTGTCTGTTTATCTGTTTGTCTGTTTATCTGTTTATCTGTTTGTCTGTTTATTTGACCGGGCATCACGTGAAAACGGCTGAACGGATTTCGATGAAATTTTGTATAGAGATAGTTTGAGTCCCGGGAAAGGATAATATATAGTTGTAATCCCGAAAATCAACCCTGGTGGGGGTGAAAATGGGGTTGAAAGTTTGTATGGAGAATTTTTAACCGCTGAAACGATTTAGATAGAAATGAGTATGGAGATAATTTGAGTCTCGAGAAACGTCATAGGATAGTTTTCAAACCCTTGTGGGGGTGAAAAGCAGGTTGGAAGTTGGTATGAGGATTTTTTACCGCTGAACAGATTTATATGAAAATTGGTATAGAGATAGTATGGGTCTCGAGAAAGGACAAAGGATAGTTTCATCTTGAAGCCCCCCCCCCCCCCACCTTACTTTAGAACCGTAGGTCCAAAAAATTTGAAAAAAATAATGGAAGTGAAGCCTGAAAGGTACTTTCAATAAAAACTATCTATTTGTCCATCTATCACGTGAAAACGGCTGAACGGATTTTGATGAAATTTTGTGTAGAGATAGTTTGAGTCCCGGGAAAGTACAAAGAATAGTTTTCATTCCGAAAATCAACCCTGGAGGGGGTGAAAAGGGGGTTGAAAGTTTGTATGGAGATTTTTTAATAGAAATTAGTATGCAGATAATTTGAGTCCCGAGAAACGACAGAATAGTTTTCATCCCGAAAATAAACTCTTTCACGCCGAAAAGGGGGTTGGAAGTTGGTATGACGATTCTTTAACCGCTGAACTGATAAAGATGAAATTTGGTATAGTATGGGTCTCAAGAAAGGACAAAATGATAGTTTTCACTCCGAAAATCAACCCTAAAGGGGTGAAAAGAGAGTTGGAAATTTGTATAGGGAATTATTAACCGCAGAATCGATTTAGATAAAATTTGGTATGGAGATAATTAATTAAAAAAGGAAATAAAATAGTTTTATCTCGGAAATTATCCTTTAAACGGATACAAAAGGGGTGAAAGTTTACATGGGAAAGAAACAACCAATAACCGCTGTCCGCATTTAGATGAAATTTGGTATTTAAATAATTTGTAATTTTTTGGTCAAGGTCGTCCCCCGTCGATGCTTTAAATTTACCTTTACCCCCTCTTAAGAAATATTTGAAAATATCATGAATGTTAAGGGGTTATTGCAGGTTCGAGTATTATATATGACGGACAAAGATGCATGGCCCAAACCAAACATCTATAGGACACCGTTTAGGTAGGAAAACATATCAAACGTTTTGTGAAGCAGTCAGATTAGGATTTATTTTTCTTTATAATTAAACAATAGGTACATTATCTGTCTCTCAAGCTGTTTTGATATGTCTTCTTGAAGAACTACGCATTATTTTGTATCTTTAAGATCTAAGTATTACTGTTTTGAAAAAAAAATAAGTCCCGTCGAGTATCTTTTCGGTCATAATACTTCTTGGGCCAGAGGTGTAGGGTTAGAACCGGTGGTAGTTTTGGAACGAAGTTCCTTATTGGACGGTTCGCGGATGGGGGGCTAGGTGAAAAAAAGTCACGTGACCGTCACGAAAAAGCGTCACGTCACGAAAACGCGACACCCATACGATTAAGAAACATGTAAAATGGAATGAAATAAAAAATATATAAAATAGAATAAAGTGAAGTGAAGTGAATTGTAGTGAAAGTGAGAACTGTCAAAGTGATAAAAGTGAAAAAAGTCGAGAACCTAAAAGTAAAAAAATTCGAAAATGGCAAAATTTCTACATTTGAAAAATTTCATAAATTTCAAAAATTTCAAGTTTCAAAAATTTCAAAAAATTTTAAAATTTCAAAAATTTTAAAAATTTCAAAAATTTCAAAAATATCATAAATTTCAAAACTTTCAAAAATTTCAAAAATTTGAAAAATTTCAAAAATTTCAAAAAATTCAAAAATTTCAATAATTTCAAACAATTTCAAAATTTCAAAACTTTCAAAAAATTCAAAAAATTCATAAAAATACAAAAAAAATTAAAACCACAAAATTTACGAAAAAGTCAAAAATTAAATAACATAACTTCGTTCCAACAGAGTGTTCCACGACACTCGCGTATTAATTTTTCTCTGACGTTCATTAGTGCATTGTAATGTGCTTACCTTGAAGTATGTAATTACCACAATTATTGCAACCAGTAACGTAACATCAGTGTATTATCTGTGACAGTGTGGTAAAAACGTATGAAAATTCATTACCTACGGTAACGTAATCGAAATCCGCCCCCCCCCCCCCCCCCCCCCGACCCCCGGCACGCATGGTGTCAATGGATTTTAAATATGTGTGCAGGTAAAGCAGTGTATGCTTCTGCACATAATTAGGCCTTGTTACGTAACAGTTATATAAACTACTATTTATCTCTTTTTAGGGTTCCGTAGTCAACTAGGAATCCTTATAGTTTCGCCATGTCCGTCCGTCTGTCCACGGTCTAGCTCAGTGACTGTTCGCACTAGAAAGCTGAAATTTAATGATAAGAACTTTCAATAAAAACTATATTGAATAAAATCGGTTCAGCCGTTTTTGAATTATCAGTCAAAATCGCATAGTGAAAGGATGTGCCGGATAGTAGACTGACGTAAGCGCCGCTAAATATCCCTTAATAAACGACCGTTTGAACGGATGTTTCGTAACAGGGCGGCATTTACGAAACTACACTGAGCATCGCCCGACATGCTCTTGGCCGGTTTTTTTTGCATTGTTATCCCGGAAATCACCCCTTAAGGATTACTAATTCCTCAAATAGAAAAAAAACATTTGTGCATTTGTCACTGCGATTCCGTAACGTCGCCGTTTTTTAAGCAGCGGTGTGGTCGCACCTTTATTTTATATGCAAGCTCGTTCATCGTCATCGTTCCAAGAACGTCGTTCCTTGGATAGCTTACTCACCCCCAGTTCTAACTCGCACGACTCCTTCATGGCAAAGGTTTTGCTTTACCAAGAAAATCTGCAGTTGTTAACACAAGGCAAACTAAGGATAGAACCTACTTTCACCAGCTACTAAAATGCTGCAGGGAATATTTGGGCACAACATTCTTGTACCGAGTTCAGAACAGCTAAAAACTTTGAAAAAACGTCCAAGAGATGCATCGTGCTACGTACATACGTGCCTAAGTATTAGTTACTTTCCAAAGCAAAGTAAGTGTGCTTTGAAAAGTAACTATATAAGTAGGTATAAAGTTTTACAATTTTAAACATTTTGTTTTTTTACTGAATATCGATTATATTTTAGCGAAATAGTGATGAAATCTCATGATTAGATGATTATCATAAGCGTCCATTAAATGATTAGCTGTTAATCGCTAATCAATTGATTGCAATAGCAATTAATTAGTAGTAGAGTGGATTTTAATCAAGTACCTACTAATCTGGATGCATTTTCGCTAGAGAGCTTTGTAGGCAGGTAAGTTTTATTTTTATACACCGTGTCTTTTTTTATCGCCGTTAATTTCAGCGTATGGTTAGGTACGATTAAGGAAACGAATTGGCATAATTCGTTTTTAATTTTTTTATATAATCATTGTTATATCGGCCACTAATGTAACTAGGGTATTAGGGTATTATGATTAAGTCAACCAAACAATTGAAATTGATGACTTGTCAATGTAATTTGGAACATTAATACTCCGAGATACAAAGGAAGCATATTTTATTGACGTAACACCATGTATGTGCATCATTTATTGCAGTGACTCATAATACAAAAATAATTTAAAGTAGGTTTACACAATCAGAAAGATAAAAAATAATTATCGATTATCTCAGAACTGGGGCTAATTAGGACCACCAGTGTCCTTTGAGAAATATAATTAATTTAAGCTCAGGAATGTACCCTTGCAATTAAAAGAAATTTAAAAAACACGGTGTATACCGCGACCGAGAAGAAACATGTTAACATGGATAGACCATGTCTATGCAAAATACCGTTTCCTTATCAACCATTTTATTCATTTAAGTAAAATTAAACCCCATTTGCTTAACAGCTCTTAACGTACGAGCGAGCATATAAAAGTTGCGAAATAAAACCAAAGCTATAAATCAAAACGTTCAATAACATCCCTCACGGTTCGGTCACCGATTCACGTCCAAACGTCCAAATAATCACCGAATAGTTTTACCAAATTTAATAATCATCGTTACCTTCAATAAAGCACTTAATCTTAATGGCATACAGTTCATTATTCTGTGCATATTTTAATGAAAATGGCGGAAAATAACCGCAACGAGCGCTATTGTCGAGCGGGCTGATATTCATTTGTCATGCAGTCCCATTTGTAGTGAATTACGCAAAGTCGTAAGTTGGATAGAGATGCAGTAGATTAGCGACTATGCGTGTAAGAGCCAAAGTTCAATATGCAACATAACAGACAAGAGTTAGCATAGGTACTTTCACCTGTGCCGCGATTCGAAAAATAAACATACACACTGGACAGACACAGCTCCAACCCAACTCAACCCAACTCAACTCAACGCTATAACGACATTGACATTTGCTATTCGAACAGATTTTCATTCAACATTGGTATCACATTGGTCTCACATTGGTCTCACATTGGTCTCACATTGGTACAACATTGCTACAATGTGCTATCAATGTGCGACCAATGTGAGACCAATGTGAGACCAATGTGAGACCAATGTGATACCAATGTTGAATGAATATCTGTTCGAATAGCAAATGTCAATGTCGTTATAGCGTTGAGTTGAGTTGGGTTGGAGCTGTGTCTTTCCAGTGTGTGTGTTTATTTTTCGAATCGCGGCCCTGTTAGCCTAATGTTTGGTGAATTAATCTTGATTATCTACATCTATACTATATTAAAGCTATCTATCATATATGTATCCATTAGTACATTTAATCTACATTTTTATTAAAGTTACAATACTGTGCCTCCAGTGTAAAACGGTTAAAGTCGAGTTTGTCCAAATTATGGATTTTTCTACCATAGTGTAAATTTGACAATACTGCATCGTTTGTTTCGACTCTCATAGCGCTACGACAACTGGTTGCTGAGATAACGTTTGTGTAAAAGGGTTCAACTAGTTAAAAATATACTACAACTCACAACTCTATTGTTAAAAACGATTGAATTTTACTTTATATTATTAAAAATAGTGGAAAGTAAAAATCGTTTTACAAATTACGGTTAAAGTACAGTTTAACCTTTTTGCAAAAACAATATTTGACATGCTCCAATGCTATCATGCTGATCATGATTTATAAGACCGAGCAAACGAGGATTAACTTAAGATTCATTTTGTTTTAACAAAGTAACATGTTCTAATAAATTGACATTAATCATTATGATTCGTTTTATGTTTAACCTGAACATGAGATTTGAAATTCTAGTTCCTAAAATTGTTTCTTTACACAACTTTTAAGTAAAAACATATATTATCAATACTATATAAAGTTCAGTTTAACCCTTTGACACAATCATGTTGTGAAAAGGGATAAAAGATTTTTTTTGAAAGCCTCTATTTCTGTTAATTTCAAGAAATTTAGGTTAATTTAGAAACGAAGCTGTAATTAGTTTCTATAACTTTCTGGTTATAAAACAAAAACATAATTTTTCTATAAAGAACGCAAAGAAAAACAGATTTGAAACGTTTTTTAGCCGTACTGTAAAATTCCATTTTTTGAGTTTAATCGTTTTACACTGGAGGCATAGTAGGTAAAGAGAAAATTATTAAACCGAACATAAGCATAAATACAATAAAAAAAATTGATTAATCAACACTAATACCTACTTAAAAACATAATTATGTTTTTGAAAACAAAACTAGCTTTACGTTTTGCAAACTAGATGTTTAGATTGTGGTAAGTGTTTTTATTAAATACAGATTTCAATTAACAGATTTTTTATCTAAAATTTTATACAATGTTTTTGTTTTTCTTCTCAGTAAAAAATGTTGACCAATAGGTTAATAAAATGTAAATATATATGAGTTCAGTCACAGAACATACTTTAACAGGTACCGACATGAAAATAGATGTCATATACTTCAGAAAAAGTGACCAAACCCTCCGGTGTCCGAGGCCAGATCTGGCCTCGGACACCGGAGGGTTTGGTCACTTTTTCTGAAGTATATGACATCTATTTTCAGTTTATATATAGTAGTGTAACTACTTAAAAAAAAAAAAAAATTTGCAAATCAAAAAATATTGAACAAAATAATTTGATTTGCTTCAAGATTCAGGTACCGACATGTTTTGTGGTTTAAGTCGTCAACTAAATATACTCAGCGTATTAAAAAAAAAACAATATAAGTAAGTACGTGCTTAATTAATTATCATGACTGCAACAATCGAAATTATCTAAACATATTACAATTACCCCTTTTTATGCCGTGGTCAGGTACCGAAAAGCCTTTTTTATCTATAACGACCCATTCCGAATCAGTAGCAAACGATTGCACATTATTATCAAATTTGCGGCTATTACGACCATGAATATTATCACAACCGCTTACCGAGAACGAACGATCATGTTCAAGCTGGTATCCTAACGGTTAAACGTGTAGTTTCTAATCAGAAGTACCAAATGATTTCGTGCCCCTATGTCAGCAGGCGCGGATACAGGGGGGGCTGACACACAAGTTTCGCATGCTACGGAGGCCTACGCAACTATTTGCGGACCGCAAGATATTTAGTGAATAAATAATATATAAATAATATATATTATTATAAATATCTGTACACACAAATAAATGCCCCGACCAGGATCCGAACCTGGGACCTCCTGCTTCGTAGGCAGTGTCAGTATCAACTGGGCTAGGAGGCCGTTTAGTGTTTAGTGAATAAAATTGCCTCCCGAATAGAATCCTGGATCCGCGCCTGGATGGCAGGGTTTCCTTGCGCTATCAAACCCTGGTGCGGAAGAGCATGAAACATGAAGATGTCATTTTTCGCCTACATTTTACGAATATTATTATTTATTTTTTATACCACGACGGCGTGGCATCAAGCATACGTCCCGCCTGATGGTAAGCAGCTACCGTAGCGTATGGACGCCTGCAACTCCAGAGGTGTCACATGCGCGTTGCCGACCCTTCACAAAAAGGAGGATTCACTGTGTTGACGGCTAAAGGATAAAGAGGGTCCTTCGTCATCAACACACTGGGTCCTCTTTGAGCTCTTTGGCAACCTTACTTACCAGCAGGAACACAACACTATGAGTAGGGTGCTATTTGGCTGTGGTTTTCTGTAAGGGTGGTGTGGATTTACGGATCTAGAGAATGTCTGTGAACCCCGGCTCCCGCTCGCGCGAACATTAGCACCCGGCCATTGGCAACCGCGGAAAAAGAGGTAATTCTCAATTTTTCACGACTGGCTGCCAACGGGAGTATTTATTGCACCCATAAAGTCATGGAAGCTCGTAAAGTATTTATTATTCTATTGAATAGTACGATAGACTAATGTGGTACCTTTGAGGTGATTTTTTTTTTTAAATCAAGTCATTATACGGGTGGAAAGATAAGTCGGGCCCTGGAGGGAAACTACCTTAAAACCATGAGATAGCTCAATTCCCTCAAAATAAACATTCTTTTATTTTTCCTAAAAACTAAAACTGCATTCACAGTTTTTTTTTTAATTTTCACTTTTTTCGATACTAATTGTATGAAAATTATTATTATTATTATTATTTATGGGTTCTCTTGTGCCCCAAACTTGGTTGGTATTTAGAGGTTTTTATCCTCGTTGGAAACAGGATCGATTAGCATCAATTGTCATAAAAAATATTTATGGCAATAATTACAAAATAAATACTTTTTTTGAAAACTGTACTCTTTTCCAAAAATTTGTACATACAGTTATGTCCCTTTCAATAAATTAAAGAATGTTTCCTTTCAGTAAATTGAGCTATCTCAACGTTTTAAGGTAGTTTTCCTCCGGGGCCCGACTTATCTTTTCACCCTGTATACCATCGGGTACATAATTGCATACCCAATTTATGTATCAATGAATTCATTCATAAAGTGGGTATGCAATTATGAACCCGATTGTACCTTTTTGAAAGCGGTGGTGGCCTGCCGGTAAGACGTCAGACGACTTTAAATCCGAAAGTCTCGGGTTCAAAACCCGGCTCGTACCACTGAGTTTTTCGGAACTTATGTACGAAATATCATTTGATATTTACCAGCTGCTTTCTATAGCTAGGTTATACGTCTGTTTTCTGTACTAAGTGCCACAGCGCCATCTGTCGAGTCTGGAGTCGAGTTATTCTGTCAGCGTTAAGCGCCGAACAAAGTATTAGAAACTAGGAGTGTCTGATGTGACCGATAGATGACGCTAGTGCTTTAACTGAAATAAGGAAACGCGATTTTGTATGGATATTGTCTATCCATGTCTATATCATCCTTGCCCGAGGTTAAGTTTAGCCATCCAAAGTGACAATGCGCCTAGAATGCTGGGAACAATTCCCTGGGTAACTTTAGGTTTTTTAAGAAGTTTCCTACTTTAATTTGTATTGAATTCGTATTAAATAACACCTTGAATATAAGAAATACAGTAAAAATATTTCGTTTATTTCATATCATATATGCCTTGTTCCTTTAGCCGTCAACACAGTGAATCCTCCTTTTTATAAAGGGTCGGCAACGCGCATGTGACTCCTCTGGAGTTGCAGGCATCCATAGGCCACGGTAGCTGCTTACCATCAGGCGAGCCGTATGCTTGTTTGCCACCGTCGTGGTATAAAAAATATCTTTGGTAAGATAATTTAAACTTCAGCCACTTCTGTATCAAATATTATTTCAATAACCAATCTCCTATTTTCAGTAAACGTCCTTATATTTTCATTACGTCGACATTATTAGTAAAAACAGCTTACTCAATTTATGATATTTAATAAGTGTCCTGATTTTGTGATATCTCCCTCTAATGTTATTAATCAGTCATTTTATTGTTATTAATCTTAAGTATTTGGGAATTTGATTATAGTGCTGTTTTTTTTTTGATGATCATAATATGAACTCTTGTAGATTGTACCTGATATTCATAATGTAATTTATAAACCCATGGATTGATATGAAGTGGATCTAATTCTTCGGTCACAAAGTAAGGCCAAAAGCGAAGGTTATCTAGGGGCCTGTGTCTCGTTCTGACTAAGGAGGTAATAACGTCATCAGACAATCAATATGAGATATGTGACAATTTTGTAACAAGTGCGAGTGAGACACCGCCCCCTACACACAGATAGTCGTATCTCAAAGAACAGATCAGCAGTAAGTAATAAGCCAGACGTTTTTTCATATAGTTGTCTCCTTGGTTATTTATGGTTAACCAAGATGAGTTAGAATGGGACAGATAGTACGACCTTTTTCGGCTGTTAACGAATTGTCTCGATTTAAAACTTAACCATACTGTCAAATTAACCTAGACACAAAATTGTAGCAAAAGACGGTTTCTTGCAAGTTGTCGTGCTATTTCTGAATATTAAGCTGTATAAATTGAATATTCATTATTTATATGTAGGCAGAAATGTCGTGCATAGTTCCATACCGTCGGAGGTGGTTCAAATCAGCGAAGAAGTCCGGAGAAAATACGAGTTTTCATCGGTAAGAAACTTTTGTTTTTATTTCAAAATTTTCAAACACATTATGTAATATAATAGTCTCGGATAACTGCACATGCAGGATACTATAAAATAAGAACCTTTTGCGTAGTTCCAAGTTGATTTTATTGAGATTTATTGGTAAAATTAAATTTTTGTAAGCAACGCTAGTGTTGTAACTAAATGAAATTAATTATGTCGATATTTTATCGATATGAAATATTTATATAGGCAAACACAAAATATTTTTATATTAAATTATTGTTTACATAATTAAGTGTCAATTGTTCTGATTTCCTGAATATAATATATTGCGTCAAAATTGGATTGACGCCGTAGGGCTCAATAATTAGAAGCCGAACAATCATCAAAGGATTTGCTCGAAACATTTAAAAAATGACTGTTTTTTTACTACTTGCAATGGAAAAGTATTGTTGCCAAATGCAATACCTACAATATTTCAGAGGCCTCTTGAGGTAAGTTGAGAAAGCGCTTGTTTAAACCGGTGTTAGACAACGCAATATTTGCAATTTCTTGGCCCCACTTTGTCATATACCCTGTCTCTCTCCGCCCCTCCCTCAACTTTTATTACACGTTGCAATCTGACAGATTGTGCCGTTTCTGTAGAAATGGCAATATTTTATATCGGTTTTATTTATTTTGCGACCACAGATAATCTCCTATGAGGTAGTGCCACACGTAGGAACACGATGCCGACCGCCGCGCTCGGTCGACCGTCTACAATTCTGGATGCTTCAGCGCAGCGGACGGCAGAGTAGTACGACGCTATAAGATAGAACGAGACGAAATTGATATGACCTTGGTTTCATATACCTATCTGAGTTAACGCAATAAATCATACTTTGACACACTTAAGGGAATCGAAATCATGAAATTGGGCAAAAAGCAATGTCTTATAGCACAAGTATAAGAAACCCAGACTTTCCAACCCAGAGAGGAAACTAGGCCTTATTAGGATTACGCCCGGTTTCCTCACGATGTTTTAAAAAAATTGAGAAAATATATCGTATTTTTTTTACGAAAATTGTGTTGAAGAAAGTTATCTCCAAAAACCTTCTTTCATAGGCAGATACAAGTTTTTGATTTTTTTTTTTTCGATAGTAGGTACGGAACCCTCTATAATGCGTGGTTCGACACGCACTTGTTAATTTTTTATAACATTGGAATACCTGTTACGGATATCAACAGTAAATATCGATGTCGATATTTAGTAGAAAATTATCATTCACTGCACTAATTCTCGTCACGAAGTCATGAAAGGCTGAGACAATGACAGCTGAAGACCTGTCAAATAGCATGGTGTCTATCTTTTTCTTACTGATAAGTACATTAGTTAGAGCAGATCGGGAATATAGAAAAGTTCAATTTATAATTTCAGATCTGCTTTTCTCTGATATCTGTGCCCCTACATTATGCTCTTTGTCGGACCGTTTTAACTACTTTTTACTGTCACCTATGACCGACTTTACTCGGTAATAAGGTTCAACTGGAAAAAGTGTAAGAATTAAATCCACTTGATATAAATCCATGCTTTAACTATACCTCACTCGTTCACCGGGTTGGTGTATTTAGGTGTGGTTTTTAAAAAGAAACCACAGTGATATAATTTATTTACTAGTATATTTATCAACTGACTAAAACAGCATAACATAAACATAAATAATTTTTATTGCACACCTCAAAATAAAAAAAACCGGCGCGAGTCGGACTCGCGCACCGAGGGTTCCGTACAAACCTGAAGGTATATAGGGGTAGTAACTTTAAAATTCTTAAAATTATTTTTATTTTATGATGTAACGAAAAATTTACTGTTTTCGCAATTTTTCCTTTATCTGTGCTATAAGACGTTGCTTCTTACCAAATTTCAAGATTCTGAGTTCACGGGAAGTCAGTGTAGGTTTTGATTCCCTTGCTAGTTTCGAAAATTTGCGAAAATTTGCGGCATAAACGCCTGTATCTTTTGATTGCGTTGGCTTAGAAGTTTGATTTTTTCACAGCTCCAAGGGACAATAGACCTGAGTATTTGGTATAAATTTCAGCTTGATACCTCCACATGTTCCTGAGAAAAAGGGTCTTGATAGACGGGCGGACGGACGGACGGACGGACGGACGGATGGATGGACGGTTGGATGGACGGACGAACGGACGGACGGACGACAAAGTGATTTTTCCGTTTTTTTCTTTCGAGGTACGGAACCCTAAAAACACACAAAATACAAAGCAGAGGTAAAATATCGGCGGTCTTATCGCTACAAAAGCGATCTCTTCCAGACAACCTTTGGGAAGCAGAAACCATTGAAAATTATCAGAAATACGTAGGTGTTGGAAATGCGAATCAACTAAATATTAATAAACTTACCCTTAAGTCTATTGTCAGCATTTTCGTTTACCTTTATTCAGCGAAATATAAGCGAAAAGTAAGTGAGTGTGGTTATGTTTGAACTTGAATTAGGTCACAGAGTATAATGAATTCGGAAACAAATAGACATTCTACCCGCATCCGAGCCTACAGCGGGGGCGTTTCGCTGACTCCACAGAACTCAGTTGACGCACGGACCCTTGTTTGGAACCCTCCTTTCCCTTGTGCTGTCTTCGCATTTACATTTTCCTGATTTCTTTGAAAATATTCGCTAGAAATGTGTCGGGGCTCGACTATTTGATTTCAATAAGCTTGTATATACAATGTGCTACGAGGAACCAAAAGACTTTAACCACTCGTTTCTGAGGGCATAGGAAAGAAAAGACATTATATCTACGATTTTATGTCAAACTCGTCAAAATATATTTAAATGGTTTTTTTACTTTTTGTATGTTTTTGTACAAAAAAGAATGTTTTGTTAAAAAAAAATTGTTATTAGGGTTCCGTAGTCAACTAGGAACCCTTATAATTTCGCCATGTCTGCCCGTCCGTCCGTCCGTCCGCGGATAATCTCAGTGACCGTTAGCACTAGAAAGCTGAAATTTGGTACTAATATGTATATCAATCACGCCGACAAAGTGGTAAAATAAAAAGTGGAAAAAATGTATTATTAGGGTACCTCCCCTACACGTAAAGTAGGGAGTGATTTTTTTTTTTCATTTCAATCCTAACGTGTGTTACATTGTTGGATAGGTATTTAAAAATTAATAGGGGTTTACTAAAATCATTTTTTGATAATGTAAATATTTTCGGAAATAAACGCTCCAGAAGTAAAAAAAAATGTGTCCCCCCCCTCTAACTTTTGAACCATAAGTTTTGAAAATATGAAAAAAACCTCAAAAGTAGAACTTTATAAATACTTTCTAGGAAAATTATTTTGAACTTAATAGGTTAAACAGTTTTTGAAAAAAATTTACAAAATTATTTCTGAACTAAGTTTGTAATTTAACCGTATAAGCAGGTGTTTATTGTACCTGTAATTTTTATAAAATCACAATGAAATGACGTGCTTTCAAATAAAGTAAAAACGGTGAAAATCGGTTCACGTAATAAAGAATTATCCCATAAAAATCATCTTCCATACTTTAAGCTCGCGCGCAATAGTTTACTTAATTTGCCGATAGATGTCGCTGTACGTGGAACGCTCATATCATATCCTACATGGCGGTATTATTTTACTCTTAAGTGGGGACACTTATTGTGACGGACGGAAAACTACGGAACCCTACACTGAGCGTGGCCCGACACGCTCTTGGCCGGTTTTTTTTAAATTGGTGTTTTAAACCAGGCAAATTCCCGAAAAGTTTATTAAGTTAGGACACTTCGACGAATATTGATTTGGCATATTAATATGCCAAATAAAATTATGCGAAACGATATTATGCCATCTGATGATTCCGCCAAATGAAACTATGGGAGCTATTATTATGGCAAACAAGCAAACAGGAGGGCGATTTTTGAGATTCGAGCGCTCGAATATGACATTTAAAACGCTGAATAAAACGAAGAAATTATGTTTTAAAAATAACAGCCATAGAAATTTAAAATCATGATGGTATTAATTTCTTGCCTAAATAATGACGGCAAACTTTTGTATGCGATTATACTCGTGGTTAAATTCTTTGAATTCGAGCGCTCGATTGTCAAAAATCGGCCCCTAGACCACCTGATAGTAAGCATCTAGCGTAGTCAAGCCACCCGGTGCCACATACGCATTGCCGAACTTTTTAGAAAGGAGTGTTTACTGTGTTATCAGCTAAAGGGATAAAGAAGTCCCTCGACGTCAACACACTGCCTACTCTTTGATTTTTACTCTTCAATTAGTGAAATATCTCCTTTGCTATGCCCGGCGCCCTTCCATGTGTTTTTAACCTGTAGGTACCCGAGAATGTTTATACCACGACGGTGGCAAACAAGCATACGGCCCGCCTGATGGTAGTCAGCTACCGTAACCTATGGACGCCTGCAACTCCAAAGGAGTCACTGTGTTGACTACTAAAAGAACAAGAAGGTCCCTCATCGTCAACACACTGGGTCCTCTTTGAGCTCTTTGGCAACCTTACTCACCAGTAGGAACACAACACTATGAGTAGGGTCTAGTGCTATTTGACGAGTTGTGACGAGTAGTGTTATTTTTGTCTAGTGATTTTTGATGTACGATACAAACCAGAATATTCAAAAGATATCGATTCCAGCGAGGCAAGTCCGTTCTTCAATTAATTATGTAAGGAGCAATATAAACGGCCCTTCGAGTTTGGTCCACATGCTCAATATTAAATATCGAAAATATTAATACGTAATATATTATTTATTACATTCGATAATTTTCTACCTTCATTATACATGCTGCGAGGTCCAGATGGGACAGTGATCACATCCAGGGATCACGTGTACCTACATAAGTAGATATTAAACGAAAACTGAATTTATATGATTTCAAGCTCACATGGTCATTCACATTATAAATATTATTAGAAACGGGATATTTACCATGTATATTTGTGTTTATGAGCACCCGATATTTCGGCGCAGTTGCATGCAGTAACTAACGTACGTTACGTAATACGTTAGTTACTCCGTGGTGATGGTGCATGCAACTGCGCCGAAATATCGGGTGCTCATAAACACATTTACATGGTAAATATCCCGTTTCATATAATATTTATAATGAAAACTAAGTTTTCGATATATGTTAATAAATGAATATAAATAAAAAAGCCTTTTATTATTTCCCAACACAATACAAGAAATGAATAAGTACAATAAATAATTAAACTAAGGAGAAAAATATTAAAGTCTATGCAACGAATTCTATATGAAAGAAACATGAATAGGTTAATCAATTTTTTTTCATTCAATCAATTAAACTTGGATAACTTTACAATTTAAAGTAGACTTAGCTAGATAATAAGTGTACGATAGCAAAATAGTGATGAGAACCCCTTTATAGGGTAAAGGCCTCCTCCAAGGTTTTCCAGAGCTCTCTGTCTGATGCAGTCGTGATCCAGCCAGGGCCCGCTACTGCCTGCCGGGTTTTTTTTTAGTAAATCTTGTTTGAGTCAGTCTATAGGAGGTATAGACTACATTGCTCGAAAGTTTGGTTGCATATGAGAAGTCATCCATTAATTTACCCGTTTTTAGGGTTCCGTAGCCAAAATGGCAAAAAACATAGTTTAACTTAATTAAGGAACCCTTATAGTTTCGTCATGTCCTTCTGTCCGTCCGTATGTCACAGCCATTTCACTCGAAAACTATAGGATGTAACTTAATAAAATTTAAACGTAAGGTGTGGTTTGTATGCAGCTACTTAGTTTAGTAGTAAAATTGCTGAAAAAAATATACCCCAAGTAACACAGGAAGCATTATAACATATGAATAGTTAACTTATTTCGAACTTAAGGACCGTATAAACTCTTATATACGTTCACCGAGCAACTTGTCGCATTATATGATGCTTTGAGCTGTATAACGGTTGTATAATGGTATATCTAAGTGCTTTTGTAAAGCCTTTAGCTTTAGTGTAGCAAAGCACAACGCAACTGTACAGCTTTCAGCTGTTTAAAAGCACTTAAGTGCTTTAGGTTCTACAATAGCATTATATAATGCTTTACGCTGTATAACGATTATATAATGGCATATGTAAATGCTTTTGTTATGCCATTAGTTAAAGTGCAGCGAACCAAAATGCAACTGTACAGCATTCAGCTGTACAGTTGCGTTTTGGTTTGCTACACTAATGCTACGGTGTGGTTTAGTGCCTTAGGTTCTACAATAGCATAAATAAATGCTTAATGCTGTTTAAGAGCATGAATATTAGCTATTATAATACCACGTAAATTCGTTATACAGCTTTCAGCTATTTTTAATGCCTTAGGGTGTACAATAGCTTTTTTAAAGTAGGTAATACATTCCTAACGCTGTGATAGGCAGACACTCATATGGGCACGTCTGTGCATATTGAGTGATCAGCACATCGATTAGATCTTGCGCCTCCACTTGATAAGGGATTTCCTCTCCTAAACACGTATTGGAATTATATATATAGCGTAAGAAACTTAGACATAAGGAAAGAGATTGTACGTACGTCCTACAACATTAAACACGTGGAAACCAAGAGTCCGAGTTTCTTCACCAACCCCCCATCCCGGCGCTCTGCCTACTTCATGGCGACCGTGACAGGACAGGTGGTCGTGGAGTGTCAAGGGTCCGTGGACATCAGTAAGTTAAATTTTGAAATCTGATTGACTACTGAAGCAAGCTGCTTAATCTGTAGTTTGGAAATGGGAGGTCAGCAGTCCAAGGACAATGTCATCGTGACCGCGCCTAATAATAATACCGCATCTCTGGCGTCGTCGGCGAGCTGGGAGTTGACGGAGGTGCTAATGATTGCCGTTGTGGTATATATGACTGCATACGCTTTATCCCGGGTGTGCGAGCGACTGAGGGCCCATCTGTACAGCAGCTGGGAGCAACAAGCGGCACGACGAGCCATTAGGGGTGAAGATGTTTGATTGGCTGTGTGGGCGTGTTTTTAGTTATTATTTTTATTAGTGTTATGACTGTGTTATTTTTATTATTGTGTATATTTTATGGCTAGCCTTGTCAGTTTATTAGATGAGTTACGGGTTTTAAGAGACAGTATCCTTAAATTAAGTAAGGTTGCACGTCGGACTGGGCAGGGTAACAACAAGTTATTGTTAGCGCGGAATATTAAAACTAAGTTTGATCTATTAATTGAGGAGATATGTAAAAAAGATGTTGCAGCTGTGGATCTCGATATTGCTTTGAAGACTGCAGAAGATTTTGAGTGTTTATTTCTGGGAGTTCAGAGGCTAGTCACCTCGGAAGTAATATCAAAAATGGCGGATTTTGATTTAAAGACGGCTCTTTCGCTATTGCCTGTGGTAGATGTGGAGGAAGGTCAAATTAACCAATTAATCGATGGATTGCAATTTTATAGTAGTACATTGAAGGAAAAAGATCATCCCGTTTTAATAAATTTTGTTGTAAAAACGCGGTTGTCGAGTAAAGCGAAATTAAAGATTAAAAATGAGTACTCGACCGTGCCGGATTTGGTTGGCGATATTAGGAAGTACTTGTTACCTGAAAAATCATATACTGCCATCCTGTCGCAGCTACAAAGGTGTACGCAGGGAAATAGGAGTATAGAAGTTTTCGGGAGTGAAATAGAGCAGTTATTTACTAATTTAACTATAGCTCAGGCAGATGGGAATTCGGTAGCGCACGATATTCCTAGGCCGATAAATGAAAAAACTGCAATTAGGCGTTTTGCGGAAGGCTTAAACAGTGACAGGATAGGGATAATTATAGCGTCCCGGGCTATTGAGTCGATTAGGGAAGCGATAACGGTAGCGCTGGATGAATCAGAGGTGATCCAAAAACCGGCGGCAAATTGTTTACACTTCTCCAGGCGGTTTTACAATCAAAATAGGGGTTATTCGGGTAATAATTATAGGGCGCGTTACGGTCACCGACCGGCGTATGTCAATAATAGCAACTATAAACATAATTCCGCACACCTCAGCTATAGTCGCAATACGGCTGGGCAAGGTCGGGGTCGGATAAATTTCCCGAGTCAGCGCGGAGCGGGCAATTTTGCTGAGTCGAACGCACGGAATGTCAATGTTGTTCAATCAACAGATGTAGCGAGTGACTCAGATAATCTTCATAACGAAACAGAGTTTTTTCGAGACTAACGGTGGATGTGTGGAAATATTGTCTTATGGGGCGAATAATCATGTAATTGTAAATTGTTTAGATAAGGAATTATCGTTACTGGTGGATACCGGGGCTAATGTGTCGATAATAAAATATAGTAGTATTGAGGGTTTTGGCTTACATATAATTCCGAATAGGTTAAGAATAAGAGGTGTATGTGGGAATTTGGTTTCCTTGGGATATGTGGAGTTAGAGTTGTTAGTAAGGAGTTATAGATTTTGTCATAGGTTTCATGTGTTTGTGGACTTAAGTGTAAGAACGACGGTATTTTAGGTGAGGATTTTTTAATAAGGCATAAGTGTAATATTAATTATGAGGAACGTATTTTGAGCATGCAGCATATGTCGGGTATTAAATTGTCGTGTGGGTTAGGGCTAGGAACGGTACGCTCAATAGTTATTCCTAGCAGGTGTGAGATGGTTAAGTGGGTTTCGACGGATATGCAAGGGGAATGTGTTATTCCTTCGCAGGAAATTACTCCTGGTGTTTTTGTAGCCGGCTCAGTGGTGTCGGTCGAGAATGGGAGAATTCCAGTTCGGTTTTTGAATACACGGGATAGTGAGGTAGAGTTGAGTAGTTATTGTCCAAAGGTCGGTAGGTTGATGGATTATTTTGTGTGTTCTTTTGACTCACAGGAATCAAAGACAGTGAGCAGGGTTAAAGAACTTTTTGGGTTATTAAAACTTCGGTCTTACCTCGATGACGACAGTAGCGGAACATTGGAAAGAGTTTGTGCAAAGTATGCAGATATTTTTCACATGCCGGGGGATAAATTGTCAGTTTCCAATTTGTTCGATTATGAAATTAAATTGAAGAATGATGCTTCTCCTGTGTATGTTAAGCCATATAGGATTCCATTTGCACAGAAAAAGGAGGTGGAAAAACAAGTTGCGAAGTTATTGGATGAGGATATTATCGAGGAGTGTACAAGTGAATGGTCTTCCCCTCTATTGCTGTTACCGAAGAAGTTAGACAGTAGTGGTGAAAAGAAGTGGCGGATTGTCATTGATTATAGATTGTTAAATAAGAAAATAGTCGATGAGAAGTTTCCTTTACCGAACATGCAGGAGATTTTGGATTCGTTGTCGGGTTGTGTTTATTTTTCACACTTGGATTTAAGCTCGGGGTATTATCAAATGAGTTTGTCGCCAGATTGCAGAAAGTTCACGGCTTTTACAACAGATAAACAATATATGCTTAAAAGACTTCCCATGGGGTTGCGAAGTAGTCCTAGTGCATTTTCCAGGCTTATGGCTGTAGCGTTGTCAGGATTAACTTACGACGCGTGTTTTTTGTATTTAGATGACGTAATTGTTTTCGGGAAAAGTCTGCGTGAGCATAACGCTAACTTAGTTAAGGTTTTTGAGAGGTTTAGGGAAGTAAATTTAAAGCTAAATCCGTGTAAGTGTGTTTTCCTCAAAAAGGAGTTAAATTATTTAGGGCATGTAATAACACCTAGCGGGGTCCTGCCGGATAGTAGTAAAATTGAGGTGGTAAAAAAGTTCCCGGTGCCTAAAAATGCGGATGAGGTGCGGCGGTTTGTAGCTTTTGCTAATTTTTATAGAAGGTTCATTAGAAATTTCGGAGAGGTTGCGTATCCTTTAAACCGGTTGTGTAAAAAAGATGCTGAATTTGAGTGGTCAGTAGAGTGTGATAAGGCGTTTCAGAAATTAAAGACTTTGTTGGCATCTCCCCCCGTTTTGGATTATCCAGATATCAACCGCGAAAGCTGAAGACGCCAGTTCGAATCTGGCCTCGGACACCGGAGGGTTTGGTCACTTTTTCTGAAGTATATGACATCTAATTTCAGTTATCCAGATATGTCAGATGAGAATGTGTTTCGTCTTCAAACGGATGCGTCGGGGGTAGCAATAGGGGCGATATTGTCGAATGGGAATAACAAGCCGGTAGCTTTCGCAAGTAGGCAGTTGAACAAGTCAGAAATTAATTATCCTACTATCCATAAGGAGCTATTGAGCATTGTATGGTCAATTAGGCATTTTCGTCCTTATTTGCACGGTAGGTTTAAAATTTTAACAGACCATAAACCTTTGGTACATTTATTTAGCATGACGGACCCAAGTAGTAGGTTGACGAAGTTTAGGTTAACTTTGGAGGAGTATGATTTTGAGATTGAATACATTAAGGGCTCAGAAAATGTTACAGCAGATGCCTTATCGAGGATCATCATAACATCGGATGAGTTGAAATCTTTGAATTCGGCGTTCGTTGGGGTAGTGACGCGTTCAATGACTCGAGGAGCGAACGTGTCGGACGGAATACGGGACTCAGGTGGTACGTCGTTAGAGCTGTGTCAGCCTAGGGTGGTAGATATCATAAAAGGGGCGGAAGGAGATACGGAATTAAAGATATGCTCCAGTAAGGAATTTAGGCAGGTGTCACAATTGAGTAAGGCATCGAAGAGAACCGATACCAGTTCTACTTCAGATAATGTTGTTTATAGGAACTCTACACTTTGCATAAACCAGGATTCTCTATTAACGAAGGCACGCATAGACGTATCGTTACGGGACTTGGTTGCACTGTGCAAAAATTTGAATTTAGTAGAGTTAGTGCTAATAAAAAATGACCTTAATAAAAAATATGTAAAAGTATTAACAGAAGTCTTCCGCGCGGGACAAGGAAAGTTACCAAGGTTATGTATAATACAAGGGAAGACTAGAGTAACCGATCGGGAGATGATTCGAGTCATTCTCAATGACTACCATATGTTACCGACTAGTGGGCACGCTGGTGGTACGAGGATGGTTAACAGTATAAAAAAAAGTACTATTGGCAGAACATGCGTAAAGATATAGACGACTATGTGAAACGGTGTAAGGACTGTCAAAAACAAAAGTTTAGTAACAGGAATACGCGAGATCATATGGTAATAACCACCACAGCTACAACATCTTTTGAGAAAGTATATTTGGACATAGTCGGACCACTGGATGTCGATGACGCAGGGCATAAGTATATTTTGACTTTGCAATGTGAACTGTCGAAATATGTAGAGGCATATCCATTAGAAAATAAGGAGGCTCAGACTGTAGCTAGGGCATTTGTTGAGAATTTTGTTTTGAGGTTTGGGATTCCCCAAACTATAGCAACAGATTGTGGGACTGAATTCATAAATTCCACTTTGAGTGAGGTTTGTAAATTGTTGAAAGTTGAGAAAGTAAATTCGACACCATATCATCATGAAAGTATAGGTTCATTAGAGAATTGGCATAAACATTTAGGCAGTTATCTAAGAATACAAACCAAGAATTTGTCATCAAATTGGAGCTCATGGGTACAGTACTGGTGCTTTGCTTACAATACTTCGGTAAATACAAGTACAAAATATTCACCCTACGAATTAGTGTTCGGGAAACCTTGTAACGTACCAAACAATCTTGTCAGCAGAGTAGAACCACTGTATGTATATAATAATTATCCGTTAGAACTAAAATATAGACTGCAAAGAGCACATTTGGATGCCAGAGACAATTTGATACAGTGCAAAAATATAAGGAAATTAAAATATGACTGTAAATCTAATGTTGTCGATTTTAAGATAGGAGAATTAGTATTGCTTAAGAATGAATGTTACAGTAAATTGAATGATTTGTATTTAGGGCCGTATAAAATAAAAGATATCCAAGGATCAAATTTAAAATTAAGTAAAGATGGTAAAGATTACTTAGTACATAAGAATAGAGTTAAGTTATTTTACAAATAGTGTTCTCTTTCAGGGGGAGGAAACCCCTACCTTTTCAGGGGAGGTGTGATAGGCAGACACTCATATGGGCACGTCTGTGCATATTGAGTGATCAGCACATCGATTAGATCTTGCGCCTCCACTTGATAAGGGATTTCCTCTCCTAAACACGTATTGGAATTATATATATAGCGTAAGAAACTTAGACATAAGGAAAGAGATTGTACGTACGTCCTACAACATTAAACACGTGGAAACCAAGAGTCCGAGTTTCTTCACCAACCCCCCATCCCGGCGCTCTGCCTACTTCAAATAGCTATAATATAAACTATTATAAAGCCAAGTAATTTACTATAAGGGGCTGTTCATAAATTACGTCATTTCAAATGGGGGGGGGGTCTGGACATCGGATGATGGTAGCATGACGTAGGAGGGGGGGGGGGGGGTCATTCCGAAGATCACATTATCTCTCGCATCTTTAGTAAGTGCTTCAATGTGTAAAAAAAGGAAAAAAAAACTTTTCTAAAAAATATTATCTACTAAATAGTTTTTTATTTTACAATTAAGCTAAAAACGCATTTTTTTTAATGACGTCACTTTATATTGCAGGGGGAGGGTTGGATTATTTAAGGGGGGGGGGGGGTAAAAATAAATAATAAATAAATATTATGGGATCTTACACAAATCAACCTAGTCCCACAGTAAGCTCAAGAGGAACCCTAATATCTACATTACGTATATGTAAGATTCTTTACACCATTCGAATATCGATAAAAGTGTTTTTTTACACCATATCAAGCTCAAAGAAGAAGCCTCCTTTTTGTAAAGGGTCGGCAACGCGCATGTGACTCCTTTGGAGTTGCAGGCGTCCATAGGTTACGGTAGCTGCTTACCATCAGGCGGGCCGTATGTTGGAATATCGACTCAAAACTGGTCAAATATCGATAAAAAACGTGAGACCAAAAAATAATATGTATTATTACGGAAACAAAAACAGTAGGCGACAAACTATGAACTACATTACACATCGTTTGGCACTACTTTCCCCCAACATAAACTTTTGTATGATTTCTCTTAATATTGTATAGTATTTGTATAGTTTCTCATAATATTGCATCAAACCCAGATCTCTAGGACTTGTTTTCTTGAAATGGTTTTCTTTTTCCTCCACCACTTTAAAGCTGCCAGATGTCCAGATCTAGAAATAAGCATAGTATACCAAACTGACGAGAGGGGTTTGGTTGCTCTCATTATTGAGTCATATCTGACGTGGCTAGCTCTCCGTCTATATAGACCAACGCCATTTTGTAAATAATTTATAACCTAAAAATAAAATCATGCGAACCTATTTATACAAGGAAAATGCCTATATAATAATGAAATAACTTAATTTAAGACTGCTCAACCAACACTATTATGTTAATAATGCAAAACTAGTTCTATACGAGGATTACACAATTGTTTTGTTTATTTGACGCATATCTTTTTATAATATATTATAGCAAAACCACAATAAATCAAAGGCGCGTGAAAATTTTCAATGAAACTTATATACACATTTACAGTAAACTACATTGCGCAGTGATATAATAACGTAAAAGAGTCAAAAACTTTTATACATTTTGTTACGCAAACAAATATGACGTGTCACTCATTCAGTTTTTTGTACCGTCTTCGTCCATTTTATATTGCGAGACAAAGTAGTTAAATCACAACGTTCATTGTATTATAAAATTTGTTCCGTCGGCATTAGAGACATTTTTGCATTGACGTAAGGTTTATTTTACTACACTCTTATGCTAGTATAGTACTTTTGTATTGCGATTGGCAACTTAATCGAGAGTACTTATGGTTCTTTACTGCGATTAGCAGCTTTTTTGGCCGTATTTATGCTTCTTTAATGCGGTTGGCAACTTATGAGAGCGTACTAATGCATCTTTAATGCGATTGGCACTTTCCATGACAACGATAATGCTAATAGCGCAGACATAATGCGCCTGTAATGCTATTAAATGACCTGTATAGGATCTCAAGCTGGGTAATTTGTGCCCATTTAAGACCTATGTCAGAACTATAAACGTTTATAATACTACTATAAAACGAACTCAAAATGCTAAAAGCATACAGATATGCTGTAAGATGGCCGTTATACTGCTTTGATGTGTTACTTGGGACATGTACTTCATACATGTAACTAATTGTCAAAATTGATTTTTTACTAAAAATCAACATATTGCACATCAATAGGTCTATAAAAATAACATTGAGGTTTGTTTAAACATTTTTTGAAAAGTAAATATTTTCAGAAATAATCATCCGAAAGTCCAAAAAATATGAAAACATTTGATGATGTTGAGATACATCTTTGAATATTCTTTCAACGAGAATTGTTTTAAGTATTAACGGTTTAAGCGTTTGTGAGTTATCTCCAAAAAACCTCTTTCATAGGCAGATAAAACTTTTTAAGTATGATTTTTCCTTATTGGAGGATCCAGGTTGTGATATCACAGCGACCACATGGTAAATGTTTTTTTTTGACGAGCAGTGATAATACGAGTGAGTACCACTAAATGTCATTATCGTATAGTTTGGGTTCTGCTCTGAAGAACTGTTTGATATGATGCCCACGGCAGCTTTTTATCACCGCACCGCTCGCCGCCGGCAGGGTGTTCATCCTCACACCCTGGAGCCCAAAGAGTCGCGCACAGTACGGTTCAAGAGGAATTTCCTCCCACGAACGCTGCGGCTGTGGAATGAACTCCCTGTGCCGAGGTTTTCCCAGCGGGCTACAGTATGAGGTTCTTCAAAAAAGGAGTGAATAGGTACCTAAAGGGTAGGCAACGCGCATGTGAATCCTCTGGGGTTGCAGGCGTCCATAGGCTACGGTAACTGCTTACCATCAGGTGGACCGTATGCTTGTTTGCCACCGTCGTAGTATTTAAAAAAAAAAAAAAAGTTTAAAAAAGTGAACGAATTCCGAGCGCAAAAAAACAGACGCGTCAATAGAAGTTGTCGTTTTAATTGTCAAATTGACTGAAAATGGTTGTTTTTGTACGTTTCTTTTAATGCTAATGGCTATAGGAATCGGTTTTCAAAAGTCAAAATATTTCCTAGCTAAGGGTTAAACTGAGTTTTGTAAATTTATTTTCAACACACTTGCTCGTAGCGAGGTTTTTATTCAGTACATCGATTTTAGGCTTACAATCCTTGATTTTAACCAGGGACTGTTTTCGTTACGGTACAAGCGGTACGGTAGCGCTATAGAATTTTGATACCTTTATGTTATAAAGGTAGAACTATATCGGTTGAAATATAATGGTACGCTACTGGTATAAAATTACGATATTGCTATTTGTCTATATGGTACTTATACCGTTATTATAACGATATCCAACCGGTATTATTTTGGTATAGTAATTTTAGATCGTAGCTTGTACGGTGCGGGCGGCGATAATGGAACTGTGCAGGGCACGGAGCTCGTAGAGTCGGCAGCTAGCGCATACTTTAACCTCAATCTATACCTTTATGAAAACGGTTGAGGTATCGAAAAAATAACGGTACCGATATATTTCGATACAGAAAAATATCGGTTGCGCTACCGAAATCATACTGAAACAAACGGTATGACGTCATATCGTTTTGAAACGGTACCTGTATATTTCCGATATGCACTCCCTGGTGTAAATACTGTATTTTATTCAGTTATAGAACTAGTGCGGTAATGAAGTAACCCGATCAAGTTACGTTTATACCTAAATACGAAGGTTTATTATTTATTCGGGTATTTTTATCATCCCCCTTTTCAAGTATTTACCTACCAAAGATTCATGTTCCTCAATACCCCATAAATTAGTCGACAGTACCCTACAGAACTTTTGTATAGGCCTTCGGGGAATTAGAACTGATCTCATAAGATAACCAATCAAAGTAAGCGGGATTTGATTGCTTTAGGGCTGATTGGTTTCATTACAATGGATGAGGAGGGATAGTTTCATATTTTGTGTTTAGTTAGAAAAATTCTATGAATATACAGCCTTGGCCAGAAGTGTTGAGCATAGCAGTTTTTTGTTTACAGTTTTGATGTTAAGTATTATTTCCCAATTATAACAATGTACGGTGACGTATAATGTTATATTTTATTTATATATCTAGAAAATTTCACTTTATAACAATATCAAGGTACCTATAAAACATGAAAACTTAAGGTCACAAAAATGCGACTTTAGGTAGGTGCGACAAATTGCAAATATTCTATGCAGTTACTACTAACTTCAACAAAACATGCCTGTTCAGTTTGAATTAATTGATAAAATAACTTCAAAAAAGATAGAAACGCTGGACTAAAGTTTCGAGTTTTGTATGAAAATCGCAAGGGTGCTCAACACTTCTGGCCAAGGCTGTAAGTATTGGTCTCCCAAATAGGGATGCGAAAGAATAATCTATTACTGAATTAAAAGAAAACTATATGTTTGAGTATTCGGACCCGGGTATGTCCTTAAACTACGTCCAAAATAGAGGTATGGGTACTGCTAATGTCATCTCGCTATGTGTGGTAGGGCACAGCACAGCGAATGTCATCTCGCTCAAATCTGGAGCAGAGCTCGACTGGGGAAGTGACTCCACCTTACAGAAAACCACAGCCAAATAGTGCTAGACCCTACTCATAGTGTTGTGTTCCTGCACGTGAGTAAGGTTGCCAAAGAGCTCAAATAGGACCCAGTGTATTGACCCCCTTGTTCCTTTAGCCGTCAACACAGTGAATCCTCCTATTTATAAAAGGTCGGCACCGCGCATGTGACACCTCTGGAATTGCACGCGTTCATAGGCTACGGTAGCTGCTTACTATCAGGCGGGCCGTATGCTTGTTTGCCACCGTCGTGGTATAAAAAGTATTATCATGCTAAGGGTAAAGGTAAAACCGGTCAAGTGCGTGTCGGACCACGCATAATGGAGGGTTCCGTACCTTCAATGGAATAAGAAAGAAACTAATACCAAAAGGTCGTATCTGATGCCATGGAAGAAGTTTTTTGGAGATAACTCAAAAATGGCTAAACCGATAATGTTCAAAACAATTTTCGTAGAAAGTATGTGATAAGGCACATCTCAATTTTTATCATATTTTTTGGACTCACGGTTCAAAAGTACAGGGGGGGGTGACACCATATTTCTGACTTTCGAAGCGATTATTTCAGAAAATATTCACTTAAGTAATCACAAAATGATCAAAGAAACCTCAATGTTATTTTTAAAGACCTATCGATTTATGTGCCACATTGTTGATATTTCGTTATAAATTTTTTTTTTAATTTAGTTTCATTTATGGCGCGCCCCCCTAAAAATATTTTTTCTGCAATTTAAGTACATAACTAAGTAGCGGCATACAAAATACACCTTATGTTTAAATCTTATTCAGATACGTCTTATAGTCTCCGAGTAAAATGGCTGTGACATACGGACGGTAGGACAGACGGACATGACGAAACTATAAGGGTTCCGTTTTTGTCATTTTGGCTACGGAACTCTAAAAATTACCTCCTTACACATTCAATGCGGGGTGGGGGCGTGGGGTGATTTTGTTTTTTGCCTTAACCCTAATAGGGTGTAAGAGTAGAGGTATTTTAATAATTTTTGATAAAATCAATACTTTCAGAATACGATGCAAAAGTCCAAAAAAATGTGTTGTCGTCGTCGTCCTCCCGATGCAGTTTCGGTACCTACTGATTTCACTGGTCATCGTTGCGGACAACTAAAGAGACGTCTAGAATGTTATAGATCCGTCTAATGTTAGTTAATAATATCTTATTAACATACACTATGTAACTTGAGTAGGTACAAACCGCAAGTTTGAAACGTTATAATGCCTTTATAAACATTATTATGAGGCACATCCACGCTTGAGATGTCAGCATAAAGATATACGTATGTTGAAACGTAGATTCTACTCCTCAAACTATAAAACTTTTGTTCCACCATTTTTTTGTAATTTTTTAGTTGTCCCTTTTTCATCTTCTTCTTCTAAATATATAAAAGAAGAAACTGACTGACTGACTGACTGATTGACTGACTGGCTGACTGACTGACTGACTGACTGACTGACTGACATAATGACATATACGGATTTTTCAAAATTCACCCCCTAAGGGGGTAAAATTGGGGTCCAAAGTTTGTATGGCGAATCAAGATTTGTTAGATTATTTTATTCGAAACTTCACAGGAGTATTCCTAACAATAAATGAGTAAATACGTGTTTCAGGTTTTTTGAAAATTCAACCCCTAAATGGGGCAAATGTGGTCACAAAGTCTGATAATCAACATGGGTATCGTATTCTTTTTGAGTACTTATAGTACGCGGGCGAAGCCGCGGGAAAAGGCTAGTACAAAATAAATAGTATTATCAACGTACGTTAAAATCCGTCCAATTGAAATTGCTTGTCAGTCTTGTCACCCTAAAGACATAATCAATTTCGCAATCCATTGCGTATTTGAATAAACTTTAAAGTGTACTAAAAATCAAACCACCAGTTAATTTTTAAAGTCGCTGAACAAACGTTGTCTATTTTGATGAGTAGAATCTACGATTAAATTTTTTGCTCGTACTACAGGCCACACACGGTATAATTCAGCTCAAGTGTGGGTTACTACTAATACATCTTAGTCGCTGCATTTTACTTAGGTATTTATTTACAACTTACAACATCAAATAGTAAATCGCGCGTCTCTTGTAAAATAATTTCACATCAAAGGCAAAGGGCTCGATCAAACCGCATCATGAATACAGATTACATAGACCCGCGTTTCTTCTTGATTGCATTGGACGTATCGAAATTATATTGAAAACATATTGATTCTTACAGATATAGGCGTCGTACTGATATAGTGCATAATGTATTTCCATCGGGAAAACTCAGATTCCAATAGGAATACGACTTGACCCGAAGTGTCAATCAATTATTGTATAAAAAAGTGACATTTTCGATTAATGAAGATATTAATGGATATGAAAATGTCACTCATCAACCGAATTCAAGATTTCGAAGGAGGAGGTTATCGATTCGTCGGGATCTTTGTTTTTGCTATATTTTTTTTTATGTATGTTCACCGATTATTCGAAGACGGCTGGACAGATTTGAAAAATTCTTTTTTCGTTTGAAAGAGTATACTTCACAGTTGGTCCTATTGTCAGGTCAGGATCTGATGATGGGATCCTGGAGAAATCGAGGGAACTCTTCAACTATTATAGGCACACCTATAGTGATTTGAGTATTTTTTACAGCAGCTCGAGCATTTGCTTCTGGAAAGGTGGATGTTTAGTGAAGTCGGTTCTTTTTTGTTCAAAATTATTTTATATAATAATTGATTGACACCTCGGGTGTCGTCGTATTCCAAGTGAGATATATGCAACGCCTATAGCTTATGCACAAGGTTCGTGATATGGGTGCTAAGGAAGAGAGAGTACCTACACTTGGATCTTCATTTCAGTGTCAGATCATTTATTGCCTTCCTATTCCAATATTATACTCTAAGTAATGTTTTTAAAAAACGTGTTTTTTTTTCAGATCTAGTCTTGTTTGGGCTCATTCTACTCAAAAAAGAATATCATTTCGTGAAAGTTTTAATCCAGATTTATGCTTGCTTTTAAGCTCCATTGAATTATATTAATTTTTTTAAGGGTTTGATTGTAGACATAAAATTTGAGAGCAACCACCGACCATTATAGAAAATGTTTATATTTAAAGTCGCTCACTTTACGGCACGCATGATGGGCTACCACGACTGAATTAGTTATTGGTATTATACATCTTGAAGCAAATCAAATTATTTTGTTGAATATTTTTTGATTTGTAAGTAGTTTTAAAGTAGTAACACTACTATAGTGCCCTACAAAGCCGAATGAATGAGTAAACAAATGTTTTTATTCACGACCAACTTGGATCATTTGTGTTAGTAACATTTCTTATCTTAATCTAATGGTTAGTACTACTTATACTATACTTACATACAATACAATTTTGTTTTCAGAAGATAAATAGTTTTCCCGAAGCGTTTTAAAAAAAAGTTATTTCTACGTACATGGACAATACAACAGTTGTTTAACTGTATACAGGCCGTCAACCCTGTCCGCAATCATGGACAGTACACAAACGGTGAACCGTTTATGACAATTGTCGGCCCACAGGCTGCTTGTGTAGAACCTTAAAATACTCTAACTCAGAGTTATATTAGATTAGTCATATTATAATAATAATAATAATAACAATCAACTCATTTAGGACTCTCATTGCAAAGCAGATCTGCTTCAGGGGGGGCAACAACCGCCCCCGAGTAATGCGCTTTGTGCACCAGGCGTTCGCGGGGACGGAGACCGAGCCCCGCGACTACATGGCCAACGTCACAGAGCGCATCGACTTTCTGAAGCAGAAAGTCTATGCATGGGCAAGCCGTATTCGCCGCTACAGAGAGCGTGTGGATCGATTCAAGCAGAATCGTCTTTTCCAAAGTGACCAAAGGAAGGTATACCGAAGGTGGGAGGAAACCGACCCCCGCGTGTCCGACGTGCGACTGCCGGATGCTACTGCCATGACTGACTTCTGGCGTAGCATCTGGTCAGCGCCCGTTGAACACACGGAGGGCGAGTGGATGAGCGTTGTCGAACGTGAGTGCGAGTCCATCGAACCTATGGGGGCTATCACCATCAGTCCCGATGACGTAAGTTGTGCAATCCGTACGGCCCAGAACTGGAAAAGTCCTGGCCCGGATGGATTGCACAACTTCTGGCTAAAATGGTTTCGATGCTCGCACTCGCGGCTGGCAACGCAATTTCAACAAGCCCTCGAACTTGGCTCCCTCCCGCCTTCCTTAACAACTGGTGTAACCTTCCTGCTCTATAAGTCCGGTAGTACCACGGAAGCGAAGAACTACCGACCCATCACGTGCTTGCCTACACTTTACAAGCTCCTTACATCCATTTTGAGAGCAAAAATAAACGCGCACATGGTCGCAAACAATATTTTGGCCTCCTCTCAAAATGGATGTAGGGTTGGGTCCCGCGGTACTAAAGAGCTCCTCCTCATAGACATGACCATTTGCCAACGAGTCCGGCGGAATAGGGGGGCCCTCTCGGCCGCTTGGATTGACTACAAGAAGGCCTATGATTCGGTGCCTCATTCATGGCTGGAGAGGGTATAAAATTGATGCAGCTTTAAGATCCTTCCTTCACTGAGAAAAAAATGTTGTTGGGCGTAACAATAAAACTTAAACGCTATACAACCGTCTATGGAGCTTGGTCTATAGTACAACTTTTATGTTGTCAAACTCTTATTGTTAATCTGACAATATTATATAAATAACATTTTCACTTTGTTATTATTACAATGCTTTATATGTTGTCGTTACAACAATATAAACTTTGTGATATTGGCAACTTTTAACCTAGTACGTTCTGGTTTAAGTTGCTACCTAGACAAAATTGCTTTGTGCAAATGACAAAGTAACTTTGTTATTGTATTGTTTAAATTATGTTCTTGCAACAAATTTGTATTGTATTGTGGCAATACCACAAAATAGTTTTTGTTAACCTAACCAAATAAACGTTGTTATAATAGCAATGTGCTTTGTTTTGGCATCAAATCTTTGAGGTGACTATTCTGCTAACGTAGTTAATCTAACCAAATTAAACGTTGTCATAGCAGCAAAATGCTTTGTTTTGGCATCAAATCTTTAGGTCACTATTCTGCTAACGTTGTTAAATTAACCAAATCTTACGTGGTCGCAATAGCAACATGCTTTGTTTCGGCATCATTTTTTATAGTCATAATGACAAAGGCACTTTGTTGTGCTAACCATTTGGTATTTCTGTTTCAAGATACAATTTATTGTTATTCATACAACATTAGTTCAATATTTTAATAACAACGACCTTCAACTTTAATTTTCGACATTTTAATTTATATCTCGCAATTGGATAATTATGCAAAAGACCAATTTCTATAAATTGCATATTTTTCAATTGCGAGAGACCAAATAGTTAAAATGTCGATCAATGGTGGTTCAAGGCCGTTGACATTATTAAAGGTGGAACCAATGTTGTATGAATAACATTATGTACCTAAATGTTATGTTGAAACAGAAAAAACAAAAAGCAGTGCCAATCATGACCAAACTGCGAGCAAGTGCAAACCATTACGACCCAAAAAAATGATGCTGAAACAAAGCATATTCCTGTTGCGCGATTATTACATCAAGAAACAGCGTTTCACGTTAGCAAAACAGTGACCTAAAAATATTTAGGGAGTATAAAACGTAAGATCAAACCAAAAAGTAATATATTTTCGTTTATTTTAAAATGGACGGTTCAAAGTATATTGCAGAGCCCTCAATATAATATCAGCAACATCCATGATGGTGACTTCTTTGGTGCCGAAAAGCATTTCCCTTTGATAACAGTATGTTCCTATGTCTGAAACTGTCGCAACACGAGCCAGGTAATCATGTCTTGCTCTTCTTTGGATAATTTCCACACATTTCTCTTCGCCTACTGAAAAATAAATTAATATAAGTTTTTTGTCAAACGTTTCATTTTTGACATAAGCTTTTAGGGTCGATATTACTCATCCAAACAATTATAACAGACTCAAACACAATTAGGTTTTGTTGTTTTATTGCAGAGTACTTATAGTCACTTCCAGTGTCCAACAATCAGATCAGCTCGATGGTACCAAAACATTGCATTTTTATCTGAGTTACGAAGGAATGAACATTTTCAGATCGGTCAGAAATCGGGAGCTGGTTTAAAATTCAGATGCAAGTTTTGAACCGTGTACTAATACATAAACCTTAAATATACTACTGTCCTGACTGTTTTACGAAACGTGCTACTGTATAAAGTCGTCATGAGCAACCTTTTAAAAATGCAGAAATTATTTGAAGAAATACAAAACATAAAATACATATTTAGGATCTTACCAGAGGCCAAATCGAGAAGGTCGATGGTTGATAAGTCAGCCTTGTTACATTCTCCTCTTTCAACGAGTACTCGTAGTTTCAGAATCTTCAACTTTATAAGAGGAAATCTTTCTTTATATGTTTCATTTGCTGCTGGGTACACACATTGAAAGTCAGGCGACACCTGAAACAAACATATATCATAATGCTACAAACAACAACACACTTAAATATTAATTACCACGGTAGACCTTATGGCAATGTTAAAGTGAAAATGAAAATAATTATTAATTATTCTTCAATTTAGGTACTTTACAATGCACTTATGAAAATCAAAAAGAAACTATAGCGGGTCTGGCTGTATATAAACAGCGGCACTGATATTAAAAATGTTTATTTAAACAAATTGAACACAAATGGGTTATACAGACACAAGTCTAGCTAATATTTTAAAGTCTAGGTTAACAAAGTAACGAATGGGTATCGTAGGTCGGTGGCACGCGAGTACAGCGTGCTTACCATGCGGCGGTGCGCTGCCCACTGGCGAGAGCACTTGAAACGCTCCGCGGTGATACAAGATGGCGGCACACGCCAAGGTCTAGTTGACCCACGGTTTAGCTTATTAAGAAGCGAGCCGGGGTCTACCTCTAGTGGTTCTTACGGAAACACGCCGAACAGGCGTGTCGTCAAGGTCACGCGCTATAAAACTACTTCCGATTCTAACCCTACAGCTCCTACATAGATATTTTTTCAATACATACATCTTACAACTAACATGCATTTTTTTACTAAGATTATTGACATACAGTAGGTACGGTTACACCGTATGTAATTTAGATACATTAGATTACTTATACGGGACGTTACTATTGTCATACTCATACCAATAAAGTCTGCCGATGGTCAGTAAAGTATTTCGTTGATGGCAGATACCCACCTACTTACAAATCATAAATAAAAACGTAAATACCTATTTAAGAGATTAAGTTAAATTATCAGCTACTTGTGCTATTACTTGTGTGCAAGATGGCGCGCGGCCGCGTAGTTGCCCAGTTAGACCGAATGTTTAATATAAATAGTGTTGTATGTAATGAGCTAAAGAAAAATTGTGCAACCTAATGAAGAGTTCAATCTGGAATGCATACAATTTTGCATTCGACAGTCCTGCGCATGCGTGTAAAATGGAATTGAAGTACAACATTACCTAAGTAATAAAAAATAATGAGTAGTTACTTACCAAGCATGCTAGGGATTAGGTGTACAAGCCTTGCAGAAACCAATCTTGCAGAAACACGCCCACCTCGACACACATTCCTATTGAAAAACCACAACACTAAGCGCTTATTACACCGCCCGCGCTCCGTCACGTCCTCCACTTCCGGCATTCATTAGCAACTGACCTGTACAACGTCGTTCCGTTCCCCGCCTCCCCTCCATTCCGCGCATTTTGTTAATGCGTTAATGTAATTTTGTCAATTTTTTACATTGTCAATCTAACAATAAAACCATTTAATGCAGATACAAATGTGCTTTGTTAAGTAGTTGACTTTGTTGCCGTACTAATGTTAAACTTGTTAAATTCACAAAATTCAATTGTCAAGTCAACAAACCCAAAAATATTGTCTTGGTGACAAAATACGACTTGTTAATAGTTGTTGACTTTGTTGCCGTACTAATGTTAAACTAGTTAAATTCACAAAATTCTATTGTCAAGTCAACAAACCCAAAAATATTGTCTCGGTGACAAAATACGACTTGTTAATACTGCAATATATATTTAACAACAAAAACGTTGTGATAGTAAATAGACCCGCTTTGTTACAAATGCAATACTTATTGTGCCTACAACAAAAAAAACCTGACAAAGCGTATTTTGTGACTTTGTTAGCCATTATTTTTCTCAGTGTTGGCGCGTGTATGAGGCAGTAGACCACAGTCCTTCGTCAACCAGGAGGCGGGGATGACCCCCCTGGCCCGCAGGACTTTATAAGGATCGAGCGAGGAATATTTCAGGGCGACAGTCTGAGTCCCCTGTGGTTCTGCCTAGCTCTAAATCCGCTCAGAAATCTGCTGATGGATTCGGGGCTAGGTTGCCGGCTTCGGAGAGAGGGTGAAGTCATATCTCACATTCTGTACATGGACGCTCTCAAATTATTTGCACCAAATAACCAAGACTTGTTGCAAGAAATAACAAGACTGAAAACCACTGAAGTGTTCAGTAGTTCCATCAAGATGGAGTTTGGTGTTGATAAATGTGCGGTTATGCATGTACAGCGGGGGAAAGTAGTAAATTCAACAAATCTACAGCTTTCTGAGACAATGACGTTCAGATCTATCTCTGAATCAGAAACCTACAAATACATTGGTATGTCACAGTCTTTGGGCATTGAGGATGTGGGCATTAAACAGGCGTTGAAGGAGCGCTTCTTCGGTCGGCTGACAAAAGTACTTAATAGTCTTCTGTCAGGTGGCAACAAGGTGCGCGCCTTCAATGCCTGGGTAATACCCCTACTCACATACTCCTTTGGCATACTAAGGTGGACACAGACCGAGCTGGATGCCCTGGATCGGAGAGTCCGTCTATTACTCACCACACACCGTATGCTTCACCCACGCTCGTCTGTTATGAGATTGTACATCCCACGGAAGTGTGGAGGTCGCGGCTTTTTAAACGCCAAAAATCTCCACAACCGTGAGGTGTACAATCTCAGGAACTATTTCCTTAACAACGAGTGTGGGATGCATCGTGATGTGGTGGCAGTAGATAAGGGTCTCACGCCGCTCTCCTTGGCAAACGATAACTGGCGCAAACCTGTGGTGCTAAGCACCGAGGATCGCAAGGTGGTATGGGAGAGCAAGGAGCTACACGGGCGGTTCTACAGGGCCCTCACGGGACCCGACGTAGACCTGCTCGCGTCGGTGAACTGGTTACGATTCGGGGACCTCTTCGGAGAAACCGAAGGTTTTGCCTGTGCAATTGCGGACGAAGTTATCATGACGAATAACTACCGGAAATATATCCTGAAGGACGGTACGGTCGACATTTGTCGGGCATGCCGCCGTCCCGGAGAGTCACTCAGGCATATCATCTCCGGTTGTTCTCATCTTGCTAATCCTCGTAGCCAGGATTATACACCAGCAGCTTGCTCTCCTATACGGTCTTGTGGACCACGAAATGCCGTACTACAAGTACACACCTGCACCAGTTCTCGAAAATGGTCGTGCCACGCTCTATTGGGATCGATCTGTTATCACGGACAGGACTATTGTAGCCAATAAGCCTGATATTGTGGTAATAGATCGAACGCAACGCCGGGCCATGCTCGTCGACATCACCGTCCCATGTGACGAGAACCTCGTGAAGGCCGAGAAGGACAAGTCCAGCAAGTACTGAGACTTGGCTCACGAGGTAACCGCCATGTGGGAGGTTGATTCGGCGATCATTGTACCGATAGTTGTTTCTGCGAACGGTCTCATAGCGAAGAGTCTCGACCAACACCTAGAGAGACTTTCGCTACGGGGTTGTGGTTGGATCAAGGGTCAGATTCAGAAGGCGGTAATCTTGGACACGGCGCGCATAGTCCGAAGGTTCCTCTCTCTGCGGCCCTAACCACCGGCAGCCTGGGCCTTGCTCCGTTGCCGGCGGCACCCTATGATAGGTTTTTTATAATGCTTTTATTGTTTTTGTGTGTTTTAGATATATTTTTGTATTTTACTTTTATAAAAATATTGTAAAAAACCTACCTAAGACATAAAATGAATAAAGAGTGAATAATAATAAGAGACGTTTATTTAATAAGATTGCATAAGTACATAATAAGAGTACAGTAGATCATGCTTAAACTTATTAAAAAGGGAAGTGACTCAGCTTATATCTGTGCGAGAAGGCTTAAAGGCACTAGGGCGAGTACTATTAATTATTCTGTGACTAGAGCCCTACCACCTTCAAGCAACGGACGCTGTTATTCTGCCACCCCCGGGACTTAATCTAACTTAATCTAATTTAACTAATAGGGAATATAGGGATACAATAAAACAGTTACATCACTCAAGTTTAGCAATCTGTCAACCAAAAGTGAAAGTAACTTCCTTTTTAGAGATTTTGCAAATAATGTAAAATTCTAGTTATAAGTTTTTTTTTAACAAATACTGTACTTAGTAAAAAGTTTTTTTAGTTCCATTTTCATGGGAATTTGATTTTGAAATAGTGCTATTCGGCTTAGCAGGGCAGTATATATATTATTAACCAAGCGACCGGGTGGTCTAGTGGTCAGGGCGTCAGCCGCGAAAGCTGAAGACGCCGTTTCAATTCCGGCCTTGGACACCGGAGGGCTTGGCCAGCCTTGGTATTAGATTGAAAATTTGTTTTAGTTTCCGAATGACTCCCTTTATAGGACGCGAAAGCAAATTAGATTTGACATGTCGGAGGGGCATTAATGCATTTTAGCGCGTAAATATATATCAAATGAAGTGTATTTACACTTAAGTAAGCGATGTGGCGTATTTAATGGTTCGCAACAAGGGTTAACGCGATACTTCTTAGCCAGTTGTGGCGAAGCCATAATATTAGAGTACCTACTGAGGTTACTTATAAATTGATATTTCCGTACACTGTTCATTGCCTTTAAGTGTAGGTATTGAAATACCTTTCTTATCTATATATATATAAAAGAAGAAACTGACTGACTGACTGACTGACTGACTGACTGACATATCAACGCACAGCCCAAACCGCTGGGTCTAGAGATTTCAAATTTGGCACATAGGTTCCTTATAAGGTCTAGGGGAGCACTAAGAAAGGATTTTTCAAAATTCACCCCCTAAGGGGGTAAAATGGGGGTCCAAAGTTTGTATGGCGAAATAAGATTTGTTAGACTATTTTATTCGAAACTTCACATGAGTATTCCTAACGCTAAATGAGTAAACACGTATTTCAGGTCTTTTGAAATTCAACCCCCAAAAGGGGCAAATGTGGTCACAAAGTCTGAAAATCAACATGGGTATCGTATCCTTTTTGAGTACTTATAGTCAGGGCTTGTAAACCGGTAAATTTTCCGTAGCGGTTAGAGCCACACTTTGAGAGCCTAACCCATAATAAAGGTTACGCTCGCAGGGAACGAAATCCATTTACCGGTTAGAGAGCGCTACCTCCGTGTTAGCGGAGACTAGGGTGAATGACCGCTCGCTACGGTACGGCACGGTGGCGGCGGCCTGCCTGATCAAAGGAAGCACCTAGCCGGCGCGTCGAATGAAAAATATGATCGACCATATCAAAATTATGTACGTTAATTATTCGATAACTACAAACATCTTGTACGCTATACCTAGAGATACATTCGCAAAATATTTAATTCGGTATTTTAATAATTTATCGTGATTTCTAAAACTTGATGATAGAAACGTACCTAACTACCTACACTGTAGTTGTTTGTTAATTTTGGCGTTCAAGGCGCGACAACTATTGAACTTAATACCTAGTCAACGGCCTCCTAGCCCAGTCGGTAGTGACCCTGCCTACGAAGCAGGAGGTCCCTGGGTCGAATCCTGGTCAGGGCATTTATTTGTGTGCTTATCACAGATACAGTATCTGAGTTATGGATGATTTCTATGTATTTAAGTATCTATTATATATATCGTCGTCTAGCACCCACAACACAAGCCTTATTGAGTTTACTGTGGGACTAGGTAGGTTTGCGTAAGATTGTCCTATAATTATTTATTTATTTATTTAGTCAAGCTCTTGAAATGTAAGTATTACCTATAGTTTATACCTATATGATTTTAAATTTTACTACCCAGATGTAAGTAGATAAGTACCGAAATGAATACATATTATTAATTGGGACTGTATGTTTGGTTCACGAAACATTATATTATAAACAATGTACCTACCTGACTGGTAGACAAATTTAATAATACCTACTTCGCGAACCTAACCATACGTTATTAGTACAAAAGGTATCATCCCAAGAATTAGGTACGTGCCATTCCATTAGCTACCTAGTAAGAGTAGTAAGTACCTACCTAGTATGATGAATGAATTATAATATAATAAACCAACCTACTTTTTTTTACACCATTACGGTGGCAAACAAGCATACGGCCCGCCTGATGGTAAGCAGCTACCGTAGCCTATGGACGCCTGCAACTCCAGATGAGTCACATGCGCGTTGCCGACCCTTTACAGGGAGGATTCATTGTGATGACGGCTAAAAGAACAAGAGGGTCCCTCATCGTCAACACAACGGGTCCAAAAACCTACTACCTACCTACCTATACCGGGGGCTACTTACCTATAATTCATCAATACATATAACCGTTTAAGACACTTTGTAGAAAAAGTATAAGTAGGGAGGTAGATACATAGGTACTAACGAGCATGTGCGTTTAAGCATAGCACAGAATAAATCCATGTTCAGACTTCTGAAGATTCAAAGCCTGATTCCGTTTCAATATTGAAGTTCGCGTGTGATTTGTTGCCGTAATAATCTCGTAGGCGTTTAAAGCACCGCGATTAATAATTTTGCTTTGCTACCCGTCACACTTCACTTTTTATAACACCCCGATGTAAATCGTTCTCGCTATTAAAATGTTTTAATAATTGTTAAATTGAGTTTTAATCATAAGATTAAGGCCCCGTTATGTACACGACGATACATAAATTGGCGGACCATGAGGGGAAACAATAAAATCAAGAAATTCCAACAAAATACAAAGAAAGTACGATAGAACAAATTCGCGTATGCAGTAAGGGCGCGTATGCAGTGGAATTCCTGGATAATCCCTGGAGCTGGAAGAGATTGAAGAGTAAATCTTGGCTAGATTGTGGAGAAGTGCACTGCAGTGTTACGTCGAAAGTTTTACCAGCGCGTCGAAGCAGTTGCCAGAGCTAAGTGCCCTTCCTTTGTCCTTCCAAGCCCCCAAATCTTATTATCTATTAGTCAAAATTGAAAACAATTTTCTTCTAGGTATTTTTTAAGCACTAAAGTGCACTTCCACTTGCGTAAATACAAAAATCATCGTCAAAATAGCATTTAATTTCGTACTACTAAGTACTAAGTTCCAGTCTACTCACATCGTACTTTCTAGTTTGCAAAAATTATCATTATAGTTATAAAATCTTAATTATATGGTGGCCCATGTTTAGTTAACATAATTCTATACGTCATTTAGTATTTTTATTATAAATTCAATAACATTTAAAGACAAATTAACGTAAATAAAACATAATGTAGTGTAACTTAACCTAAGGCAAGTTTATCGTTACAAATTTGTTTGTCATCTCATTAACCCTTATATATCTTACATACAGTTCATTACACTGTACATAAAGTATTTCGCCGACTATTCCAGGATCGTCACGGCGCGGCTCAGCGTAGCAAGTCTGCCTACATATCAAGTAGCTACCGGTCGGCTGAGCTCGCGCGACCGGGCTCCCAGCGGCAAGTACCACCGTAGTGAGGAGCGTGAGATAAGCCTTTTGTTATCTGTTTAGTTTTTAATTTCGTGAAATTAAGTCTTGTTTTCATAACTAAAATGGCGAACGAGGATGAAAAACTAAACGCAAAACGGTTAAAAGAATTAACTGTATCACGAAGTTCAATTAAAGGACAAATCACTAAATTTAAAATTTATTTAAATGCATTAAATACAAAAAAAAATATTTCTACAATTGAACTAACGGAGCTTAGCCTTAAAGTTAGCAAGCTTGAAAGTTTGTCATCCAAGTTCGACGATTTGCAAAATGAGATTGAGGTCTTGAATTCCGACCAATTGTCGGTTGAGCTTGATGAACGTGAGAGGATTGAGCAAAATATAATTACGAATATTGCAACTGCCAAAACATTAATTGATAAACACAGTACGTTAGAAATCGAACGCCGTAAATCTCTTGCTGTGCCAGCATCTGCTCAATGTACTCACGACCATCAGGATCAAGGTTTTAAATTGCCACAAATACAAATATCAAAGTTCGATGGTGCCTATTTCCGCTGGCTTGAGTTTCGTGACACGTTCGAAAGTCTTATTCATAAAAATGAACGTATAATGCCTATACACAAATTTCACTATCTCATATCGTACTTAGAGGGCGATGCGGCTAGAATTATTTCTAACCTTGAAGTATCTTCGGATAATTATGAAGAAGCCTGGAAATTGTTAGGTGATCGCTATAACAATAAAAGATTGCTGATTAACCACCACTTAAGCTCATTGTTTAGTATACAAGCGCCCGCCCGTGAGTCAGAAAAGGCCCTTCGTTTCTTAGTCGATCATGTCACAAAAAATTTGAGAGCATTGTCGAGTCTAGGTCAACCGACCGACAAGTGGGACATGCTAATTATATTTATGTTGTCATCTAAATTAGACAGCACCACTCTCATGAAGTGGGAAGAGTACCGAAACACACTCGATGACGTTCCGACTTTGGATCAATTTAATAAATTTTTGATTGATCGCGCTGACGTTCTTGAGGCACTAAATCGCAATAAATATGAAACCGGTACTTCTAAATTCTTACCTTCTACGTCACGTCCAAGCCCGCCAGCACCTAATCACCAAAATAATATTTACAAAAATAACAAACAGGAGCGTAGTACTCATGTTAAGGCATTCGCAGGTGTTACTCAAAAAACAAAGTCTAATGCTAATCAAAATCGATTTACACCTGGAACTGCTGTATGTATAATATGAAGCGACAACCACAGAATTTACGATTGTCCTATTTTTGCCACTAAAACTATACAAGAAAAGTTAGCTGATGTCGCGAACTACAAGTTGTGCGCAAACTGTCTTAGACAGGGTCATCCGGTCAGCGAGTGTCGTGGAGGTCCTTGTCAGGACTGTAAGCAGAAGCATAACACTTTGCTTCATCAATCTAGTTCAGGCACTATAAATAATGTCGCTACGTTCAATCATACGTCTTCCATGGCTGATTTTCCTAATACAAACATTAAGCGCGGTCTTTTGTGCACCGCAATGATTGAAGTATGCAATCCAAAAACTAATCAAAAGGAAAAGGTACGTGCACTCTTAGATAACGGGAGTGAGAATTCCTACATTAAAAAATCGCTAAAAGAAAGATTGTCATTAGAATCAAATTCTATAGACCGTCTCAACCTCATAGTAGCCGGTAATAAAGTTGCAGATCACATCGTCGAGTGGTGCAATACTAAAATTAATTCGCTGAATGATCCATTCGAGGTCTCGTTACCGTGTTTTGTGCTAGAGGAACTTACAGGTAATATTCGTGAGTATCCGGTAGATGTCCAAAGTCTACAGATACCTAAACATATCCAACTAGCTGATCCAGATTTTAACCAACCAGCCGACGTTGAAATTTTAATCGGTTCAGACTGGTTTTGGGACATTCTAGGTAATGAAAAATATTCACTAGGTCCCTCAAAACCTCAACTGCGAAATGGTAAATTTGGTTGGTTAATATGCGGTCGAAACCATACAAGCATTATAGACCAAAATAACAAAAATCAAAATAAAATCAATTGTAATCATGCGGTTATTTCTAAATCACAAGAAAATATCGAAAATATGCTAACTAAATTCTGGGAGGCCGAAGAGGTTCCAAACAAAAATATTTTAAATCAAAATGAACAGGAATGTGAAAAACACTTCCTAACAAACACTATACGACTAGATACCGGCAGATTTTGCGTTAAGTTGCCGTTATCAGAATCACCCGAGTGTCTTGGGGATTCACATAATTTAGCTAAAAGAAGGTTTTTAAATTTGGAACGAAAATTCAAGCGAAATCCGACCTTGAAATCCGAATACACTAAATTCATAAATGAGTATTCAGAGTTAGGCCATCTCTCTGAGTCTACTCTGCTCAAACCAAACATAAATTATTTTTTATGTCATCATGCTGTTTTCAAAAATAGTGAGTCTACAGCTCTTCGGGTCGTATTTGACGGTTCCGCTGCTTCCTCCTCTGGGAAATCCCTCAACGACATACTCATGGTGGGTCCAAATGTCCAGGACTCTCTTTTCTCCATTCTTGTAAGAGCGCGACAGTATAAGTATATTCTCTCTGGTGACATCGAGAAAATGTACCGACAGGTTCAAGTTCACGACGAAGACCGAGATTTGCAATTGATAGTATGGAGAGAAGATGAATCTAGACCCCTTAGAACGCTGCGATTGAATACTCTCACTTACGGTACTGGAAGTGCGAGCTATTTAAGCACCCGATGTTTGTTTCAAGTCGGAGAGGAGCAGCATGATCAACTCATTAAAACTATAATACAAAAGGATTTTTATGTCGATGACCTGATCACGGGCTCCAATAGCATTCATGAACTAAAATATATACAAAATTCAGTCTCGGAGGCATTAAAGACTGGATGTTTTAATCTAAGAAAATAAAAAAGTAACTTGTCGTCTCTGTTTGATGATTCTAACATAAATACGCAACAAAATTTAATTATTAGCGAATTAACTAGCACTCTTGGATTGGGATGGAGCCCCGTTAGTGATACGTTAAATTTTCCAGGGAGGGACCCTATCCCATGTGATGTTATTACTAAAAGATACATAATGTCAAACTCTTTCAAGATTTTCGACCCACTAGGTTGCCTAAGTTTATGTATAATTAAACCAAAAATGCTCTTACAAAAATTATGGGAGCTCAAGATTGATTGGGACATACCTGTTCCAGATTTCATTAGAAAGGAGTGGAAGAAATTTGTCGAAAACTTACCATTTATACAAAATCTCAAAATAGATAGGCGCGTTCTATGTGATTCACCAAAGCTTATTGAAATGCACGTTTTTAGTGACGCGGCTCAGTCGGCTCTGGGCGCCTGTATTTATATGAAGTCAGTAGCTGAAAACGGTGATGTTACAGTAAAGCTACTATGTGCTAAATCGAAAGTTGCCCAATTGAAACCTACTACGATGCCACGACAAGAACTAGGTGCTGCTTTGCTGGCTGCCAGGCTCAGCAGGGCAGTACTCTCTAAGACACAAACCAGATCGTGTGGTTCATTGGTGTGACTCTAGCATCGTTTTAAGTTGCTTGTACAATAAAAGCGCAAAATTAAAGGCATTTGTAGCCAATCGTGTCAATGAAATCCTAGAAAAAACTAAAGATTCATCATGGAGATATGTACCTACCTCTGCAAACCCAGCCGACTTAATCTCGCGGGGGGTGGATGCCTGCCAGCTTCCGAAGCTGGATCTGTGGTGGTATGGATCTTCATTTTTAACTGAAGACGAAAGTAAATGGCCTGTCTTAAACAATCTTAAAATAGATGACTTACCTGAAACTAAATGTAATGTTGTAAAGTTAACAACCCCCTTTGTAGATTTCGAACGGTACTCTACATTAAATAAATTACAAAGATCATTTGCATATGTAAATAGAATGATATTTAATCTAAAAAATCCTAACAATAAATGCGTGGGAGTTTTGACAGTGGACGAGTTGACTAAATCGTTCAACTTTCTCTGTTCAGTCGCTCAAAGACAATCATTTGAAGATGAGTATGAGATGCTTGCTAAATCTAAACCATTGAGCTCTAAATCTAAAATACTGAAGCTTTCACCTTTTTTAGATGAAAACAAGGTGATTAGGGTTGGCGGCCGAATCGATGCATCTGATTATCCCTACGAAAAGAAGCATCCAATTTTGCTTCACGCAAATCATCGCTTATATTTTCCAGTGTTCACCTAAAAAATATGCACGCACCACCTCAATTGTTATTGTCTCTTGTTAAGGAAACTGTGTGGCCTGTAAATGGACGACGCCTCGCTCAGCGCACAGTGAACAATTGCATGCGATGCAGACGTGCTCGTGGTGACACTTTAACTCCAAAAATGGGTAATCTCCCTGCTCAGAGGATAAATACAGATTTTCCGTTTATATCAGTAGGTTTGGATTTCGCGGGGCCTTTCTATATCTTGAGTAGAAAGGGTCGAGGTGCTAAATTAATAAAATGTTATTTATGCTTATTTGTGTGTTTACGCTATAAATGTTTACACTTAGAAGCGGTTAGTGACTTAAGCAAAAACGCGTTCATAATGACACTCAGGAGGTTCATTGCTCGCAGAGGCAAGCCTGCGGAAATATTTTGCGATAATGGTCGAAATTTTGTTTCCGCCTCTAAAGAAATAGGTCAATTTATTAATGCAAATCGGGATCCTCTGTCTGATTTTGCAAATCAAGAATACATTAAGTTTATTTTTACCCCAACGTACGCTCCTCACTTCGGCGGTATCTGGGAGGCCGGGGTAAAATCCGCAAAACATCATATTAGGCGTGTAATAGGCAATAGCCATTTGACATTTGAAGAGATATGTACTTTATTTGCGCAAGTGGAAGCTATTTTAAACAGTCGCCCCTTGTGCCCAATGTCTACGTCCCCTGACGACCTCCTTTCCCTCTCTCCAGGGCACTTCCTAATTGGAAGACCACTGACTGCACTGCCGTCACCTGCACTGGAGAACCACAATGAGATGTCTCTTCAACGCTACGCAAGAATAGAAAAGATGCGCCAGCACTTTTGGAAAAGGTGACAGAGAGAATATATATCGGAATTACAAGAGAGAACCAAATGGAGAACAAATGCTGCCAAACTTAATGTGGGTGACTTGGTTCTGCTCCAAGAAGATCATGTGCCTCCACTTTGCTGGCGTCTTGGAAGGGTTACGCGCTTGTTCCCGGGAGCCGATGGTGTAACCAGGGTTGCTGACGTAACTACTACAAGAGGATGCGTGAGACGACCGCTCGTGCGCATCTGTCCTTTGCCCTCGTCAGAGGATTTGAAGTGTTGAAAGGCTGCTCCTTTCAACGAGGCCCGAAGATGTTCAGACTTCTGAAGATTCAAAGCCTGATTCCGTTTCAATATTGAAGTTCGCGTGTGATTTGTTGCCGTAATAATCTCGTAGGCGTTTAAAGCACCGCGATTAATAATTTTGCTTTGCTACCCGTCACACTTCACTTTTTATAACACCCCGATGTAAATCGTTCTCGCTATTAAAATGTTTTAATAATTGTTAAATTGAGTTTTAATCATAAGATTAAGGCCCCGTTATGTACACGACGATACAATCCAAATACCTCATTTCTATTTGGATTACCATATAGCTATGGCCCGCGGCTTTGAGCTTCGCCCGCGTACTAAAAGTTCTTAAAAAGGCGTTTCTCAGTTTGACCCGTATGTTTGTATGTACGAACGTATGTATGTATGTTTGGCCGCGATTATCTCGCGTTCGGCTGAACCGATTTAGGTTTTCGGAAAAGTATTTGTTACTAGAATGCTGGAGGTTATACGACGTTTTGGTGAAGGCGGTTCCCTTATTTCTTTAAAGAAATGATTGCAGTAATTGTTGAATTGTTACGCCCGTAACTACTTACCCGCCTTACTTTATTTGCCCGTTACTACTAAGAGATTATGATTAATGCAGATTTCTTCCCTTGAATAGAAGCTTTTCCCCGTAACTTCGTCGGATAATATCTATTATATATCCTTACATACTACCCAAACCCTTTTCTACCCCTCTAGGATTGATTTTCGGGATAAAAACTATCCTATATCATTTCCCGGTATTCAAACTGTATCTATACCAAGTTTCATCTAAATCGGTTCAGCTGTAAAAAAAAATCCCTTACAAACTTCCAACCACCTTTTCACCTACTTAAGGGTTGATTTTCGGGATGAAAATTTATCCTACGTCATTTCCCGGGATTCAAACTATATCTATACCAAGTTTCATCTAAATCGGTTTTAGCATGAAAAGGTAACAGACAGACAGACAGACAGACAGACAGACAGACAGACAGACAGACAGACACACATTCGCATTTATAATATTAAATTCTAATATTAAATCTATGTACCAAGTTTCATCTCAATCGTCGGCTCAGCCGTTAATAATTCGCACTACAAACTACTTAAATAGGTTCAGCTGTTTAAAATTTCCCATACAAACTTCTAACCGACTTTTCATCCCCTTAAGGGTTGATTTTCTAGATGGAAACTACCATATGTCATTTTTGCCTATGCGTTGATATGTCAGTCAGTCAGTTTGTTCTTTTATATATTTAGATTAGATTGCAATTTGGCACAAATTATTTCTAAAATTTTCATATACACAATATTCAACTTCAAAATCGATGCCACTTTCATAATTAACGTCCCAAAAAAATATAAAAATGACACCCATTATCTTGATATTTAGACATTTCAACCCCACCGCACCCCAACAGGAGTTATGGTATTTCACGTCCGCCGCGTTGGATTTTGAAATCGTTGTTGTTTTCGTAATCTGCGAACCGATAAATCATAGAGAAAAAACCCATGTTGATTTTCAGACTCTGTCACCACATTTCCCCCTTTTAGGGGTTAAATTCTCAAAAAAAACTGTAACACATGTTTACTCATTCATCATTAGGAATACTCCTGTAATGTTTCGAATAAAATTGTGTAAACTAATCTTGTTTCCCCACACAAATTTTGGACCCCCATTTCACCCCTTAGGGGGTGAATTTTGATAAATCCTTTCTTAGTGCACCCCTAGGCCTTATAAGGAACCTACGTGCTAAATTTGGAATCTCTAAAACCAGCGGTTTGGGCTGTACGTTGATATGTCAGTCAAACAGTTTCTTCTTTTATTCAACGTGTCCCAAAACTCAATGATAAGCCGGCACCAGAGGATGGAGCTGCTTATGATTAGTCGAGAAAAAATAAGAAAAAAAAAATCTCAATTATTTTAGAAATTACAGAAAAAAAATTAAATTCATCGAAAATCGACATCTCTAATTCAGTAATGGTATTTTTAACGACCATGTCTACAAATATTCAAATATTTGTTTTTTTTTTGTTTTTGGAAACTTAAGTTTAATACATGTAGTTTTTACACAAAAAATAATGAAAATTCATTTTGTCCCTACAATTTTGAAAGATTTTTTTCTTTCAGTCCACTTTCTTCAATCATCATGGTGTAAAAAAATTGTATTGATTGGCAATAATTTTCAAAAGTTGACGCAACTAACCAAGATTTCAAAATGGTATAATACATTAGGAAACCTAGTAACAACAAAAAACAACGAATTTTTAAACAAAAACCGACATTTTTAAATGTTGATATTAATCACTTTTGAAAAGGGTTGTTGTTGCAAGTTTTAAAATTTCAATGGGAAATGTGGGTAGTTAATACAATTTTCAAGTCAGTTCACTCTGATCCTTTGTTCGCTGTGCACCGTTCCTTTAATTGATGTGGCTCTCATAACAACTCTTGGCTTTGCTTTTTGGACTGGTGATCTGCAAACTGTACTGACCTGGCATTATTTTGGACTGTGATTGTGTTTTGTGTATTGGACTTTTTCCGTATTTTGGATTGTTTAGCGTTTATCATGCCGCTACCTACGGTAGCGCACACCGTTGGAATACGCTAATATGCATCTCATTTATGGAGAATGCCGATGCAATGCTAACGCTGCTAGCAGATTGTATCGAGAAAGGTACTCAAATGTTCAAAGCCATCCGGATTATCGAGTGTTTATTAATGTGCATCAAGCCTTTGCGGAAGGTCGTTTACCATTTGACAGGAGACACACTGGAAGACCTAAATTGGAACGCGATGAAGAAGTTCTCAATGAAATAGAAAACGATTCAACTACCTCGGTACGTGCCATAGAACTAGCTACGGGAATCCCAAAAAGTTCTGCACATCGAATTCTAAAACGTCACAGACTTCACCCATATCACTACAGGTGTGTGCAGACGTTACTACCGCGGGACTATCCACATCGGGTCGCATTTTGCCGTGCGATGCTGCAAAAGCACAGGGAAGATCCTCAATTCTTAGACAAAGTTCTATGGTCGGACGAATCAACCTGCAAGAAAGATGGCTATTCAAATCTACACAACTTACATAGTTGGAGCATTGAAAATCCGCACCTGAAGAGAGAAGACAAATCTCATTATCAATTCAAGGTTAACTTATGGACGGGCATCTTAAATGGAAATGTAATTTGACCCTTTGAGTTACAAGGAAACCTTAATGGTGAAGGCTATTTGAACTTTTTACAAAACGACTTGCCTGAATTATTAGAAGACGTGCCTTTACGTGATTTACAAAACACGTGGTTTCAAAATGATGGTTGCCCAGCTCACTATGCCCGTGCAGTGCGAGAATACTTAAACCAAGAGTATCCAGGGCGTTGGATCGGGCGACTTGGTCCTATCTTATGGCCAGCCCGTTCGCCCGACCTGAACCCCCTGGACTTCTTCTACTGGGGCTGTCTTAAAGACAGAGTCTACGCAAAACCCATAGCAACATTGGACGAGCTTCGGCAAAAAATCACACAAGCTGCGGATCATATCAATGGTAGAAGATATGCACGACGGATAAAACGATTATTTCTAAGGCGATGTCATGCCTGTATTAATGCCGGTGGCAGGCAATTCGAATATTTACTGTAGTATTAATAATGTGGTATATGAATTAAAAAAAAAAAAAATATTTGTACCATTTCTTTCCATTTATTTAACATTTTTCAACAAGTGATAAAAGTAATTACCGCCAACATGAAATAATGTCGATTCTTGTTTAAAAATTCGTTGTTTTTTGTTGTGACTAAAGTATTATACCATTTTGGAATCTTGGTAAGTTGCGTCAACTTTTGAAAATAATTGCCATAGTGGTGTCAATACAATTTTTTTACACCACCATGATGATTGAAAGTGGACTGAAAGAAAAAAAACTTTCAAAATTGAAGGGACAAAATGAATTTTGATTATTTTTTGTGTAAAAACTACATGTATTATGATATTTTTAAGGGCTGTGTTAGATAGCAGGGCTACGTAAGTTTCCAAAAACAAAAAAAACAGAAATATTTGAATATTTGTAGACATGGTCGTTAAAAATACCATTAGAGATGTCGATTTTCGATGAATTTAATTTTTTTCTGTAATTTCTAAAATAATTGAGATATTTTTTTCTTTTTTTTCTCGACTAATCATAAGCAGCTCCATCCTCTGGTGCCGGCTTATCGTTGAGTTTTGGGACACGTTGTATATTTAGAAGAAGAAGAATGCAATTTGGCACAAATACTTTCAAGAATTTTCATATCCACAATATAAAATTTCGTAATTAACGTCCAAAAAAAAACCAAAACGACGCCCATATTAATATATTTAGACATTTGAACCTCATCGCACGCGAACAGGGGTTAAGGTATTTCACGTCCGGTCCGCCATATTAGATTTTAAAATCGTTGTTGTTTTCGTAATCAGGGACCCGATAAACCATAGAAACAAAACAGACTTTGTGACTACATTTCCCCCCTTTAAGGGTTGAATTTTCAAAAAACCTGAAACAGGTCTTTAATCGTTTGTCGTTAGGAATACTCCCGTAAAGTTTCGAATAAAATAGTCTAACTAATCTTGTTTCGCCATACAAATTTTGGACCAACATTTCACCCCCTTAGGAGGTGAATTTTGAAAAATCCTTTCTTAGTGCACCCCTAGGCCTTATATTATAAGGAACCGACGTGCTAAATTTGGAATCTCTAGAACCAGCGGTTTAGGCTGTACGTTGATATGCCAGTCAGTCAGTCAGTCAGTCAGTCAGTCAATCAATCAGTTTCTTTTATATATTTAGATATGCATAAATGCGGCTCTTCCTTTTTCTTCCCATTTTATTGGTAATGGCACCCCAAATATATAACAAAATTTCTGACACTATTAAAAATCTAAGTCTTGAAAACTTTAAAAAAGAACTGAAATTATTATTAATTAAAAACTGTTATTATAGTGTGCAACAATTTTTAAATTATATTAATATTTAAATTAACTCTTGTAAGACTAATACTCTCTACTTGACATTATTACTAAGAATCATAGACATATAAAATAAGAAGACGTAGGCGCCGTAAAGACAAAACTGTGATTCCATAATAAGCCGATTTCTTCGTGTTTACGCGCGACACGCACACATATACAACTCGTGGACGAGCGGTGATTGGTTCAAACGTCAAAAGTGAGTGTGAGTGCACGAGATCGCGGCTTATTATGGAATCACAGTTTTATCTTCGTGGGATTCCGTCTCCTTATTTTATATGTCTATGCTATGAATAAATTATATGTATATTATGGCTTATCCTTTTGACATTCAAATTATCAATGCGTAAATTCTGTTTTTTTTAATCGATTATATACTTGTTAAATTAAATAGATAGATATAGATGAATACTTAAATACATAGAAAATTTATAATGTCAAGTATCGAAGAAAGTCCCAATCAAATCTTATAGTACGTTCTTACGTTAAATGCGTAAGTATTAATTGTAATTTTATCATTCATTTCAATGGTAATTTTAAGTTATTTGTACTTAGGTATAAAAAAAATCGTATGCCAACAAGCAAAACATAGTGTTTCTCAACATATTATTAAGACCTAATTAATTTACCTATGTTTTACGAATAAATAAATGATTAATTGATTGATTGATTGATATAGGTACGATATTTCCAATATTTTAGGTTGAATGCAGCTAGGAATTGCCACCCACCGGCGCGCCGCGCGACCGCGGTCATTGCTCCCGTATCCAAACACCGAGTAACCGGTTAGAGAGCGCTTTGAAATAACGTTCCCAAACAATTTCGTTCGAACGTAACCTAAATAAAAAAACCGGTTTAACCTTTATAATACCGGTATATTTGTAACCGGTTACAAGCCCTGCTGGTGGCTTGGCGGTAAGACGTCAGACTTTCAGTTCAAACCCCGGCTCGTACTGAGTTTTTCGGAATTTATGTACGAAATATCATTTGATATTTACCAGTCGCTTTTCGGTGAAGGAAAACATCGTGAGGAAACCGGATCTAATCCCAACAAGGCCTAGCTTCTTCCCTCTGGGTTGAAAGGTTAGATGGCAGTCGCTTTCGTAAAAACTAGTGCCTACGCCAATTCCTGGGATTAGGTTGCCGTGCAGACCCCAGGCTTAATAAAGCAAAAAGCTGGGACAAACGCTAGAGAGGAAGAATTTCCATAGTAGTGTTTGTACATTCACCTACAATAGTATCCTCCTTAACGAAGGCGCTAAAATATGTGGCACGCTCAATAGAGCGAAAAAATATGTGACCATTAGGTCCTACAAATAAGATCGTAATTGTTGAGTTATTCAGGGCTCACTTTAAACTGGACATTTTATAGAATAAGTATTGCACAAAAGAAAATAGCTTGAACCGTGAATGGCTCAACAATTAATGTCTGTGACTGTACCTGGGGTCATAGGTAAACATCAAGTAAATAGGAAAAAACAACTTTAATCAATAAAAACCTTCTATAGACCGTTGACATCCCAGCAGCTGCCCATTTTTTATTAAATAATTTATTCAGGTTTTGTAGTAAATAGTAGTAGTTACAATATTGCGCCAAACTGGAGTGACCAAATTGTTTATACCTACCTACTTAACAATAAAGTAAATTGTTTACAATAAATATGTGACGATTATGTCTTTTGTTAGGTATTTAAATGAAAATAAAAAGAATACATGCATAAGTGTTAGGTAAAAATTAATGATATAGTTCAGTAAGTAGTAATTACACTTTGAGTTTAAATTTAGAGTTGTGATTAATTAAGTAACATTTGGGTTGAATATCCCCAACATGCTGCATTTGAATTTAAATTTAAAGGTCGTGTTGGATTTGATGTGTAATTCTGTTTTAACTTTAAGGTGCGTTTGCCTCTGCAGCATGTATTTTAATTAAGCTCATATATTAATACGTACATATTGTAAATGATTTGCGGCTTCTTGTCAAGGTCCCGGAGATCAGGGGCCCGTTTCTTAAAAGCTTGTAACTTGTAATACAAGCGGATATCACTTTTCGACATCTTTTGCTAGAAAGGGACTTCCGCTTGTATTACAAGTTACAAGCTTTTGAGAAATGGGCCCCAGATGTAGGTATTACCGCGAGTTAGGCGGCTTTCACACTGGCGCCGCGTCCCGCTGCGGTGAACGAGACAGCGCTATACGCCAGGCGCTATCTCGCTCACACATCATCGCCGCATGCGGAAACCGCATCAGTATGGTAACCGCCTTATGGTGCCTTCCGGTGGCACCAGAAGATACGTAGTATCTACTAAGTAGTCTGTGACCAGAAGGCATCTCGGCCACGGTGGTGTCCGTATGTTTCTGCGTAAGATCCCCGAGATCTGAAGTGATGTATTTTGGCGGTTTTCGTGATGATCAGCGACCTTAGGCAGGACACATCTCTGAAACGATGGGGTCCGTATATCCCTGCGTGAATAACGATTGGATAACTTGTTTGTTTAATTCTAGATCTGGTTTATAATGTTTGGAGCAGGCGATGATCTTTCTGACCACTCCATCATCAACAATGATCTCCCCGGCTCCCGAAACGGGGTTACCGGCGAGGAAGCTCGACGTGTGAATCGATCCGTGATGATGATTCGACAGGTATATTTTACCATCAGGCGCCATGATTAAGATGGCATATCCTTGATCAACGTCGCTGGTGTCTACCAAAGAATCGTTGGAATTATACAGTCTTCCATGTTTAACGTAAACTTCAAATGCGGCTCTCTCATGTTCGTCGTAATACATAACTTGTTGACACTGAGTATCGCGCGGTAGCTTACAAGTTACATGCTCGTTCGTAAACTGGTGTTGCAAATGATAAGTGCTGTAAGCTATGGCAATACTCCACGCTCTAGATATGTTAATATATTTCTCACAGCTTGCATCATTACCGAATTTGTAGATCCCCCTATCGAAATCAGGCATATATAACGATCCGTTAAATGCCACCATGTCCCACAAACTACCGTTTCTTTCTGAATTAACAATGATGCAACCAGTACCTGCACTCGAGCATTTAGACAGTTGTCCTTCATGTGTCATAACGTACAAACTATTTCCTATAGCTGCCAAACCCGTAATGCCCGCAGTCGTACTATATACTTCTGAACATTGGTTGGGTACTGTTAAGGAACAGCGCATCAGTCGTCCACTGCCTAATCTTAATCTGAATTAAACTTAATATTTCGTTATTAATCTGAATTAAACCTCGAACCGAGAACAAGCCGAAGTTATGCAGCTCCCTGCAACTATGTTGGTGTAGTTCACAGCGCAGAATAGAGCCAAAGCCAAAACCTGCTAGTAGATATCCCCTCCCATCAGCCAACGAGAAGACGCTTGAATTTCCCACATGGATGGTCTCGCAATCATCGTTCAGATTTAATGGACATCTTAAAATTTCGCCAGATTTCCGACCCATATAAATATGCTGCCCGTTTATAAGCAAAGACTCAATAGTACTATTGCCTTGATGTAAAATCTCGCAGGTACTATTACTCGTATTTTTACGGGAACATTTAAGTATTTTTCCATAATTTTGACCAATAAATGTTACTGACGGAGTAGCGTCCCGCTGTTCCGGGGGCCCGATGTCATCGCCTGCAGCGGCCGCCACCAGACCCACCAGTGCACACGCAAACAGGAGGTTCTTCATGCTCGATGCTCGAGCGCACATTGCTGTAGTAGTTCACAAACTGAATGCCGCTCAATTACAGTGAAACACCTAAATAGCAGATATGGACTGGAGATAACACGCAATCTGCTTTGCAGAGGTGAATAGGTCAGATTAAGTCGTGGATACCGGGAGTAATGATTTTTTGTTATTATTTGCAGCGCCAAAACATATCTGGGGGCACAGCAGTGCCCCCGCCAAGTCAAGCAAAACAAACAATAAGCCATTCAGGCCATTTTCGACCCCTCTCTAATTCTCTTTTCGATAAAGCTAAACGGCTGAAATTCGAGTTATTGCAAGTCAAAATCCCTTAATTTTAATCGCATAAAATGTTCGATAACAAACTTATATTTTCTGTTGCTAAAATTTTAGGTTTTATTTTAGACTACATAATTAAATATATTATATAATTTAGGGTTAGGTACTTACAAAAAGGAATGAGATCCCATCAAAAACATCACATGTGCAAAAATGCCAGTCTCGCAACGCAACCCAGTTCTCCTACTGCAAAAAGTATTGAGATCTAATGTAACACCAAGCCGGTGTGCCGGAGTTTACTAACACAGGACAATAAATCATCTAATAATGTTACATTATATAATCCAACATGCACACATTGATAGGCCGGCTTGTGCTATGCGTAAGTTTAGCCGTGCGATGGCCAGGGTCATTATATTTATTATAAAAATATAGACACCTAATATTCAAAGGATCACAATGACATGGTGATAGTAAACTCCGGCACATCGGCTTGGTGTTACATTAGCTCAATACTTTTTGCAGTAGGAGAACTGGGTTGCAATGTGAGACTGGCATTTTTGTACGTGTAATGTTTTTGATGGGATTTAGAATATACTGGTTGTGGCCTTTAATAAATTAAAACGTAGATTCTACTCCTCAAACAATAAAACTTATGTTGAACAATTTTTTTTTAAATATGTTGTCTTTAGATTCCATTGATTTATATAAAAAGGGAGATATGGTACCAGGCGCTCAATTCTGTGCCATCAAATATAGGTTCCGGCACCTATATTGAATTAGTCGTGTGGCAGAGTCTCTCAGTCACACTTAGTGCAATGCGCAAAATATGGGACGTCTCCCTTGCATACCCGTGTTAACTATATAGATTTATCTCTTTTGCCCATGATGCACATACATTATAGCGGTGTGTAGCATTTTACGAGTGTGTAGGTGCAGGACTAGATTTCAGTTTTGTTTACTATGAACGTCACTCATCTTCCTTTTTTTATCTATGTTAGATTCTCTCTTTTTCATACAAACTAAATAGTATTTTCAATGTACGTTAAAATCCGTCTAATTGACATTGCTTGTCAGTCTTGTCACCCTACAGTTATATTATAATCAATTTCGCAATAGGTACATTACGAGTTCGAAAATTTTTTTAAGTGTACTAAAATTTTTAAAAGTCTACGTTTAAATTTATTTTACGGCCTCCTAGCCTAGTTGGTAGTGACTCTGCCTATGAAGCAGGAGGTCTCGGGTTCGAATCCTGGTCAGGGCATTTATTTGTGTGTTTATCAATCACAGATATTTGTTCCTGAGTTATGGTTGTTTTCTTACTATGTATTTAAGCAATTATCTATATCTATCTATTATATATATCGTCGCCTAGGACCCACAACACAAGCCTTATTAAGCTTACTGTGGGACTAGGTTGATTTGTGTGAGATTGTCCCATAATATTTATTTTATTTATTTATTTATTGCTCCTGACATTATACCGAAGATATCCCGGACATCAGTCTGTACGAGATTAGGATGGCCCTGAAGCAGCTTAAGAACAACAAGGCGCCGGGCAAAGACGGAATCACTTCAGAGCTTCTGAGAGTGGGTGGAACACCGGTACTTAAAGTCCTCCAGAAGCTCTTTAATTCCGTCTTGTCCGAGGGCATAACGCCTGAAACATGGAATAGAGGCGAGGTGGTGCTGTTCTTCAAAAAAGGTGATAACAGCTTATTGAAGAACTACAGACCCATCACGCTTCTGAGCCATGTCTATAAGCTGTTTTCAAGGGTCATCACGAACCGTCTCGAACACAGACGATGACTTCCAGCCTCCCGAACAAGCCGGCTTCCGAAAGGTTATAGTACCATAGACCACATCCATACGCTGCGGCAAGTTATACAGAAGACCGAAGAGTATAACTTGCCATTATGCTTAGCGTTTGTGGACTATGAGAAAGCCTTCGATTCGGTGGAAACATGGGCGGTGCTTGAGTCCCTTCAGCGATGCCATATTGACTATCGGTACATCGAAGTGTTGAAGTGTTTGTATAGTAACGCCACCATGTCGGTCCGAGTGCAGGAGCAGAGTACGAAGGTGATTCAATTGCGAAGAGGCGTAAGGCAGGGAGACGTTATCTCTCCAAAACTGTTTACTGCCGTAATGGAAGACGCCTTCAAGCTCCTGGAATGGCAAGGACTTGGCATCAACATCAACGGCGAATACATCACTCACCTTCGGTTTGCCGACGATATCGAAGTCATGGCAAAGTCGATGGAGGAACTCAGCATGATGCTCGATGACCTCAACCGAGTTTCACAACGAGTGGGCTTGAAAATGAACATGGACAAGACGAAACTTATGTCAAATGCCAATGTTGTGCCCATCCCAGTCTCTGTTGTCCCTAGGACAAGTAGGTAGGTCCAACTTCAAGAAAGAGGTCAACCGCCGAATCCAACTCGGTTGGGCAGCGTTCGGGAAACTACGTAATGTATTTTCGTCCGACATACCTCAGTGCCTCAAGACAAAAGTCTTTAATCAATGTGTGTTACCAGTGATTACTTACGGGTCCGAAACGTGGTCTTTCACTATCGGCCTCATCTCAAAACTCAAAGTCGCTCAACGAGCTATGGAGAGGGCTATGCTCGGGGTTTCTCTACGTGATCGAATCAGAAATGAGGAGATTCGTAGACGAACTAAAGTCACCGACATAGCCCACCGGATTAGCAAGCTGAAGTGGCAATAGGCAGGCCACATTTCACGTAGAGAAGATGGCCGATGGGGCCGAAAAGTGCTCGAGTGGAGACCACGAACCAGCAAGCGCAGCGTAGCACGTCCACCCACAAGATGGTCAGACGATCTTGTTAAGGTCGCCGGAAGACGCTGGATGCGGGTCGCTTCCAACCGGTACGTGTGGAGGTCCAAGGGGAGGCCTATGTTCAGCAGTGGACGTCTTACGGCTGAGATGATGATGATGATGATGATTTATTGCTCTCATTACAGGCCACATCCTGTTTTAGTTGCATATATCAGGTAATTGATGCACTAATTCCCTCGTAAGACCCAGGGGCAGCTCTAGCGTTTTTAAATTTTGAACTCTTTTTAGGGTTCCGTAGTCAATTAGGAACCCTTATAGTTTCGCTATGTCTGTCCGTCCGTCCGTCCGTCCGCGGATAATCTCAGTGACCGTTAGCACTAGAAAGCTGAAATTTGGTACTAATATGTATATCAATCACGCCGAGAAAGTAGTAAAATAAAAAGTGAAATAAAATGTTTTATTATGGGTACCTCCCCTATACGTAAAGTACGTGAGTGATTTTTTTTTCATTTCAACCCTAACGTGTGATATATTGTATAGGTATTTAAACATGAAGAGGGGTTTAGTAAAATCATTTTTTGACTTTATTTAACGTGCTTTCAAATAAAGTTTTTTAACTCTTAAGTGGGGACACTTACTGTGACGGACGGAAAACTACGGAACCCTACACTGAGCGTGGCCCGACACGCTCTTGGCTGGTTTTTAATTCATGTAAGAGGTTAACCTCGAATTTTAATTTTACAAATACAAATGCGTTTATTTCATTACTTTTTACAGTTGTTCTTAATGTATAGAGGTTAGGCACGTAAGTAGTCTATGTTAGTTATAAAAAGTTAGGTAACAATTTTAGGATATGAATCACATTTAATTTAGAATCATGTAATAAAAAACCGGCCAAGAGCGTGTCAGGCCACGCTCAGTGTAGGGTTCCGTAGTTTTCCGTCCGTCACAGTAAGTGTTGGGGACACTTAAGAGTTAAAATAACACCGCCATGTAGAATATGATACCAGCGTTCCACGTACAGCGATATCTATCGGCAAATTAAGTAAACTATTGCGCGCGAGCTTAAAGTAGGGAAGATGATTTTTAAAATCTGATTTTTATGGGATAATTCTTTATTGCGTGAACCGATTTTACTTTATTTGAAAGCACATCATTTCATTGTGATTTTGTAGAAATTACAGGTACAATAAACACTCGCTTATACGGTTAAATTACAAACTTAGTTCAGAAATTATTTTGTAATTTTTTTTCAAAAACTATTCAACCTATCAAGTTCAAAATAATTTTCCTAGAAAGTTTTTATAAAGCTCTACTTTTGAGTTTTTTTCCATATTTTTAAAACTTATGGTTCAAAAGTTAGAGGGGGGGACACATTTTTTTTTACTTCTGGAGCGATTATTTCCGAAAATATTTACATTATCAAAAAATTATTATAGTAAACCCCTATTAATTATTAAATACCTATCTAACAATAGGTATATCACATGTTAGGGTTGAAACGAAAAAAAAAATCACTCCCCACTTTACGTATAGGGGAGGTACCCTAAGAAAACATTTTTTTCCACTTTTTATTTTACCACTTTGTCGGCGTGATTAATATACATATTAGTACCAAATTTCAGCTTTCTAGTGCTAACGGTCACTGAGATTATCCGCGGACGGACGGACGGACGAGCAGACATGGCGAAACTATAAGGGTTCCTAGTTGACTACGGAACCCTAAAAAGGCGCGGGTACATCTAGTTGGATTTAAACCCGCCCTTAGTCAGCTAATTGGAGAGGTATTTAAGTTACATTAGAAATTGTATTGTTAAAATGAAATAAAAACCATTGAAAAGAACAAACAGTTTCCTTACGGGGTAGGTATTAAGTACACACAATAACAGAATAATAAGTTACTTACGTCTATTGACATTAAGTACCTAAAAGTTAACTTTATGAACGCATCGCTTACCGGGCTTTTAATTTGATAATCGATTTTTTTTAAAGCAACAAATTGTCATTTACTCGTGAAGTGCATATTCCTGACCCCAAACCCCGAGTCACCGTGATAAAAGTTTCATAAAACAAAACTCTTATCAGTCACGCAACCGCTTCTCCACAATGTTTTTGCAACTTAGGCTATCTATTTAGACAGAGAGTTGGCCACGTCAGATAGGACACAATAATGAGAGCAACGAAACCCCTCTAGTTAGTTTGCTATACTATGCTTATTTTTAGATCCGGACATCTGGCAGCTATAAAGTGGTGGAAGTCAAATAATGCAAATAACTCGAAGATAACAAATCTTAGAGTTCTGGGTTTGATGCAATATTATGTGAAATCATGTAATTAATTTGATTACATCATAGCCAGAAGTTTCTGTTAGGGGAAAGTAGTGCCAAATGATGTATAATTAGTAATTAAACGAACTTACCTTAAGTGAAGTTCCATTACAATTATACGAGCTTTGTGATTCCGAATATTATAATAACTTGTAGTAGCTCGTCGCTTACGCCCTTTTTGTCACGATATGTTTAGAGCTGAAAAGACTCCTAAAAAAATAACACTTAGAAATACAACTCCAATACGTCAAGTGACACACGTCACTGTCAACTCCTACGCGCCAAACTCTCATTTAGTTCAGAGCACCGCTGAGATGTATAAAGAAATGTTTACCTCTCAATAGTCACTTGATTATTTTACAACATAGTACTGTAGTCTAGTATGGTACAGTACACTTATACTGGGTTTAGCTTATTGTAATCATTAAGCACGGGTGGGAGGGTTACTAATATTCGGAATCACAAAGCTCGTATAATTGTAATGGAACTTCACTTAAGGTAAGTTCGTTTAATTACTAATTATACTTCGCTTTGTGATTCCTTCATATTATAATAACTTGTAGATGTTCAGAGACTCGTAAAATAATAAGAACTAGATCCGCATATAAAACAGTATAGTTAACTAGAGAACATCAGAGAGAGAGAGATCTATCTGGTCCAAGGTATGAAACAATGCCAGGTTTAGTTTTTTATTTCTGGTCAGTCAATGTAAGTTAGCTTTGTAGCATTAAAGTGAATTATAATTATTATTTACATATGGATTAACACTACACAACCGTGATAGCGATTGGGTTAAATTATATAATTATATGTTTGGTTTCAAAACAAATGAAATTAACATAATAATCTGTGGATCTTGACCTGATTGTGGACAAGAAAGTTTATAAATATTATTTATGTATGTTCAATCACAAAAGAAAATGTGATTTGTAATATTTAAACAACGAAAATAATCATATATTATTAGTATCATGACTTTTACATCTGATGAAAGTATACCTGCTCGGCACATGGTATCACTACAGAACCAAACAACCCAATACCTGTGACTGTGAAGATCCAATAATTAAAATATAAAATATTTTTAATAATATCGTATTTTTATAAGAATGATCTGTAGAATTCTAAGTAATGAAACAAGAAAAAAAAAATCAAGTAGTTTCATTACGTTTTAAGGAATTCTTTTTGAAGAGGACCACACCTGTTAAGTCAATTTAGAGAAACCCCCTAAATAATTAAATACTTATATCTGTTTATGTGTCATGAAAGTATTGACAGTATATAATCATTATAATGAACCAAATCTTAATAGGACACAATCTTATACGAGTAGATGTAATATGACCAATAACAAATATATTTATTTTTGTGACTATTACTATTATTATATTATGTTATGAAAACATAGTCAACATAGGTATAAATAGGCATGCCTTTATACAATGCAGCCCAATGTAGCAACCCAATGCGGAATGACCGCCAAGGGTTCAAAGCACTTCCTTGATAAGTATTCTACCAATATATATAAAACACCGGTTCACAATATTAATTAAAATTACAAAATTCATTGCATAACTCTGCTACCAGACCAGAGATATTTTGGCTACCACTATAGGTACCTATATGCTGACATAGTATTATTTCAGGTAGTGCTTTAAGCATTTTGCTTTAACGTGCTTATATAAATTATTGAATCAATAAAAGCATAAAATACAGCATTATTACATCATTAAAAAATCGTTTCTATGGCACGTCAGCTAGGAGGCTCAGGGAATCCCAACTGTTTAGAGTCCATTCATTTACTTCCATATCTTTTGATACCAAATGGTGACAATGAGCTAAGTATGTCAAGTACCATCTTTCTTGAAACATCATGAGTATCATGACAATAGATGTCAAAAATAGGTAAGATAAAGTAGGCATGTACACAAAATTTGTAATAGGTGGCATAGCCTTCAAGTAAAATATTAATGATTTGTTAACTGCATTATGTTATATTAATGATAATAAAATCAATAAGATGAGCAGGGAACTTATCTTACTGAGCAAAAATTTTGCTGTATAATTATACCTTTAGTAATTATTAAAGGTTATAACTAGGTTTATAGACAATTAGACACCAAGTGCATCAATTTTTTGATAACCTTACTCATATAAAAGTGTGTGTTGAGTACACACAGAGTATATCAGGATCGAGCATTAATTTACGCTAGGTATATAAACAAGAAACATATTTTTCTCGCAACGGTATGCACTGCTTTTTACATTTCAAATAAGCATTTGACACATCAGTTTGCAATTTACTAGAACAAAGGTAATCCTTTACCTAAAGAAAAGGTTTTTATCTTTAACAGTCTACATATACTTAAACCTTTAAAAGCGGGCCTAGTCCGCCTAGCGGTTACGATTAGGTTTAATATTTATTTCAGTTAAAGAGTTTAATTGACAAATAGTTTAAACTAATAAGCGGTAAGCGTAATTTCCACTGAGTGTCATAATCCGTCAAAGATGTGCCACAACTGCCACAAGGGCATAGGCATATTAAACAAAACAAGAAATATATCATTGTAGTCGGGTATATAATGTTTCAAATTAAGCATGGCAATATTTTATTTTTCCCCCTTAGCTGATATGGAGTTCTGTTACATATCAAAATTTTAGCAAACAATGCCAAGTAGTTCAAGAGTAACAAAAAAAAAACCATAAGCAGATTTAACAGAGAGTAACCATATGGTTACCTAATGATCATAGAGGGATTAAGTAACAGTTGCTTTTATCAAGCAGTTATTATGGCTTGTGCCAATAGGCAATTGTTTGTCTTTATAAGACAAAAAATTCGTTTTAAATGACTTTATATATTGTCAAATTTGATCCAATGTAAAATTATATTAAGTAGCTATGACCCACAAATACAGTGGTGTGGGCTCCATTACATATCAGCATGGTAAGGGAACCGAATAGTTATGCAATATACTTGCTAATATATGCAACGCAGAATACTTTTATATTAGATCCATTTAATTTAAGTATTGTTGTAGACTTTCTTAACACTGGTAGTTGTGTCTATATCGAGTCCGACACACCAAACATTAATCAGGCTTTCTGCTGTTGTTGATAGGTACTGAAAATGATACAATTGTAATAACATAATATTAGAGTAGTAGATAATAAATGCATCATGTTCTGTTTATTTTAACACAATTGCTGGATGTTGCTTTGAGTACTATCCAAATACGTGAACCAAGTTCTAACGTAACTCTAACAGTGATGCATTTTCTGTTCTCTGTTAATTAGGCTAAAACATAATAATAGCCAGCAGTGCAACAATTGGTAAAATTTAACAACAGCTGGAATATTTAAAACCGAATGAATGTAATAATTATACAGCCTGGATTTTAAGTATGCCTGGTAATTAAGTAGTTGCTATAAACTCAAGTTTTTAGCATCATATAGAGCCAAAAATAGAGAATACATGGACGCATACAGTCAAATTATTACATCAGTAGAGCCTAGGAAAGCAGAACCACGCATGTTCCACTGCAATGCCATCATTGTTATTTTTTTGCTTTGAGTAGAGCCTAGAATAGCAATACCACAGAAGCATACAGTCTGAGTCTGACTCATAATCGATGGCAGCAATGTTTTCACTGTTAAATTTTTGCTTCGAGTAAAGCCTAGGAAAGCAGAACCATGCATATTCTACTGCAATACCATCATTGTTAATTTTTTGCTTTGAGTAGAGCCTAGAATAGCAATACCACAGAAGCATACAGTCTGAGTCTGACTCATAATCGATGGCAGCAATGTTTTCACTGTAAAATTTTTGCTTCGAGTAAAGCCTAGGAAAGCAGAACCACGCATATTCTACTGCAATACCATCATTGTTAATTTTTTGCTTTGAGTAGAGCCTAGAATAGCAATACCACAGAAGCATACAGTCTGACTCATAATCCTGGGCAGTAATGTCTTCACTGTTAAATTTTTGCTTCGAGTAGAGCCTAGGATAGCAATACCACAGAAGCATACAGTCTGACTCATAATCCAGGGCAGCAACATCCTCAGTGTTAAATTTTTGCTTCGAGTAGAGCCTAGGATAGCAATACCACAGAAGCATACAGTCTGACTCATAATCCAGGGCAGCAACGTCCTCACTGTTAAATTTTTGCTTCGAGTAGAGCCTAGGATAGCAATACCACAGAAGCATACAGTCATAATCCAGGGCAGCACGGCATAGCATGTACTGCCTTTATTTAAATTTTTTGACTGGTTTATAAACACAGATATAGACAATAATGCCATTATTGTAGATTTGTTTCAAGGGATAGGCTTAGCATAAATAAATGTGCCATAAACTTTGTTGTTATGTTGTGCTTAATACAGCAGGATGCAAAAAATTTTGCTAAGTGATTTGGTTAATATTGTGAGTACCGCCTTGTTCAAATAAATATCCAGCGAGACCACAGCTGTCATAGGTTACATCAAGCATTGCTTTGATCAGTATACCGTGGATGTAAAACTGAATTATGAATAATCAGCCCAGTAGGGTCTTGATATGCATCATGACGGTTCATGCTATAATGATTCCATTCATCTTCATCACAATGACAATTATATCTGTATTTCGTATCCCAAGTATGTAAATTTTGTCAATATAAATCTCAAGACGCTTTTTCTTAAATATGTACATATTTCTTGTATTTTCATCAAGTGAGACTTAATGATTTACATCATTTTATTAAATAAATTTCTAATTTGGTTGCTCAGTTACATCATAGTATGCCATTGTACACTATGTATATGTGTTAAGAAAATTAAATAATGTAATTGTGTAATACTTGTTCATGAATATAACATATTCGTACTGATTTATTGGACATTGATTTGGTTATTATTATCATTTAAAGTTCCAATTCTATCAGTTTAGTACAATATGGGACTTCTTATGCGTATTCTACATGCATGCCATTATTATTTTATTTTGCATTACTTACAAGATACTAATCTAGGACTATTTAAGGGTTTATTACTCATTGACCCTTTTTATGTTTTATTTGTACTTTTATATTATGTGACGGATATATGTACTACACGAAGATGTTGATGTTAACTCTTATAGAAAGTCACTTTCGTTTACGGTTCAACCAACATAACCTTAAAGTATAATCGACAAGAGAAGGTTACCTCTTTGACGTAATTTGTTTTACATAGTCCACCGTCTTGACATCATTCAAACCTTTAATAGTACATTCACAGTCGAAATTGCAGCTACTTTTGCTTATTTCGGCGTTTTCTTTCGTCGGCGTCGGCGTCCTTTGTCGGCATCTCCAATGTTTTCGTAATGCATTTTTCTTGCAATAAGTTAATTAGGAACCTGAAATACACTTTCCACCACTTCATATGCTATATTTAAGCAGCAATGCATTTTGATTTTCAACTTTCAATCGGAAATTCATTTAAAATATGAATAAAAGAAAGAACTATAGCGCGTGACGTTAGGGCGATAGCACGAAGATGAGAGTTTGGCGCGTAGGAGTTGACACTGACAGTGACGTGTGTCACTTGACGTATTGGAGTTGTATTTCTAAGTGTTATTTTTTTAGGAGTCTTTTCAGCTCTAAACATATCGTGACAAAAAGGGCGTAAGCGACGAGCTACTACAAGTTATTATAATATGAAGGAATCACAAAGCGAAGTATAATGCAATTTATAGTTAGTTGCCTACTGTTTTTGTTTCTGCAATAATACACAATGTGTTTTGTTCTAATGTTAAAATATAGGCCCTGTCCTCTATAAATGATACAAATTTGGCAGTTTTAACTTATTGCCGTGTTACTTTTTCCAACTGAAAAACTTTGTTGGTTTATCACTATGACCTCCATCCATTAAAAGCTGCCAGATGCCCGGATCTAGCAATAAGGATGGTAAAGCAATCTAACTAGACAGGTTTCATTGCTCTCATTATTGTGTCATATCTGACGTGGCCAGATCTTAGTCCATTTCGAATGATGTGTTGTTGACGTTGTTGTACTTGTTGTGATTCTCTCCAATAATAATGTAAAAATCATTAGATTTCTTGTTTAGTTTTAACGTTTGATAACCTGTTTATTTTATTTAAGTTCGAAATTACCTATCATGCGAAATAATAAGTTCCGAATCCGATCGTCATTTTGTATGACTTTTCCATCATATCAATGGATACAACAAATTGACAGCTGTGACAAATACGAAACATTGCTATATAAATATTAATTTTTTTGTCAAATCATTTGCCTAAAAGAGACGTGGTTTGGCTCTGCCATCTTCAGGAACTTTTGACGTAGCGATTATTTATCAAAGCACATAAACAAATGGCGAAACAACGACCATCTGTCTCCTCGACAACGTCCGATTTATCGCGCCGAGAAATGATAAGTTACCCTTCTTTGGTAACCCTAAAAATTATCATTATTCTCGACCTTAATCCCTTGTTATTAGAGTCGCGGATTCAGCGGCGTTTAGAAATGGTTTGTCAAGTTTCAGCGGCGGCCCCCTAGGGCTGTCGCTTTTTTTGCTGGCGCTTAGTTTCCTGCAGTTAGTTGTGATATTTTGGCTTGTTTAGTTTGTGCGCTGGGAAATGTTTTTGTAAACATTTTCTTGGATTAGTTTATGCCATTGTGAACGTGAAATTTTACGAGTAAAAAGTGACTTTGAAAGCCAGGTGAATTACAAAATGTGACGCGAACGCTAAACTGTTATTTAACCTGTTCCTTGCTTATGATTGATGAAACATTTTAAGTAAACATGTACCGTCACGAACCCTGATTGTTGAGCCACTTGCGATTGTTCGTTATTTAGCCATGTAATAAATAACCGATGTAACTGACAGTTGACAGCTAGTCGGTAACATCGGTCATTCATAACACGGCTAAATTACGAACTATGGCAAAGTGACTCAACAATCCTGGTTCGTGACTGTACACCCCATAGAGCTCTGGTGGCCTAACAGTAAGTAACAGACACGGGTATGTCCTTAAACTACGTTCAAAAGAGAGGTGTGGGTACTGCGAATGTCATCTCGCTCAAATCTGGAGCAGAGCCCGACTGGGGAAGTACCTCCGCCTTACAGAAAACCATAGCCAAATAGCACTAGAGCCTACTCATAGTGTTGTGTTTCTGCGTAAGGTAGCCAAAGAGCTCAAAGAGGACCCTTGAGGACTTGAAGATGAGGGACCCTCATGTTCCTTTAGCCGTCAATACAGTGAATCCTCCTTTTTGTAAAGGGTCGGCAACGCGCACGTGACACCTCTGGAGTTGCAGGCGTCCATGGCTGCCAGCTAGTAGCTGCTTACCATCAGGCGGGCCGTGCGCTAGTTTGCCACCGTCGTAGTATAAAAAATGCAGTATGTTGACGATGGGGACGTTCTTCATCCTTTAGCTGTCAACAAATCTTCCTACTAATGACTTTTTTCAGAAGTTACGTATTATATCGGAGCTGCCAAGGTATAGATAAATTAACGAGAGCATGGAATTGCATACGTAGTAGTATTGTATGTTTACAGGCATTCTATATTTGAATTTTCTATTTTCTCGTATTATCAGCATAAAAAGAGGTTTGTTATATATTGAAGAAGTAAATACCAAAATAATGTCAGTGTCAAATTGTGAATATTACTTACGTTGTGCATATATTATATTTTTACGTCTGATTTTATTGTATTCTCACAATTATCAGAATAATTTTGTGTCAGCGCGTACGACTAAGTGTAAGTTACATAATTTTAAAAAAATATGGCAGTGAGTAATTTTGGTCCGATTGAGAGTCAAAGTAAGCAAATTATTTTTAACTGTTATGAATATTTTGAACTTGAACTGAAGAAAAATTTAAATTCCCCTTACACCGCTGCCCAGTTAGTTGAAAAAGCTACAGGTGTTTGTCTCTCTACTGTTTATAACATTGTGTCTGAGAGCAATAGTGAGAAATTCGCAACAACAAAGAAATTCACCTCCCCGAGAAATAAAAAGTTACGTACTTGTCCGTCATCAGCAGTAGACGATTTTGATCAGGAAGTCATCCGGAGAACTATATACAATTTTCATCTGTCCCATAAGCAATTTCCAACCTTAAAGACTCAGAGAAATAAACCAATGGAGTGGTAATTGTCAGGCGTCCCCCTCTGCCAAAAGTACAAGACCACTGGTCGTAGCGGTTATATAAAACTAGTTGTCGCGCGTCAAACGCCATTCAATGAATGTCAGTCAGCCCGGAACGATCTGAGGTAAAAATGCCGAATTGCTGCGTGTTTTCATGTAAGAAAATCTGAGTTATCTAGTTTACATAAGGATAACGTTTCTTTTCATCTGTAAGTATAATTACGTCTAAATATCATCAAATAGTGCACGAAATTAGCAAAAAACTAAAAAATATTGTCAATCAAAAAGTGTTGCCACTTAATGGTATTACATCTGCTTTAGGGTAATTTTTAAACTTGACTCTTCATAGTACATTGTACCATCGGGTTCATAATTGCATACCCAATTTATCAATGAATTCATTCATAAATTGGGTATGCAATTATGAACACGATTACATCGAGGGAGGTAAGTGAAATATTGCAAACAAGAGTAATCGACTCCAGTGCGGCAGAAATACGTCCTCCATTATGTCATTCATTGTCATTGTTATGACAGGTTAGGCTACTTACACTTAGAAGATACTCCGTGGGTTAGGCAGAGACCCATTCGGCATACAGCCATAATTGTAAAGCATTGCTCTGTTAAAAAAGCAGTGTGTCTGTGTGTGTGTTGTTATTAAATTATTTCTAAACGTATTTTAATCGACTTTTAAATTATTCAAATTACATATTATTTTGAATCATTAACAAAAATGAAAAGATTAACGTCAGTACTTCAAAGGTAAAACACATTCACACGCATAGCTTTTTAAATTATATATGTCGTCGAGGACCGCCGAGGGCAGGGCTGTAAGGTGGTTTGGAACTCAAAAAACTGACACTATCAGGATAAACTAGCCTATAGCACATTACGCACGGTAATGAAATAAAACATAAACACCGGTTTAACAACTGTATTGAAATCAAATCTTTTTAAAACCGTATTATGGGAAGGGCAATAAACTACTACTGGTTCGGAAAGGAGCCCCAACTGAGAAGAACCAGCGTAAGAAAATCAGCGTATGTGTGCTTGTAGTACGGCACAATAGCTGAAATTTGTCTATGGTCTCAAAAATACAGCTACCATAAACAAATTTCCCTTTTAATAGACAAATTTCAGCTAGTGTGCTGAATTTCGCACTGAAATCCGCTCTAATGTGTGGCGCCCCTTAAGTGAAATATACTTGTAGATTCTTGAAATAATCCTGTTTGGAAATTAATTCGTTCCTTTATTTTCACCATACATTTTATGTAGCATTTTAATTTTGTATGGATTATACTTTATTTATTATAAGGTACGGTATACACACTTATCCCCTTACGAGTAAATAGGCACTTTTAATTTCTGACTCTGGTATCACTGTACCTAACGGGTAAGTTTTAGTGATGGGACAGCACAAAAATAAATATCGATATTAACATTAGCAGTATGTTATACTTTTTATTTATAATAGAAAATGAAGAAGAGATAATAGAAATAAAAACACAAATTGGAAACAGATGCCCATTACAATCAAAATATCTACTGCGAAGGACTCTGGAACATCACGCTATCGCTAGTGACTGATTCATCATTGTTCATTACAGTGAAAAATTCACTGAGGTGGATAAAGGAACGTCTAGTGTAATTGGAAGCACATTGGAACGGTAACCTAAACACGTGGGTTCGAATCCCGTGATGTTCCGAAGTTCTTTGCAGTTCAATGTTTCATTGTAATAGTTATTTGTTTCCAATTTGTAGTATTTTCCACTAACTTTAAAAGCAAATACACATCAAAATATTAAATTGATAATATAAAAGTTATTCTAAATCAGCTTGCAAGATTTGTCCTGAACAAGTAGACAAACTAACTTACATAGAATACTAACATTGTAAGTAATATGCTGGTAGAAAAACTTGATATTTAATCACAACTTAACATTATAATTATATCAATAGCTAAACCTTATACTTGGTAAATAAACAAAAGTATATAACTAACCTACGATCAATGTTTCTCTGCGTCCGTAGGAAACACCTTAGACAACCCTACACGTAATCCCTAGGTGGTGCTAAAAGAGTTACAAACTTGGCAGCTCTACTGTCCTACCTGGACCTCGCAGCACTCACTGGATTTTCTTCATCATCTGCTTTCCCACTACCCTAGGGAAGAAATGCCTATCTATATCCAGTGACATGTAGGCATACGATAAATAAATCTACGATAAAATGTGACATTTTCAAGTCAAAGGTACATCATTATCGGTTGTCAATAAGGCGTTACCATAAAAAAATCATTTAGAAATTAACCTAAAAATGATGTACCTTTGACTTGAAAACGTCACAAATATCGATACTTAAGTATATTATTATCGACGCGTTCCTCGCACTGTGTACGGTTACTTAAAGATGACATTATCTCGTTCACGGACAGGTTGTCTGTGACTGTGTTTATACTTGTGTGAGTATATTTTATGCTAGTGTTTGATAATTTTATCGTGTGCGTGTCTAGCGACGTCAATGGAAAATGCATTAGTGTTAACAGTATTTGTGTGCGTTTCCTCGTCCCCCGCGCCGAAATTGGCAGACTTTTTCTGATAGAAATTAGTGCGCGTCTCGGATCCGGTTGGTTTAATAATCAAAGCTTAAAGGCACTCCACTCTGTGTTAAAATCCGATATAGATTACAAATTTGGCATTTCCACCTTACGAAAACAAATACAAAAATTAGGATTTAAATGGAAAAAGACCGAGGACAACCGAAAAATATTCATGGACTCAGTACATATAATTTTGACTCAGTTATGCACCTAACTGTAGGTTCCTTATAAGGTCTAGGGGTGCGCTAAGAAAGGATTTTTCAAAATTCATCCCCTAAGGGGGTGAAATGGGAGTCCAAAGTTTGTATGGGGAAACAAGATTAGTTAGTCTATTTTATTCGAAACTTCACAGAAGTATTCCTAACAATAAATGAGTAAATATACAACATACGACTGCTAAGAATAAATTACCTTACCAAAATTGCGGAATATCGGTCTGAAGATAGACCACTAGTTTATACTGATGAAACCTACATCCACACTTCACATGTGTCCGGAGAGGCTTGGACCGATGGAACAGAATTTGGTGTAAAAAAACAAATCAGTACAGGCCAGCGGTTAATAATAGTGCACGCAGGAGGAAAAGATGGTTTTATTCCCAACGCTTTGTTAATGTTTAAGGCAAACCAAAAAACGGGAGATTACCATGACCAGATGAACTTTGTCAACTACGAAAAATGGTTAAAAGAAAAATTAGTACCGAACCTTAAACCGAATAGCGTACTTATCGTAGATAATGCGTCCTATCACAACAAACTTTTGAATCGTGCTCCAACGTCAAATTCTCATAAACAAGAAATGATGGATTGGTTGACAGAACACAACATTTCGTATAGTTGATGTACAAAACCAGTTTGTATGATTTAATTAAACAAAATAAAGAGCGGTTTCGTGAGTACCACATAGATGCAATTTTAAAAGAACATGGCCACTCCGTTTTACGATTGCCACCGTATCACCCGACGTTCAATCCGATCGAAAATATTTGGTCCATGGTAAAAGGATATGTAGCGAAAAGAAACGTTTCATAAACATGCAAGGCATTATGAGTTTAGCAACTGAACGAATGAATACTATTACGCTGAGGACTGGGAAAATATTTGTCGCCATGTCGAAAGTGAAGAAAATAAATATCGATGTCAGGAAGGGGACATGGCTCGAATTTCAAACAATCTTATTATTAGACCCCGGACTCTTGTGGCAATGACGTCACAATAGGGTGATTTGGGGAGTAAACGGGACGGTGCTATGAACAACAGTTAAAAACTCGGTTGTTAACCGAATACATTTTAATTAGATATTCAACAAAATTATCTAGTAAGTTGATCAATATTATTTTTTAGTGCAAACCATACAATTGTACTTTAAACTGGCTTGGTGACATTTGTGACGAACAAGGAGCGAGTGGCCGACAAAACCAATGCCAGTTTAACGTACAAATGCATGGTTTGCAAGTAATATAGCAAACGATAATATTGATCAACTTACTAAGTAATATTGTTAAAAATGTCTAATTTAATGTATTCGGTTAACAACCGAGTTTTTAACCGTGTTTCATAGCACCGTCCCGTTTACTCCCCAAATCACCCTATTGTGACGTCATTGCCACAAGAGACCGGGGTCTACTTATTATCAATACTTGTGACAGCCCAGATGAAGAACATGATAGCGACTAAAAGCAATAAACAGAGGACTACTACTTATTTCATTTCTTAAGGGTATGTAATTTTATTAAATTAAGAGAAAATGATTCTCCTTTTGTTGCAAACGGTACAACCACTACAAATGCCATTCCATGATCTCGATAATTCATCTATACCTACTCAAAAATATCTGAACAAGCACTTTATCGCCTTGACAACAGAGTCCTTGTTCAGATATTTGTGACCACCTTAATGACCACAATAATGGTGGAAATTGCATACGGTTTCCCAACGCAGAATAGAGGGTATATGATGTGGTCACCCACATCATATACCCTCTATTATATATATAAAATAGTAAAATGCTTTCTCATTTGAAATAGGAACTTATTTCATTCAACTTAATAGATTTTAACTGACACGTAATCGTATAAAATAAACTCTCAATTGACTCTATTCCAAAGTGGACCACTCAAAATTAATGTACAACTACAATGACTAACAAATATAACTTAATTTAATTCCAAGTATCTACAACTTATTCTACACAAAATCAAATCACGTTATTAAAAATTGGACTGTAAACAAAGCTGTTAAGGTTGAAATTTCAGTAGCACCTAAAGTGTGATACGCCTTCTTGAAACTGTTAGTGTGTGCGTCATATCGGTTACCAATTTACGAGTATGTTGTGTTGTGTTGTTGTGTGTTGTGGAGCCGCAATTAATGTGAGTTTGAGTTGTTACAACATAATTATGTTGGAGACAGGATGTTACGCCGGAGCGCTAAAATGTTGCAGTTGAAGCTTATGGGTTATACCGGACGTGGCCTGTAACAGGAGCAAAAAATTTAATCATAAATTTTACTCCTCAAACTAGACAACGTTTGTTCAGCGACTTTAAAAATTAACTTGTGGTTTGATTTTTTGTATACTTTATTCGAAGTACGTTAAGTTATTAAGTTTATTCGAATACGCAATGTATTGCGAAATTGATTATGTCTATAGGGTGACAAGACTGACAAGCAATGTCAATTGGACGGATTTTAATGTACATTGATAATACTATTTAGTTGGTATGAAAAAGAGACAATCCACAAATTCCATTTTTTTTTACATTGTTGAACAAAAGTTTTAGAGTTTGAGGAGTAGAATCTACGTTTTAATTTTTTGATTGGGTTACATGCAACATAGGTACTGTATAAAGGCAATGTAGTATTAGAGTCTGTCCGTAAAGAGAAATCTCGTAGAATGTAGGTATACCGCGATCATCTTTAGTTTACGATTGACACATGATTTTAATACATTTGATTTTCTACCTTGTTGTCCTGATCATAAAGTCAACATTACAAGCATGACACTATTTGGTGCCGTGTTTTAAATATCGCCTTATTTTGTTCGCGATAAGGTAGAATTTCAAACGGATAAAAACTATCTGTCAAGTTTTAACTAGCTTTAATTAAAGTGTAAGCGTTCTCATACAAGGTGTAACAAAAGTACTAGTGATCCATTTAAGGGCGTATTTGGTATCGTATTCTCATTATGAAGAACTAAGAAAAAAAAGTTCACACAAAAAAAATGGTTTTGTATGAAGGCCGGCGATAGTGGCAGTTGTAGCAGTAAAAATACGGCTTTTCGTGAACAAGAGATTTCCTTCGGCGTGATTATTCCTTAGAACCCAAGGATGGATTTGAGGAGCCACCAAGATTTTTGATGTAAATTTTTAGGAGGTCAGGCACTCAACTTTAAGGCAGTTAACCTACTAGGCCAAGTTTGGTATCGTTTTCGTATAAATTGGGGTTGCCGAATTCATTTATGGTATAATTTTGACACCATTCCATAGCAAAAACATGTAAAATAAGAAATAAGTTATTTTGAAATTCCCTATTTAACAAGGAAAAAATCCATTACTTATAAACAATTATGAATCTTGAAAAAGTAAAAGGTGCTTTAGAGGGCCCTATTATTCGTTTAATAAAGAAAAATCTAATGTCGTACTAAAACGTTATATATACGGGATGTAGTAAAAACAACTGTTGACGGTGCTAAAAATTGAAATGGAAAAAATCTAATCAAAATGTTTTTTGCGATTGTGGAATCGAAAGTGAAGTCGAAAGATTCATAATTGTTTATAAGTTATGGATTTTTTCCTTGTGAAAGAGGGAATTTCAAAATGAGTTATTTTTTAATTTTACATGTTTTTTACTCCAGAATGGTGGCAAATTATACTATAAATGAATTCGGCATCCCCGATTTATACGAAAACGATACCAAACTTGGCACTTCTCAAATCCATCCTTGGATCCTAAGGAATAATCAGGCCGAAGGAAATCATTTGTTCACGAAAAGCCGTATTTGACCTTTTTATGGCGTGTGCACACGCAACTATAAGGCGACGTGACCCATACAAAAAAAAAATTGCGGCCAAAAAAAAATTCTGCTATTTTTTTTTGTTGCAATGCGATACCGATTATGCTCTTAAACGGCTTACCAGTATTTTTGTTACAGCCTGTATAAACCGCAAAACTTTTCTTCCCAGACAAATCTTATATGATAATTATCATTCACCGCAACTTCGCGAAGAAGGATGACTAAATCGCCCCACTCGCTTACTAACCCGTAATAAATAAATTAATAAATAAATATTATAGGACAATCTTACACAAACCGACCTAGTCCCACAGTAAGCTCAATAAGGCTGTGTTGTGGGTACTATACTCTAACAGCCTTATAAAATTTAGGTATTTAAATAAAAGTAAACAAACAATTTTTACATTTTCCGGTAGTTATAACTTTTATTGGTTAACCAATCAAATACAAAACTGCCTGGATCTGTCACTTAACGACCTGGCTTTAACCAATATTATTTGATCGTGTAATATTTTCATTTACCCTCAACTGGCTTAAGGAGCCATTTGAGGGTAGATCTTATTTACTTTTATTTAAATACCTAAAGAAAGACACAGATTATAGACGACGATATATATAATAGATAGACATTGATAAATCTAAACATATAAAAGAAGAAACTGACTGACTGACTGACTGATTGACTGACTGACTGACTGACTGACATATCAACGCACAGCCCAAACCGCTGGTTCTAGAGATTCCAAATTTGGCACGTAGGTTCCTTATAAGGTCTAGGGATGCACTAAGAAAGGATTTTTCAAAATTCACCCCCTAAGGGGGTAAAATGGGGGTCCAAAGTTTGTATGGTGAATCAAGATTTGTTAGACTATTTTATTCGAAACTTCACAGGAGTATTCCTAACGATAAATGAGTAAGCACATGTTCAGGTTTTTTGAAAATTCAACCCCTAAAAGGAGCAAATGTGGTCACAAAATCTGAAAATCAACATGGGTATCGTATCCTTTTTGAGTACTTATAGTACGCGGGCGAGGCCGCGGGAAAAGGTTAGTACTTAAACACATAGAAAACATAACTCTGGTACAAATATTTGTGAGAAACACACAAATAAATGCCCTTAGCAGGATTCGAACCGGGACCTCCTGCTTCGTAGGCAGTGTCACTACCGACTGGGCTAGGAGGCCGTCAATAAGTCATTGTTAAATTCTTCGCGAAATTTTCCTTCGAAAAGAGTGACGTCATACAGTGAGTACATTTTAGCAGCAGCATAGTAGTTCCCGCACTCGAGTGATGATTGCGAGCGAAAACGACTCGCGACGCGCGAGCCGCGGCCACGTGGCGAGAGCGATTGTCAACCTTTTCTAATTTTAATTTCAAAATAAGGAAAAGTGTTTTAAAAGCCTTGCAATAAATAAAATTTTGATTTTGTCGCTAGCACAAGACATTATCCCCAGAATTGGCGTAAGCACTATTTGAACAAGAGTGACTACCATCCGACCTCTTTAGCCCAGAAGGAAAACAAGACCTTATTGGGATTTAAGGCCGGTTCCCACATGAACGCCATGATGCTTTCCGTTGCCGAAAAGCGAATGTAATATAACCACTAAAATATATATATTTATTGTAAATATATGTTTAATAAGTTTTGCTTTATGATAACTATTATCTAACTATAAAATTTTCTTCCTGCACCAACTTACAAGTCTCTGTTTGGCCCAATGGTTGACTGGTAGAGAATGCCATTTGGCATTAAGTCCGCCATTTGTACATTATTACTTGTTGTGCAATAAAGTTTAAATAAATAAACCACTAAATAAAAAATATTGATCTACATCCATATCATAACTTTCCTTTAATATGTTCAGAACCGATAAGATAATGGCCTATATTTAAAAAACCTGTAACTGTGGTGGATCGTAGGTAAATTTTACATTAGAATATCGATAACCGATACTTTAATTATATTCAAATTTCGAACGTCTTCTGGTATACCGATTCTTTCCGGAATCGGCGATTCCAGATTTTTTTCGAAATTTGAATGTAACTTCAAGTACCTATTTGGTACTTTTGACAATCTAGTTGGTATTGATTTGAAATCTAGTTGGCCATGGAGGTGCAGTGACGGTCATTCTAATGAATGTCAACACATTGAGGAGAATGAGGAGTTATAATATTTTTGTAGATAAAGTAATGTATTATTTTGAAAAAACACGGGACTTAATCGCGTACACTTACTTTTATCATCTTCCTGACGTTTCGAGCTTATCGTAATTAATAATCCAAAAGGCCTCTCCACGGAACGTCGTCGTTATAGTAGGAAACTACGAGAGGTTATTTAAATTAGGAAGTATAACAATTTCAACCAGAACGAGGGATAAGGGATTTCGCCTTCGTGGAATCCATTGATCAGCAAATGTACCTAAGCGTGGAAATGCTTGCATTTCCAAACCATCGGATGTTGTGAGTGTTGTGCGTAGGCAAAGTGACAGCCCTAGCGTAAATGTGAATAATAGAGATCAAGTGCGGGTAGTTCGAAAAACCCGCGCGGCTAAGAGACGTTGATACAATTCCTCGCCAGTCTGCCTGCGACCACAAGCGTTACCACACGCTCAAAACATCAGAAAAATAATAAAATTAAGTGTACGCGATTATGTCCCGTGTTTTGTCAAAATAATGAGTGAAAATCGTGTGAGTTTAAATCAATACAAAGTAATGTATGTAACTATAGGTACATAATTCGGCATTATGTAGCAGTAACATAAACTATTATTAGGTAAGTTTCTTCATCCAATAACGTATCGAAGTCAATCAAAACCTACTCTCGCATTTATACCGTTAGTTATGATTACATAATAAATGCCCCGTTTATGCCCGGAAAAACTAAGTTCCGTCGGGAAATCCGGGAGGCACTGGAACACGAATACACCATTAGTCATCTCGTAAAAAGGGGTGACCTATTCACTGGTAAAAAGGCATATGTCTCTTAGAAACTTATACGACCTTTTAGAGTGCTATAAGTAATGCGAGTAGCATTACTAGTAGAGATGCCAACTTACCTTCCGTAAGTTTGAGCGAAAATCTATCGTATTTTCGTGCATGTGACATATATTATGCTATGGATGTGTAATGTGTTTCTTTCTAGATACCTCATCATCATCATCATATCAGCCGAAAGACGTCCACTGCTGAACATAGGCCTCCCCCAAAGAGTGCCACAATGACCGGTCCTGCGCCACCCGCATCCAGCGGACTCCCGCGACCTTCACCAGGTCATCAGTCCACAGATAACTTTATAGTAGCAAATTTTAAAAAAATTACAGTAGAAGGCAAAGTTTTGGAGGATAAAATATCTGATCACTACTTTATAGAATTAAAATACACGTTTTTAGACCTAGAAAAGGATAATAAAATCTTAAATACTAAAATCAATACTAGGATGTTTAACGAGGATAGCTGTTATTACTTTAATTTCCTATTTAATAGTGATATTACACTAAGGGACACTATAGTGAGCATAACAAATGCTAACGCGAAAATGAATGCACTAGTCTCAGCAATTCATTCCTACTATAACATAGCTTTTCCCGTAAAACGTGTCAATGCCAAGATCAGAAACCGTACTTGGATCACAAAAGGTATTAGGACCTCAAGAGAGAATTTGAACAAAATGGAGATACTTCAAGCACACTTTCCTAACGAACAGAGAAGGAAGAGGATCAAAGAATATAAAAAACTGCTGAAAAAAGTAATGACTCGTTCTAACAGGCTTATGATTTCTAGACGGATACAAAACTCAAAAAATACAGTAAAGGAAACGTGGAGGGTTGTAAATGAATACAGAAATCGATGCACAACAAGCAAAGAAAGCGAAATAAAAGAGTTATTAGATAAGAACGGTAAGAGCATAAAAGATCCTGCAAAAATGGCACAAGTATTTAATGATTTTTATACAACTGTCGCGGATAAGATAACGTGTAACACAAAAGTAAGTATAGAGGAATCCAAAACATATCTGAACTCAGCTAAACCGTCAAACAAAAAAAATAATTTCGGGCATTTAACACTAAAAGAACTTCACGTAGCAATAACCCAAATTAAAATTAAAACATCAAAAGACATACACGCCATGGACACCAGAATATTGAAAATCATAAGATATAACGACACCATCATGGAACTGCTGCTCAATGTTTTAAATAGTTGCTTAGAGAAAGGGACATTCCCAGAAATATTTAAAACCGGTAGAGTCGTTCCTATTTTTGAGAAGGGTAAAACCAATGACCCGAGTAACTACAGACCAGTATGTGTGTTACCTGTTTTTTCGAAAGTCTTAGAAGCGGTGCTCAAAACCAGAATATTCAACTTTTTTGAAAAAAACGACCTTTTCTCACACCACCACTTTGGCTTCCGAAAGGGAAAATCTACAGCGATGGCTATAAGAAGAGTCGTGGATTTCGCTTTAGAGTCTATGGATAGGTCGCAAAAAGGTGCCAGCATATTCTGCGACCTGTCCAAAGCTTTCGACTGTATACGACATGATATTCTTTTACAAAAACTACGTTACTACGGTTTTGATGGCGTAGCTTTAAAAATGATGACCAGTTACATGCAGAATCGGATGCAAGTGGTTGAAGTTCAAAATAATGTATCATCCCCTGAAATTAATAAGATAGGTGTACCACAAGGGTCAATACTGGGTCCAGTTCTATTTTTGATTTATGTCAATGACTTACCTTCCAATATACCAGAATGGGCACAGATCAGTCTTTTTGCAGATGACACACATATTGGAGTCAGACATGAGAATCAACTTTCAATGGAAAACAACTTAAGATTCATCATAGACATACTGCAAAAATGGTTCGAATGTAATGGCATTGTTTTAAATGCGAACAAAAGTACATTTATAAACTACAAGACCAATTCAAGTAAAACTTCTAAAAGTACCAGTATAGAGTTTACTAACAATACCTGTTTCTTAGGTTACGAAATTAACAGTAAATTAACACACAGCGAGCACATTGATAAAATATGTAATAAATTAGCATCAGCAAATTACGCGCTTTTAAAACTAAGGTCTTTAGTTAACCTAAAAACTTTAAAAACCGTATACTATGCCTTTGCTCAAAGCTTACTAAGTTATGCAGTCACCATCTGGGGAAACGCTGCATATGTAAGCCGAGCATTGATTCTACAAAAACGCTCGATTAGAATAATGTGTGGAGTCAACTGGCGAACGCCTGCGAGGCAATACATTGAAAAGCTTGAGGTTATGACGGTAACATCACTGTTTATATACAACTCTCTTTTAGAAATTTATAAAAATACAAGTACTCTTCTCAAACACTCAGACTGTCATAATTATAATAATAGGAACAAGAAAAAACTCATCCTTCCATTACAGCGATTAAAAAAGTGTAAAAAGCAGGGATTTTTTATAAAAATTAAACTATTCAATAAATTACCGACAAATATAACGGATTTGCCCTTTCAGTCATTTAAAAAAACTATAAAGAAATACTTTCAAAATCATGCCTATTCAATTACTGAATTCCTATCACTCAAAGATGTTATATTACAATTGACGAAAATGATAAATAATTTATTTAGCACGTAATTATTTTGTATAGTAAATATACATATTATTGTTAATTCTGACTTACCATGTAATGATCATGTTACGCTATGGTTAATAAATAAAAAACTAAAAAAAAAAAACATTGAGTGTTTCATTGTTTCTTCCTCTTCGCCACACATTCTATAATCAGTGTTATCTGACAGTCCCATTTTAGCCAATACTCCTTTAAAAAGTCAAGTCAAAAGTCAAAAATGTGTTTATTCAAGTAGGCATAGCAACAAGCACTTTCGAATCGACAGTTACAATTATATTATCTAAAGCTAAATATAATTCAGAGAAATATAAAATAAAATAAAAATCACATGTCATAATGTATGATAATAATTTCACAATAAGATCGTCAAAACTTAAGATTTAAAAAAAATGTATAATAAAATACTAATCTAGAATGTTTGTAGAACAAAATCTAAGTCAGAAGGAAAATTTAACTATTTTTTTTTAATAAACCAATAGTATACATTTTTAACAGTTGCAATTTAATCCCACGGTGTTTTATTTCTTCGTTATATTCTTTTTATCATCCATGTAGTCTTCTATACTATAATAGGCTTTAGAAATAAGTTTACGTTTTACATAATTCTTGAATTTATTGATTGATAATTTGGTCATTTTATTTCACTTTCACGGTGTAGTGGCCTATGAAAACTCCTGTTATGATTTGGAGCCTTTTTCTGCTAAGTTTTCAAAGCTTTTTGCTTTTGCTGCTGTGAGGTTTATTTATACGTCCAAATACAAATCAAATACTTGTATAAATTTTAAAATAGCACATGTGACTTTTAATTGTAAAGGTCAGTCGGTCAGGTCGGGGTTTTAGATGCCACTCGGGGTGACTAACGGGGGTCATGGTATAAGCAATTGTTAAGTGTCAGATAAAAAATATTAAATACCTACTGGAAAATTGTTCCCGGCATGTACTTACAAATTTTAATTGCCTAAGAGTTCGGTGGAAGCGATCAACCTTTGTACACTTTCACAGTCGTTTTATGTAGTTTTGTTCAATAAAGAAAATATTGCCAAAAAGGAAAAAAATATATCCTAAATTCGAATGTTCTTGTTGTTGAATGTAGAAGGCACTGGTCCAATTCCAGTCCTGGACACCGGAGGCCTTAGTAGTTTCGTCTTTTATAAGTACCTACAAATTTTCAACCGACTTCAATATTTCGAATTTCTCAATTCATCGGGATCTTGGTTTTGCTATTTTTTTTAAGTAAAGTTCATCGATTATTCGAAGACGGCTGGACGTGATTTGGAAAATTATTTTGTTGTTCGAAAGAGCGATACTTCACAGAGAGAGAGATACTTCACAGTCGGTCCCATTGTCATTAGGTCAGGATCTGATGATGGGATCCTGGAGAAATCGACGGAACTCTTCAACTGTTACCTACAGGCACACCTATAGTGATTTGAGTATTTTTTACAGCAGCTTGAGTATTTAGCTTTTGGAAAGGTGGAGGCTAAGTGAAGTTAGTTCTTTTTTTGTTTAAAATTATTATTTATTTCAGCTTTTAACATGTTGTCAACCTCTGTCCGATGCACTCGCTTCACGCTGCGATGACTCCAAATAACGAGTAGCACAGACGTTGCCAAGACAAAGGCTTCATTGACACATGTCTACTAGCAAGACCGCTTCATAAATATCTAGACTAATATACACCTTATTCCGTTGTGATAAGAACAAAAAGGCATACATGTTTATGGCACTGTAAACTCGCCATAAGATATATGTATTGAAGCGGGCAAGGTTCTCAAAAACATCACAACGTGCGCCTTGATAATAAAGGCGTTTTTAGATATTAATGAGAACCTTGGCTGGTCCTATACTTTTGGTGACTGTATATCACAGATACAGTTTGGTCCATTATCTAGGGAAATATTTATACGAAGAGCTTTGCTTTCAAAAAAACCGGCCAAGTGCGTGTTGGACCACGCAAAGGAGGGTTCCGTACCTTCAATGGAATAAGAACCAAACTAATACCAAAAGGTCGTATCTGATGCCTATGGAAGAAGTTTTTTGGAGATAACTCAAAAATGGCTGAACCGATAATGTTCAAAACAATTTTCGTTGAAAGTATATGATAAGTTCAAAAAATATGAAAAAATTTGAAGAGATGCCTCTTCAATTTTTTTCATATTTTTTGAACTTACCTACGGTTCAAAAGTTACGGGGGGGGGCTACACAACTTTTCTGACTTTCGAAGCGATTATTTCAGTAAATATTCACTGAATCACAAAATGGTCAAAGAAACCTCAATGTTATTTTTAAAGACCTATCGATTTATGTGTCACATGTTGATATTTGGTAAAAAATCATTTTTTGAAATTTATTTACATCTATGGAGCGCCCCCCTAAAAAATATTTTTTTTTTCAAATTTAACTCCATAACTAAGTAGCTGCATACAAAATACACCTTATGTGTAAATGTAGATTCAGATACGTCGTATAGTTTCCGAGTAAAATGCCTGTGACATACGGACGGACAGACAGACAGACAGACATGACGAATCCATAAGGGTTCCGTTTTTTGCCATTTGGCTACGGAACCCTAAAAAGTCTGGGCTGTGCGGCAGACAGTGGATGGTATAAAGGCCAATACACACTTCAGTATCCTTCAACCAAACTGACGACTGGGGTCTTAAAGTTTTTCTTTCACACTTGCAAAGTCACAGCAAGAATGAAAGAGATGGTTGGTTTGGTTGGGGGATACATGCGTATGATCTCAGAGAAGGACTCCGGCTTTTCAAAAATTTCAAAAAAATTTCAAAAATTCCAAAAATTTCAAAAATTTCGTTCCAATCGAAACGCACTCAGGTATTTTTTTTCTCTGACGTTCATTAGCGCATTGTAATTTGCTTACATTGAAGAATAAATATTTTGATCTACAACAATATCATAAATCCTCTATTCCGCGTTCAGAAACCGTATGTAATTACCACCATTAATGCAATCAGTAACGTAACATCAGTGTATTATCTGTGACAGTGTGTTAAAAACGTATGAAAATTCATTACCTACGGTAACGTAATGAAAATTCGCCCTCCTCCCCGACCGCCGGCACAATAAGGTTGGTCATGGCGGTCATTCTAATGGTTTCCGAACACGTCACTTAGGATTTTTTTAATATGTGTGTAGATAAAGCAGTGTATGCTTCTATTAGGGTACACATAAAATGGGGGGGTGAATTTTTTTTTCGCTCCAACTCTATCGTGTTGGGTATTATTGAATAGGTCTTTCAAAAAGAATAGAGGTCTTTTAATACATTTTTTGGATGAAACTGATAGTTTCGTAAATATTAGATTTGAAAGTTCAAAAAAGGGCGTCTCTTCCATCTAACTTTTGAATTAAAGGGCCCCCCCCCCTACACTCACTACAGATTGAGTTAAATTTGCATGGGTCACCCCCCCCACCCCCAATTACACCTCAAATAGAAAAAAACGTTACTGACCCCCTCAAAAAATCATTTCTGCATTTGTGACCCCCACCCCAAATTTCAACCGCACCTGTTCTTACCTTTCATGCTAGACTGATTTGACGGGAGGATCGATTTGGAAAAGTGGTACTGTATCCGATATACACCTACTACTCTATGTCGTTTAAATCATGCCAAAAAAAAGTATTGATTTTTGAGTGTAGTTTCATTTAGTGGTAATTGTAAAATATTTTATCAGGACTACTGTCCTCTAGCGTATCCATCTGTCAACTTTACTTCAAGTTCCGCCTCCAGGGTAGCGGGAGAGAAATTAGGGGCAAATTAGCCACTTACACAGACCGAATTCCACGCGTGCGGAGCCGCGGGCACAGCTAGTACTTTATATTTTAACAATGGCTTACAGAGTAGGTACTTATTTAGCAATATTTCTTTGAACTTTGCCTTAAGAGTTCCAATTTTTAATTTATGAGATGACCTAGTATTGTAGACCTAGTAATGTATACAGTATGTGTGGCATAATATAAGATAGGATAAGATAAGTTGGCCAATCAGTTGTTTCATAGAGTGGTACAGTCAGCAACAAAATTTGCTAACCGTGTGAGGTGTGCAAAATTATCTTAACACCCTCTTATTTCCTTAACAATAAAGTCTATCATATTCATATAAACTCTACGCCATCCTACCTAATTCTGTAGCTGACTGTACAGTGTATGTTTCTAAAAACATGAAATTCAGGGTGCGTGCCCAACGTTCTAATCGTTAACGCTCCGTAGCGTATCGTAGTCACCTCTCTCTATCACTCTTCCATATTAGTGCGACAGTGACAGTTGCGTTTCGTTCGCTACCGAACGTTAACGATTGACACGTTGGCTACGCACCCAGGGGGCTTAGCCAAGATGACAATCGTTTGCAGAAAACGAATCGAAACGCTATCCGTCTCTCTATCGCACTAATATGGAAGAGTGAGCGAGAGCGTGTAGCATTTCGTTTCGTTTTCTGCAAACGATTGTCATCTTGGCTACAGGGCCAGGGGGCTTAGCCAAGATGACAATCGTTTGCAGAAAACGAATCGAAACGCTATCCGTCTCTTTCGCACTAATATGGAAGAGTGAGCGAGAGCGTGTAGCGTTTCGTTTCGTTTTCTGCAAACGATTGTCATCTTGGCTACAGGGCCAGGTATGCCCTTAAACTACGTCCAAAAGAGATGTATGGGCACTGCGCACGTCATCTCGCTTAATTCTGAAGCAGAGACCGAAGTACCTCCTTACAGAAAATTACAGCCAGCACTAGACCTTACTCACAGTGTTGTGTTCCTGCCGGTGAGTAAAGTTGCCAGAGTACTCAAAGCGGATGCTGTGTGTTGACGACCCATACACAGTCAATCCTCCTCTATATAAAAGGGTCAGCAACGCACATGTGGCACCTTTGGAATGGCGTACTTACCATCAGGCAGGCCGTATAATTATTTGCCACCATCGCGCAAAAAAAATGTCTAAAGTTCAGAGCGGATTGCATTAACGGAATTCTCTCGTCACATACACATTTAATTAACTTGTTATTGTGAAACTATAAACGGCAACATCAAACGAGGCCACGCCGCTGAAATTAAAATTTTACGTCCAGCGTATTTCAATCCGCGCAGAGCTCCGCAAATCACGTTCCATTGTTATGACGAGCTTTAAGCTTCAACCGCGAGCTTTACAATCATAAAAGGTTTTAGCTACGAGTTTTAAAAGGAGATTATTAATCCCACTATATTTTTACATTACCGAAAGGTCGATTCAATTTTTGAAATCACATTTTGATGATTTTTATCGTTATTATTTTACCGGCCTTCTAGCCCAGTCGGTAGTGACCCTGCCTACGAAGCAGGAGGTCCCGGGTTCAAGTCCTGGTAAGGGCCTTTATTTGTGTGTTTATCACGAATATTAGTTCCTGAGTTATGGGTGTTTTCTATGTATCTAAGTATAGATTTATCTATATAAGTATGTATATCGTCGCCTAGTACCCATAGGACAAGCTTTGATTAGTTTGGGACTAGGTTGATTTGTGTAAGATTGTCCCCAAATATTTATTTATTTATTATTAACAGGTTTAACAGTCAGATGCGGCATATGTGCCTCATGGCCAGTGATATAAATAATGCAGTTTTTCTTTCGATAAATAATAAATGTTATTACGTATTATGCGTAATTATATGCGCAGTGCATTTCATGCACATCAATAAGCGCGAGCGAATATCATTATCATAACTTCATAACAATAACAATTCAAGGTAAAATTCAGAAACCTGTTTTTTAGGGTTCAGTACCTTGAAAGGAAAAACGGAACCCTTATAGGATCACTTTGTTGTCCGTCCGTCCGCCTGTCAAGACCCTTTTTCTCAGGAACGCGTAGAGGTATCAAGCTGAGGTCTACTGTCACTTGGATTTATGAAAAAATCAAACTTCTAAGCCAACGCAATCAAAAGACACAGCCGTTTATGCCGCAAATTTTAGAAACTGGCAAGGGAATCAAAACCTACAGGGTACTTCCCGTGATCTCAGAATCTTGAAATTTGGTACGAAGCAACGTCTTATAGCACAGATAAAGGAAAAATTGCGAAAACCGTAAATTTTTAGTTACATCATATAATAAAAATATTTTAATATTTTTCTGGAATCTCAGTTTAATGATGTACCTAAAAATTTTAACGTTGTGCATTTAAATGAGCAAAGTATTCCTGCACATTACAGCGATATGTTACTCTCTTTTGACCTTAAGAACATTCATGCTATTTTAATTTCCGAATCGTGGCTCAGACCAGCTTTGCCTTCAACGTCTTACTCTTTACCTGGTTTCAATTTAATTCGGCACGACCGCCTTGGAAGAGGTGGCGGTGGAGTTGCGATTTACCTTCGTTCTTACATCCCCTATTCAATTGTTAATGTATCTGCCAGTTCTTCTACTTCTGATGCCGCAGAGTATATGTTTCTCGACGTTTCCCTCGCTCATTCCAAACTTTTACTTGGCGTTTTTTATTCCCCCTCCCTTCACGTTAATTACTTTGATTCTCTTGAGAAACCTCTCGAAGACCTTATGCCTTCTTATAATCATCACATTCTTATGGGAGATCTAAATACGTGTCTTCTGAAGGATGACAGACGATCCCGGCGCCTTAAATCCCTGGTAGATGCATGCAATCTAACTATTCTCCCTTCAGACGCCACACACTATTTTCCAAATTGCTCGCCTTCTCTTCTTGATTTAACTTTAGTTTCTTCGACTTCTCATGTGTCTAAATTTGGACAATACTCCGCGGATGCCTTCTCATATCATGATCTGCTCTATATCTCTTACAAAATTCGTCCTCCCAAATCTAAATCAAAAATTCTTTTGCAGCGCAATTTTAGTGGATTAAATGTGGAAAAGCTTCGAGATGACGCTTTAACAATCGATTGGAGCAGTATTGCTCGAGCGGGTTCGGTAGACGATCAAGTTTCTCTCTTTAATTCGCTCCTCATACAACTTTATGACGCTCACGCTCCTGTTCGTGCAATAAAAGTCGAGCATCTCCCTGCTCCTTGGCTCACTGAGGATATTAAAGCCCTTATAGAGAGGAAGAATCAATCTAAATCTAAGTATAAGGCTAACAACTCTGAGAAAAATAAACTTAAATATCATACCCTGCGCAATCGCTGTAGCACTATATGTCGAGATGCTCAGAGGCGTCATATTCACAGTTCTGTTGAAGATGGAAATGCAGCCAGAGTGTGGAAATTTTTGAAAGGTCTCGGAGTTGGCAAATCTCAACAGGCAACCAATTTAAACAATATTAGCGTTGACCAGCTTAACCAGCATTTTTCATCGTCCACCTGTTTCAGTGGTCCTAAGAAATCTAACTCACTTCATCATCTTTCATCACTTCCTGCCTTAGATTTCTCTTCTTTCTATTTTAGCCATTTCTGTGAGAGTGATGTTAGGAAGGGTATATTGAATATCACTTCTAACGCCGTTGGTGTTGACTGTGTTAGCCGAACGAAATATGATACTCCCTCTCCTTGATTTGTTTGTTCCTATTATCACCGGTATTCTGAATTTTTCCATTTCATCAAGTACTTTTCCCAGTCTGTGGAAGGATGCCAATATTATTCCTTTACCCAAAAAATCCAACCCCAGTTCCTTCTCTGACTATCGCCCCATCTCCATTCTTCCTTTCCTATCCAAAGTCCTCGAACGGCTAGTGCATCAGCAACTAACTTCCTTCCTGAATAGAAATGACCTCCTAAACCCATTTCAATCTGGTCTTCGTCCGGGCCACAGTACTACCTCGGCTCTTGTCAAGGTTACCGATGACATCCGTTTGGGTATGAATGACCAGAAGCTTACAGTTCTTGCACTTCTAGATTTCAGTAATGCCTTTAACACGGTCGATTTTGACATTTTGCTCGCGTTCTTACAGTCTCTTAACATATCGGCTGCAGCGATTGACTGGTTCCGCAGCTATTTGGTTGGTCGTCGGCAAAGAATAAAACTAGATTCTTTGTGTTCTTCCTGGTGCAGCACATCAGCTGGTGTCCCACAGGGTGGTGTGCTGTCTCCTCTTTTATTTTCTATCTTCATTAATTCCATAACTCTTGATCTCTCTTCTTCGTATCACCTGTATGCCGACGACCTTCAAATATATTCGCAGGGTATGCATAGCGATTTCAATTCAGTTATAGAAGCCACGAATCTTGATCTGCTCCGCATATCAAATTGGAGTCAAAATTATGGTTTAAAAGTAAACCCCCTAAAGTCACAGGTAATTGTGATGGGTAGCGCTAAACAAATCTCCAAAATTGACTTTCTCAGGCTCCCTCCGATAGTCTTCGATGGTATTCAAATTCCTTTTTCCAACCAAGTGAAAAATCTTGGCGTAATCATGGATCGTTGTCTATCATGGGTGCCTCAGGTGAGTGAAGTGAGCAGGAAGATGTTTGCTGCCATAGGGTCTCTCAGACGGCTCCGGAATTTCCTGCCAATTGCTACTAAAATTGCGCTTGCTCAGTCGTTACTTCTCCCCATTCTTGATTATGCAGATATCTCCTATTTAGACCTAACCGAGGAGCAACTTAATAAGCTTGAGCGTATTCAAAATGCCTGCATTCGGTTCATTTTCGGATTACGCAAATTCGACCATGTTTCTAGTTTTCATTCTCAACTCAAATGGCTCCCTATCCGTCACCGCCGTAACTCTCACATACTTTCTTTACTCTTTTCTATACTTTTTAACCCTGCAACTCGCCGCTACCACAAAGAGCGTTTCTCTTATCTTAATTCTATTAGATCCTCTCAAAAATTGCTCCTAAAAGTGCCATCTTCATCTTCCAAATTTTATAATTGCTCATTTACGTTCCAGGTCGTTCGTTTGTGGAATTCTCTCCCTCTCAACATAAAACGCGCGCAATCTATCGGTAGCTTTAAATCGCAACTTAAGGAATACTATTTATCTCTTCCTTAGGTTTTTAAGTTGACACTGTTGTTTCTTACTGTGTGTATTATATATGTATATATGTACGTATATGTATGTTTATTTTGTATTTATTTAAGTATGTATATTCATATGAATGTGCTGTGTTATTTCGTCTCTTTTGTGTCTATGCTTATTGTTTTTCTCTAGTCTCCACTACCCAAAGGTTGTCTGGAAGAAATCGCTCATTAGCGATAAGACCGCCTGTTGTTACCTCTACCTAAATTTATCTAATTGTAAAATTTGTGCTTGTAACTGTATGAGGTGTGCAATAAAGAGTATTTATTGTAGTATATAAGTTTAAGGTATTTGTAAATTATGATGTCTACCCACATGTGGTTCTAATAAATCAGTGTTGAACTAGCTCGCGTGTTTTACTACATGGTGACAGCGGTGCTCGCTAATTAATTTAAAATTGGATGTAATCAGTATAGTTCTGAGTTATTTCTGTAGGTTTTACGTTAGTTGGTGATTGGAATAATATAATACCATGGAACACGCGCGTTCCCCGGTGGAATTGGTTTTGGAAGGCGGGCCGGCCACGCGGGCTGAGGCGTGGCGCAAGTGGAAAAAACAATTCATGTTGTTTTTGAAGGCCTCCGGAGTGAGCAAGGAGGCTGCCGATATCCAGGCCAGTTTGCTAGTCAACCTCATTGGACCAGCCGGCTACGAAGTTTATACTGCGTTTTCGTTGAGCGAGAAGCAGAGTGAGGACATCGAATTCTTACTGAAAAAATTCGATGAACACTTCGGAAAAAAGCCGAATATAACTGTGTCCCGTTATAAGTTTTTTATAAGAAACCAGGAGGAGGGGAAAATATTGATCAGTGGGTTACAGCTTCGAGAGTGTTAAGTGAGACTTGCGAATTCGGTACTTTGGCCGACAGCTTAATCCGCGACGGAATTGTATGTGGAATAAGTGATAACGTTATACGTGACAGATTGTTTCGCACTGATGGTTTAACGTTAGAAAAGGCGATACAAATTTGTCAAGCGGCGGAGATGTCTCACGAGAAAAGTCATTATATAGATGGTGGGTCAAAAAATGTTCGAGTCGATGCAGTGTGGGAACCGACTACACGAGGAGGTGGTTATGGAACGCGTGCGGGCGCCGAAGGACAGCGACGCGAGAGCGCCCAGCGCGGCAGGCGGGCGCCAGGACCGGGACCTTCGCGCCGACCCTGCGCGGCGTGCGGTGGAGGGTGGTGCGCTCAGGACGAGCGATGCCCAGCAAACAGTGCCCTGTGTCATGTGTGTGATAACAGAGGACATTTTGCTAAAGTGTGTAGTCAGCGCAAAGTGATACGTGAACAGGTGTGTGACGTGGCGGTTGACGATTCAGACGAGGAGGATATGTTTTACGTTGATGTTATTCAGGTGGACTCCAACTCAAAATCACCAAAAGAATGGTTAGAGGTGGTAAAATGTAATAACAAAGAAATTTTATTTAAATTGGACAAGGGGTCTATGTTAAATGTGATATCAAAGGTCGAATACCTCAACTTGGGATTCAACTTAAGCGATTTAAAACCATTTGTTAAGCGTGTGTATTCATTTGTGGGAGATAATATACCTATTATAGGTATGAGTAGTTTGTTATTGTCTCATAAAAATAATCAATACCAGCTAAGGTGTGTCGTGTGTGACTTGAATTGTCAAAACATACTGGGGTTAGATAGTTGCCTAACCTTAGGATTAATCAGTCGCAATGTGGGGACCACAGAACCTATGGATGTTATGGAGGAGTTACGTCAGTCAGATGCCACTGGTGATATTGATGTAACACGTTAAAGCTTGACCTGTCTCATGGTTCATGCTTGTCTAACGTGATCTAGAACTAAGGCAAAAATAAATTCATATTTTAAAGATCAACGAATTGTCTTTAAAACTTAGGTGTGAATTAAATACGTGAATTACTTATCAATTATTTTTAAGACGACACGTTAAGATTTTTTACGTAAGTACTGTAACATGTATCTTACTAGGTGGTTATTTCTTTTATTGATAATACTACGTTGTTAAACTAGTTGTACCTATTTAATGTTGCCCAAGGTAACTTCAACTACAATTAACCTTAATTTAGAGGCAAAAGAATTCAATTTGCATGGGCAGTTTCGGTAATCATATTGAGGAAACTTTAATACTCGTATTTTATTGTAAGGCATAAGTTGCAGGTAACTGATAAGATTGTTTTTCTCATTCAGATACCTCGTCGGTGGTGGTAATTAAAATTTATTTGCTTTGTAAAAATTTTATAAATATACTTTAAAACATGGATGTGTGAATTAGAAATAAGAAGAGGTAGTTTAAATAACTAGTATTTTTTTTTTACTTTGTAAAAAACGTTTTTTACGTTGTTTTTTTTTCCGAAAGGGATGAGATGTAGTATATAAGTTTAAGGTATTTGTAAATTATGATGTCTACCCACATGTGGTTCTAATAAATCAGTGTTGAACTAGCTCGCGTGTGTTACTACATTTATTATTATTATTTCTCTTTATTTATTTTCCTTCTTAGGATTAGGTTTTTACAATATTTTTATAAAAGTAAAATATAAAAATACATCTAAAACATAGAAAAACAATAAAAACATTGTAAAAAACCTATCCTAGGGTGCCGCCGGCAACGGAGCAAGGCCCAGGCTGCCGATGGTCAGGGCCGCAGAGAGAGGAACCTTCGGACTATGCGCGCCGTGTCCAGGATAACCGCCTTCTGAATCTGACCCTTGATCCAACCACAACCCCGTAGCGAAAGTCTCTCTAGGTGTTGGTCGAGACTCTTCGCTATGAGACCGTTCGCAGAAACAACTATCGGCACAATGATCGCCGAATCAACCTCCCACATGGCGGTTACCTCGTGAGCCAAGTCTAGGTACTTGCTGGACTTGTCCTTCTCGGCCTTCACGAGGTTCTCATCACATGGGACGGTGATGTCGACGAGCATGGCCCGGCGTTGCGGTCGATCTATTACCACGATATCAGGCTTATTGGCTACAATAGTCCTGTCCGTGATAATAGATCGATCCCAATAGAGCGTGGCACGACCATTTTCGAGAACTGGCGCAGGTGTGTACTTGTAGTACGGCACTTCGTGGTCCACAAGACCGTATAGAAGAGCAAGCTGCTGGTGTATAATCCTAGCTACGAGGTTATGTCTGTGCAAGTACTCGCTGTTAGCAAGATGAGAACAACCGGAGATGATATGCCTGAGTGACTCTCCGGGACGGCGGCATGCCCGACAAATGTCGACCGTACCGTCCTTCAGGATATACCTCCGGTAGTTATTCGTCATGATAACTTGGTCCGCAATTGCACAGGCAAAACCTTCGGTTTCTCCGAAGAGGTCCCCGAATCGTAACCAGTTCACCGACGCGAGCAGGTCTACGTCGGGTCCCGTGAGGGCCCTGTAGAACCGCCCGTGTAGCTCCTTGCTCTTCCATACCGCCTTGCGATCCTCGGTGCTTAGCACCACATGTTTGCGCCAGTTCTCGTTTGCCAAGGAGAGCGGCGTGAGGCCTTTATCTACTGCCACCACATCACGATGCATCCCACACTCGTTGTTAAGGAAATAATTCCTGAGATTGTACACCTCACGGTTGTGGAGATTTTTGGCGTTTAAAAAGCCGCGACCTCCACACTTCCGTGGGATGTACAATCTCATAACAGACGAGCGTGGGTGAAGCATACGGTGTGTGGTGAGCAATAGACGGACCCTCCGATCCAGGGCATCCAGCTCGGTCTGTGTCCACCTTAGTATGCCAAAGGAGTATGTGAGTAGGGGCATCACCCAGGCGTTGAAGGCGCGCACTTTGTTGCCACCTGACAAAAGACTATTGAGTACTTTTGTCAGCCGACCGAAGAAGCGCTCCTTCAACGCCTGTTTAATACCCGCATCCTCAATACCCAAGGACTGTGACATACCAAGGTATTTGTAGGTTTCTGATTCAGAGATAGATCTGAACGTCATGGTCTCAGAAAGCTGTAAATTTGCTGAATTTACTACTTTCCCCCGCTGTACATGCATAACCGCACATTTATCAATACCAAACTCCATCTTGATGGAACTACTGAAGACTTCAGTGGTATTCAGTAGCTCCAACAAGTCTCGGTTATTTGGTGCAAATAATTTGAGATCGTCCATGTACAGAAGGTGAGATATAATTTCACCCTCTCTCCGAAGCCGGCAACCTAGCCCCGAATCCTTCAGCAGAGTGCTGAGCGGATTTAGAGCTAGGCAGAACCACAGGGGACTCAGACTGTCGCCCTGAAATATTCCTCGCTCGATCCTTATAAAGTCCTGCGGGCCAGAGGGGTAATCCCCACCTCCTGGTTGACGAAGAACTGTGGTCCACTGCCTCATACACGCGCCAAGGAAGGATCTTAAAGCTGTATCAATTTTATACAGCTCTAAGACCCTCTCCAGCCATGAATGAGGCACCGAATCATAGGCCTTCTTGTAGTCAATCCAAGCGGTCGAGAGGGCCCCCCTGTTCCGCCGGACTCGTTGGCAAATGGTCATGTCTATGAGGAGGAGCTCTTTAGTACCACGGGACCCAACCCTACATCCATTTTGAGCGGAGACCAAAATGTTGTTTGCGACCATGTGCGCGTTTATTTTTGCTCTCAAAATGGATGTAAGAAGCTTGTAGAGCGTAGGCAGGCACGTGATGGGTCGGTAGTTCTTCGCTTCCGTGGTACTACCGGACTTATAGAGCAGGAAGGTTACACCAGTTGTTAAGGAAGGCGGGAGGGAGCCAAGTTCAAGGGCTTGTTGAAATTGTGTTGCCAACCGCGAGTGCGAGCATCGAAACCATTTTAGCCAGAAGTTGTGCAACCCATCCGGGCCAGGACTTTTCCAGTTCTGGGCCGTACGGATCGCACAACTTACGTCGTCGGGGCTGATGGTGATAGCCCCCATTGGTTCGATGGACTCGCACCCACGTTCAACAACACTCATCCACTCGCCCTCCGTGTGTTCAACGGGCGCCGACCAGACGCTACGCCAGAAATCAGTCATGGCAGTAGCATCCGGCAGGCGCACGTCGGACACACGGGGGTCGGTTCCCTCCCACCTTCGGTATACCTTCCTTTGGTCACTTTGGAAAAGACGATTCTGCTTGAATCGGTCCACACGCTCTCTGTAACGGCGAATACGGCTTGCCCATGCATAAACTTTCTGCTTCAGAAAGTCGATGCGCTCTATGACGTTGGCCATGTAGTCGCGGGGCTCGATATCTGTCTCCGCGAACGCCTGGTGCACAAAGCGCATTACTCGGGGGCGGTTATTGCCCCCCCTGAAGCAGATCAGCTTTGCAATGAGAGTCCTAAATGAGTTGATACGACGCTCGATCCGCACCTGCCATGCGGGGACACCCCCGGCGGTCTTAGGTGCACGTTCAGCGTCCGGAAACTTGACTCGAGCAACACGGCACGCCGCGATGGCTCCGCAGTACATTATCGAGTGCGTATCATCTAAGTCTTTACTAGTCCGCAGGAATGGATCTAGCAAATCATTTAGGGCTCCCATTAACGCTAGATTGCGTCTATTCATAGGCAAGCGTGGTAATCGTGGCCTAGGGATGTTTGTGGATCGATACTGCGTAATTGCCTCTTCCAAAGTCCTCCTCAGTTGCTCATTGGCTGAACTACTCACACTCTGATTCGCGATCCCCTCGTCATCGGCACTGGGATCAACCCGCGGTGCCCCCGATGCCAGGTCGGGTGCAGGCATCGGATCCGGCAACGTGGCGGGCGGATCCCGCGCCGAGGTGGTGGTCGCGCGAACAGAGAGAGTTTCCAGGCGAAGCCGATCAAGTGTCGCGTCATCCAACCGCTTTAGCCGCTGAATGACGCGCACCTGATCCGATAATCGTTGCGCAGTCGTGTCAATGGTTGGTTCAAGGGCCTGAAACAGAGGAAGTATCCGGTCACGATACGCGCACAGATTAGTTCCCCCCTCTGTAGCCCCATAGTAGGCGCGCATGACATTCTCGTTCATACTCTGAGACCATCTCATGCGACGCACTACACCACCGGCAGCGGGAGCTGTAGGCGGGGCGGAATGCCCCGCGAGCCCCAAGCGTGCCGGCAGCGGTGGCCGTCCGCGTCGCGCAGGTGTTTGTGGCGGCGGTGGCGGCGGCCCGCTTTTGTCACTGGATCCGTCTGTGTCGGGCGCTGTTTCGATGTCGCCGCCCGGCGACGAAGTGGACGAAGAAGATGACGAGGCGGGCGAGGGTGGTGGTTAGGGTTTGCAATCCGAATATTCGGATATTCAAATTATCCGAATATCCGCTAAAAATAGTATCCGAAAATATTCGGATAGTTCAACTTTAAATATCCGAATAAAGCGGATATTTTATACAACGCATAAACAGTGTATAAAATCACGTTTTACTTATTTATTACGTTATTTCGAAGTTACCCGAACCAATTTTGACAACCGGCTGACTAATATACGCATAATAAAGGCAGCAGTCGAAGCAATATGCCAACGCGATGCAAATTTACTAACGGCTGAAGTTGCAATGAAGTTTATGATCGAAAGACTGTCAGAAGATGGGAGCCTATTATCAATGAATCTGGTGGATGCACTCAAGGAAAGAATTGCTCAGCGAAGACTTCCAGAAGTTATCGGCGCTCTCAAATATCAACATAATCCCAAAAACTTCTATAACGAAGGATTGTCTGATTATCCTTTTGAAAACCCAACAAATGACCGTATCAAAAACACAATAATACAACATTGCTTGCAAGCTCAAATCGACCACGACGTCCTCGACTGTACTACTTTACATCTAGACAATCAAACCGAAGGCAACGGAGCTGTACCCGGCACTTCTACAAGTTCTACAACGATAAAAGACCAACTTCAAGATGAAATCAAAAAAACTTTGTCCGCGGGTATATCGAATGAATCCAACAAATCTCAACACGTTGATTTGGACTTGGAAACTCAAATCAATGTTGAAATGGCCCTGTTTGACAGTGGCGGCAATAGATCTGACCTGACAGCTTGCAGCGAACATACAACGCGTTACTGACAATACCGCCCACAAGTGTGGAAGCGGAAAGGGCGTTTTCTGCAGCGGGATATTTGTGTAATAGTTTACGGTCTAGAACGCAGCAAGACTCATTGATGCATTAAGTTTTCTCGGATCTTATTATGTTAGTCTCTTTTGATTGTAAAATTTATAAAAAGCTGATTGTTTTCGTATTTAATTTTGACGTAATATTTATATCCTAATTGTTCTAGCCTTACACGATTCTATAAATATATTTTTCGTTGATTATTTTGTTTGTTTCCTTTTTATCGTGTAATAAAAACATCTTTAAAAAATATCAAAAATTGTTAATTAGACAAGTATCTTAAATTTTTTAAATATCCTCAAAGAAGTTATCTGTTTATTTGAAGTTCGAATCACGAATTTTTTTTATTGCACTATTTTGTTATGATTATATCACGTACATAGATATCTCGGTTTTATTTTGATTCATAGACATTTAATAATTGTTTCTATTAAGATTTCGTGCATTTGTTCTACTGTGTTATATGTTTTAAACGTTATCTTTGTATAATTATTGTTGATTGTTTGTGTTTATTTCTTTTTTAATAATTTAATGCTGTTAAAAATATCCTCTAAGATAGACCAATATTTGCTGATTACAGGTTTTTTAAGTTATTGAAAGAAATTACTCGGTTATTGTATCGCTTTATTTCTCGAATTATATCATTTAGAATTTTTTTTTTTTCATTTATCAGCCCGTATTTATCCGAAATTATCCGAAATATCCGAATATTCGGATAAAAAAAATTTTTGCTATTCAAATTATCCGAATATTAAAAATTGACGGATATTGCAAACCCTAGTGGTGGTCGTGCGTGGGTAGTACCCGCTCTTGTTTTACTCCTTGTTATCATGCTTTTAAATGTACGTGTTTCGCCGAAATTTATTTGAGCACTAGCTGTCAACTGTCTATTTGTGATTGTGACCCGTCGTTATATTTACAGGCAATAACTGTAGCAACCTTCATATTGCCTTTGTTTTTTGGGTTCACTTCGTGGTAAATAAGACCAAATAGAGGCAAGAACACGTATAAAAAGAAATATTTAGCAAAATAAATTAACAAGGCGTGTGTCAGTGTCAGCGGTTTTTTTATTATTATTATTATTATTATTACCCCTGTATACCTTCAGGTCTCGGTGCGCGAGTCCGACTCGCACTTTGCCGGTTTTTTTTGTAAGGATCAAGTTGAATGCCAAATTCAAGCCGTTATTATTTAGCGCCCATTTCAACGCCTCTGTACTCTTTAGGTTTTCACCGACGCACAACGGAGACCTAATTGTAGTAACCAATATCCTAGAAAGAGAGTGTTAAGTTTATGTGTCTCTCTTTACTCGCGTGGCAGCTTAACATGAACGTATCATTGATACGGTATCAAGATAATCCATAGCAATGATCATCGCAATGACAGTCCTTAAGTTACGGAACAGTCAAACCGGTCATTTCACGCGTCGACAGAATGTCAACCGGCAATTGTCTTGTAGGCGAGCGTGACGCAGGCAGATTTTACGGGGCGTTAGCCTTCCACAGGCAAGTTTGTCCTTTTCATCCACTTACGTAACTAAGTTTTGTAACCAGCTACGTTAGTGGTATAATTTTGAAACTCGATTTTGGATACAATTTTATGGAATTATTTTACTTATGCAGTTATGAGCGGTGGTGCGCCTACGTTTCTTGTGGGACAGTTTCCTTTCGCTTACATACGTAACCAAGCTGGCTACGAATGTGGAAATTTCTTTCTTGGTTTGTAACCGGGTTACGAACAAAGTATTTTTAATTCTTCGCTCATAAGTGGGATATGTGCTTTAGCCGTCAACACAGTGAATCCTCCCTTTTGTCGGCAACGCGCATGTGACTCCTTTGGAGTTGCAGGCGTCCATAAGTTACGTTAGCTGCTTACCATCAGGCGGGCCGTATGCTTGTTTGCCACCGTCGTGGTATATTGGATGGATTTTTCCTTAATCCTTATCCTTGTATTTAACTTTTAAGAATTAAGGAAAATCGTTATTCGCTTGTATAGCAGTGGCGAACGAAGAATTTAATGTAATTATTTGTTCGTAACCCTAGCCGGGTTACGAACAAACCAAAGAGAAAATTTCACATTCGTAGCCAGTTACTAAATTTGTATGTATGTATGTATGTATGTATGTATGTATGTATGTATGTATGTATGTATGTATGTATGTATGTATGTATCACTTTATTGCACATAAACAAGTAGGTATAACATAATACAACAGTAACATATATAAAAGATATGCACAAAGGCGAGCTTATCCCTGATACCTTAACCTTAACCCTTAACCTGATAAGGAATTTGGTTACGTATCTAAGCGAAAGGAAATTGTCCCACAAGAAACGTTGGCGCACCAAAACTCATAACTTCAGATATAAAATGGAATTATCCATACAATTTGTATCCTAAATAGAGTCTCAAAATTATAACGCCAAGTCGCAGTCGCGTGTGACTGTCTTGAGTGCAATTTAGTAGAATACCCTTGTAAATTCCCTATAGTGCAATTATGACAAAAATATGCATAAATGTAAGAAACATTTATACATATTTGCAAAATTGTATTATTTTGTATGAACTAGTAAATAATGTATTTTTTAATCATCACCATATATTGCTATTGTGACAATGCTTAGAAAAAATGGAAAAGTAGAAAAATCCACTGCCTCAGGCGAGACTCGAACTCGCGACTCTGGGATACATGCCCATCGCTCTGACCAACTGAGCTACTGAGACACACCTGATGGCTGCGAATTTCTCTACTATATACCATATGCGTCTTGGGGGGACGCCTAGCGACATCTGCCGAAGAAGTCTTTCACTTCTCAACCGGCCATCGGAGTCCCAAGTTGTATTGAGAATTCACCGATATCAAGCATTGTGGTATTTCTAAGCATTGTGGTATCGTTAGCAGACGTTCTGCTTAATACAAAATTAATTGTAGTATGGGGTAGCGCATTGATATCGGTGAATTCTCAATACAACTTGGGACTCCGATGGCCGGTTGAGAAGTGAAAGACTTCTTCGGCAGATGTCGCTAGGCGTCCCCCCAAGACGCATATGGTATATAGTAGAGAAATTCGCAGCCATCAGGTGTGTCTCAGTAGCTCAGTTGGTCAGAGCGATGGGCATGTATCCCAGAGTCGCGAGTTCGAGTCTCGCCTGAGGCAGTGGATTTTTTTTTCTACTTTTCCATTTTTTCTAAGCATTGTGGTATCGTTAGCAGACGTTCTACTTAATACAAAATTAATTGTAGTATGGGGTAGCGCATTGATATCGGTGAATTCTCAATACAACTTGGGACTCCGATGGCCGGTTGAGAAGTGAAAGACTTCTTCGGCAGATGTCGCTAGGCGTCCCCCCAAGACGCATATGGTATATAGTAGAGAAATTCGCAGCCATCAGGTGTGTCTCAGTAGCTCAGTTGGTCAGAGCGATGGGCATGTATCCCAGAGTCGCGAGTTCGAGTCTCGCCTGAGGCAGTGGATTTTTCTACTTTTTTCTACTTTTCCATTTTTTCTAAGCATTGTGGTATCGTTAGCAGACGTTCTGCTTAATACAAAATTAATTGTAGTATGGGGTAGCGCATTGATATCGGTGAATTCTCAATACAACTTGGGACTCCGATGGCCGGTTGAGAAGTGAAAGACTTCTTCGGCAGATGTCGCTAGGCGTCCCCCCAAGACGCATATGGTATATAGTAGAGAAATTCGCAGCCATCAGGTGTGTCTCAGTAGCTCAGTTGGTCAGAGCGATGGGCATGTATCCCAGAGTCGCGAGTTCGAGTCTCGCCTGAGGCAGTGGATTTTTCTACTTTTCCATTTTTTTTCTAAGCATTGTGGTATCGTTAGCAGACGTTCTGCTTAATACAAAATTAATTGTAGTATGGGGTAGCGCATTGATATCGGTGAATTCTCAATACAACTTGGGACTCCGATGGCCGGTTGAGAAGTGAAAGACTTCTTCGGCAGATGTCGCTAGGCGTCCCCCCAAGACGCATATGGTATATAGTAGAGAAATTCGCAGCCATCAGGTGTGTCTCAGTAGCTCAGTTGGTCAGAGCGATGGGCATGTATCCCAGAGTCGCGAGTTCGAGTCTCGCCTGAGGCAGTGGATTTTTTTTTCTACTTTTCCATTTTTTCTAAGCATTGTGGTATCGTTAGCAGACGTTCTGCTTAATACAAAATTAATTGTAGTATGGGGTAGCGCATTGATATCGGTGAATTCTCAATACAACTTGGGACTCCGATGGCCGGTTGAGAAGAGAAAGACTTCTTCGGCAGATGTCGCTAGGCGTCCCCCCAAGACGCATATGGTATATAGTAGAGAAATTCGCAGCCATCAGGTGTGTCTCAGTAGCTCAGTTGGTCAGAGCGATGGGCATGTATCCCAGAGTCGCGAGTTCGAGTCTCGCCTGAGGCAGTGGATTTTTTTTTCTACTTTTCCATTTTTTCTAAGCATTGTGGTATCGTTAGCAGACGTTCTGCTTAATACAAAATTAATTGTAGTATGGGGTAGCGCATTGATATCGGTGAATTCTCAATACAACTTGGGACTCCGATGGCCGGTTGAGAAGTGAAAGACTTCTTCGGCAGATGTCGCTAGGCGTCCCCCCAAGACGCATATGGTATATAGTAGAGAAATTCGCAGCCATCAGGTGTGTCTCAGTAGCTCAGTTGGTCAGAGCGATGGGCATGTATCCCAGAGTCGCGAGTTCGAGTCTCGCCTGAGGCAGTGGATTTTTCTACTTTTCCATTTTTTCTAAGCATTGTGGTATCGTTAGCAGACGTTCTGCTTAATACAAAATTAATTGTAGTATGGGGTAGCGCATTGATATCGGTGAATTCTCAATACAACTTGGGACTCCGATGGCCGGTTGAGAAGTGAAAGACTTCTTCGGCAGATGTCGCTAGGCGTCCCCCCAAGACGCATATGGTATATAGTAGAGAAATTCGCAGCCATCAGGTGTGTCTCAGTAGCTCAGTTGGTCAGAGCGATGGGCATGTATCCCAGAGTCGCGAGTTCGAGTCTCGCCTGAGGCAGTGGATTTTTTTTTCTACTTTTCCATTTTTTCTAAGCATTGTGGTATCGTTAGCAGACGTTCTGCTTAATACAAAATTAATTGTAGTATGGGGTAGCGCATTGATATCGGTGAATTCTCAATACAACTTGGGACTCCGATGGCCGGTTGAGAAGTGAAAGACTTCTTCGGCAGATGTCGCTAGGCGTCCCCCCAAGACGCATATGGTATATAGTAGAGAAATTCGCAGCCATCAGGTGTGTCTCAGTAGCTCAGTTGGTCAGAGCGATGGGCATGTATCCCAGAGTCGCGAGTTCGAGTCTCGCCTGAGGCAGTGGATTTTTCTACTTTTTTCTACTTTTCCATTTTTTCTAAGCATTGTGGTATCGTTAGCAGACGTTCTGCTTAATACAAAATTAATTGCTATTGTGACGTCACAATAACAGGCACGGTGGCATATATAAATCAACACTACTCTCGATTTTATACCGTTAATTGCTTGTGGCATATAATATAAACCAAGTAGCTTACTAAGTAGCTTACTAGGTAGTATAGCTACCTATAGTCTGTGGGAGAAGTTGGAAACACATAAATACTTAGTACTATTATGCCAAACACATTATTATATATAATGATTATAGTGGTTGTTAAATTGTTATTCACAGCACTCAGTATTTGAAATACCAACATCGGCACGGCAATGTTCATATATATTTTGGTAACTTCACCTCAGCACATTCCTAGCCTCCGCCCATCCACCATAGACAGTGACAGTTTTTTTTTCACGGCTTTCCCGATAATACATGAACACACGCAATAAACGCATACACTATAATGATGCATCATGATATATTATTATATTAAACATATGATAATATAAACTGGGAGTATCAACGATACTTGAACGTTTCTAGCAAACCATATAAATCAACACAATATGTAGGTAGGCACAAGCAGTCAGCCAAAGAACCAGCTAAGCGCGCGAGGTGTTTAACATAATCTTGCCACGACTTTATTGTTATATAAAGTGTAATTATACAGATAACACTCAATAATGTCGACGTGTAAATCATTATTAGATGTTTACATGTCATTAATTAATAAAGCACCACGCTTAGTTAATAATAAACTGCCTGATCCGACCTGTTGACCATGAAAAAAGCGCTGGTGGCCTGCCGGTAAGAGGTAAGACTATCAATCCGGAGACCTTGGGCTCAAACCCCGGCTCGTACCACTGAGTTTTTCGGAACTTATATACGAAATATTATTTGATATTTACCAGTCTTTCGGTAAAAAAAGCATCGTGAGGAAACTGGACCTAATCCAACAAGGCCATAGTCCCTCTGGGTTGAAATGTCAGATGGCAGTCGCTTTCGTAAAAACTAGTGCCTTCTTCAATTCCTGTGATTAGGTTGCCGAGCGGGCCTCAGGCTCAATAGAGCCATGGTAAAATAATATGACCGGGTTTCGTTGTTTAGAAAGCAACCTGGCCCCGTCAGACAATAACGATCTACGAGTATAATATTTCATGAGTTATTGTTTCATATCTGACGGGGCCAGGTCTCTGTCTATAAAGTGTTAAGATTCTGTATGGCCTTATAATATCGTCAAAATATTTTTTTTTGCTATAGCTTTAAATAAAATAATTGTTTCGTAAACCAAGTTTGGCACGTAACATAACTCCCAAAGGTCAGCAAAACTGTTGAGCTATAACTACAAGGTTAACACAAACGCTATGGAGCTTAGATACTGATGGACTAGGTCGATTTTTGTAAGATTGTTCCATAATATTTGCACGTTGTATATCTACAAACTTTGGCATTTACAATATTAGTCGGATCATCTTACGGTGCCCTTAAAACTGACGTAACGTTTATTATTGCCGAGTTCATCCGAGATCGTAAAGTGATAATATAATAGTTAAAGGAAAACGATATTATAATTGGAAAAGGAGTTGTGATCGTAAAGTATTATTTATTATGTTGCAAACTTTAAGTAGACCTAGACGTGAATTGTCATGAACACGATAAGGCTAAATTATCGAACTTATTGGACCCGGGTATTTCCTTAAACTACGTCCAAAAGAGAGGTATGGGTACTGCGAATGTCATCTCGCTATGTGTGGTAGGGCACAGCACAGCGAATGTCATCTCGTTCAAATCTGGAGCAGAGCCCGACTGGGGAAGTACCTCCACCTTACAGAAAACCACAGCCAAATAGCACTAGACCATAGTGTTGTGTTCCTGCTAGTAAGTATGCTGGTATTTAAAAAAAAGGCTGCCGTTTCACTGTGGCGGGGATGATGATGCTATTGGCTGATTTCTGTACGTCTCCTCTCATCTTCTCAGTGGACAGGCATAGGGCAGACACGTCATACTACAAAACTCGTTTGAGCGCCCTTGTGTGCACGGCACATCTGTACACGCTTGAATGTGAGCGTGCGTCTTAGGGCGCTGTTTCCGCTGTCGTAATGTAATCACGTTTGACAATACACCGACATTTTGCTTTTTATCGATGCTCTGCCAACCTGACAAATTAGCCTACTAGTTCCCTACCAATCGACCGCCGCGGCGTAAGGTAATTCCGTTCGGGGGGGGCGGGGCGTAGCGTGGCCATTCTGTAGTCTATTCTGTGGGATAGGTAGCCTAAACAAAGGGAAACACAAAATACGTATCAGAGATACTTCCACAACAGGAAAACTTCCATTGCGAGATAAACATGTTATATCTGGGGGCACGGCAGTGCCACCGCCAAGTCGAGCGCGAAGCAAACACTGCCGTACCATCCTTTACTGGAACCATTTTGGCGCATTTTCAGGCCCCTATTTGAGAACCTCTGGATAAGAACAGAACGCAGAAATTTTCTTCATCCAGTAAACTATAATCACATACTTAAAATCCGAAATTTCAAGTCTGTAGGTCATTTAGTTCCGAAGTTAAGCGAAAGCAAAGTTTCGCATTTATGACACTCACTCACTCATGATTAGTGGTCTCTCCCTGTGACGTTTCACAAACCGCACGCAAAATTCCGGGCCCTACTCATGATCATCAAAATAGAACTAGTACTTCCCATAAAGTCAGAGAGCTGACATTTGGTACAGAGTTAGGGTTTAATGGCCACATAAAGGGAAAACTATAAAAACTAGGATAATCGAAGATCTGGAGTACCTGGTGACCCTGATTAGAAAACAAAATTTGGTCAAAATATTGCATTGGACTAAGTGTGGCGGTGATACCCGCACACGTCGCTAGATGGCGCTGACTGTCGCTGTCGTCTAAATAAATCAATAAGCCCACGTTTCTACAAAAATAAGTGAAATCCCACCAAAACATTCTGTAAAAAACTAGCCAAGTCTCGATGGAGCTGCTTGTTTATCTCTAAAAAGTAATGAAATCTAGACAAAGTCGTGCCAAGTCTAAGGTTCCTTACTGCGATTTCTTTATTATTATAGTTAATGTTGTGTGACTTGGCCGTTGAAGGGTACACAAGGGTACAAAACCAGGTGCTCCAGCAGACACCAGATTCAATAACCAGTTATTGAATCAACGTTTCCCAAGTGGCAATTTTCCATCGTCAATGGGTAGCGGTTCTGGCGACAGATTGGTGCAATGGTGTCATGGAGCACCTGGTATTGTACCCTTGTGTACCCTTCAACGGCCAAGTCACACAACATTAACTATAATAATAAAGAAATCGCAGTAAGGAACCTTAGACTTGGCACGACTTTGTCTAGATTTAATTACTTTTTAGAGATAAACAAGCAGCTCCATCGAGACTTGGCTAGTTTTTTACAGAATGTTTTTGGTGGGATTAAATCTTACAGTTAAAGAACTAATTCAGAAAATACGCTTCTTATCTCATATGACAGGCATAAAGTTGCAATTAGAGGTAATGATATCTCTATCTTCGCCTTGGTGAAACATAGACGCATATGACTAGGAGTTTTACTGTAGTTAAAACCTTGTCTTCTTAAACGACTTTTTGTTTTAATTGTGGACATCACAGCGAGCATGGTTAATATCTTGCGTATCATTACGTTAGATCATGTTTAATTGTCATGGTTATAATATTAACGCCTGCGCGTTGTAATGATTAAAATCTAAATCCAGATATGCCATAAAACATGATTGATGCGGAAAAGTCCCAAAGACAATCCTTATAAGGCTGAAGACAAACGACAGATTTTCGCGTCATAAATATTACCAAATACGCACCTCAAAACTATTTAAATCTTAAAATTGTAAAAAGCAAGTAAACCTTTTCATTTGATAAATCACGCGGTATAATACTATTGTTCGCATATTTATTAGCTCAATCGGTCGAGTAGTTTTGGAGCAAATACCAATTGATATTGTGACCTCCATAGAAAAATTGTTAGGTACTTTAGTAGACAATAAAACATGTCAAAATACAATCCCCACAAAAGAAAATACAACGTACAAAGGCGAACTTATCCCTGTAAGAGATATCTTCCAGCTAACCTGTGCGCAATAAAAGTTTTAAGAAATTGCACAAGGGTATCTTATGTGATATACCTACGTTAATTTATTATTGTATTTTATTGGTAGGATATACAAGAAATTTAAAAATAAATTATAAAACAGACTTACAAATAAAACTTATCTATTTAAAATAATTTTAAACAAAAAAGAACCGACTTCACTTAGCATCCACCTTTCCAAAAGCAAATGCTCGAGCTGCTGTAAAAAATACTCAAATCACTATAGGTGTGCCTACAATAGTTAAAGAGTTCCCTCGATTTCTTCAGGATCCCATCATCAGATCTTGACCTGGTTATAATGGGACTAACTGTGAAGTATACTCTTTCAAACAAAAAAAGAATTTTCCAAATCGGTCCAGCCGTCTTCGAATAATCGGTGAACACACATGAAAAAACCGGCCAAGAGCGTGTCGGGCCACGCTCAGTGTAGGGTTCCGTAGTTTTCCGTCCGTCACAGTAAGTGTCCCCACTTAAGAGTTAATAACACCGCCATGTAGGATATGATATGAGAGTTCCACGTACAGCGACATCTATCGGCAAATTAAGTAAACTATTGCGCGCGAGCTTAAAGTATGGAAGATGATTTTTATGGAATAATTCTTTATTGCGTGAACCGATTTTCACCGTTTTTACTTTATTTGAAAGCACGTCATTTCACTGTAATTTTGTAGAAATTACAGGTACAATAAACACCTGCTTATACGGTTAAATTACAAACTTAGTTCAGAAATTATTTTGTAATTTTTGTTCAAAAACTATTCATCCTATCAAGTTCAAAATAATTTTCCTAGAAAGTTTTTATAAAGTTCTACTTTTGAGATTTTTTTCATATTTTTAAAACTTATGGTTCAAAAGTTAGAGGGGGGGGGGACGCATATTTTTTTACTTCTGGAGCGATTATTTCCGAAAATATTTACATTATCGAAAAATGATTTCAGTAAACCCCTATTCATTTTTAAATACCTATCCAACAATATATCACACGTTAGGGTTGAAATGAAAAAAAAAATCACTCCCCACTTTACGTATAGGGGAGGTACCATAATAAAAAATAAAAAAACACTTTTTATTTTACCACTTTGTCGGCGTGATTGATATACATATTAGTACCAAATTTCAGCTTTCTAGTGCTAACGGTCACTGAGATTATCCGCGGACGGACGGACGGACGGACGGGCAGACATGGCGAAACTATAAGGGTTCCTAGTTGACTACGGAACCCTAAAAATGGCAAAAAAAAAAACAAAGTTCCCGACGAATTGATAAACTCCTCCTTCGAAATCTTGAAGTAGGTTGATAAAACTAAACTAAAAATAAATAAACCTAAATACTATCAATAAATTGGACCCTTCGGCATGGTGCTGAGGAGACCTGGCCGCATTTCCTCGCGGTATCGCAACACTAAGGCGTTGAGCGAGGAAGCTGCCAGCTGTTCGGTCACCAGTTGAGTCGACGGGCCTTTTAGAAAGGTCATTGAAAAGTGTATGGGCGCTGGGACCCCACGGGCCAAAGTTCTCGACTCCGAAATATTATTGTCAGAAGTCCTACAGCTTTACCAGATATTGATTTCATTATTAGTATACCTTTACCGACCGCGGAACAATTGTGTTCGGGACCTTTGGGAGGCATATGCGGAGCCGAAGCCAACGCGCAGAGGCCCTTTTGACAATTTAATGAAAAGTGAGGGGTACACTAAGCGGATGCTGCCCCTACCCGTGTCATGGGACCCACGCAGAGACAGCACCCGCCATGATGTAAAGACTATTGAGAGTTAATGGAGTCTAAAATGTACTAGGCTATTGGGTGAAAAGTTTGGACTAACTACTGGGCTATTGGATGAAGAACCGGACGCCTGCCTAATAAAACGGTATCCAATTTTATTTCCGGCAGACGGTGACTCGCCCGCCGCAAGATGGGCCCCCGTAAAAAGCGACATCAAAGATGGCTCAAGGGCAACACCGGTGCGTGGGCTGTGAGGTTGTCGAGAGGTGAGTCTGCGGTACCCAGATCCCGGTAATCCGTTCAGCAGGCCGCCGGCGTTATGACATTTTACACTTCCAACCTGGAGCATAGGTCCCGCTCTTGCGACGCCACTCTGGCCGGCCAGTTAAGGCAAGCACAGAGGCGAGGGCCAAGTGGAAAGGGCCCTCTGGAATAGGGGTCCGCGGTATCGCCACTCACCGTCAGCTCGCCACAAGCTGCCCCCGTGGTTTAGTATACCTTATTATTACATTTATTAGATTATTGTATTGTTGAAGGTAACGCAACAGGAAAAAGTAATGTAAATTATGATTTATGAGATAAACTACTCATCACATTTTATTCTTAGAACTTATAGAGCAGATATATATAAGGTCCTAACAAATTAAGTACAAAAATTTTAAACAATTTACTTTAAATAGAAATTAAGAAAACTTTAAACGTGTCTTTTTGTTTTAATTTTCAGAAAAAAAATTAAAAACTCTGTCTAAACTACATCTACAATTCACTGACAAGGTGTTTATTAACACCTTAGTAACACTTTCTGTCAAGTGTCATAGTTGTCATAGATTTCATAAAGATTTCTTCCTAGAATAGTAAAAATTTTGAACAAAAATACATTACCAATAATAATAAATTAAAAAGTTAGGAAACCTTTCTAAGACCATTTTCGCGTAGCGTATCTAGTAGCTCCCACAAACTGGTTAAAATAATTTATCCTCGCTTTATAATACTACACACCTAATTATGATATACAGGAGAAAACCATTAATCTTCACATGAAACCTGACTATACGTCCCTTCAAATCATGCTACTGTAGAGGTTGGATAGAAACCTCTACATTGCTGGTCGTTTTATATAAAATATTCTTTATTCAAATTAAAAGTCAATGTAAATAATTAATCCTAAATGAAAATCAGTCACCATCGAGGCTTCTAGGGCCGTATTCTAAATTTAAAACACGTATAAACACGATCCAACTTCAATACAACTACAATGCATTAACAACGCAATACAGCTACGGCATAATTATCTGAATCAGAAATATCAGAATTTGCTCGTAAATTATTCCAACGCAAGTCCAATACAACTTCAATATTGGTTGATTGTTTGTTGTGTGTTGTAGTTATGTTTGAGATAAGTTGTGTTGTTAATATATTTTAAAATTAGAATCCGGCACCTAGCCTCATGGTCACGCGCGCTCGTTCCTTAAAATAAAACCTAAATAAAATCAAGAATATGAAGCTCTACCCTTGTGTTTTACTGACAATGAGCTACACCACCACTCTCACATATTTGGTGGAGGTGCGGTGATCCACGCTCCCAAGTGCTTTGAATTCATCACAAACTTGCACAAAAACACCTCAATTTTACGTGTTTGCGTTCTCGTCAACTTATGCAGGTGATGCATAGAGCTTAATCACGCGACAAGCACGACTATAACATAGCACATTTGGGCCCATCTCCAGATGTAAATATTAAAATAAATATTATATTGCGGGACAATCTTACAAAGATCAAACTAGCTACAAACTAAGCAAAGCTTGTGCTAGGTGACGATTATACCAACGATAAATAAATAAACACTGATACTTAAACAAGAAACATCCATAACTCAGAAACAAGTATTCGCGTTTAACGGCCTCCTAGACCAGTCGGTAGTGACCCTCACTACAAAGCAGGAGGTCCCGGGTTCGACTCCTGGTAAGGGCATTTATTTGTGTGTTTATCACAGATATTTGTACCTGAGTCATGGATGTTTTCTATGTAAGTATTTATCTTTAACTATCTATTATATATATCGTCGTCTAGTACCTACAACACAAGCCTTATTGAGCTTACTGTGGGACTTGGTCGGTTTGTGTAAGATTGTCCTATTGTATTTATTTATTATTACACATATAAATTTAGTACTTTACCCGGATTTGAACCTATGACCTCCAGCTTCGTAGGGTCACTACAGACTAGCCTACGGAGGCCATCAGGCCGGAGGCGTAGATGTAAATCTAATCCTTCCGAGACTTCCTGATAGCTGATCATTAGGCACTTAACTCATTTAGCCACTTAAGACAATGATTATGTGCTATAAGCCTTAATTCTAGTTCGGACTGCGTGGAGGACTAACGTCTGTGAGTACTGATAATACTACATTAAATACTAATACACTGGTCTATAACGAATTGCATTTATTCACCTTGAGTACTGACGTTTTGTTTGACACAGGTTATAAATGTCAATCAATCTTTGGGTAGAAAGACCTCCATCATCAGTACTGTCGGTAATTTCGCCAACGTCAAAAAAGTGACGTTTAAGAAGATAACAAAACTTCAGGCTCTAAATTATTTCATAACGATCATTTCGCTACTTGAATCACGTCCTAGCATGTATACAAGCTGAGAAAAAAATTAAAAACCAACATGATGTCAACCCACCCAAAAATTTTCCGATTTTGGGCAAACATAGGTATTGTTTGGTCTTAAACTATGCAAAATAACTCTGCAATTATAACAAATATTACTACAGATAGGTGCATTTAAACATGCACCCAAGAATTACTTACTTAGAGTTATCAAAAACACAAAGACGTTTTTCAAGGAAACCAAGTGTTTTGTTACCATTCTTCGTGAGTATCCTAAGTCTTCATACAAATATAATGTGTCAGCGTGTTGCCAGTCTTCCCCTTACAACAATTTTTTTTTTTAGTTCTCGAAAGCTCTAAATCAGCCATAGGATAATTATAAGTTTATTTTCCATTGATTTATTATATATTCTACTAGATGTAACATCTAGAACAAATTTTGTGCGCCATGTTTGGCGGTTGACAGCTATATGACAGAATCAAAGAGTACACTTGAAGTGATTTTCACAACTTTTGGGACACAGAATTTCTTAGGGATGTCATATCCTGTTACTCAATGTTATTTTCGGAAGATTTAGCCGTCTTTTCTTTCAGAACAACTAACGATGTACACGCTTTTGTGCGTGGGCGTCGCTTTTTTCTGCGCCTGGGCACTCGCGTGGCTGCGCACGCGTCGCGCGCGCGCCTGCTTCGCTAATCTACCGAGTTTCCCGACGCTCCCTATTGTGGGGAATGCGCTCAGACTGGCTGCTAGCGACGAATGTAATTATGAGAAATGATATTTATTTGATAATCATGCCCTACCAACGTAGCTATCCATTGACAGCGACGCCTGAACAATATCATAATAAATTTACGCAATATTTATTGCAAAAGGTGGTCACCGAACATCATAAAGTTTAGCATTCCGTAACACTAAAGTTCAGGGAACCCAGACAAATTTGTTACTACATGATCTTTACAGAAATCAATATTTTATATGAGGACTATCTTACTAAGTATATTCGCGCGGGGTCAATAGAATAATAAAATAAGGTAAACAAATATGGCAGCGTTTCTAGGCAAAAAAAAAACATTTGACACATGACAAAATATTATTAAAGAAATTAGATTTCACTGAAATATACTCGTAAGTACCTCACTAGCTGACCCGGCGAACTCGTACCGCCATTAATTTTTTTTCGCCAATATTTTAAACTATTAGAATATTGGCGAACAAAACTAATTCTGCTATTCGGGGTAGAAATAAATCCAAAAAAAACCGGCCAAGTGCGTGTCGGACCATGCATAATGGAGGGTTCCGTAGCTTCAATGAAACCAGACTAATGCCAAAAGGTCGTATCTGATGCCTATGGAAAAGTTTTTTGGAAATAACTCAAAAATGGCTAGACCTATAATGTGAGAAAACAATTTTCGTAGAAAGTTTATAATAACGCGCATCTTCTAATTTTTTTTCATATTTTTTGGACTTACGGTTCAAAAGTTACAGAGGGGGGACGCTATTGTTCCGACTTTTGAAGCGATTATTTCTGAAAATATTGACTTAATCACAAAATGTTCAAAGAAACCTCAATGTTATTTTTAAAGACCTATCGATTGATGTGCAACATATTGATATTTGGTTAAAAATTTTGTTACATGTATGGAGTGCCCCCCCTGAAAATATTTTTTTCTAAAATTTCACTACGTAATTAAATAGCGGCATACAAAATACAACTTATGTCTAAATTTTATTAAGATACGTCGTATAGTTTCCGAGTAAAATGGCTGTGACATACGGATGGACGGACGGACGGACGGACGGACAGACGGACATGACGAAACTATAAGGGTTTCGTTTCTGCCATTTTGGCTAAGGAACCCTAAAAATTAAACATTATTAAAATCCGTACAGCCGTTCTTAAGTTATAATTACAAATGGTGTAACCTAGACGACTTTGTTTTATATATAAAAATTAACGAATATATTTACTACAAATAAATATAAATGAAAGTTTGTGACATAAACAATGGTTGCTCTTTAAAAGTGCGTAAATGCGTTTGTTTTCATTATTTTACTTTTCTATTGACCCCGAATTAAGACGATGATATACAGGATGATTCATGAGACGTGAGCAGGAACAACCCTACACACTTAGTTAACGATAATTAATCGGCCGCCATCATGTTTAAGTGAAACAATAACGCCTTTCAATTTTTTAAACCTATTTTGTTTGGTAGAAATATTATTTTCTGTAATCATGGTCATCCTACATAAACAAATCAATAAAGATAAAACCTCTTTAACAATCATGACAGCACTTTGATTATGAAAAAAATAATTGTCAAATTAAGTGAGATACGATGTTTCCAAAGTAACCAGACATCAATTTGACACATATCACAGAAAAACAAGAGAATATCAGTACTCGACGGAGTATTCTAACTGTAGAGTGACCATGCGTGTCGTAAATAATTTTGAACTTTTTATTTTTACTTTAAATTATTTTTTTTGGGCTTATCACACTAATACTGATATCAAACAATAGCTTGTTATTAACTGAATCCGTAGTGTTAAGCCTGCTCACGTCTCATGAATCACCCTGTATGTATTTAATATGTAACATAGTAAATATATACTTAAATATACAGAAAATATCCATAAATCAACAACAATTTTGTGATATACGTAATTGCACATCATTTAAATCAAGCTATTTAATATTATTGTGTTTTCAGCCATCTATCGCCTTATGATGGAAGTGTCAGAGAAAAGTGAAGAGGTACAAAAGCCTTTCGTATTCTGGCTTGGACCATATCCTGTCGTAGGTAAGTTCACCAATTATTTTAATGATAGCAAAAACGCAAACCCTCCGCTGTGAAATAAGTCTGCTGGGGTTTTCTCCAGGAGCTACAGAAAGGAGTTTAAAAAAATTGTGTAAGTACAAGTGGTTTATTTTTCTTGCATTGAGAATTTTTGTTCAATGTTTTGATAGTCGTTTATCAATTTTTGCGTTGGACCGTTGTGTACTTGTTTTGTTTTTTTTGCTAGTTTAAGGGTATCTAAATGCTTTGACTCGAGGGCGACTAGGCCTCTAGTGTCCCTTTCGGAAGCCAGATTATGCCCTTTGGCTTTTGAGTTCCGCGGGCCGTAGTTTGAAGAACCCTGCTCATTCTAGACAGGACTTCTTATTTGATCTTTTCATTTACCGCTCGCAAATATATTTTATACTAGAAACATATTATGAGATTCCTTATTACTTTACTTACAGTGGTAAGCGACCCCGATTCAGTGAAGCTGGTGACCAACGCCTGCCTTGAAAAGTCGTTCTTCTACCAATTCGGTCGCATTTGGCTCGGCGATGGACTCGTCACAGCGAGTGGTAATGTATGATTTTCAGTTCCATAAAGTCTGATGACATTAGACCTGGAGGGTAACTTTGACCCCAACTTTGGGTAATAATTTGGTCCAGGATTTATAAATGCATAAAAACTACTGTTTTGGCCAGGGAGTTTTCTCACTTAACGCAATAGAGAAAATCATACTGGATTTTCCGTCGAGGCCTGATCCATTTGAAATCCGCCAATTAATAGAAGTAGTAGTAAAACACTTTATGGCACTTAACAAGTACATGATCATTAAAAACCACAGTAAATATGTACAAAGGCGAGATTATCCTTTTAAGGTATCTCTTCCAGCTAACCTTTAAGCGACTGAGAGAAATCGGTCAGACGTGGTGGACAAAGATTTGTACATGACGGCAAAAACTATAGAGATGTTGCTAAATCTTAATGATTTTGTTGATAATTCACCTGTTTAGGTACTTAACATTCGCAGTTTAACTTCTGAAAGGATCACTTCTGACTATTACAATAAAATTACCACTTCACTGGTCACTTAAATAAAATTACTCTCCACCGCTCTCATACACAATTTTGTTTTTCGATTACAAAAACATTTAAACCTCATAATAGTAGATTGAAATCATAAAAACACCCATCAAAATGGTCAATGGCTTTTGGTTTTGCATGGTAATTTTATTATCATGCAAAACCAAAAGCTGCCAAAGAAATCCCAACACTGACGTAATCTCTAATGTTCAATCGTTGCTTAAAATATATCGGTCTTGTTCATGAGGTTTTCACACTTAATAAATAACTTTTTAGAGCAACCAACGATGTTCTTAACGCACTAACGATGTTCTATACTCCAGCATCCGTGTGGAAGCGCAATATAAAGAAGTTAGCAGGGACCTTCGTCGGATCCATAGTGGACGGCTACCAGGACATATTCAACGCACAGGCGCAAAAACTGGTGGACAACTTGAAGGGAGAGGTGGGGAAAGGGCCGTTCGACATCAACAAGAAATACTTGACGTTTGCCACGCTGGAGTCTATATGCCGTAAGTGTAAAGTTACGATAAGATATCAATCTGGATTCAGATTCAGATTTCTTGTGGTGTGTAATTTATGGTAAAATATGTCAAAACTTTACTAAAGCGTGGGACAGTAGGAAAACATGATTTGACGACGTGTTTATATACTTATATATGTTAATAGAGCTTATTTCTAAATTAATGTTTATGGCAGTAACTCCTTATTGACAACCGACAACGATGTACCTTCGACTTGAAAACGTCACATATTCTTAGTCTTATATGCTAAGTTTCTGCCGCACGATATTAAATTAGACTTGATAGTGAAGCTAAAAACCGTAATTAGTAATTACTATTAGAATTCTTTTTTAGAATCAATTTCTTTTAGAATTCAATCGCCAGTAAACTCAAAGTGAATAAAATTTTAATTACAGAAACAGCACTTGGGTACCCCAGCTCCCACCAGCTAGTGACTCCAGAGTACTACCACGCCTTCAACAGGACCCTGGAACTACTTATACGACGAGGGATCAACTTGCTCATGCATCCCTTCTGGGTGTACAAAATGACGCCGATGTATAAGGAGCTCGTCAAGGAGGTGGACGTACTGCAGAATGTTTCAAACACGGTAAGTGTACGGTCAACGACATTCTGCTCATACATCCCCTCTTGGTGTACAAAATGACGCCGATGTGTTAGGAGCTCGTCAAGGAAGTGGGTATACTGCAAAATGTTTCCAACGCGTAGGTGTGGGGTCAGTGACAACATGTACTTGCATCAGGGCCGGATTAACCACCCCCGGGCCCCTAGGCAATGCAATTCATGGGCCCACAAAAAAAAAACCAGTAAATATTTTTCAATACCACAACGGTGGCAAACAGCCATATGGAAAGCAGTTACCGTAGCCTATGGACGCCTGTAACTCCTAAAGATTCACATGCGCGTTGCCTACCCTAAAATTAACTTTTATATTAACTCTCTCTTATCTATATCTTTTTTATTTTTTCTACTCTTATATTAACTTTCGTAACTTTTTAGGGTATAGTACTCAACGTAGTGCTTTTTGTTTCGTTATGTCCTTGTCCACCTGTTTCTTTGCGGCTTAGCTTGAGGGACCAAAAAAAGGAAAACAAATATTAAAGAAAGCTTATTGAACCGTTCATGTGTAAGTATCGCAAAAATATATCACTTCTTATACGGCGTTTACAATTGCATATTCGTACTCGCGTCAGTGCTTGTCGAATCATTCGCGTACGAGTGCCAACACGAATGTCCGTTCACATATTCGTCTCCCCGTACAACCCCCCATTCGAAACGTGCAAATATGCGCGCAAAACCGAGACGCATAATATGTAAACATTCCGTACGCTATTCGCCTCGTCATTCGGCTTGTCACTCGCGCGCAAGTGTAATCGCAACATTAGTTAAAGTACTTATATCCATATATATTAAGTAGGGTCTAAAATGCTCTTAGTCGATTTTTTGGATACAGAATCGTTCATAACATCTTGAAATTTGCCCTATTTACCGAGTCCCATAAAGATAATCTACATAGCAATTGAAAAAATATTAAAGTTGTTTTGTGTACAGTTTTTATGTACTTTTTTACCATTCTTATTTAATTGACGCTAGAAAACCCGAAAATATCATCTGATTGTCGGTAATGAAAGAGAACGGCTTAATACTTGATTTATATTTGTATCGAACTTTCAAACTTGAAATGCATTTACAGATTACAGACAAATACAGATTTTCCAATTAATATTTAACTCTATGAAACAATTTGCTACTGGTGGGAACCTTTAATTGGCTCTCTGTTACTTACCAATATAGCTACACTATTATTATTAGCTGTTGGTTCCCCGAATAAATAAATAAATTAATTAATTAATTAATTAATTTCATTTTCCACTGTTCACCTGCGGAGCCCCTAGCCGACATTTACATATACAAATTTCCCAATTTAATTTTCACTTGTAAGATTTTAATTTTTTTCCGTGTACGCGGGGCCCCTGGCCGAGGCGGGGCCCCTAGGCAGTTGCCAACTCTGCCTAAAGGCTAATCCGGCTCTGACTTGCATCCCCTCTGGGTGTACAGAATGACACCGATGTATAAGGTACTCGTCAAGGAAGTGGATATACTGCAGAATGTTTCCAACATATTGGGTATGGGGTCAGCGACAACCTGTACTTGCATTCGCTCTGGGTAAACAGAATGACGCCGATGTATAAGGAGCTCGTCAAGGAAGTGGATATACTGCAGAATGTTTCCAACACCGTAGGTGTGGGGCCCGTGACAACTTGCTCTTGCATCCCCTCTGGGTGTACAAAATGACACTGAAGTATAAGGAGCTCGTCAAGAAAGTGGATATACTGCAGAAAAACCACAGCAAATAGTAGCAGTAATAGCAGTAGTTAGCAATAAATAAATTCCTGTGTACGATTACATGTTTTATATTATTTTATTGAAAACTGAGTGTTGTTCTTTACAGGTAATAGCAAAAAGGAGGAGAGAATTTGTCGAAATGAAGCTGAATGATACTACCAAAGCAAACAATTTAGGTAACCGTAATGTAGCTATTTTTTTATCATTTCATAATTCATAATTTAATAGTCGCCTTTATAAGCAAAGTTGCTGTTGACGTAACAGTTGTCGTCACGATATAATGGTGCGTAAACGTAAACATATAAGTATGGTGTTATCCTATGAGACAGATGTATGTAGCGAGCCTTACGTGATCGTTCATTTAAATGGACCGTTAACGGATAACGATGCCATCCACTGTGAAGAATAATTGTAATTCTAAATAAAAAAGAACCGACTTCACACAGGCTACTCCACCTTTCCGAGAGGAATACCCGTGCTACTGCAAAAAATACTCAAATCACTATAGAAGTGCCTATAGTATTTGAAGAGTTCCCTTGATTTCTCCAGGATCCCATCATCAGATAACAATGTGACCAACTGTCAAATATACGCTTTCAACCAAAAAATATTCTCCAAACCGGTCCTACACGAAACAAATTTATAATGCTCCAATTTTTCAGACAGCAGCAAAGCGAGGTTCCGTTCATTCCTCGATATTCTTCTAGAACTAAGTGAAGAGGATTCCTCGATGACCCACGACCAAATCCGAGCAGAGGTGAACACGGTCATAGTCGGCGGACAAGAGACCACGGCATCCACTCTCATGTTCGCCTTCCTGCTTATAGGCAACTATCCGAAGATTCAAGAGAAAATGTATGCTGAGTAAGTCCATTATCTTCGCCGTAGTAAAACACCTACATGTTTACCTTGTGTTTAAGGCGCTAGGCGCTAATTGTGGCCAAAAACTGTTAGTTTCTAAGGGATATATCTCAATAACGGGTCATTCAAAAAATTTGAAAAAAATATATGTCAATAACCATTTCATGTACAACATTGTCAACGTTTGAATAACTTGTGTAACGTATAGTTTCTCCGTTATTTAAATATAACGAAATGTCGTTTTACGGTTAATTTTGCTTATATCTACTGAACGGCTCATTCGATTTAAAATATTGTTGAACTAAAAAATGTGTACTACAGAACACTACAAACTCAACGTAGGATATTTAAATATTTAAATTGATTAAATTTTCTTAAACAATTTGATCATGATTCCACATTTCGTGCGTTGGTAGCTCGAAAACGGCGTTGCTGGCAGTCGTGAGCTAGCTTTGAGACGAGGAGGCTGTGTCGCTCGTCGCTCCATGCTTCTTTGTACTACAAATACTTGTGCTTGGCCCGTGAGCAATAATATCGGACTTACTGTGCCTATAGACTAAATAACTGCAGAGGGTTCATGCGGTGCGGGCATAACGTGTCTTGTCGGAATCAATAGCGCATAGACGTTTTATATTTTAAGATAATATATCCGTATGTGTGTTCATGTATTTACGTTCTTATAAAAAGTGTATTTTATTTAGATTACCTATATTACAAATTAAATAAAGAAATGAAATAAAAATTGAGAAAAAACAGCATCTTATAATGCCCTGAAAAAAAATGTAGTCTTGTAAGGTCAGTCAAAACAGGCGTTAGTCGTCGAGTTGCGGAAACCTGCTATTGCTACAATACAATGGACTAATAAGTAATTTTCGGAGTTATTATTTACGAAAATATGCGTTTTATCCAAAAGTTGTTCAAGACTTATTCTTTTTGGAAGACCTGTCCAATAATACTCGTACCACACACTATCGTGTATCGTATCAATCGTGTGGGTTGGAGCGAAAAAAAAATCACCTCCACTTCATTTTATTTTTCTGATTTTGTTTTACCATATTGTCGGCGTGATTAAAACACATACAAATTTCAGTGTACTAACTATCACTGAGCGAAGCCTGATCGAGATTCTAATTAAAAATTGCTGATATTTAAGAGTTTAATGTAAGTAAAAATAAAGGAAAAAAAGCTTTACTACCTCGCTGAAATGCAAATTTATATTAATTATCAACACAAGTAAATAAATAAATTACTACTAACGGTTAATACTACATATCAAATATGTTTAAAAGACCGGCCAAGAGTGTATCGGACCACGCATAATGTAGGGTTCCATAGAAAGTAGTTTCTCGGAGATAACTCCAAAATGGCTCAACCGATAATATGTGAAATAGTTTTCATATAAATAAGTACTAAGCCGTATCTTCTTTATTTTTGTCATATTTTTTGGACTTACGGATTAAAAGTTAGATGGGGGGGACTATTATTTAGACTTTCGAAGCGATTATTTCTAAAAATATTGACTCAATAAAAACAGTTTTAAAAATCCTCTATATATACTTAAGATATTTTTAAACCCGTATCGATAGATGTACACAATGTTCATATTTGCAAAAAAAAAATTGTTTTGACATTTAGTTCGGCATATGTATGTATGGAGTGCCTCCCCTTAAAGTTTTATTTTTTCAGCAATTTAGCTGAAAACTAAGTAGCGGCACAAGAAAACACCTATGGATAAAATTTCATCAATTTATGGATATTTTATAATAAAATGGTTGTGACATACGGATGGACGAACGGACAGACGGACATGTTTCAAGAAACTTTTTTTAGTTTTGTAAATTTTTCGTAATTATATAAGTGATTTTTATGGTTGATATTCAAAATCGCTACAAAAAAATAACTATCTATTAAACACACTTGCGCAGCCAAAAAACTAAATTCACATGAAAACATCGCTTTGATGTGCATTCAGTTTTTTTTCTGCGCTAGTCAGTTTTTTTTTCTGATATGCAGAATATTTTTACCAATATTTTGCCGCTGACTGTACTTCAAATCCAAAATCTAGGTTTTATTTTATTACATAAAAACCTACTAATTGAGATCGTTATTACTTATCCCACCAAAAACATACATGTAAAAAAGGAGAGCCAAGTTCAATACAAAAATTATGCTTGGCTGTGGGCTTCGCCGCAAAAAGAATGGAGATCTAAATGAGTGCCAAGTTCTATGCAAAATCCAAATATGTATTTATAGGAACAAAATAACATTATGAACAAGTAATAAACTCTATTTCTTTGCTTTATTGGATACCTATAACAATTGCTGTTATTTAAAAACGTGAGATCTTAAAGTAGGTTAGATTTTACTTGGCCAGTTTTCATTACATCAGTCATTTTATAAAGTTATTCAACATATATTAATTTTTTTTTTAATTCTGATAAAAACTGGCCAAGTCAAATCTAACCTACTTTAAGATCTCACATTTTTAAATAACAGCAATGTTATAGGTATCCAATAAAGCAAAGAAATAGAGTTTAATACTTGTTCATAACATAACATAACATAACATAAATACTCTTTATTGCACACCTCAAATAATAGACACAAAGTATACACAAGACACAAACAAAACAGCAGAGGCAAAACAATTGGCGGTCTTATCGCTAAAGAGCGATCTCTTCCAGACAACCTTTGGATAATGTTATTGTGTTCCTATAAATACAGATTTGGATTTTGCATAGAACTTGGCACTTATTTAGATCTCCATTCTTTTTGCGGCGAAGCCCACAGCCAAGCATAATTTTTGTATTGAACTTGGCTCTCCTTTTATACATGTATGTTTTTGGTGGGATATCATTACTTTTTGTAAAGAAAACTAGGCAGGTATTGAGATTTAATGTTTTTTCTTGCGTTTCTGCTGCATGGTTTTCTTTTTTATGCTATTGTCTACATTCTCCCGCGCGCCGCCGACGACACGCCGTTGGCCGGTCGTTTAGCGCGTATTACAAGTCTTTTGTATGGGGACACCACTTATTATTTGACTTAACTTTATTTTTATATTTATAGCAAATGTAATAATACATATATTGGGATAGGTTTAAATATCTGCTTGTAACGGTTCCAACGATACAATTTAAAAAAAAAATTGTATGGGGACCCCCCCTATTTTCTTACTTGTTTTTTATTTTTAGATTTTTTCCTACGCTTACACACAATTACCGAGCTGGATTCCAAATTTCATCCTTCTAGGTCATCTGGAAGTAGGTTAGGATTAGGTACTAAATGTCAGTCAATCAGTCAGTGCTAAAATTTACGACATTTTGACCCTCATATCTTTATAACCGTTTGAGCTAGCTTCATGAAATTTGGGCTTCTAGATGTCCTTATGGATATAATTAAACACATGTAGTTTTATGTGTTTACGTTAAAGAGGATTTGAGTTATAGAAGGGTTAAAAGTGGCACCAAGTGGTTCGTGTAATATACACTTGGCGCTGGCTAGCCAGTTCCTTTGCTTGAACTTGGCTTGACACGCTGCCGCGTGTCTAGATCTTATTTAATAGGTAAGTAGCATTCCTAAAAATATCACCATTGCAGTACTTAATCACAGTATTCAAATAAAAAAATATCCGCAAAAGGATTATAATTATTATAAAGCTGCCCGCGCGCCTCTGTGTAAAGTCATATTCTTTGAACATCGTTCCGGTGCAGTGTGGCGGATTTACGTACGATCGCAATGAGAGGGGTAAGCGGGTAGCGCGGGTACACAGCGCCCAAACGCTCAAGGACACTCTGGCGACAATCGTCTTAAAACATTCGACTGTGTTGTAAATAAAGCCTTTACATACTTGTTCGTGGTAGCCGTCTTGCCCAATAGAAAGTCTGTGCTCGCTAAACCCACCGAAATAGAATATGGCGTATGAAATGAAACGAAAAAAAAACGTTAAATTTAAACTTTCGTGAGACATACTAACACTAAAAAATCTGGGATCAATGTTACTCTGCGCCCATAGGAAACACCTTAGACAACCCTACACGTGATCCCTGGTGGTGCTAAAAGAGTAACAAACTTGGCAGCTGCACTGTCCAATCTGGACCTCGCAGCACTCACTGGATTTTCTTTATCATTCTGCTTTTCCGCTTCTACTGCCCCAGGGAAGACATGCCTAGGTATCTATATCCAGTGACATGTTAGCCATACGATAAAAAAAACGAACTAAAAAATCTAACGGTTTCACTCAAGCACGGTGTGTGTAGTTTGCCAATCGTTGTTCATGTCGGATGAACCAAATACGCTGCCAAATACTGTAGCAGCGCCGACGCAAGATCACCCTCGACGAGCTTTATCAGAGCACGCGCGCCGCGCCGATCGCCAGCTGGCAGTCGGCAGTGGCAACTCTTAGTGCTTGAAGATGGAGACCTAGGCTCTCGGAAACATGTCGAGACGTGAGTGAAACCGATATATTTTTAGTGAAAAAACTAACAAAGAGAAGAGTTGATATCGTCAGGTGACAACCTAAACTCAGTAACTACTATAGTAGAGTCGAAAGCATCGTGCCGGTACCGCAACAAAATAAAGGAAGAACGCTGCGACGCGTAGCGACTGCAGACAGCGGGAGTGAGCGAGACGTCTATCTTTAGGAGTTTCGACTCAATCGGAACGTTGCTTTTGGCCCAACTATACCACAACTTTATAGCCATAATGAACCGTGCTGCCAACGAAACAAGGTTGAGTTTCGTTTAATATGTTTTAGCAATTAGTGAGTTTTGGTTGTCACCAGACGATATGTAGTATTGTTTTGACGATTCTCTCGTAACATCGTCCCTATTGTTTCAGACTACAGTCAATATTCGGAAACAGTAAACGACCCGTGGAGAAGAAAGACTTGGCTCTCATGATGTACTGTGAGGCCGTTATTTGTGAAACTCTACGGCTCTACCCGCCCTTACCCATGGTGGCAAGGGATGCAACTCACGATCTTGAATTAAGTAAGTATGTTAGTCTTAGTTAGCTTTAATTTAGATTTAATATTTTGATTATAATATTATATTCTTGTTGTGAGTTTAAAGTGGAGAAAAAAACAATTAGTAAAGCGTCTGCTAGACGGTTGTCCTGGACGGACCGTGTAGGCAGTTGTTTCCAGCAAAATTGTAAGACCAACCAAGGTCAGAGTGACCTTGGACAGTCGTTAGCCTTGTTGGCGACCGTCTAGTAGAGGCTTTACTTTGCGATGTCGACGGAAAAAGGCGAACTCATTTTTGGCATATTATAATAAAATGTGTGCATATTATAATAGATGATTAAATTTTTTATGTGTCAATGTCACATATATTTAATTACACACATTACACTTATCACTTAGAACAGTTGTCACATATATACAATTATCTAACAAATAAAAATATATTTAATTTTCGTTACATCACACACATTTTAACTATCTAAATTTACAAGGCAGACAAATATCACTAAAAACCTAACTAAAAACCTAATTTAACAACCCAGACCCCAGATGTCCCCCAAATCACTCCCCTCGGAAGGGTGCCCATAATACTGGCTACATTTCCCCTCTGGATGGCTATGCCCAATCTTTGGCCGAGAAATGAGCCAGCCCTATGATCACCTGTTGCCTTCACCAACCTCTTCTTAAGCTCCTTAAAAAGCTTAAGGGCACCTGGGCCCCACGGACCAAGGGTTTCTACCGCAAAAGCAGAAAAATCCATGCTGTTAGGAAACCCAGCAAATTTGCGCCGCTTTAACGTCTCCGCTGATGACGCTGCCCCGCCCGCCCTGACAGTCGAGGTGGCCAAATGGGATGGTGCGAGGGTATCCACACACGTGGCATCCCTAACAAGCGGCCATCCCAATTGCCACGGTATAAACGTCATTCCATCGGGCCTTTTGCCATCGTCACGCGCCAAAGCCGCCGGCACCCCCACGCTGGCAAAAGCCCGACGGATCACATCATTGAGGCTGGCGAGACGGGATATACGGCCAGCGCTTCTCCGGCAGGAGAGTCCGTGACTTCCTAGAGAGTCCACCTCAGCATCGCAAATGCAACGGTGGGGGACAACTATGTCAGCACCCAGACGAAGCCCGACAGCCAACTTAATTGAATTATTGTCCAAGAGTGTGGCGCAGCTCCTGGACGGGAACGCGTGCAACCAGAACCCTGACTCCCTCTCCGACGAGGCCAGCAGACGAGTCCTCTCTACTGTCAAATTAGCGGAGCCCAGCAGATCGACCTGTGCCTTGCGACACAAAGGCTCATCCCACACCCTCTGGACGCTCCTCTGAGTAGGCAACTCCTCCCTAGGGCAGGCTAAGCTCCAAGCATTTTCCGCCTCCGACAAGTACGCCACCTCGAAACACACAGTGATGGATTAAGAATTACATAAACACTAGACTAACATAAACTTAAAACTAGCTAAAATAGCTAAATCAATAAAAACTAATTTTAAAATACCTGCCCGAAATCCCCCGCCTCCGGAAAACTTCCCAGAATGCTGGCGAGTGGTGACCTCTGAGCAAAGAAAGAGCCCGCTCTATGGTCGCCCGAGACGCCTACCAGTTGGACCGACACTTCTTCAACAATTTTTTTAGTGTCGGTTTACTAAGGACTTAGTGTTTCCACTGCAAGCGCCACATACATACATACATACATACAAACTCTCGAAAAACATAATCCTCCTTTCTTTCGGCAGTCGGGTAAAAAGGTCCCATGTTTGTCAATATGGAGTTATTAGTACTTCCTAAAACTACAGAATATACGCTAACTATAGGTGAAAGAATGAAGTCTCTGTTCATACCGACAAAAAATGGGACCTTTTACTAAACTCGTCCGCTTATACCCATGGCCTACAACATTTCGACTTTTTCAGAGCACTGCACGATTCCAAAAGGGGCATCGTGTATCTTAAACTTGATAGGCGCCGGCCGGTCTCGGCATAACTGGGGGCCTGACGCGTTGGAGTTCAAGCCCGAACGCTGGCTAGACGGGACGCCGCCGCTGCCGGCTGCATTTCTGCCGTTTAGCTACGGAAAAAGATCCTGTATCGGTAAGCTGTACCACATTATCCTTGTAATCTAAAGACCTGAAGCGGCGGAATTCAAAATACTGGATAAGGTCCAAGACTGAAAAGGCATCGTATTGGTGAGCAATCATCATGTGTCGTGACGCGTTAGGCGCTGGCCGGTCCCAAAATAAGCTGGTGACCTGACATGTCATTTAGCTATAGGAAGAGGTCCTGAATCAGTATGTTGCCTGTTTAAATAATGTCGTAATGCATCATGTATCGAAAACACGTTAAGCGCGAAACTAGATAATCTACGAAGAAAATCTTCTGGAAATGTCTTGTGCCCTGACCATCTCCACCTATATGTAGGTACATGCATTTTTCACCGCGATGCCACATACGAAACTATCATACTTTTCTGATAATGCTAATAGGAAGCCAAGTTTTGACCGTACAATGTAAAATGATTACCATTACACGTAGAACTTCATCAGATTAAGAATTGGTTTCTTAGAAACGTGACAGCGTTTTTAAAAAGTTAACAGTCTAGTGAATTGCTGTTACTACTTATGAAAGAAGAAAGACAACTTTAACAATTCTTTATCTTTTAGGAAAAAGATACGCCATGACCATCATAAAGACAATTCTGGCGTATTCTCTGAGAGAGTTAGAATTTGTTTCCGAGGTGGACAAACTGCGGTTTAAAGTGGACATCGCCCTGAGGCCTACTGCCGGCCAATTTGTCCAAGTGAAACTTAGGAAGTAGCACCAGAACTCGAAGGAACCAGATGACTGAGTTGCCTCATCTTAATTAAGGTTCAGTCTATAGAATTGATAACACATGACTAATTTTGTGACTAAATTTGATTAAACTGATTTGAGCAGCAAGTCAGATTTTGAGACTCAAAATCTGACTTGCCGCTCAAATCAGTTTAATGTTTCTGACATTAACTTTTTTTAACACAATTGGACCTAGACATTTGATCCTCACAACAATGAATCGATTGATACGATGATAAAAAAATCCTCATGTCCATTAGTTAACTATTTATTTAAAACGAATGTGTCAATCAGTGTTAAGTACCTATGTATTTAAATATGTTACCTGTAATTGTTTAGCTTGAGAGTGAGAAGGGTTTTTACATTATTTTTGTAAGAATAAACATTTACAAAACAAGATTATTTTAGTTTTTTTCTTATCTGTTTTTTACCCGGCTGCCGAAAGAAAGGAGGTTTATTGTTAGTCATCATTACGTCAGTCAAAATTAATTTTATCGACCAATCACCCCCATACCATTTTTTCTAAATCATTTTTAAATTATACACTCTTTTAAAGTTTTAGTTCTTAAGCCGCCAAATGACACTCCTTTTACAAATGTGCGACGGATATTTGAACAGATAATGGTTTGAAACTTAAAACTATGAAATACGTTAATTAAAAAAAGTTTATTTAAATCTTGAAGCAAATCAAATTATTTTGTTCAATATTTTTTGATTTGCAATTTTTAAGTAGTTACACTACTATAAACTAAAGTAAACTGAAAATAGATGTCATATACTTCAGAAAAAGTGACCAAACCCTCCGGTGTCCGAGGCCAGATTTGAACTGGCGTCTTCAGCTTTCGCGGCTGATGTCCTGACCACTAGACCACCCGGTCACGGCGGAACTTGACAAATTTTCTCATGTATATGCAATCTCTGAATTTGAAACGGCTAGGCGCCGTTGACCATACTCTAAGGGCATGCGCAGTACGTGCTTGCACCTCCTATCCGAATCACTTACATGATTCTGGTATAGCGAGAGAGATGGTGCTGCCATCTATGAATCTTGAAGCAAATCAAATTATTTTGTTCAATATTTTTTTGATTTGCAATTTTTAAGTAGTTACACTACTATATATAAACTGAAAAAATAGATGTCATATACTTCAGAAAAAGTGACCAAACCCTCCGGTGTCCGAGGCCAGATTTGAACTGGCGTCTTCAGCTTTCGCGGCTGACGTCCTGACCACTAGACCACCCGGTCACGGCGGAACTTGACAAATTTTCTCATGTATATGCAATCTCTGAATTTGAAACGGCTAGGCGCCGTTGACCATACTCTAAGGGCATGCGCAGTACGTGCTTGCACCTCCTATCCGAATCACTTACGTGATTCTGGTATAGCGAGAGAGATGGTGCTGCCATCTATGAATCTTGAAGCAAATCAAATTATTTTGTTCAATATTTTTTGATTTGCAATTTTTAAGTAGTTACACTACTATATATAAACTGAAAAAATAGATGTCATATACTTCAGAAAAAGTGACCAAACCCTCCGGTGTCCGAGGCCAGATTTGAACTGGCGTCTTCAGCTTTCGCGGCTGACGTCCTGACCACTAGACCACCCGGTCACGGCGGAACTTGACAAATTTTCTCATGTATATGCAATCTCTGAATTTGAAACGGCTAGGCGCCGTTGACCATACTCTAAGGGCATGCGCAGTACGTGCTTGCACCTCCTATCCGAATCACTTACGTGATTCTGGTATAGCGAGAGAGATGGTGCTGCCATCTATGAATCTTGAAGCAAATCAAATTATTTTGTTCAATATTTTTTGATTTGCAATTTTTAAGTAGTTACACTACTATATATAAACTGAAAAAATAGATGTCATATACTTCAGAAAAAGTGACCAAACCCTCCGGTGTCCGAGGCCAGATTTGAACTGGCGTCTTCAGCTTTCGCGGCTGACGTCCTGACCACTAGACCACCCGGTCACGGCGGAACTTGACAAATTTTCTCATGTATATGCAATCTCTGAATCAGAAACGGCTAGGCGCCGTTGACCATACTCTAAAGGCATGCGCAGTACGTGCTTGCACCTCCTATCCGAATCACTTACGTGATTCTGGTATAGCGAGTGAGATGGTGCTGCCATCTATGAATCTTGAAGCAAATCAAATTATTTTGTTCAATATTTTTTGACTTGCAATTTTAAGTAGTTACACTACTATATATAAACTGAATATAGATGTCAAATCAGAAAAAATGACCAAACCCTCCGGTGTCCGAGGCCAGATTTGAACTGGCGTCTTCAGCTTTCGCGGCTGACGTGCTGACCACTAGACCACCCGGTCACAGCGGAACTTGACAAATTTTCTCATGTATATGCAATTTCTGAATTTGAAACGGCTAGGCGCCGTTGACCATACTCTAAGGGCATGCGCAGTACGTGCGTACCAATAAAGTTATCGAGTAATATTAAAATAGGTACATTGTACTATAAGAAAGTCAGACGGGAATTTCTTTCTATACAGTATTTATATACTGCGTCTCAAAACGAAATAACCAATCTTGTATAACAAACACCAATTATCCACGTTTACAACGGCTTAAGACAAGTTGTATTGAATCGTACGAAGTAGGTAATATAGTCAACGCAAAAAATATGTACTTTTGCACCTTACACCATTGTAATAAGGTTCAAAATTGTATATATATATTTGGCGTTGACTGTACCTACTAATTACTACAGCTATAGATAGTGACCACGTTGCTGGACAATACGAGAATCTTAAGGCTCTTACTGGATCCGATATAACGAGCGGAACTAAGCCCCGAGTCGCTAGGGTGACCACGTAAAGACAAACCATGTATAAAATCATTAAAAAAAAAGAACCGACTTCACTTAGCATCCACCTTTCCAAAAGAAAATGCTCGAGCTGCCGTAAAAAATACTCAAATCACTATAGGTCGGCGTATAATAGTTGAACATAACCTCGATTTCTCCAAGATCCCATCATCAGATCCTGACCTGGTTACAATGGGACCAACTGTGAAGTATAAAAAAAAATCAAAGATCCCGACGAATTGATAACCTCCTCCTTCGAAATCTTGAAGGCGGTTGATAAACTTAGGTAGCACAGGAGGTTGCAATATGAACGGCGAGTCGGAAGCAGGTAAGACGTCCGACTTTCAATCCGGGGATCTCAGGTTCAAACCCCGACTCATACAGTCACGTCTGGAAATAAGGATACATGTAATGTGACAAAAATATTGTAGCCGCGACTCTATTACTAATATGTATCCATATTTTCAGACGTGACCGTACCGCTCCGTTTTTCGGAACTTATGTACGAAATATCATTTAATATTTACCAGTCGCTTTTCAGTGAAGGAATACATCGTGAGGAAACCGGATCTAATTCCAATAAGGCCTCGTTTCCTCGTTTGGAAGGTCAGATGGCAGTCGCTTTCGAAAAAAACTAGTGCCCACGTCAATTTATTGGATTAGGTTCTAAAGCGCGAGCCATTCAATTGAGCCATGGCAAAAGCCGGCACAAACGCTAGGTGGATGATGATGAGGGTTTTTAACACAGTCATGCCGTTTAGCTATTTTAGTTCAAAAGTTTAGTATTCCTACAGTTCTGTATTTAGGTGGTCTAAATAGTGATGGTAAACAACTTAGAGAATTCAACCAACCGGAGCGGCCAGGCATTTCCCCTCTGTCGAAAACATATGACGAAACACAATAACGAAACATTGGGTAAAATGGTACTACTTTCACACACTATTTAGGTGGTGTAAACTGTCCTAAACTTCTGTATAGACGTGGTCACCCCGCTTCTAATCTCACTAATTGGCAGCGTATTGTTGCTGTCCTACTTCTGCGCAACGCGCTGAGGAATAAGCCATTTCAATGTTCCACCATTTCTTTATTTCTATACATATATGTATTCATCATCCTCCTAGCGTTTACCGCGGCTTAATGGAATCTGGCCTCCGTTTGATAAGCTAATCCCAAGAACTGGTGTGGACACCAGTTTTTATATAAGCGACTGCCATCTGAGACAACTTCGGCAGTTTTTACCCATTTTGGTATTACTATTTTCTAATTCAAAAAATTTGCTAGTCTGTCACTCTCAATAAAAGCTGCCTGATGCCCGGATCTAGCAATAAGTATAGCATATCAATCTAACCAGATGGGTTTTGTTGCTCTCATTAATGTTTCATATCAGACATAGCCAGCTCTTAGTCCAATAGAATCAGTAGGAAGTAAGGCGTTCGTCGAACTGCCTATTTTGAGCACTCGTCGAAAAAGTATTGTATTAAAGAGTGACCATAATAAAACTTTGACTAGCACGGTACTCGACTGAAAAGCTCTTCATTATGTCATGATGATATAAAATACTATTACCGCCTGGCTCCCCACGCTGCTTCCACTCGACCATATCTGGGGGCACAGTACTGCCCCGCCAAGTCGTGCAGAACAAACAACAAAGGCACAGTCGTACCATCCTTTTCCCGAAGCCATTCAGGCCATTTTCGACCCCTCTTCACATCTTATTCAGTAATCAGTAATCCGTATCTTTATTGCTTTCATAGGTTTACAAGATGTTACATTTTATTTTGTTCAGCTATGAAACCCTGTAGGGCACTGCAATATACTTACAACTTAAAATCTAACTTAACTAAGGCTTAAGGCTATCATGCAAAATATAATATTATATATCTTAAGACATGGTAATATTTTTATTTTTTACTTGCTACCTATATCTAAACTCTACTACAATGAATACTAAAACAATACATTATTGACTATCGAAAAACTCTTTCAGTGAGTAAAAACAGTTATCTACTAAATATTTAGAACTTTTCCTATTAAAAATAGTATTTGTTTCTTCATCTCTGATGTTCTTTGGGAGTTTATTATAGGCTTTAATACACATTAGGTGCGGACTAGAGGCGTGCATTTTTAATTTTGATGGTGGCATTGGAATTCTGTCTCTAGGGCGCAAGTTACAGTTTGTGGGTATTTTTGCTGCTGGGAAGAATTGGTTATATTTTCTTAAAAATTTGCATAGTTCGAATATGTATAACGAAGTCAGGGTCATAATGTTGAGCTTGGGAAAACGTGGTCGGCAACTATCCGTTTAGTTTATGTTTACTAAGATCCTTATACATTTCTTTTGCAACAGAAAGAGATCGTCAACATTTGAACTGTTACCCCATATGATAATCCCGTACCGTAGCCATGAGTGGGCGAATGCGTGATAGGCACATAGAGCTGTATTGAGATCGGTGTGTTTTTTTATTTCCATTAAGACATAGGTAAAGCTTGATAGTTTTGAGGCTATTTTTTGTATGTGGAATTTCCAGTTCATATTTGTGTCAATTTCGAGTCCAAGAAGGTTTGATGAGTCAATACATTCCAACGTCTGGCTATTGTAAATAAAATTTATATCTAAGTTACTTTTTTGGTGTGGTTTATATTGCATAATTTTTGTTTTCTCTAAATTCAATACAAGGTTGTGAAGATCGAGCCAGTCGTTAACTTTGGTTAGAATGTTGTCTAATATGGAGTTTAGGTTATTACTATTAGTAGAATTAGGGAACACTATGGAGATATCATCAGCGAAAAGGACACAAGTATGATCTAGCATTTTAGGGAGATGGTTTATGTAGATTAAAAATAGGAGACGTCCAAGATTACTTCCCTGTGGTATCGAGCCTGACAAGATTTTCTTTTGAAATTGTACGCTTTCTATTCTAGTGTGAGAATTATGATATTCCACTTGGACAAACTGTGTTCTATTTGACAGGTAAGATTGGAACCATTTATGAGTAATGCCTCTCACGTCTATGTTGTAGAGTTTATCAAGTAAGATTTTAAAGGACACTTTGTCGTAGGCTTTGCTCATGTCTAGTAATAAACCGACGGCATAGTCCCTAGCGTTTATAATATTATGTATTTTTTGAACATATTTATAAAGAGCTAGTACCGTTGATCTATTTTTACGAAAGCCGTACTGATTTTCGCACAAGATGTTAAAATTCTCACAAAATGCGTAGAGCTGATTAGCCATTATAGTTTCTAGTATTTTTGCGAATGTGGGCAATAGAGCTATAGGGCGATATTGTGCTGGATTACTGAGGTTTCCTTTTTTAAAAATTGGTTTTATTACCGATAATTTAAGAAGGTCTGGCATTACACCTTCGCTAAATGATTGGTTTGCAATTAGTGTAAGGGGAATCGTTAACTCTTTGGAGCATTGCTTTATGAGAGTCGGAGGAAGTTCATCAGGGCCAGAACTTTTCTTGTTTTTTAGTTTTTGTATTATTTTATATATATCTATGTCACTAATCGGGCCTACGTAGAAAGAGTTTATGGGAGAGTCGATATTTGTAGGGACGCCAGACTTTGATTGTGGGTTTATTTTGTTCATATTTTGACTACCTAATGACACAAAGTATTCATTAAATGAGTGAGCAACTGTGTATGGATCATCAGTAAGTTTATTTGATACCTTCAAAGACAAGTTTTTGTGAATTTTCTTTGGTGTTTCATTTGAATTTTCTTTTATAATTTGCCACATCCCTTTCATTTTATTTTCAGATTTATTCATTCTTATAATAGTTTGTATTTTTTTTTTAACAGCAATTTTTAAGATTCTTTCGTATTTCTTATAGTGACTATCAAGGATATCGTCTTTTGTTTTCGACAACATTATTTTTAAGAGCCGCTTATGTTTGCACGATTTTTTTATGGTTTAAGATATTTATTTCTCAAAAGATTACAGATAATCACTTACTGAGACATACAATGTTTACTTTAATTATACATAAGTACAAGAAGAGAGTACATATTAAATTTAAATGTCAGGTTCTTAGCAACTATGGGTATGGAAGTAAACTATTCTATTATTAAAACTAAAGCAGGTAGATGTGTACGCAACGAAACATGTCATATATATAATTTACTTAATTAATGAGAACAGTTTTAACAATATAATGCTTGAGCGCCTTTTTGAACACTTTTAAGGATTTTGCATTTCTAATGTCTTTTGGTAATTTGTTATATAGCTGTGCCGCTTCGTACAGAATACTTTTTCTGCCGTAATTTGTTCTTGGTGTCCGAAGTATTTCTGCACCTGGGATCTTTTCGTAAAAGTAATATGACAATGTATGTCCTTATTTATTATTTTCCTAACTAGGATACATGTGTTGTATACATAAGTCTGTGATATGTTTAGTATCTTGGTTTCTTTATATACTTTTTCAGTTGGAGTCACGTGATGGTACTTGAACAGCCTTTTAATCAATTTGTTTTGAGATATCTGTAGGGCACGTAAATTAGTCTTAGCGGCTGAGCCCCACACTTCTACAAGGTAATCTATGTGAGGTTTCACCATGGAATTGTAAATGGTATAACATACTTTTCTTGGGAGGCAACGAACAATACTACGCAAGGCGCCGGTCAGTGACGTTAACTTAGATCGTAAGTTCTCTACGTGAGCTTTCCAAGACAGACGGATATCAAGCATAAGACCAAGGTATTTTTCCTGGTCAGTGGACAGTAGTGTGACGTCGTTTATAGTTAAGGGAAGGTGTCTTTCTATTATTTTATTCTTTGCAGCAAATATCATAAATTTAGTTTTAGATTCATTTATAGTTAGTAAATTGGATACTAACCATTGTTGTAATATATTTAGATCACCTTGTGCTTGTGTTATTATAGTTGTTATATCACTGTTAAAATAAAATAAACATGTGTCATCGGCGTAAAGTGTTATGTCAGCCTTTAAATTAATTTTGTGAATGCTATTAATATACACAAGAAATAATAATGGTCCCAGAATGGATCCTTGTGGAACTCCGCATGTTATTAATTTGGGACAGCTTTGATAATCTCCAAGTTTTGTCACCTGTGATCGATTTGTTAGGTATGATTTAAATATCTTCAAAGCATTGCCTACGACACCTATTTCATGTAACTTTAATATAAGTAATGAATGACTTACTGTATCTAAAGCCTTTTTTAAATCGATAAAAATACCTAACGCTACGTTTTTCTCATCAATACTAATTTTAATTTTTGTTAACAAATCAATTGTAGCAGATAACGTGCTAGACTTTGAACGAAAACCATATTGCTTGCTGTATAGAAAATTAATACTGCTTAGGTATTCTGTAAGACGTTGGTGCAGTATCTTCTCAAAGATTTTTGACATTACAGAGAGAACAGATATGGGACGGTAATTTCCGGGATCTGACTTTTCACCTGCTTTGTATATAGGGCTTACTTTGGCAATTTTTAGAGAATCCGGAAACATTCCTGCCTCTAGACACTGATTTATACACACTGTAATATCACTACATATGAAATTCTTAACACACTTTATCACTTTAGTACCCCAACATAAGTATCCACTCTCCCATACAACTTTGTATGGCAATGTGGGTACTTAAGTTGGGGAACCGACTGTACTAATTCCATCGAGTCCTGTACTAGTATTCGAGTTAAGTTGGTCTATTATTTTCATGACTTCACTTGGGGTTGCAGGTTTGAATGCAGGAATTTCTTGAATATTTCTATCTTTAGTTTCATACTTACTCTCTTTATTGACTTCAGGAAATCGACTAGCTAAAATTGTGCCCACAGTAGCAAAATAGTCATTAAAACATTCACATATAGCTAGTTCATCTGATAATAAGTCTGTCTGTTCCAATTTTCAGATTCTTTGGCATTGAATTTGACTTAGTTTTAGTACATCCCCATATCTTTAACGGTTTTCCGCTACATAGGTTACATTTTTATACCGACTGTTAGCCAATTCTTTTTAGTTTTTAATGTTAATTTAATTTTAATTTTAGGTATTGTCTTATTAAACACTTCCATTATTTTAGCTGAGAAGTTATTATAATTTTCATTTAGATTTTGATGCATTAAATTAAAGAATTCCAATATTTTTTTTGTAGTTCAGATTTAAACATGTTTATTTTGTTCTCATTACAGATTCATTTTTCAGTAAACCATATTTTTGTTTTCGTATTATGTAATTCTGTCGATAAAGCTAGATGGCTGAAATTTCTGTGACCAAGAGGCCATAACACAAGGAAGATTGTATTATCAATATCATTGAATTTCAACATATACTTTAAGAGTTATTGCAAGTCATAATCCCTTAATTTTGTCACTGACTAACTGATGACGATCATCATATATCTAAGGTAGCAGTCCCACAAGCTCCAAATGTTTAACACTTGTATTGTTTAGGCTATAGACCCACTGAAAATGAAAACATACCGCAATATCAGTCGGGTTGTCTAGTTTTTCTGTAACTTTTTTACACTACATGATTAGATAGTATAGGCTGGGTACTCACAAAAAGGAATGTGATCCCATCAAAAACATTACATGTACAAAAATGCCAGTCTCGCAACGCAGTTCTCCTACTGCAAAAAGTATTGAGATCTAATGTGAAACCAAGCCCGTGCGCCGGAGTTTACTAACAACATGTTATTGTGATTCTTTGAATATTATATGTCTATATTTTTATAATAAATATAATAACGTACAATCGCACAGGACAAATAATTCATCTAATAATATTACATTATAGTTATAATATAATATGTACACATTGATAGGTCGGCTTTTGCTATACTTACATATATTTAGCCATGTGATGTCATTATATTTATTACTAGCGTTTGCCCGCGGCTTCGCTCGCGTTAAATTCGGGGTAACACGGTTCCCCTTTGCCCCCCGGAATGTTCCATACAAACTTCCACCCCCCATTTTAGGGAAGTGGGGGGTTAGAAAGAGACAAAAAGTAGCCTATGTCACTCTCCATCCCTTCAACTATCTCCTCTTAAAAAATCACGTCAATTCGTCGCCCCGTTTTGCCGTGAAAGACGGACAAACAAACAAACACACACACACACTTTCCCATTTATAATATTAGTAAGTATGGATAAAAATAAAGACACCTAAAATTCAAAGGATCACAATGACATGTTGTTAGTAAACTCCGGCACACCGGCTTGGTTTTACATTAGATCTTAATACTTTTTGCAGTAGGAGAACTGCGTTGCGAGACTGGTATTTTTGTAGGTACATGTAATGTTTTTGATGGGATATAGTTTGTCTGGAAAGAGAAGTGCCGTGGTTTATATGGAAACTCATACATTCTACGACACTTCTCTTTCCGGACTGACTCTACGAGTATACGATTTCAAAAATATTTTCATTTTGCTAATCCGTCTTTGTTTTTGTCCAATACGTAATTGTTAGAGTGTTTCGTCGAAAAGTTATAATTTAGTTTTCAAGTTACCGAGTAAAGTATAATTCTTCTTCACGTTGTTGTTTATTATGATTTGTGACTTTTAACTCTGTGGAGAAGCTTTAAAAGTTACGCTAATAGGAATATACTTTTGGCTGTAAAATTTTGTGTTGGTTAAGTTTTAGGTACGTTTTAAAAATGTAATTAGGCACGTCAGTCAATGATAATAAAACACTATACATACTTGTATATACATAAACACCACACATATATAAGTATACAATATACATGGGTAAGCACATTCTTAGCATCAGCACCTGAGTGTCATCTGTTCGCCGGCAGGTGCAATGTAGTGCGTAATGAATTGATGATTCATTGACTTGCAATAATTCTTAAAGACTTTTATTATAAATAGAAACTGACAAAACAATAGAAAAAGTAATAAATAACAATAAACTAAAGACTACCTACAAATAAAATATATCCTCTAAATCAATGCCAATGAGTAGGGTGCCCAGGAGGCTGGTCGCATCGCTACGTTGTATAGCGATACTTACACGCTGTGCAAAGTATTGGCAATATATTATACACGATGCCCACGAGGAAAGGGAAAGATTTTAACAGTATATTCTAGATCCTATTTAGAGACAAAAATGTCATGTAAACTTTTTTGAAATTCGCCTAGTTTCAGAGTTAATACCAATTTATAAAAAAATACACTTTTTATTATAACTCAGCACAAAACGCCTTTCTGATTGCGTTGTTGCCACTATTGGGCATAGTTTACACGTCTTTATTGACAGATATCAAAGTGACAAGGAAAACTATGCAGCAACTACATTTTTTCAAAAAAAATGTACCAATTTCTTTTAGACGATAATTTTATTAATAACATTTACTTTTCATGTGCAAGAAACGTTCAAAAAATAGAAAAAAAAAAGAAAAATTTTTTTTTTGGCGAAATTGACCTAGTCACATAATATTTTTTCCTTCTTTTGGTCTCAGGAATGCGTGGTTATTTTTTTCCTTTTCCTCGCGGGCACCTTGTATATTAATATTCTTAAAGCGTATGTACCTGCGTGTAACCTGTTTCTTTTTTATATTGTATGGTTTTCTTATGGTGCACAATAAAGCATTTTATTATTATTATTATGTTGAAATTCAATTATATTAGGCATGTTATGGCCTCTTGTACACAGAAATTTCAGACTTCTAGCTTTATTGACAACAGAATTAGAGGGGGTCGAAAATGGCTTTAATGGCTTTGGGAAAAGGATGGTACGGCAGTGCCTTTGTTGTTTGTTTTTCTTGACTTGGCGGGGCACAGCCGTACCCCCATGTAGTATTTAATTTATGTTACCTACATTTAATTTAATAATAAATTTGAGTTATGTAATTTTATTTATATTCAACTGAAGAACAAATCAAATTATTTTTAATAAATATTTTGATTTGTTTATTTTAAGTAGACACACTACTATATAAAATATAAACTTATATAGATGTCATATACAAAGAAAAAAGTGACCTAGGCCTCCGGTGCCCAGGGCTTGGATCGAACCAGCGTCTTCTGCATTCGCCAAGTGGTAAAGGCGTCCGCCGCGAACCACTTGGCGAATGCAGAAGACGCTGGTTCGATCCCAGTCCTGGGCACCGGAGGCCTAGGTCACTTTTTCCTTTGTATATGACATCTTTATAAGTTTATTTTCACACCACCTGCTCGACAATGCCAAATTATATATCATGCAAACCTCACCGAAAGCAAATCATTATAGCCCTTGGCTTTAGCCGGGTTAAAATGTTGTACTAAATCTCATTATAACCCGCTGGTTAATAATGTGATTTCACGTCCCATAGCTTATTATTATATGCTTAAAGTCTAATTTCGTAAAGTCCGCACGGTGCACAGCCCCGCGACGCCAGCCGGGGCCCGCGCCGCCGCGTCGAACTGATTTGAAAATCGAATTTATTCGGAAAATCGTGCTGGCCACGTCAATTTTAAATACCTAAAACAAATGCCGCGAGTGTCATAAGACGCTGCAGTATACGGAGTAAAACTGCAGGTTCTATAAAAATAAAAGATAAAATTAGAATAAAATGGACTAATGTATCAAGAACCAATTTTTAGAGTTCCGTAGCCAAATGGCAAAAAACGGAACCCTTATGGATTCGTCATGTCTGTCTGTATGTGTGTCCATCCGTATGTCACAGCCATGTTACTCGGAAACTATACGACGTATCTGAATAAAATGTACACATAAGGTGTATTTTGTATGCCGCTACTTAGTTATGTAGTTAAATTTGAAAAAAAAAATATTTTTAGGGGGGGGGCGCTCCATACATGTAACAAATTTTTTTTTTTGACAAAATTCATGTGACACATAAATCGATAGGTCTTTAAAAAAAACATTGAGGTTTTTTGACCATTTTGTGATTAAGTAAATATTTTCTGAAATAATCGCTTCGAAAGTCAGAAAAATTGTGCCCCCTCCTGTAACTTTTGAACCGTAAGTCCAAAAAATATGAAAACATTTGAGGAGATGCGCCTTATCATATACTTTCTAAGATTTTTTTTTGAAAATTATCGGTTTAGCCATTTTTGAGTTATCTCCAAAAAACTTCTTCCATAGGCATCCGTTAATAAAAATCCGTTTCTAGTAGCCTTAGCCATTTTATTGTCTCGCAAGAGGTGAGAAAAGTAGAGTATACTCCTCGGGGATAAAGCTGTTTTTGTCACGGGCGCGCTTGAACCCCTAACTGCACTCAGGACTCAGTCTTAATTCCCTCGCTTCGCTCGGGAATTAACTCATAACCCCCACGCTACGCTCGGGAGTAAAATCTGAAGTCCTTCGTTACGTTCAGGATTCAATATTGTGCCCGTGACATAAAACAGTGCTTTATCCCCTTGGTGTACAATCTACTATTATATTGTTTATATTTTACGTGATTTTTATTTTATATTTATTTACTAATCCCGTGTATCTGTTTTAATTCAATTTCTTATATATGAAATGTAATTAACGAGAAGAAATCAGTAAATATCATAATTTATACTGCTCACAGCGCATACGCAACTTGCGACTCTGGAGGCCTTAAGGCGATCCTTAAAGTCCTTTAAGCTTTTTTAGGCCTTTAAGCTACGACTCAGTCGTTTATTCGTTATGCTAAAAGGCTGGACTCAGTTAGTTGTCAGTTTTACTTTTTACGAATACCGACTTAAGGACTAGGATAGGCTTGAGACGTTTAAAATGAGGCGAGAGTTATTAAAAGGAATTAAAAAGCCAAGTTTCTTTCATCACTAGTGATTAATTTTGAGGTTCTGTGAAAATATAGTTGTACGATCGTATACTGACTCATCTATTTTATATATATACAGTTTGAATTGTGTTTGCCTACTGTTTATTGTATATAATATTTTGTTTTTAATTGTATTTTAATTTCTTCTGTAGTTTCGCAGTGCCTTAATTATATGAACTGTTATGCTGTGTAACTGATTCAAATAATTAAATAAATAAAGTTAGCTGCAAGAGATCAGTCAAAGAGATAAGTTGGCCTTTGGGTTTTTTTATTTAGTGCATTATACTTACTTACTTACTTAAATGTTTGGGTACCTAACCTAACGGAATCCCTATTTTATTCTCCTACCCACTAAAACTAACTTGAAAATAAGTATTGTATAATGTGAAAATAGATGTCATATACTTCAAAAAAAGTGACCAAACCCTCCGGTGTCCGAGGCCAGATTTGAACTGGCGTCTTCAGCTTTCGCGGCTGACGTCTGAAGTATTGTATAAATCAGGGTTACCCAACCAGTAGAGCGTGCCCCCCTGGGGGCGTAGAATGGTCCAAGAGGGAGCGCAGCAAGCAGCTCCAGATTTTAAACGTTTTGAATTCCCATTTTGGCCCACAAGAGGGGCGTAGTATTTCAGCATAATGTTGGGTGAGGGACATTTCATAGGGTAAAATGTTGGGAACCCCTGGTATGCATGAATGAAATAAAACGCAAAGCCATTTAGGTATCAAATTCTTTTATTAGAATAACATTAGATATTATTCATTAGAAGAGAGTTGGCCTTTGCCCAGTTTTACACTAGCCAAAAAAATAGGTAAAAACTGTAAAAAAGAAACTATTTGAACATTTCTAAGCCCGTTTGGATCTGACTACCTATTTTTTATTCATACTTTGGTAATTATTTTACAATAAACAAAGTTACGAAATCATTTCTGGCCCAAAAAATCCGGAGCATGATAATAATAATAAACTAGACAATATTGTCAATAAATTATAATATACCTACCTACATGCATTTAAAAAGTGAGAAAGGAAAACGTCCGAGTGCTTGCCACTGTCCCAGTACATGTCATATACAGGTGAATGCTGGCTCCTATGGTAGTATTTCCTCAAAACAGAATCAATTTTTTTTTTCTTTTTCAAGTAAAATCAATCTTAAATTAAATAAATCGTAGTCACCCTATGACTTTTAACATACGCTGTATGAGAAACGACAAGGTGTCACATTGGGTAGGCTGATCAAAATCGTAGGTACCATCAGGTTCAAAATTGCATGGTCAATTTATCAATGAATTCATTCATAAATTGGCCATGCAATTCTGAACCCGATAGTACCTATGCAATGTTTTCTACTTATCACCTGAAAAATAATTACATGTCAATATCGTTGATAAAAAAAATAATGACCTTCACCATCATTAGGTTCATCTTTAAGTTCTGTATCATGCCTTGTTCTCTTGCTCCACGACCCCGAAATCACCCTGTATATGTGTAATTCGCAATAAAGGTGACAACAGGGTGCCAATGTCAACTATTGGGCAATAGCGTGTCGAGCACTGGGACAGAAAATACAATTATTAGTTCGATTCAAAGAAAACATTACGGTTCAACAAATAAGTGTGACACAGAGATTTGTTAGCGAAGTATTGCTTCGCTTCGTCGTCGATGTAGCGGTTGACGATGGTTGCGGCTCGGAGGTCGTCGGGCGCATGCGCGAGCGGCGCGCGTAGGGCGTGCACTATGAGCGGCTCATGCGAATATTGCTGGAGCGTACACCTAGAAAGCATAATAGTAGTTTATGTAACTGTTACGTAATAAGACCTAATTACGTAGGTACAGTTGCATACACGGGGCCTCGATTCGACGTGCCAAACTGTGAGACGTGGATGTCACACTTGTATCGCTAGTGGATAGAGTGATATCACCGATATCCATCCTGTCCACCCGTGTCCACACCTAACTGTCTAGCTGTCAGTAGGTCTCGCTAGAGCGTTTTGTCTATGGCCATGGCCACCATTTTAGATATCACCCTTGAGTGATTCCACCCCGATTTCAACTGTCACAAAAGTGTGATATATAGTTGTCTCGCATGCGACTGTCAGTTATGCCATGTCGAATCGAGGCCCAGTCAACCAGTCTAGTTATACTTTTTTTTTATTAAGAAACAAACAGTAAAATACTTACTTGGAGGAGTGAGCAGATGACGTAACGGGCGAGCGAAGCAGCACGACGCGCGAGCGAAGCGCCCGCGGCGCGGGGAACGCGCGTTGCCGCGCTAGCGTCACGCGCGCGTACGCAGCTTCTATCAGTAAGCGCGCGTACTGCATTGAATACGTCACGTGCCCGCGTAGTGCGCGCACGCTCGTCTCCACCTTGGAAATAAATAGTTATTTGTGCAACAAAAGAGGAAAGTTGGTTTTTCTTGCGAGTGTTGATTTTGAGTCCCGAGCAAGCGAAAGATACTATAATTGAATCACTCGCTTTGCTCGTGATTCAAAGTTAGAATCTTGAGCGTAGCGAGGGACTCAAAAACACGAGCTGTAAAATAACTTTGCTCTCGTGTGACACATACAACTTTTCACCTCAGTAGTGAGAACATATTAAAGGTTTAAAATATGTATTTCGAATTTGTAATTGACCCTGAAATGAAGTGGCAGTTCATGGCCTTCACTAAATTAAAAAACTACTTTGTCTCACTCCCTGGAGTCACTGTGCATTCGCAGGGAAGTACGCATGTTCAAGCTGCTGAGGTGAAAAAAATATTGTATGTGATGCAAATGAGCATAAGCTCGCAAATCACTAGATGACGCTGCAATCGTTGAAAAAAGCTGTAGTAAAAAGTCCCTAAATTTATTAAGGATCTTAAAAGTAGTTTACTATTTGTGTATTTAAGATGATGAAAATTATGAATGGCGTTATTCATTAACGGCAGTCAAATCTAAAATGTGGTTAGTTAATCATTTTTGTCTATTGTCATTTCGACGTTTGAGCTTGTTAGAAAAAGACAGAGTTTTACAGACGTTTGCTAAGTTTCATGATTACCTCTGCAAGGCAAAAATGCAAAGGCAATGTCAATCTGCGTCTGGGCAACTCCATGACAGCTGCTCGATGTAATGTTCACGCTGGAAAGACGGAAAAACTACTATTATACCTTGCGCGGCCACGTCGGCGCGTCGCGCAGAGCTGCGTCTAGCTGCGGTGACGTGACGCCCATGAGCGCGCACATGTGCGTCGCCACCGCCTCCTGCAGCACCTCCTCCGAGTCGCCGGCGCACGCCACCCGCAGTTCTCGCTCCAGCTCGTCCACGAACTGGTCTGGCCCGCCGCCCAAGCAGAACACAGTGCCCGTCATGCCTACAATATTTTCAATGTCAATTAACGTCTTGGTATCAGGTTGCCAAGTGGAGCCCAGACTCCATTGAGCAGTGGCAAAAAGCTGGGGCTAGAAAGACGATGATCAATTGACTGTTACTTGATCTGCCGTTCCATCAGGAGAGTGGAGTGAGTCCGAGTGAGAGCATCAAAGTAGGGGACGGTGTCTCACTAGCTTTCATTACATCATTGACTTATGATCATGTTGGCATTATTGTTTAATGACGTCATTACTCCTTTAATCAAAACGAGATGCAGATCCCTTTTTCACTTCTCTTTCGGACGTAACGCCACGAATGAGATAAAGAAGATACACCCATTAACCATTTAAAGAAAAAGTACTTAAGAAATGTTTACCGATATCTTCCAATGCGGCAGCCATCTCGAGTGCCGACACTACACCTAGTTCGTGGCCCATCAAATAGAATGTATTTGAGATGGCTTTGTTCTTTAGGAATACCTGGAAAAGAGCAAAATACACCTCCCATTAGCTCTAATTTAAGAAATTTAAGAAATTACAAAGCCCATCGGTCAATACTCTTCAATCTTGTCATGCAACGTGGAACACAAAACAAACTAATTTAAGATATATTAGCGAAAAACTAAATGAAGTCATAATTATGAGGTCCCCCAGCATTCAGGTCGCAGAGGTAGGAAATTTGGAACTATAAGATAGTATATTGTGATGTGGGGCGTTAATGAAACAACTGTTACCTTAGGAGTTGCGATATATTATGTGTCAAATGATACATGTAAGAGTATGACCTTATATACTCTAGCCTTATGTACATCTGTAGGTGAGGCATAGCATACACACTACAATACCCCCAAACAATCTATTAAAATTCTATTAAGTTCAGGATACTTTCCAGCTACCCCCACCTTTTTTCCACATACCTAGCATACCTGCTCGATAAGTGGTGCATTGGGCAACGTTTCGTCGAGCTTCCAAGGAATTTGACCAGCGTTCACCAAGGACACTGCCGTAAGTTTTCAATTATTTAGAATGAACGTGTCACCGGCCGAGCGGCCATTCAGCTTGCACCCCCAGCTGGTCTACAATCACATACCTTGACGTATCTCTGCGTGGCCTCCTGCAGTGTCTCTTCCAGGTCCAGGCCAGGCTGCAGCACCACTGCAGACAGCTGCAGGCGTTCACAGAGAACTCTATACCGGTGATGTAGTCCCTGCAGCCCTGGCAGTATGTAAACACATGCCGCTGATGCGTCAAATTCGTCGTCTCGCTAAAAAGTATATCATGTACAATTTGAAATAGGTAATTAAATAGTTATAAACTTTTCATCAGACTTGCTAAATGCTCGTATAGCATGCTTTTTCACGCAAATGAAGCTGAAGCTAAAGCCCATTTACTTGCACGGAAATTATAGATTTTTTAAATTGTTACTAAATCATACGAACGAAGAAGGTTATAAGTATAAGTGAAATAATTGTGTAAAATCAGGCTATAAATGAGTTTAACTATGAAAATACAGAAATACGTTTATCATTTCATTTTATTGTTTTATGATTTAAAAGTGAATTTAAATATTTTAAAAACCGCTTAATATTTTTGCACAATTTTCAATCGTCGCTTTACCTATGCCGAATCGGTCTGTGCCTTCGATGTCTTACTTAAATTTCATTTTTTAAATTAAAGTAAAAGTAAATTTTATTTTTTCTTCGTAAGTGTATTAAAAAACATCGTGTTCAATTTAAGTCGAGTAAAAAAACCGGCCAAGTGTGAGTCGGACTCGCGCACCAAGGGTTCCGTGCCATTATCTATAAAAACTGCAAAAAAAGTCATATCTGATGTATGGGCTCCCATAAATATTTATTTTATTCTGTTTTTTTAGTAAGTATTTGTTGTTATAGCGGCAACAGAAATACATCATCTATTCTGTGAAAATTTCAACTGTGACAGACGGACAGACAGACAGACTGACGGACAGCGAAGTCTTAGTAATAGTCCCGTTTTTATCCTTTTGTGAATTGTATTGTGAAAGATTAGAAAATTAATAATAAGTAGGTAACAAACCATATCGCTGCTTCGTATGAGAGTCGGCATCGTCACGTCGTTTATTGTAGCATACAGTTCATCAGAATCAACATAGGGGAAGAATACACTCAATCCCTTGACCGTTCCAAAATCGGACTCCTTCAATGCTGACTCGATTTCTCGTAAACTTAAATAGAAACACTTAATTAAAGTCACGGTTTAAAATGTCGATACGATTTCTATTCGGCGGAAATATGTGTACCTACACAACTTTTAGGATTAAAACCGGTATTAGACATTGCAATTTGTAGGGCCCAATTTGTTGTGCACCCTGCCTCTCCCTACCCCTCCCTGCACCTGATAGGTTGGGCCCTACAAATTGTAATGTCTAATATCAGTTTAAATCATGGAAGTACACATAATTTTTGTCTGTTTCTAACAAACACAACTGTCAAAGTGACAGATAAGGAAAAACGAATATTAGTTAATATACATATCAGAGACGATTATGAATAAGGGGCTTAGTATATATACTATAATATGGTTGTTGTTTATCAAATCATATAAGTTAAATTTCAACCACTTTCCCATGTCTGAACTGAAATTGGCTTAAGTACCATAATTCACATGACAATTTAATGCAATTATACTAACACAGAGCTGACTTGATAATGCAGTCGGGAAGAGCAGTTAATAAACATGGACAAAAATAAAAGTGGTATGCACTTTTGAATCAATCATTTTAAGCAGTAATCGGATCTTAGGATGGGGAAGCGATAATAGTTATTTTAAACGTTATTGAAATGTATTTTATGTAATTAAGGTAAACAACACGAGTCCTAAAATCCTGAGGATTATCCATATTAGCATAATTTTAGAGGTAATTCATCTCGTATTGCACCCTGAAATACGAACACTGATTATATGTAACACACCGTTTAAATAATAGCCACTCACTTTCCAACAGACAGCAATGACACTTCATTCTCTGTCATTGCTATATTCTGCTCGTCCCTTAAAAATGCACATAGCGCTGGTACTTTATCAGCGCTTAAGCCCAAATCTTGCAATATTTGGCTGTCAGTAGTGGATTCTGATATAGTGATACCTGAAATATATTTTATTCGTTTAGATTTTGAACCGGTATTATACTTTGCAATTTCTTGGGTCCGGTCTGTCGGATAGAGAGGTGTATTAACAGTTAGGGCACTTAAGGAGTTGATGGAGGGGTGGGAGAGGCAGGGTACACGATACACGACAGATTGAACCTGAGAAATTGCCGGTAGCAAAGAGCCTTTGAATAAATTTGCGTCTAGATTTTGTGAATGCGCATGAATACAAACGAATGTTAGCTTTGATCTGAGCGCATAGATTCGCCCATGCTTTATGCTATCCAATTTCCAGATATACCTACATGAAGGTTTCCTGAATTCCAGGTGGCCGCACTATGACGAGAGGTGTTTTTGACAGCATCTGTCAAAATCCACCAATCAAAAAAATATGATTAATCATGATTCGTGGACAGCTAAACCTGACGCCACGGTGCTGCCACCTGGTGAAAAAATCGATTCAGAAAACCCTAATTGAAAAAATTCACAGATTTCGTGCCTCACACGACTATCGAGCACATTGGAAATGAATCTACGGAATTCGAAAAAATTGTCGCTGAGCGACGAGAAAGTTGGGATAAGGAAAATGTTATAAAATAAAACTACGACGTTGAATGATAATTATTTTATTCTTAGATTAACATAAGTATCCTCGACATAACGCCTGTGAACCAGTTGGGCAAAAACTAACGTGATTGAAACTAAAGTTAAAAATGAGAACGTTACTCATAATCATATGAACATGATTACGAATTCAATCACGCTTTCTAATCTGATTGACCACCGACATGAGTAAATCATGTCGATTTTTAGTTTCACTCATGATTAGCTGAAGTGATTAGTAAGACAGTATGCTTAGTTAAACTAACGATTTAGTTATTTTATTTTATTTTTTATTTTATTTATTTAAGGTTTGCCAACAGGTGTAATACATATTAATACTTATTGCTAGCCATGACAAAAAAAAAAAAATTGCTTGAGTATTCACCCAATAACAGGCAAACACCACATGCATGTTAAGAACTACTTGCTTACATATACTTAAACTAAGTAGACAGAGAATGTAGCTTATTTCAAAAGGCAGTAAAATTAGGCACTTAAATTGGTTCAGGAATTTTGAGACACAGATCTCTATAATCATCTTAATCCTTAGGTATTTTTATTACTATAATGAGTGTCTCAAAATTCTAGAATGTTCTATAAAATTAAATGTACGAAAAAATGTTTGAAAAAAAGAAAACTAAAGGTTTTTTTTTTATATAACTAAATATTAACCTTCCGTCTGTGTAGATATGTTTTAAACTGGTTACATGACATTTTTAATATATCTACCCTATACTGTTTAAATAATAAATTATGCTCTTTACTTATTCTAGGAATTAAGCTATGAGATCCAACATTCGTTCTGTATGTTTTATACGAAAAAGGCCGAAAGTTTGCTAGGCGAGAGTGTGGCCGAGGAACAGTCCAAGTAATTGCTTGCAAAAGCTGTGGACAGTCAAGCTTACCAGAGACAATTTTATGTAGAAACACCTGGTCAGAAATCCAACGACGGTCCTCGAGGGTTATCATTTTAAAATGTTTCAAGCGAGCATTGTATGAGCTTAGCACACGAACCTTTTTTGATGTACTGTAAGGAAAAATAGGAAACGCTTTTGTATTTTTTCAATCCTCTCAATATGGCATTTATACAACGGATTCCATATGTGGGAACAGTACTCCAGCGAACTACGAACCAAAGCACAAAAAGCAGTCTTCAAAGCGGAGATGTTTTTAAATTTCTTACAGTTTTGCCAAATAAAACCAAGGAGTTTGTTAGATTGTTTTATAATGTTATCTATGTGTATGATGAAGGATAACTCTTTGTCTAGAGTTACCCCGAGATCTCTAATTTGTGAAACTTCTTCTAAAGGAACATCGTCTATAAAATAAGTTGTGTTTAGAGGTAAAAGCTTTTTTGTAAATTTGATGTGCTTACATTTCCCTCGGTTTAATGGTAGTTTATTTTTGTAAGACCATGTTGCAATACGTGTCAAGTCAGCTTGGAGCTGCTGTGAATCTAATGTATTCTCTATAACTTTAGTAATTTTTAAATCGTCTGCAAAGAAAGAAAAATTGGAATGGTGAATTACTTTTGCCAAATCGTTCACAAATATCAAAAATAACGTAGGCCCTAAGTGGGATCCTTGAGGTACTCCTGAAGTTGCCTCAAAAGTTCTGGATTCGTGACCACATATTAAAACTTTTTGTGATCTCGAGGTTAAATAAGAGGAAAACCAATTCAACAATTTTCCATGCACTCCTGCCTTGTAAATCTTGCTGATTAGTAAGCCATGGTTTACTCGATCGAATGCCTTACTTATGTCTGTGTAAACAGCATCAATCTGGGAACCTTTATCCAAGGCTTCTGTCAGATGTGAAACGTGTACCGCTAAATTAGACACTGTCGACATATTTCTTCGGAAACCATGTTGCTCAGGACCAAAGAGAGATTTAATATGGGAGGTCAAAACAGAATTTACTAGCGCCTCCAGGACTTTACCGAAGATTGACAGCAAGGAAATTGGTCTATAGTTTTGAATGTCAGTTTTATCACCGCCCTTGGGAATGGGGATAACATTTGCTTGCTTCCAAATCGAGGGGAAAACTCCGGTCTGGATGGAGGTATTGTAAATTATATTTAAGGGATAAGATAGACATTTAGCACAATTTCCGATAAAGACTGCAGGAATTTTGTCTGGCCCTGGCCCCTTTTTTTTGTCGAGCTTCTTAAGAGACGATTCAATAGAGTACCGAGTAAAGGACAGAGAACTGAAAGTATTAGTGCATTGTAATTCTTCAGTTAGGATGGGATCAGGAGTGGGATCGCCATTGTGAGAAGTAGCATAAACAGAAGAAAACATTTTGGCGAATGCCTCACAAATAACAACTGGTGATGATAGTTTTGACCCTTGAAACACCATTTCTCTTGGTATTGTACCTTCCGATTTTTGATTCGCTCTTATGAAGGACCAAAATGCTTTCATGTTATTTGAGGATATAGACGTTTCAATGGATTTCATGTAGTTTGAGTAGCATATTCCTATTTGTTTGTGACAGCGTTCTCTAGCGTCTTTAAATTCTAATTCATCAAGCGGGTTTTTAAACCGTTTCCACCTTAACCGCAATTTATCTTTCTCTTTTATGAGCTTGATAATTTTTTTTGTGTACCACACTGGATAGCGGGAGCTGCATGCTGGTTTTGTAGTAGGTACATATTTGTAAGTTACATCTTGCAATATTTTATAAAATACAGAAGTCATTTCGTTAACATTGGTTAAGGTTCCTAAGACCGAATCCCAATCTATTTTGTCTAATTAGAGTTGAATTGTCTAGTTGATTAGATGATTAGATTTTGATTAGATTTTGCGTAGCTACTAGCTCCTTCACTTTTTTCCTGACGAAACAGAGGCGGTACCTAGGTGAGTATAATATACATTTAGGATAAATGGCTATTTGTAACAATATTTCTAAAGGTATCATTTGGCGGTTGGCGCTTACGTCTTAAGTTGTATAGTGCAGATTCAATATTGAGCAATAAAAGCGTAAATGCCAGTGGCAAATGTTACCTTTACCAAAATATCGACAATTTCTTTGTTAGTTTTTGGTATGAGTGTACAAATGAATGCTCCCATTTACCTTTGAAACGGCCTGTTCGGTTTTATTGCGGTTTTCGGCTACAGTTAAGGCAGCTATCACACATCTGCGGTTTCCACATGCGCTTTTCATTTTCATTCTCATTCTCATTCTCATTCTCATTCTCATTCTCATTCTCATCCTCATCCTCATTCTCATTCTCATTCTCATTCTCATTCTTATTCTCATTCTCATTCTCATTCCAATTCTCATTCCAATTCTCATTCCAATTCTCATTCACATTCTCATTCTCATTCTCATGCTCATTCTCATTCTCATTCTCATTCTCATTATCATTCTCATTCTCATTCTCATTCTCATTCTCATTCTCATTCTCATTCTCATTTTCACTTTCATTTTCATTTAGGATAATGAAAATTTCTACATATGTATCTGGTTCAATGTGTGAAATTTAGTTACAATCAGCGCCCGTCGTTAATGATTTACTCATGGCGAAATTACTTGATTGTTTTGTGTTATGATTTAATCAGCGATTATTCAATCAGCGATGATTAGTAATTGATCACCGATTTTAATCAAGTGTGCCCAACTCTGCTGTGAACAAACAAATCGAAAAATTTCCACACGCATATCGAATAATTGTCGCCGTGGCGCCTAAGTATATATATTTCATTTTTAGATTAATAAGCAGGATATAATAATTTTCGAAGTACAAGAAAATTATTACATTACAAATCCGTAGTCAACTCGATGGTCTAAGAGCTGGCCACGTCAGATGTGACACAATAATGAGAGCAATGAAATCTGTCTAGTTAGACTGCTTTACCATCCTTATCGCTAGATCCGGACATCTGGCAGCTTTTAATGGGTGGATGTCAGAATAACAGACCAACAAAGTTTTTAAGTTGGAAAAAAGTAATACCAAAATAGGTAAAAAATGCCAAAGTTGTGTCATTTAAAGAGGACAGGGCCTATATTTTAACATTAGATTAAAAACCATTGTCTATTATTGCGGAAACAAAAACAGTAGGCGACTAACTAAAAATTGCATTTTACATCATTTGGCACTACTTTCCCCGAACAGAACCTTCTGGATATGATATAACCTAATTAGTTACACAATTTCCTATAATATTTCATTAAACCCAGAACTCTAGGATTTGTTTTCTTCAAGTTATTTGCATTCTTTGACCTCCACCACTTTACAGCTGCCAGATGTCCGGATCTAGAAATAAGCATAGTATAGCAAAATAACTACATGGGTTTCGTTGCTCTCATTATTGTGTCATATCTGACGTGGCCAGCTCTCCGTCTACGAGATATGGTAGCCACATATCTAAATAATTTTTAAGCAAAAAAAAAACCGACTTCTTCAATGGGGGAAGCCGGTGAAGGATTATTGTAGATGGTGCACTCTATACAATGAAATAACTTGCTTAACAAACACAGCGAAGAGGACATATCGTCAAACGTGAACTATTCGTCGTTGAAGAATTCCTTTCTCATTTTACATTTCACATGTTTATGGCATCAGCCGCAGTTCCACTTCATCAATATGTCACTGTTTTCAATGAAAATGCTTGATTTGTTGATTTAAATACAAAAATCACTTTATTTATGCCTTTAAGATTTGAGAAGTTTCCTTGGTTCCTCCTGGATCCCATCGTCAGTACTTAGCTTGACGAAAATTTGTCCTGACAATCTAACTTGCTTAACAAACATAGCGAAGAGGACAAATCGCCAAACGTGAACTATGCGTCATTGAAGAGTTCCGCTCTGATCATCATCAGCAGTTCCACTTCATCAAATGTCACTCTTTTGAATGAAAATGCTTGATTTGTTGGTAAAAATACAAAAATCACTATGTGTATGCCTTTAAGATTTCAGGAGTTCCCTCGATTCCTCATGTATCATCATCAGAACTTGAGCTTGACGAAAATTTGTCCTGACAATCTAACTTGCTTAACAAACACATCGTAGAGGAGAAATCGCCAAACGTGAATTATGCGCCGTTGAGAGTTCCGTTCTGATCATCATCAGCAGTTCCACTTCATCAAATGTCACTCTTTTGAATGAAAATGCTTGATTTGTTGATAAAAATACAAAAATCACTATGTGTTTGCCTTTAAGATTTGAGGAATTCCCTCGATTCCTCATGGATCCCATCAACAGAACTTGAGCTTGACGAAAATTTGTCCTGACAATCTTACTTGCTTAACAAACACCGATGTGTGTTCGATAAGAGGAGGAATCGCCAAACGTGAACTATGCGTCTTTGAAGAGTTCCCTTCTGATCATCATCAGCAGTTCCGCTTAATCAAATGTCACTGTTTTGAATGAAAATGATTGATTTGTTGATAAAAATCACTACATGTACATGCCATTAACATTTGAGGAGTTCCCTCGATTCCCCATGACGGAGTTATGGAGTAACAAACATAAAAGAAACAAAACAAAAAAACATGCACGCCGAATTGAGAACCTCCTCTTTTGAAATCTTGAAGTCAGTAAAAAAAAACTTAATGTGAAAAATGTCGTTCTGACTTTTTTCAAAAAGGTTAGGCTACAGGGCAGACCCTTAACCCGATCGTCTTTTTTTTAGGCTTAAATTGTATCTGACTAAATTGTCCAGAGGAGTTCTTCTCAAATTTTTGATATCATTCTTCGTTTCCAAAATATCGAACGCCAAAATAAAAAATTTGGAAAAAATTGATTCTTTTTTTCACTATTCCGGCCATAACTTTTTTTCTTTTTTGATTTTCCCGAAAAAATATTTTTGTATCTTACAGCTCTCGTGTACTGAATATGAGTCTTTTGAGCCATTTTTGAATATCATATCTTTACAACTTTCCGAGTTATAAGGGGATCGCACTTTTTCGTGAAATCGGGGCCTATACTGGAACGAACGGAAAGATATTTCCAATGTCAAAAGAACATCTTACTCGTAATTTGAATTAATTAGCTCACCGATAATATTTTCAATTTGTTGCAAAAGGGATTGTTGGCAACGTGAAGGGTAGCGAGCATAAACGGCCGGCTGTCGTGTCAGCAAAGCCTGCTCCGTGGCATCAACTACGTCGCTACAACTCGCTGCTAATGTCTCAGCAATATCACCTTCAACCTGTAATTTTAGTTGAAACTTAAATTCCCTTAAACCCCCGTTACACTTTACTTTTTTTAGTGTCCTAACTAGCATCCAAATGAGAATCCTAACTTTTTTTAGTAGTAAAATTACTTGATAGATGCGGTTAAACTTTACTAAATTTAGTGACTAAATAATTTAGGAAGCTGACTAAGATAAATGTAACAGGGCTTTTAAACCACACTTACTGAAAGAGACAAATGATGGCTCCCGTGTACGAAAGAAAGAGATGCAACGCCCTTTAGTTGGTGTTTGTGGGCAAATCACAGCGATAACGAATCTATAGACTTGCATATTATCGATAATATTAATATAAAAATGCATTTTTTCCAGTTTTAAAACTAGTTATAATGATTTCCAATCGAGGTTTGCTCTATGGGCGGTCTAAGAAATATGGTCAAGAGTAATCGTTGAAGATATCGAAATGACAGCATTTATTTCTTCAATTACTCAAGATATATAAGATATTAGGCTTCTTCGTAAGTGTGCCGTGCAACGCGTTTGTAGCAAACTCATAAGCCAAATCAGGATTCATACCGGATTTAACGGCCTCCTAGCCCAGTCGGTAGTGACCGTGCCTACGAAGCAGGAGGTCCCGAGTTCGAATCCTGGTCAGGGCATTTGTTTATGTGTTTATCACAGATATTTGTTCCTGAGTTATGGATGTTTTCTATGTATTTAAGTATTTATCAATACTTATCTATTATATATATCGTCGTCTAGTTAGTACCCGTAACACGAGCCTTATTGAGCTTACTGTGGGCCTAGGTCGATTTGTGTAAGATTGTCCTATAATATTTATTATTATACCTTTATATTCATCGATATAGAAAGCATGGTCGCTGGTAATCCATCTAATGCCCTTGAGACACACAGTTTCTCTCCTAGAGAGTTATTAACACCAATAACTGCGAAGTGCCTAAAAGCAAATAAAACATTTTAAAATAAATAAATTCATGGCATTTGGAGTCATAGTCTTATAACCTTAATTTAAAACCTAAGACACAAGACGGAAAGGGACTTTATGCATCATCGTCAAAAAGTAGGTACAGTCAAGTGCAAAAATACGTATCGAAAAAATCGTCTCATAAATATGGTACTACGCACTTATTACAACGGAATAAGATACTATGGGACATATTTTTGAGTAAGATGGGTACACCCATATTTTTACACTTGACTGTACAGTAAGATATTTTAAGGTGAAAACAATGTATCTCCATTAAAGACGGAGAGCTAGCCACGTCATATATGACACAATAATGAGAGCGACCAAACCATTCTCGTTAGTTTGCTATACTATGCTTATTTCTAGATCCGGACATCTGGCAGCTGTAAAGTGGTGGAGGTCAAATAATGCAAACCACTCTAAGAATACAAATCCTAGAGCTCTGGTTTTGATGCAGTATTATGAGAAATTATATAAATAATTAGCTTATATCATTGCCAATACTTTCTGATAGGAGAAAGTAGTCCAAAACGACGTATAATGTAATTCATAGTTTGTCGCCTACTGTTTCTGTTTCCGTAATAATACGCAATTTTGTTTGTTCTAATGTTAAAATATAGGCCCTGTTCTTTATAACTTAGACAACTTCGGAAGTTCTTACCTATTTTGGCAGTACTATTTTACAACTCAAAAATTTTGCTTGCCTGTCACTCTGACCTCCACCCATTAAAAGCTGCCAGATGCCCGGATCTAGCAATAAGGATAGTATTGCAACCTTACTAATCGGGTTTCGTTGCTCTCATTATTGTGTCACATCTGACGTGGCCAGCTCTTAGTCCGTTACTACGCCACAGACATAATTTTGATTCTCTAAATTTAAATTTTGGGGTAATTTATCTAAATGAGGGTTTCCGCGATCGAGATTTTCACTAGATGGCAGCACCGTGACGAGAGATCTTTTTGACAGCAGCTGTCAAAATCCACCAATAAAAATTTTTATTAAACTTGATTGGTGGATTATGACAGCTAGACCTCTCGCCACGGTGCTGCCATCTAGTGAAAAACTCGATCGCGGAAACTCTCAATAGTGAATGTGGCTTAGTGGATTCTGAATACTCTGCCACACTGGTGAACTTAATCCTGGCCCTGCAATATGCAAGGTGGCCACATCCACTAAGTTAATTAATTACCCCAACTCAATGCTTGAGAATTAAAGTGGTGTCTGTGACGTAGTGGTGGCGATACCTTGTTTTCTTCTTTATTTAACACTACGGCATCGATAACACCTGGAAGGGCTTCTAGTCCATGAAGGCACTAATGAAGGGCAACCTTCCACCAGAACTAAAGCAAACTCGTCGACATGTGTATTCTGTCTATCCTAACGTCCCCATTCGACACGGAAACCACATTGAAAAGGGTTAAGCCTATTCAAAATGATTTCCATATCGATAGGGTAACCCAATGATAGGGTAACCCTAACATTAGGGTATGACTTTAATAGGGTTACCGTATCGAAACGATTAATCATATGTAGGGGTTTTCCGGTCCCTGATCTTAGGATCACAAACCTATGGCGCACAAACATGGTAATTAACCGAATCCCAGGAATCACGACTCAAGATTCGCCGATCGCAGATTAATGGAGCGCAGTATACTTGGAGTCCGCAGAACCGAACTGTGCTCCAGACCTGGTATCGCGGATGTGAGTGTTAGGCCGCCAAGTTTAAGTGGACTGGGCGGGACACGTATGCCGAATGCATCGAGATCGATGGGCCAAATTCGCGACCGACTGGACCCCACAGGATGGCCGAGGCGTAGGCCAAGACGGAGATGGTGAGACGACCTGAACTCGTTATGTGTCGATTGGTGAAAGTGTGCACTGAGCCGTGACGAGTGGCGCAAAATAAGGAAGGCATTTGCCCAGCAGTGGGACACATAATAGGCTATTTAAGAAAAAAACACTTACTTTAAATATGGACACATTTGTCTAGTTTTCGCGTCCAACTGAGCCATCAGGGAGTTGTAGACGCCTTTTGATTGGTTAGTCTGTGGTTTGGCCAATACAATAAACACGCCCTCTACCGGACCCAGCGCTAAACTTTGATTTAGCAGATTTGACGCGCACTCGTTATTCCCGAGGTCTTTGAACGTTGTTACAATGTTTACGCCGAGTTTTCGCCACGATCTGTAAGTGTAATATGAGAAATTAATTATATAACGGTGTGTCAGAAATTATGAAAAAATTGTCACTTTTATCATCCCAAGTTATGGTTCAATGTTAGTCTGCTAATGTGCTGACGGACAGTTTTCTAAATTGCGAAATATTCGTCATCCGAAAATTTCGAAAAATTTCGGATTTTTTTCTGAACTTTACATTTTCTATTTTTTTCGCTATAAAATTTCCGAGATCATTTCCAACAACACCAGATACCCTTCTGTTGTGCGCTGCCACTATTGTGTTGAATTCTAGTACATACTCCACAGCGAGGGGTAAGCGAGGCGAAGCGCGGGCGAGCTGGAGAAGCAGTGCGCGCGCGCCGCGGCGAACGAGGCGCTCGGCGAGGCGCAGTGCCGCGCCCTCGTCGTCTGACACCAGGAGATGGCACCCGGAACACCGCAGGTTGACTTCTTGCTTCCGAAGCGCGCTGTCCTCTGTAGATTTAAGCATTTTTTTTACTAATTGATTTAAATATTTAAAAGGTAGCCTATCAATTCCGATGACAGCTTTTAATGATATTTTGGAGATCAGCATCAGGTGTCAGGTTGCCGGATACGGTTACCGAACCAGGGCACCTGAAGACGCATACCTGTATCATACTAAATACTAGAACCCCGCATACACACACACGATTGTACCCGCACGGTTTCGAAACCTAAAGTCGGGCATAATGAGTCAACTTCGGTCAGAATGCAGCACAAGTACAAGTAAACCGGTCGCGTGCGCAGTTGATCCGATCGGGGAACCGATCCGGCAACCGGATCGCCATCTACGGGGATAAAATCTTTGTAGCTTAGAGATAAACTACGTCAACTACGATGACATGTCCCGCCCCTCCAAATTTCAAAACGCTTAAAAGCAAAATGTATTTGTGAAAGTATTTATAAGCACGACCAAGACTCCCAACGCATTTATGCGTGCTGAGACAGCCGTCAAACAAAACAAAACACTCTTTCTTAAGGATGTGACTAAACACATTGAAATAGTAATTTGGAGGGGCGGGACATGTTATCGTAGTTTATCTCTACCCAGTTATGTAGCGGAACTTTTTGTTTGGAACCGTGTACAACTAATAACAAATAAACTTCGCACCGTGTACGCGCAGCAGTACACGACCGCGGTGCGCGCCCAGCGCAAGCAGGCGCAGCGCGCGCGGTGACTCCTGCGCGCCGAACGTCACACGCGACAGCGGCCGCACCCAGCCGCCGCTTATGCCTTCCGCCAAGAGATATTGCAACTTCTGTTTTAGAAAACAAATATTTAGGCATTATTTCCGTGTAGTCCAGCAGTCGACCACTGATGTGTATGGGTACCTGTACCTACACATTTATTCTTTATAGTTATCTAGGGCATTTTCACTTAACTGTGTACCATTAACTGCCAGTTAGCAATCGTCACGAAACTGATGGCCAATGTCAAATCCAATATATTTTGTCACGAATATGGGTTAGTCGTTACTGAAACACGACTTTATTTTGTTTATTTATCGTATGGCTACATGTCACTGGATATATATAGGCATTTCTTCCCTGGGGTAGTATTAGTGGGAAAGCAGATGATAAAGAAATTCCAGTGAGTGCTGCGAGGTCCAGATGGGACAGTGCAGCTGCCAAGTTTGTTACTCTTAAGTCGTGTTTTAAAGTACAAGTTAAAATAAAAATGTCCATATAATGTTACGGTAGGCTAGATCTCCGCTCGCTCCAGCGATGCATATGCCAGATCTGAACACGCATGTGCAAATACATAGATTATTACAGAATGGAACATATTTTATTATATAACACACCACACAGCCACAAGCAAAGAAATGAGATAAAACAGGTATAAGGTCCTCCAGGTTAACCTTCAGCACAGCGAATCTGCAACAGCTCAACTTCGGAAATGGCTGGAGGTTAACCCAACTGCCATAGCCCTGATCCAAGAGCCGTGGATCAGGAACACATGCATAAACGGCCTCAACAACACCGGAGGTAACCTTTTCTATAATACACAAAGCAAACCTAGAACCTGTATATACATATCTCGTAACATAATGGCACAACCACTAACTGAATTCTGTTCCAGAGACGTGTGTGCCATAAAACTCCTCAGAACACAAAACTCAAGACTGCCGGAGATAGTTCTCGCATCTGTCTACATGGCGGCAGAAGACGAACCACCTCCCACGGAAATGAACAACCTCGTACGCTACTGCGAGAGTGGAGGGCTTGAGCTGGTCATATCAGCGGACTGCAATAGCCACCACAACGTATGGGGGATGGAAACCAACAACAACAGAGGTAACGATCTTGTTGAATACCTTATGACTACTAATCTAGACATACTTAACACAGGATCAAAACCAACTTTTGTCACTCGTAGGTGTAATACTATAATTGATATTACTTTAAGTACAGGACTGGCAGCTCAACACGTGTCCAACTGGCAGGTGTCGGATGAACTATCTTGCTCCGACCACAGGTGGATTCGGTATGACCTGACAGCAGACACCCACACACCTATACCTAGAAGAAATCCTAGACGCACTGACATAAAGGCGTATAAGGAACTTCTTGCAGGTAAAATAGACAGCAACACAAACACTTACAGACCAAACAACACAAAAGAGCTAGAGGAACAGGTAAAGATGCTCACAAAAAACATAATTGACTGCTACGAAGACACATGCCCACTGTCGACACCACCAACTAGTGGAAAATGTAATAACAGTAGCTGGTGGGGTCCAGAGTTGGAACGAATAAGAACAAAAATGAGGAAACAACTAAACAGAGCCATGAATACAAAATCTGACGAAGACTGGGACAAATATAAAACAACCGAATCAGAATACAAAAAGCGAATAACATACAGAAGATCAGTCTCATGGAGGAACTTCTGCGACAATATATCTACGAACACCCAAGCAAATAGAACAAGGAAGGAAACAATTACTAGGCACGCTGAGAAGGGTGGACAATAGCACTACCAGTAACCCAGCCGAGACCGAAAGCCTACTGGTAGAAACCCACTTCCCAGGCTGCAAAGTAGTTGACATACAAGACTGGGATGCACATACAGAAAGCTATCATCCGACCCAAGACGAGTGGAAGATAGCGGAGCGTATAACTGAGCGGACCAAAACAGCCTGGGCAACCAACAGTTTCAGCAACTTTAAATCACCAGGAATAGATGGGATATACCCAGCCTTCCTAAAATGGGGAGGAGACAAACTTATCGAACAACTATCTGGCATACTGTGTAGCTGCATCGCCTTCAGATACATCCCACAGAAATGGAGAGAAGTAAAGGTGATCTTTCTACCAAAGCCAGGAAAAACTGATTACACAGATCCGAAATCTTTCAGACCCATCAGCCTTACCTCCTTCATGCTAAAAATACTAGAAAGACTATGTGACAGAGAACTGAAGGACACGGCACTCAAAAACATAGGTATTCACCCAAACCAACATGCATACACACAAGGCAAATCGACAGATTCAGCACTGCATGCCGTTGTAAATAATATAGAAACTGCGCTAGCAAGGAAAAACTCCTGTCTAGGCACCTTCATTGATATAGAAGGAGCTTTCGACAAGACAAATTTCAGTAGCATTCAACAGGCTCTAAACAGACATAAAACCGAACCATTGATTACAGAATGGATAATGAACATGCTAAGAAAGAGAATCATCAGACTCTCGGAGAATCAAAATCACCAGGCGCTCGTCATGAGAGGATGCCCTCAAGGAGGTGTACTCTCGCCACTTTTATGGAACCTGGTAGTAAATTTCTTGATAACAAAGCTAAACAACAATCTTTTCCTGACAATAGGGTACGCAGATGATCTAGTAATAATGATCAATGGACCAGTGACAAGCACACTGTGCGACCTTACACAGACAGCACTGAAAATAGTAGAGAAATGGTGCAAGGAGAATGACCTATCGGTAAACCCAAAAAAGACTGACACAATTCTCTTTACTCATAAACGGAAATTGGGTACATACGAAATGTCAACCTTGTTTGGATCTAGACTAACACTTTCTAAAGAAGTAAAGTACCTAGGAATTACTTTGGACGAAAAACTGAACTGGAATAAACACCTGGACAACAAACTAAACAAAGCGACAGTCGCCTTCTGGCAATGCCGGAGAATGGTGGGCAAGAAATGGGGTCTAGCCCCCCACATTATACTGTGGCTGTACAAAATGATAATAATGCCAATGATAAGCTACGGAGCTGTAGTATGGTGGCCCCGCACTCAACTTACTACCTCAATCAACAAATTACAGAAAACGCAAAGGCTAGCATGCATAGCAGCGACCGGCTGCATGAAAACAACTCCGACAGCGGCGCTGGAAATCATGCTAGGGCTTCTACCACTACACCTATATATACAAAAAGAAGCAGCCGCAACGGCTACTCGCCTAAAAAATCAAAACTTGTGGACCAAACATAAAACACCGCATACGAGGATATACGATAACATACTGTCGAAATTTCCAATGCTGGATGCGGTAATCGACAGAATACCCAAAAAGACGATCTTCTGGAAAGAGTATGCCATATCACTAACAGAAGACTCAAAAGAAGCACAAAATCAAACAGAACTAAGAATCTTCACAGATGGATCAAAAACCAACGAAGGAACAGGTTGTGGTGTCTTCTCGGAGGCCCTGAATATTCACATCTCTAAACCACTCGGAGCACATAACACAGTATTCCAAGCAGAATGTGTGGGAATAATTGAAGCTTGCAATGCAGTGAAACGACGACAGCTAAAACACGAAAACATATGTATACTATCAGACAGCAAGTCAGTACTACAAGCGCTAGGTTGCGACAGAATTACATCTGGACTCATACACGAATGCCATCAAAGCCTCTCAGAGGTATGCGAAGATGGCAACAAGGTGACACTGCAATGGATCAAGGGACACAGTAACTCGAGAGGGAACGATGCTGCGGATGAGCTAGCCCGTAAGAGCTCAGATACACCGGCATATGGACCCGAACCCATCGTACCCTTACCATATTCGCACATAAACAACCAACTTGACCACCACTACAAACAACTACATCAAACATACTGGAAAGAAATGAACACTTGTAGACAAACCAAAGAAATAGTAACTGAATACAATCACAAACTTACCAAAACACTTTTGAGGACAAGAAGACCCCAGCTACGCAAATTAGTGGGACTGATAACAGGACACAACACACTAAACAAACACCTCTTCACAATAGGTAGGACAGACAGCCCCATGTGCAGAGCGTGCATGGAGGCGGATGAAACAACAAAACACATTCTGCTAGATTGCAAACAGGTAGAAGTATACAGAAATAAACACCTAGGGACCCCAGGCACCTTGCGCGAGGCGGCAGGCAACCTGAAAGCTCTGCTGGGCTTCGTTGAGGAGCTGGGGTGGTTGGAATAATAGTGCTACCCCCGTTTCACGCAAAATAGGCACACTGGATGTCGACTTGCAGAAAAACGCCCAGGATAACTAACTAATAACTATAATATCACTCGCTAGAAAACCTTTCAAATATAGTCTGGCTGGCCAAAAAGTGCAGTAACAGTGGAAGTACTCGTAATAAGCTACACTCATCCCTTTTTCAGTAGTGAGGGTACGAGCGTGAGAAAAGGACAGTATGATTTTCTCTGCTTGAAATAAAACAAACTATAAAAACCGGCCAAGAGCGTGTCGGGCCACGCTCAGTGTAGGGTTCCGTAGTTTTCCGTCCGTCACAGAAAGTGTCCCCACTTAAGAGTTAAAATAACACCGCCATGTAGGATATGATATGAGCGTTCCACCTACAGCGACATCTATCGGCAAATTAAGTAAACTATTGCGCGCGAGCTTAAAGTATGGAAGATGATTTTTATGGGATAATTCTTTATTGCGTGAACCGATTTTCACCGTTTTTACTTTATTTGAAAGCACGTCATTTCATTGTGATTTTGTAGAAATTACAAGTACAATAAACACCTGCTTATACGGTTAAATTACAAACTTAGTTCAGAAATTATTTTGTAATTTTTTTTCAAAAACTATTAAACCTATCAAGTTCAAAATAATTTTTCTAGAAAGTTTTTATAAAGTTCTACTTTTGATATTTTTTTCATATTTTTAAAACTTATGGTTCAAAAGTTAGAGGGCGGGGACACATTTTTTTTTACTTCTGGAGCGATTATTTCCGAAAATATTTACATTATCAAAAAATTATTTTAGTAAACCCGTATTCATTTTTAAATACCTATCGAACAATATATCACACGTTAGGGTTGAAATGAAAAAAAAAAATCACTCCCCACTTTACGTATAGGGGAGGTACCCCAATAAAACATTTTTTTCCACTTTTTATTTTACCACTTTGTCGGCGTGATTGATATACATATTAGTACCAAATTTCAGCTTTCTAGTGCTAACGGTCACTGAGATTATCCGCGGACGGACGGACGGACGGACGGGCAGACATGGCGAAACTATAAGGGTTCCTAGTTGACTACGGAACCCTAAAAATACACCATTTAAATCGGTTCAACCGTTTTAGCGCTACGGTGCCACAGACAGATAGGTACACAGACACACATAGCGTTAGTAATATAAATATAAGTTTCACAACTTCTATTCTTAGGTAGGTACCCCTTTTTTGCGTCGGGGGATATTTTAATTGGTATAACTACGTATTATAATTGTTTTCAATGTTTGTGATTAATTTCGTTTTTGATTTGACTAACATTTAGATTTGTGTATATTATATTATAATTAATAACTAATCATTGTAAAGACAATTTTTTTTATGGTCACAGCGCCTTAATAAGAGACTATGGATGGGTAAATAGTGTAGGTACTACAGCCATATAAAAGAGATGGAAACAACATTGATTCCAATCTCCCTGGTTGGTTGGTTCATTTTTAGAAGGTTAATTATAATTAGGTTCGTACGTAAGGAATAATTTCAGTTACCTTGAAAGTATTGATGTCATTCTGCAAAAAAAGTCCAGAAAAGTCTATGGACAAGTATGCTCTTTCACGAGCTAAGGCAGCCATTTTGAATGAGAACTTTTCGTTCAGATTCACTCGATGAATGTCCAGCGTGTATCCGAACTCCGCAGAACAGTTTAGGTAGGCCTGAAGAAAAACAATACTCGATCAATTCTTGTCAATAAAAATATTTTATCTACACTCACATTGTAAGTTCTCTAAAACGTGTTCGAAAACGGTAGGCAATGGCTAGCATTACCACAACCGATTTTACTATGATAAGCTTTTTATCTGTGGCAGTAACGTAATTTTAACTTTACATGCTCAAATATTGATGTGTTATGAGTTTTGATAACATAATGTACACCTGCACGCCCCGCGCGGCCGCCGACACGCGCCCGCGCGACCGCCGGCACACGAGAGTTAGCCATGGCGGTGCAATGGCGGCCATTCTATGGTTTCCGAATACGGCATTTAGGATAAATAATATGAGTGTAGATAAAGCAGTGTATGCAACTGTACGTAATTAGGCCATATTACGTAACAGTTACATAAACTACTAATACATACGGGATGAAATAAAAAAACTTTTACTATGGCGCAACTTTGTAAATAAATACAAAAAAAATCTCAAACATTTTGCTCACGTTCAACATCACGTTTTTTATTTTACCTTGAATAGATATCATATACGAATTTAAAAAATACCAAGGCCTCCGATGCCCAGGGCTGAAACCAGCGGCTTATGGATTCGCGGTAGACAAAATTATCTGCGTCTTAAAGTGTTTGATTCGTTCTCTAGTTAAATACAAGGTGTAACAACAATGCTCGTGATCCATTTAAGGAGATAATTGGTATTATATTCTAATTATTAAAAATTGAAAAAAAAAATCAGGCGAAAAAGAAATTTGAAACCATACAATAGTACATTATTGTCGAGGCCGTGAAGTAGCACATTGATGGCTGAGTATTACGTTTAAAACGGACGACTTTAGGAGTCCGTTTAATTTAATACGAAGCCAGCAATGGCCCTTCGCGCCGAGTCCAATATAGTGCTTTATTCAAAAATAATGCAAAACAGCCAACGTTGATGAAAAACAAACAATATTGACATAAATAATATATTCAGGATGACTTCTAGGTTAAAAGAATGACCACTACCGCGAGCATCGAATTTCGATTCGAATCCTATAATTATCTCCATCTCCATCGCTTCTCATTTTGAGTGAGAGAGACAGATTTATTCGAAACTACAATTTTCTATGTTCGCGGTACACGCTCAGCTTTGCCGCCTTTATATCTTTTTATTGAAAAGTTTGAAGTGTATTTTTCTTCTGAATTCACCGTAAGCTATTTGAGATAACTAAAAAGTCGCGGTACCAACATTATAAATAACAAATACCGATGTTGTGTTTTGGCTGTTTAGGACCTTTGCCCTTATTTTTGTATGGCTGTTGAACTTTTTAAAAAGTTTGTACCTCGACAAAAATGGAATTTGTATGCAACATTTATGTCGCGAAATAGAGCCTGCAATTTCCGTAACTTTTTAATTTTTATTTGTCCATAAACTAGGAACTTCGCCGCCTAGTTTTTAACCGTAAAAGTCAACCTTGCCGGACATTTTTGAATAAATAAAATTTATTTTCGCGTCCAAAAAAAAATTATTCTAGTTTGTCTTAGCTTAGTCGCAATACGATACCAATTATGCCCTTAAACGGATCACCAGGATTTTCGTTACACCCTGTATGAAGTTATTTATTTGGGGTGTAAGTAGAAACCCAAATGAATAAAGCTTATGAAAGCTTCACTGCTCCTTTATTTAAAAAAAGGTCCCTATTAGAAATCAATAAAAATATGCATAAAAATACATAACACCCTAAATGAAATTTAAAAAAAATTTTTTTTTACTAAGTCAATTGTCATAAAACAAATGTTACTTTTCAGTATACATTTATGGATGATGATCTAAAAATAAATAAATAAATAACACTGTAAATAACGAACCCGTAGATACGAGTTCGAGAGGAACCAAGTTCCCCTTATATTGGCATCACAGACTACACGGACTACTCATCATTAAGCTTTTACAAGGAGCACGGGGTCACCACACATCAGCGCAATTTTATTCGTTAATTTCTACGATTCGAACAGTACATCTCAATAGTATTTTACACTATTTTGTAGTATAACAATCCAGGTTAGTCCCTGTAACCTGATTTTTGTGGGTATTTTTAATTCACATGAGTAATGATCAAAAACGTTAACTCAAATGATAATAAATAAGCGGCATAAGCGGTCACGGTCTGAACTCAAAAAGAGGTAGAGGAAGACCCAGAACATCATGGTGCAATAACATAAGGGTTTGGACTGATATTGCTGACGCTGCCACTCTGGGTAGAATGGCGAAATACAGAGAGGACTTTCGCAGGGTGATCGCCGACATCCGTTAGGATATGGTACGATGAAGAAGAAGAAGAAGGTCTCATACTAAATTAGTACGGGAGCGCTGATGTATGGTGACCTCGAGTTGTTCTTATGGTCTATCTAGTGCTTGAGGTTTTCTGTGGTTGGCGTTCACAAAATACACGACGAGCTGACACGGGTGCCGCCGTAACCCAGGTAGTCTGGGCTGATTCCAACCCTGAACACCGGAAGGTTTGGTCACTTTTTCTTTTAGCAGCATAATCCAGAATGATTTTAGGGTTGGGATATAGCTTTTATGAAAAAGAACGTGTAAATGCAATTATAATTCATAACTCACATCTTTGTAATCGCCTCTACCGCATATGATGTAATCGCAACCTCGTCCGTTGGTGGCTGGCATCACACGATTCACAAAGGTGTCGTCTCGGCCGCATATTATATCATCAGCTGAAATTTTAACATTATAAAATATTCATATTAGGAGCGGGTTGAGTGAACCGTGAAAAAAGCAGGTGACAGGAAAATTATGGGAAATCTCCATGGATCTGGCTAGATCATAGTGATCCGAACCACATCTGATATCCTCGACCTTGAAAGGCGAATTCGCGGATCTGATCTTGAGGCATGACCGGCGGACATGGTTGGCTTAGGAGTAAGTTATGGACTGAAGATGGACTTGGTTAGCATTTTAAAAAACCGGCCAAGTGCGTGTCGAACCACGCATAGGAGGGTTCCGTACCTTCAATGGAATAAGAACCAAACTAATACCAAAAGGTCGTATCTGATGCCTATGGTAGAAGTTTTTTGGAGATAACTCAAAAATGGCTGAACCGATAATGTTCAAAACAATTTTCGTACAAAGTATATGATAAGGCGAATCTCTTCACATTTTTTAATATTTTGAACTTACGGTTCAAAAGTTACGGGGAGGCTACACAACTTTTCTGACTTTCGAAGTGATTATTTCAGTAAATATTCACTTAATCACAAAATAGTCAAAGAAACCTCAATGTTATTTTGAAAGACCTATCGATTGATGTGTCACATGTTGATATTTGGTTAATTTTTTTTTTTATTTAGTTACCTGTATCTGTATAGTAGCTGCATACAAAATACACCTTAATTGTAAATCTTATTCAGATACGTCGTATAGTTTCCGAGTAAAATACCTGTGACATACGGACGGACAGACAGACAGACATGACGAATCCATAAGGGTTCCGTTTTTTGCCATTTAGCTACGGAACCCTAAAAACCGCACCCAATCTACCCCTAATTCCTGCATTTTTTAAATCACAAACTCTGAATGAAATGCAAAATAGGGCGCTTGGGAGCATTTCTAAGGCCTTAGCGCTTATTTTACAACGTCACCACCAGTCATAATATCTTAAGCAATGAAGACTGCAATTTATGTGACACGTCGTAGAAACTGATCTATGAGTAAACTAAACGCTTTATTTTTGTATATGGTTAATAAGATATGTCTTGTCTGTGGTTGCTATTCTAGCTGAAGGTGATCTAGATGCTTTCTTGTTTAAATTATCTAAATTATCAAAAAACTCACCGTTAAGTTTCGGGAACATTTTCAACAAAAATCTCTTCTTGTTAGCGTTGCCAACGACAACGAAAACCCGGCAGTCACAGTGGAGCGCCATCGCGATGATGGCCTGCCCTGTGGCACCCGCGCCGTGTCCCACCAGAACCGTCGAGCGCGGCATCAGCTGCGTTCTGATGGCCTGGTATTTCATATTTAAAGCTGTTAAATTAAGCTAAAACTACCAATACCAAACGCGTAATATCCGTGGTGCAACCTGCCTTTAGTAGTGCATTGTTTTGACAGCGATCATTTGGATCTCAGGGGCTAGAGCCCAACGTAAGGAAGCAGCGAATTGCCAGGTCGATGATGCACTGTCTTGAAATGGGTTAGCAGTGCTGCACCATCGTGCTACCATATTTGCGCAGTCATGGCCTGAATTTACGGATATAATCGAATCTGCAGATCTGAAAGCTTCCTTTCAAAATTCAAGCATTCATACTGCATTATGCCTGAAGATCTGTCAATAAAACATTAACAATGGCATTGTGACTTAAGAATACAACTGGAATGTGCTCCCGGAACTCATTTTCTGTACAAAACCAGTGCCAGAACGTTCCCGGTTTTCGCCATACAAAATCAAAAGATGAAGAATGTAATAGACTTACGAGACTGTAGAGGGCCTGGGCATAGGCGAAGGGCACCGTGGAAGCGTCCTCGAGGCTCCAGTTCGAGGGCACCGGCCATAGCAGCTCTGGCCGCGCGTGCACCACCGGGCTGGACGCGCCGCCGGGTACCAAGCCCATCACACGGGCCCCACTACAAATTTTATTTTATTAACGCCTGTCTCACGAAACAAACGAAGTAAGGGACACTACAAACTTGAGCGGAATGTCAGCGGAATTCAGCCATACAGATAAAATATCCGCAAATCATAGACAGCACTGTGTGGAAAATTGTCTATGAGATTTTTTTTATCTATATAGCTGAATTCCATTATCATTTCGCGCGCCATACAATGGATAATTCCGTCGAATCGTACAGTCACCATCAAATATATCGGAGCGGCCAAGGTACTCAAAAATATCTGAACATGCACTATATCGCCTTGACAATAGAGGCGCTGTTCAGATATTTGTGACCACCTTGGCCGCTCCGATATATCTGATGGCGACTGTACAGCTGTTTCGCGAGTGCAGTTCTACAGGCTGATTTCTGGGTCGATATCCAGAACCACTTTTTGGCTCTGTAACTGATTAATATAATCATGTGGGTAATAGATAAATATTTGATCCAAATAGAATTACTTAATTTTTTCCAATATTTAAATAAAATTAATCTTAAACTGAAGAAATCACGGTCACCCTATGACTTTTGACATACGCTTTATGGGAAGTGACAAGACATTACGTTGAGTAGGGTGACCAAATTGTATGCAAAAATGTATTTTTATACTTATCATCTGAAAAATAATTATCACTATTGGTGATAAAAAATTATTGACCGACATTTCCAAATCCTGTCTCATGCCTTGTTCTCTTGCTAACACCACCTAAAATTATCAGGTATAGCGGAGATGTGTTACTACAGAGTACAGGACAGGCATAAACACGGAAGCCTGACCAGTTCATTATAATGAACATATTTGTCGTTGTATTTGTTTATATCGATGAAGTTACTATTTTTTATTTTCAACACTTACTTTTTACAATATCCACTGAAGTCCATTCCATAACCACTTTCACTGGTTTCCTTAAGTGAGCTTTCTTGTAATACGTCTCTAACATTCAGTCCAGCGAAGTGCACCTATATAAAGAAGTAGTATATAACAGATTTCAAAGTACAGCTTTACCCACTTTGGCAAAATATCTCTATTCTAATTGCCTTAGCGAAAAGGATAAGGATGATTCACGCTGTAGCGTTCCGTGTCCTACACGTCACTTCCGATACTTCATTTTGTATAGAAAGCGTCACGTGATTCTCGGAGGTCACGTACATAGAGAACTCTATACAAAATATACGTATTATTACCTACTTACACATATTATAATACTAGCTTTTGCCCACGGCTTCGCTCGCGTTAAATTCTCCATACAAACTTCCACCCCCCATTTTAGGGAAGTGGGGGGTTAGAAAGAGACAAAAAGTAGCCTATGTCACTCTCCATCCCTTCAACTATCTCCACTTAAAAAATCACGTCAATTCGTCGCTCCGTTTTGCCGTGAAAGACGGACAAACAAACAAACAAACAAACAAACAAACAAACAAACAAACACATACATACACTTTCCCATTTATAATATTAGTATGGATATACCGGGTGTTGCCTATACAAACATGAGCAAAAATTAAAACGTAGATTCTACGCCTCAAAGTATACAACGTTTGTTCAGCGACTTTGAAAAATAACTTGTGGTTTAATTTTAAGTACACTTTAAAGTTTATTCGAACACGCAATGTATTGCGAAATTGATTATGCCTGTAGGGTGACGAGACTGGCAGCAATATCAATTAGAAGCAAGGATGATATAGACATGGATTGACAATATCCATACAAAATCGCGTTCCCTTATTTCAGGTTAAAGCACTAGCGTCATCTATCGGTCACCACAAACACTAAATTCTAGTTTCTAATATTTTGAGAGTCCGGTAAAGTCTTTTTACAATTTCGCTCAACTATTTGATATGATTTAGCCATTAAAGAGTACTAAATCAACAAATTTTTAAGCATAAATTGAAAGATCATTTCAATAGGGACTGTATAAATACAAAAAATTATCTACTTTATTATTGTATTTTGAATAATTGACCTATTCCCAACAAGTGTTTTACCAATTTTAGCTCGGGGAGGTTCGGACAGATATCAATTTGGGGATTTTATTGATGTCGTATTGCTACAGTTTTTTTTTGTAATATTGAGTTTATAGTCTTCTATGGATAAATATAAAAATTTCTACCGATGTCATACAAAATTACTCAGAAAAAAAATATTTAAATCAGTCAACTTTCGGAAAAAATACACAAAGAATAACCGCGGTTTCTGACTACATACATGATTATTTATGAAAAAAATTAATACAAACATAAACTTCAGCTTATTATGAACCTAAATAATGTAAAATATATATACCATTTGATAGTAAATATTCGTAAATAGAGCACTTCAAATTAACTATAAACTTACAATTAATTATACGAAGCAAGGCCGGGCCATTTTTATTAAGTTATTTCGTAATTATTATGAAATTATATCATTTATCTTATTCGCCTCGTAAATATAACGCGCTCCACTCCAAATAGTCTTGATCTTAAGTACGTTACGTACGTACGTTAATTTTTATTAAATATTTTGCGATTTTCATATAATTTTTGAGTTAGAACCTAACTTAGCCAAACAGAAACATACACAAACGGTGTAAGAATAGTTGAACGGTCCTGTATAGGAATACAGGGTGAATTTTCCAAATCGGCCAGTGAGGGCAGATACTAGATCTAACGACGCTACATTTTAATTGGCGTAAGGGCGATCAATACAATTTTATGAAAAATGTACGCGAGCGAGTAAATTGCATTATATTTTTTATGCCAATTGAACCCGTCTCGAACAGAAATCAATAAGTAGTAGATTGTGTAACAAGGGAGAAAATGAAATATTTACGGTGAGGGCGTATAGTAAAACCCAAAACATGCGACTGAGTCCATCATAGAATCCCGAGCGTAGCAAGGGATTCTAAAGCAGACTACTGAGTGTAGTGAGGGGTTCAAGTGTTAACGCCCAAGGTGAAAATAGTTTTGCTTCTATGTGACACATACTGCTTTCAACACCACCTTAGAGGAAAATAAAAAATATTTTAGTAGAAACATATTTATTTTAACTTTATATGTCCTTAGTGTGCTTCCTGGTTGTAATTAATCGATTAATTTAATAAGAATTTTTTGTAATGACGGACTGGCTGAAAAAAAAACTAATGTCCTATGACAGAAAAGCGCCACTTGGTTCCCTCCTAGCAGGGAAGAAAAAGCCGGTGTACGAATAGGTGATGTGAAAATAGTTATTTATTACACAAAGGAGAAAAGTTGTTGTTTAACCTCGCGTGCTTATATTGAGATCCGAGTCAGCAAAAGATACCAAAATTTAGCCACGAGCGAACTTTGCTGCCGAGCATAATTCAACATTTTTCACTACAACACCGCGAGGAAAAATACCAGTTATAAAATATTAAAAATTAATGCTTTCAAAAGTCTTTTACTTGCCAACGCAGTTTAGGGATTGTCCTTTTAGGGATTTCTATTGAGAAAAGCCACAAATAAAAAAATGCGTTCTTCAAACATTTACTATGCGAAACTGTATGGAAATCGTAATTATTCATTTGTGACTTTTCAAGTGTCTTGGACTATTGTGTTTGATAACTGGTAGAAAACTGATTGTATGACATCAAAATAAACATTGAATTTACTTTAATCTGTAAATGTCAATCGGCGTTAGTCAAAAAGTTACGAAAGGTCCTAAGCCCATTGGAATGTCTAGTCTGTATTAATATTATAAAGCCCTATAAAATGCCCCACAGCTTGGTCTAACACACAACATATCCTCATGTTTCATTTGGATGTTTCACTAGGTAATTTTTAATTAGTTTAATTGTATACGAATGTTTTAATATTGTTCTTAAGCCAGATTTAAACTTCTAAGTTTTGTTTACCTACGAAGGGACGCTGTTGTAGGTCAGAATGAGAGACAGATATTGTTTTCTCATTGTAGAAAATAGCTTCGTCCCTTACAAAAGCGAAACTTACAAGTTTAGTGTCAATCCAGCCTTACAATATTAAAACATACATATGACCCTACACGACCTTATTGCCATGATATTTTTGTCACAGGTGGTTTTTAGCTGGAAGCCTTAAGAATGCAGATATCATCGAAGACTTTGCTTGATATGCAAGTACACAGCCGTGTAATACAACGCATATATAACACTAATATTTCAAGGCATAGTCCATGAACTTGCCTTTAAAATAATCTACAACTATGGTATTGAGCTACTCGAATCCTGTATGTGTGTTTACGCAAAACTACAACAGGACCATACTTATTTCCATTTCTTTGTCCGTTGCAGCATTGTTTCTGCAGAATCCTACTAACAGCACTCAAATCACGCTGCATACAAAATATGTTTAAAACTAATATTTGTGGCTTTTTATTGATAAGACGCTTCATATTTTTTACTAAATAACAGTGTTACTATTCTAGGTTTCATTATGGTTGGTTACAACAAAAAGAGTGTGTTGGGCGCAGTAAAAAGAAATAAAAATCCATGGCGTAAGAAAACCAAATAAAAACAGCAACGTATGTATAGATATAGCTTTAGTGCATAATACGTTATAATAAATAACATGGTGTATTAAATGGTTACTAGATTTACCTTTAGTTTTATTTTACCTAACAAAATTTCTGATATTACGCAAGAGCGCCTAAAGTATCAATATTGTTCATTGCGGCCGCGCACGTGCACGCGCCGGTGGTACCTAGAAGCGTTCGGTTACTGTGTAAAACTCGTATCTTCGCTCGATTTCAAAGCATTACCGGACTCTTAACGCTGACAGAATAACTCGACTCCAGACTCCACAGATGGCTGTGGCACTTACTTAGTACCAAAAACAGACGTATAACCTGAAGGTTCGAGGAACGCGATTTTGTATAGGCATTGTCAATCCATGTCGTAATCATCCTTGATTAGAAGGATATTTTAACGTACATTTAAAATGCTATTTAATTTGATTAAAAAAGAGACAATCTAAAGACTACATATTTTTTTAAAGTTGTTGAACAAAAGTTGTATTGTTTGAGAAGTAGAATCTATGTTTTAATTTATTACTCTACGAGACTAAACGTGATTGTATGGTATATTATCGCATATTACTAACCTTTACTTGAATACTAGAATCTTCTGATGTGATTCGATGCGTGACTAAAGATTGGAAATATCCATCATTTCCATGTTCATTTACTAACCCTTTTCCATTTAGAATATTGTCGTCTGGACCCTGAACAAACAAAACGATTGTTACCGATCACCGAAAGGTGTCGAAGATTTCTTTGTGGATTTCATCATCATATTTCAAATATAAAAATAATAGTCATGGTATTAAATTTAAACTTTCGTGAGACATAGGTACGGTCACGGACTTAAATTGTTAACCTATTCTGAGCTCACTTTGCACTGGACATTTCATATAGTAAGTACTAAACAAAGGATATAACTTGAACCGTACGCGTAGGGTTGTATTTCGTCACGACGCGCGACATGTTTCGACAGCGGGGTCAAACGGGAATGATAACTACGAAAAACCCTATTCCCATCTGGGGACAGATGGAAATATACGTTCGGAGAGCCGAGGTATTCATATTCAAGTACTTACTAAGGGGTATGATTTAACTGATCACTAAATAAATGTGAAATCGATGACCACTAGAATAATAGATCTGCCACCAAAATTTTACCACCAAATATTTAGCAAATAATGTATCACCAAAATAATATATCTGATACCAAACTCGGATCTCCAAACAATATGAAACGATTAAAAACATATTGATCACTATAAAAAAATCTGCTCTATTTTTTGAAGTCTGTTATATATCCATTAATTTGGTGTTTCAAAGTTGGTGACCGTTTCGATTAAAATGGTCATATATATAATTGTTGGAGGCAGATATTATAATTAAGGGATACAAATTAGATGGCAAATCTAAATTTTGGTGGCAGAAAATATAATTTCCCCTACTAAGAGTGCCAAGAACAGATCGACGACGTGTTACGCTCTCTGACGGCGCACTACCGAAGTCATAGAGCCACGTCGTGGACCGGTTTCTAGCGACTGTAGGTACTAAAAGGAGACCTAGGCTCTTCAAAACATGTCGCGCATAGTAAATTAAGTCTAAATACACGTGAGTTACCTAAACCTTAAACTTTTATATGAATAGTCATAGTTTATTAATGAACAACAACAAATATAAGTATTGTTTGAAATTCCAATTGTTTTAGTACTGAGTAGGTCACTTGAAAAATATTTGAAATACGAATGTGATATCTCCCAGAACGAGTCTTAGGGTGGGTTGCACCACGCATAACTAACGAACTGATCAACGTTAAATATGGCGACGGAGCTGTCATCTCATAGAAAACTGTCAAACTTTTCATACAATAATGTTTTAACGATGACGTTAACGTTAACAGACGGTTTGGTGCAACCGGCCCTTAGACTGCATTTCCTAGGTGTCTTACAGTGTGAACAATTGTTTCGGCTGCAAATCTCGGGTCGAACTTCGATGTGTCGAATTCAAAAGAGCGTTTGTTCCATTTAGCAACGTTTCGATGCTTGATCCCTTTCATTATAACACCGCCACATCTGTAAATATTTAAATAGTATAGTCTGGCTGTCCAAAAAGTGCATTAACAGTGGAAGTAATAAGCTATACCCAAAATACGTTTTTAGTACGAAATTAAACAAGCAATGATACCATTCGATTTCTCACATTTTACTGGAAAATAAATCGTACAGCAACTATATACATAATCGCAACAATTCACTGTCAAAATAGCAATTTCAGTTTTTTTTAATAATGTAAGGGTGACGTCATTCTTGCATATCAATTTGTTAGAAGCGATTTGAGAAACAAGTGCGCATCTCAGACTTTGACTTTCATTTCTGACTTTTATGTTGCTTTAACGCAATTGACCCCATATAGACATTTGGTCCTCACAACAAAATGAATCGATTGATGCCATACATGAGGAAAAATCATGCCTATTTTATTCTAAATTACCTGGTATAGTCATGCACCGTGCTCACTTCAACCTTCAAATCCGTTTGTAACCGCACTGCTTTATCGTGCAAGTCAGTGTTAATAGCGATTTCGCGTATGAAGGCAGGCGCGTGCGTGTCGTACCGCAACGTGTTGAACTGCAGCAACGCGTCTAGGAACGCCTCCCAGCGAGTCCAGGAGACGCGGCCCTCCGTGAAAGACACGTTAGCTTGACGTATACCTCGCAATTCGTCACTGTGGAATATTATTCTATTATATTCGGCTTGGGGTGTGTTGGAATTGTTTTATTATTTCATATTTAAAAATACTATAGACAGTGTAGCAGACTAGACTGGAAGGCTATAGATTTACTATGTAGACCAGGAATTCCCAACCAGTGGGGCGGGACCCCCTTAGGGGGCGTAGAGTGACCCAGGGGGGGGCAGCAAGCGGCTCCAGATTTAAACTGTATAAGGCCTATACCGCGGCGGGGACGGTGCCCGGTTTTGACTCTCCATTTCGGCCCCTAGGGGGCATAGTGTTTTAGCATAATGTTGGGTGAGGCGCATAGGGTAAAACATTGGGAGCCCCTGATGTAGACAGTGTTATATATTTTTCAAAGTCAAAAATTGTGCGCTTGAAAACAGCAACTGCTGATACTAAATTTATATCTTACAACCGTTCTGTACACAGTTTACAATAAATAAATTATTAATAACTAAATAATGCAGATTTAAAACTGTTTAAAACTTAAGTTCGGAATTATTTTCTATCGAGCCGATTTAGTCCAATCGTGTATCCAACACAGCCACGGTATTGGAACTATAAAGTTTATTAACATATTATGTATCTTCGCTTCTAGCAATTAGTTAGCCATATACCACGGATCTGTCTGGCGGACATGTCCGAAGAACAAATCCGTCAATGCCTCATAGGCTATTCAGATTTATCCGCAGACACATTCTTCCCGATTCCCACCACACATTGTGATCAATGTTACTATGCGTCCGTAGGAAACACCTTAGACAACCCGTGATCCCTGGGTCCCATCTGGACCTGGCAGCACTCCCTGGAGTTTCTTCACCAGCTGCTCAATTTTTCCGGTGACATATAGCCATACGATAAATAAAATACCACACATTAACGGATTTGTCCTTCTGACATGTCCGCCAGATAGATCCGGCGTACAAATACGTGCGTACAGTGGCTTGCTATTAGATCGTCTGTTGTTACCAAGGATGATATAGACATGGATGGACAATATCCATACAAAATCGCGTTCCTTTTATTTCAGGTTAAAGCACTAGAGTCATCTATCGGTTACACCAGACACTAAATCCTAGTTTCTAATACTTTGTTCGTCGCTTAACGCTGACAGAATAACTCGACTCCAGACTGACAGATGGCGCTGTGGCACTTCGTACCGAAAACAGACGTATAGCCTGAAGGTGTGAGGAACGCGATTTTGTATAGGCATCAAGGATGATTAAGACATGGATTGACAATGCCTATACAAAATCGCGTTCAGGCTATACGTCTGTTTTCGGTACACAGTGCCACAGCGCCATCTGTCGAGTCTGGAGTCGAGTTATTCTGTCAGCGTTAAGCGACGAACAAAGTATTAGAAACTAGGATTTAGTATCTGGTGTGACCGATAGATGACGCTAGTTCTTTAACCTGAAAAGAGAACGCGATTTTGTATGGGTATTGTCCATCCATGTCTATATCATCCTTGGTTGTTACCATTATTTACTTTGTTAAATCTGTTTCTGTATTCATTTTTCTTTGTAGTGTACCTATTGATTTGATTTGGTTAGATTTTTTATTTTTACCAAAACAAATAGTAATGTTAAATAACTGTTTAAGCAAAGTCAATTTGTTCCTGTTGAAGGCAACTACCATATAAAAGTAAATGTTTTCTATCTTTATTTCTTTCTGAAAGTCGATTTAAGTGATTAAAATGCCTTGATAAATTACTTACCGATACATGTAGCCTTTCTCATTTAAAATCTGGTATATTTCCTCAGTTTCTAATATTATGTCGTTCTTTGAATCTTCAGCACTTTCAGGACATTCTGATAGTTTATTTTTATAAATTAACATAATATAGCCAGAAGCTACCCTCGTGATGCCGTCATCGATCTAATAAAAACAGAAAAATGCGTTAACATATTGATATATTTACGTAAGAATCTCGACACATTAAATATCCTAGCATGTATATAGTCAATAATAGGTACACAGGGTAATCGGAAACAACTAAACATATAACTTACATACATCAAAAGGTACGTCACGCTCTCAAAGCTATAGGTACGTGCTTCGCGCACATAGTTAAGAATGACCAGGATATTACTAGTGGCGCTCTAAGTGATATTATAACACTGAACAAAAAAGAACCGACTTTACTTAGCATCCAAAAGCAAATACTCTTTCAAAAAAAAATAAGAATTTCCCAAATCGGTCCAGCCGTCTTCGAATAATCGGTGAACATAAATAAAATAGCAAAAAAAGATCCCGACGCATTGATAACCTCCTCCTTCGAAATCTTGAAGTCGGTTGAAAAGGCACCTCAAACCAGCCCGTCCCGCGATGCAGAGCAACGTTGAGCCGCAGCAGACGCGACTCGTGCAGTACGGGTTGCGCGTGCAACTCGACGCTGTCGAAACGCACGGAGACGGCGCGGCGGGTTGCGTGCGACACCATCGCTAGCGTGTCCCAGGCGCACACTAGCGCCGCGGCGAACGGGAATACTGTCTTTCCTGTCAAGTTTTTTATACAGGGTGTAACAAAAATGCAGATGATTCGTTTAAGGGTATAATTTGTACCGTATTGCGAGTAAGAAAAAGTAGCAGAAAATTTTTTTGGACGCAATTTTTTTTGTATAGGGCACGTCGTCCCAGGGCCTCTATTCGACATGGCATAACTGACAGTAGGTAGCGAGACAACTATGAGATCACACTTTTGTGACAGTTGAAATTTGGGGTGGAATCACTCAAGACATCTAAAATGGTGGCCATAGCCATAGACGAAACGCTCTAGCGAGATCTACTGACAGATTGACAGTTAGGTGTGGACACGTGTGGACAGATGGATTTCACTCTATCACCTAGCGAGACAAGTGTGAGAGCCACGTCTCGCAGTTTGGCATGTCGCGATTCGACATGCCAAACTGGCAACCCTTCATACAAACCATTTTTTTTTTCGCGTGAAAAAAAATATTGTCTTAGTTTTTTTATAATTAGAAATTAGAATACGATACCAAATACGCCCTTAAACGGATCACCAATATTTTTGTTACACCTTGTATAGTACCTACATATACTTCACGTCGTAGCTGACAAAACCGTATATGTCTCATAAAACCGACCCTTATTTTGAAAGTCCTGTCGCACAATGCGCAGAAAAGCTGGCCCTGGTCGCTTTCGTATGGGCGATGCCTTTCTCTGGCCGAGCCCATGAGTGTGCCACAACCTTTATACTACCTTGGTGGCCCGCCTGATAGAAAGCGATCACCGCAGGTATGGATGGTACAAGGAGGATCGGTCCCTCTTAAAGGAAAACGGTCGAAAAAGTGTCCAGTGGTAAGCACTAAACAACAGTTCCAAATATCTCCGAGTGGCGCTAGGTATAGTTGAGCATTTGAAATGAATTACCGATATTTAATACTTATATGATATTCTAAATAAAATTAATATTCAGAGTGTTTTTCTTCTCCGCAAACAATTATTTTGTAAATATGTATGGATATATTTTTTAATATCAAAATTAATTTAATCAAATTTAATATCATTGTGGCGCCATCAGTTTGTCGCCTTCTGATGGACACTTTTGTAACATAGATATTTTTATCCTCCTTGTACCATCCATAACCGCAGGGACGTCTGCTACTCCATACGTGTTTACATGCGCGCTATGAAGATCCCGATTATTTTACTACTGATTATTTTGTATATTTTTTACTAGCTTTTGTCCGCGACTTCTCTTGACTCTTTACTCCCTAAAGGGATGATTTCGAGGATAAAAAACTAGTTATTATCCTTCCCCAGAACTCAAACTATCTCTTTACTTAGCAATATCAATTATCTCCATTTTATCTGAATAGTTTCTGCGATTATTGATTCCCCATACAAACTTCCATCCACCCTTTTCTCACCCTTAAGGAAGAATTGCTGGGATTAAAACTATTCTATACGAGTATCCTTCCCCAGAACTAGATAATGCAAACCAGTTATGACCGCTACCGAAATAATCGTTTTTTTGTGAAAATTCGAATATCGCTATTTTTACCTAAAATTGTATTATAAAAGGTTGTAAAATCATAGTTTTTCATCTGGAACTATCATTTCTATACTTTATATTATAATAATTTCAGGTTTCCCTCCTATTACTCTATCTTAGCGAGCGATTTGCAGCAAGTGTGACCACCTAAGGAATTCTTACGATTGATTTTAAACCACAAATTCTCCACTTTCTTCTGAATTAAATACCCATTCTAGCTCTTACGTTTAGACAGTTTTTTTATTCAATTTCAACACAAAATACCGAAACCGGTTATATAAATTTAATCTTTTGTCGGTTCAGCGGTTTAAGCGTAACAGACAGACATACAGTCACACTCACATATCTATAATAGTCAGTCACGCATTTATAATATTATGGTAAGGATTCATTGTGGATTGGCTTACCTCTTACTCGTTGCCCTTGTAAGAAAGAATATTCATCATCATGTAGGGTTATTTTGAAACTGCATGTTGCAGTCGACACTCTTAATGCACTTGCATATTGCGCCAATTGCCTATAGATTTAAAAGTTACTGTTAAAAAGTAGTCCTGAGTAAAAAATTTACAGAAGAAATAAAGTAATTAATTAAAAAAAGGGACCATATTTTCTGCCATCAAAATATAGATTTGCCACTAATATAATATCTGTGACCATTTTAATCTACACGATCGACATTAGAAACAATGATATTTACTATGGATGGGTTATACTCTAACAAATGAGCACAAAAAATGTTTCCAGAGTTATTTCATAACCTAGCAACGATTCTGTTATGTCTATCTATTTTGACAATCATTACATCTTTGTCACTCTCATTGTTAGAATTACAGTTTGTCTCTTTCTAACGCGGGTGACGGGAGCTCATTAGCACGTCCGCATCTCTCGCTTGCCGATGTGCGACTAGCGATAATTGTTTTTTTAAGTGCTTCACTTTTGGAGCGTGTATAACCCATCTGTCATTATTATATATCATAGTTTTTAACACCAAAATAATGTAGGTATATTTGTATGTACCCTATTTTACATAAACTTTGATTGCTATTTTGTATTGCCAGAATCTCAGAATAGTAGATCTACCACCAAGTAATTAAAATATGTTCTAAATTTATTAATAAATATCTAATCGAATCGAAATCCTCCTAAGAGAGGAGGATTCAAAATACGAAATTTATCTTTAAAAAACGGATTCAAGATACGTGCGAGGACGAGCGAAGCGAGGAGGAGTGTGGTAGGTGACCTTGGAACTAATCAGCGCACCAGTGGCGAGAGCCGACTTCTAAAGATGGAGGAAAGTTTTATTCTTATTATAAATATGTTTCCTAGGGAGTTCAAAATATTTTTTGGGGTATACTTTTTATATTGTTTGAGATCCGATTTTGGTATCAGATTTAATATCTTGGTGATACGTATGTATAATAGTAATTTTTTTGGCATTTGTTTTGATGTGATGTTACAAATTTTGTAATAAAATGTTGATGACAGATCTATTATTTTAGTGGCCAATCCTAGTAATTAGGTCATTAATAATTACATTCATTATACATAACATATACAGCATACAGCTATTATGGCAAAATAGAGTATAATCATCGCGGCGGATTATCTGCCAGTTGATCAGACCAAATTAAAGCTGGCACGGGCCTAATATTCATGTCTATTTCTCTGTAGGTAATCAGGAACGTAGCAGAAACCTATCGCAATGGACACGACTTTCAGTAATAAAGCATAACGACGAAGAATATAGAGCTTAGCAGGTCTAAAGATAATAAATAGTTTCATCTTCTTACCATTTTTCCTGGTGAACCCACTCCACTAAATGGGACAGGTGAGGGGTGCCTGTTGAAACGGGAAACTCCACTTTGGGATACAAATGGCGGATGTCAGGATAATAACCTTCCATGAACAATCTGAAAGATCATAAAAAAATGTTGATAAGTTCGTTGTCCAGTTAATTGTAGGTATCTAACAAATTACATGGTAAGTATTTTTTTCTTATACAATGCTATATTAAACTAATTAAATAAATAAAAACTAAAGAAACCTACCTAACCTAAACATAATAGGCCCTAAAGCAAAATTGCAAATATCCCCAATCCCGCTGCCACCTGATAGGGTGCCCATAAGGCTGGCTACGTTACCTCGCTGAATGGCGATTCCAATACGCTGAGCGAGGAACGAGCCAGTCTTATGATTACCGGTGGAGTGGGTGAGCATATATGGTAAGTGGAATGTGTGTTTTATTTCAACATTGCAAATATTTCCTTCACTTTCGGTAATATTCCCGTGAACATTAAATATAAGGCTGCCTCCAAGACATTTAGCTAAATCTCAGAATCCCTATGTACTCTACACATTTAACTGTCATCTCGCTCAAATCTGGAGCAATCTAAATAGTCGTAGCGCAACGACAAATATAGCACTGTGCTGTGAAGAATCAGTGACATCTTCCAGAGATACTGTAACCATGGCATCCTCCACCACGCGTTGTGAGGTATTTGCAACGTTTCCCCAGAGTTCTTCAACCATACGGACTTACTGCCCTAAAGCCTGGAGCAGCAAGCTCATTGTCAGGATACAACAGACATTTCCTATAACCTCTAATAGCAGATGCACGTCATTAGGATCCATCAGTAGCAGCCCAGGCGGTACCCCTCGCCACACGTGGTGAAGTATCAACAACGTTTCCCCAGAGCTCTGCAACTGTCTGAACTTACTGTCGTAGAGCTTGGAGCAGCAAGCAAGGAGGATACCACAGACGTTTCCTAGAGTCTCTTATAGCAGACGCACGTTGTCAGGATCCAGCAGCAGCCCGGGCAGTAACCCCCGCCACACGTGAGTTATCAGCGACGATTCCCTAGTTTTGCAACCATCCAAACTTACTGTCCCAGAGCTTCAAGCAGCAGGCGCGCATTGTCAGGATGCCCGCGCCGCGTGAGAGGCACGTGTGTGCAGGAGGGCATGGCGCGCTTAAGGATGGCCTGCAAGAGTCCGTGTGGCGCCACCTCTACTAGCACCGCGTTAGGGGGGATCAGCTGCGACGTTTCCTCGAACAGTACCGGGTTCTGCCAGCATCCAAAGTCATTATTAGTAACAGCCATCTACATGGGTTGCGCGAGTGCAGCACTACAGTGGGAGTCATAGAAGGTCACATCGCTAATGGCTAAAATCGACTGTCTGAGATCTGAGATGCATCGTACGCCGTTACTACGTTGTCGTTAAGTTTACCCAAGTTTTGCCTGATTAATGTATTATCACAGATTATATAGGTAATAGTTCTTACCAACAGATATGAATCACTCATAGAAAAAGCAAATACCTACGGTTTACGTACCTACGCAATAATACAATGGAGCGGCCTACAACGCGTGGCACCCCGCACCTCCCGCGCACCCGCACAATCGCTAGGGTTGCATATGCTTGGATATGTTTTATAGTTAAGGAAATAGGTATTTTGCATTGATTCAGTGTTTAAGTGGTTCGCATGGGGCCTAACAATTATAGTTACATGAGTAATATTGATTGATATTTTGTTGCCGCGATGAGAGTATGATTAATCTTGACAGATTTGCCACACACTGTCAAAATTAATATGGATTGACAGCTATCTCAATCTTATTCTAATCGCCATTTAGCAATAATCATAGTTATTTGAGAGATTTGTATTTCGTTAATAGTTTAAGATACGATAAGCTTATTAGCTTTGCTATTTTTTACATTTTTACATCCATCTACATCGAAATAAATAAATAAATTTCGTGATGACATTGTTCCGAGTTCCGAGTAGCGTCGCGCGCGGTACGACGTGCGTTTAGTGAGCGCGTTGGTAACCCACTGACTTTAGCTCCCCCGGCGGAGGCGCAAAACGTAGGTATATAACTCGCTCGCGCGGGCATAATTCATAGGCCTGGTATTATCCTTCATTTCATGATGACTGGTGTTTCTCCTTTAACATCAGAGTTTGCCTACTTCGGAGGTCTAATATGATCAATATTCCCCCCTACAAACCCTCTTAACGGAAACAGAATAAGGGAAACTCTATCTACATTTCGGTACCCATAAATGACTAGGTCAGATTATAAGATTTTAATAAATTTCAAGTTTTTGAAAATATTTACCAGAAGATTGTTAGTATGGTACTCAGCCGAGGAATACTTGGTTTCCTCTTTCCCCCACCTCTCCTGTGGCACCGAGGTAGACACCCAGCGTTCACTGCGGCGTTTCGGAGTTTTGATTACTTCCTTCAAGTACTTAAGAAGACCTGGTCCTGAAATATTTATGATTATGCTAGGGAGTACGCCAGGCTACTGCTATCAGTGCTAATCTGTCAATAAGTCAATAAATTTAATAAAACTTCATAACTCTATTATATTACTAAAGCTAGCTACGGCTACGTGTATTGCCACGTTTTATAAGGAAGTATTATGGAAAAGGTAACATGGCGTTATATTATGTAGGTATGTACTTTTACAGTAGCGCTTCCACTCCACTGTTGTTACTTATCAGTGAAATCTTGAAGTAAACAGATAGTCAGTTCATAAATGTGTTAAATAGACGTTGTAGGCTTGCAAGATAAAAATATAGCAGAAATAAACCTACTTATTAGTGACTTTTTTTAGCCATCGTTGACGCCGAACGTAAAGAATTTGTATTACTTATATTTTAAAAGGTAAAATCGTAAGTTCAATACAATTTATTCTGTCTTCCCATACATTGCGTACAGCGTCAACTTGAAATCAACGTCTCATAATAAAAAAAACTTTTAGTCACCCGCTTCGGCGATGTATCGAGAATGATACGCGATGTTGGAGCAAGGGACCTCTTTCGCGAAGACCCCTTCAGCGGTCAGCTTAGCAACAAGCTGGGCCATAACCTCCGCGGGTCCGGAGATCGTGCAAGAGTCGGCCGAGTTGTGGCAGGCTATCTCGATTTCTGGTGGACACCTCATGGACATCTAAATGAAAAGCTTCTGATAAAAATTTCGGACATGTTACGTCCGCATCAATGGCAGACCAGACGCATTAACTAGAAGACGCTAATTCTGATCGAGCGTTTAACTTGACGACGTTGATCACTTTTTGTTGACTTAGATTGTCAAGCGGACCCCCAGGGTCAATTGGGCATTGGAGAGGATGATGATATGACACCTGATTCTGTTTATGATACACAGTAGGAACACTCTACTTGAATAAAATAGCAAATTTAAATACTTATATAATCTGTTCTCTAGTTATATTCCAATCTAAAACATAAACGTATATAGATGTCATATACAAAGGAAAAAGTGACCTGGCCTCCGGTGCCCAGGGCTGGGATCGAACCAGCGTCTTCTGCATTCGCGGCAGACGCCTTTACCACTTTTTTTTTCCTTTGTATATGACATCTATATACGTTTATGATTTATATAGTAGTGTGTCTACTTAAAAAATAAACAAATCAAAATATTTATTAAAAATAATTTGATTTGTTCTTCAGTTATATTCCAATCTAATTCAAAAGTGCTCCAAAAACCTACCTTGGATAAATCTTTTGTCACAACGAACGAGAGGTGGCAACGGAATTACCTGTTCAAACCCGATACCAACAGCAGCCATAGATCCGCGTATGAAGGGAGTCTGAACAGAGACAAGCCCGCGACTATACGCAGACAGGATCATCTCCTCGGCCGTCAGGCAGCCATCTGCGTACGCGCACCCCAGCTCGCCTACGCTATGGCCTGAAATGTTTACATCTTGTAGCATTTGTTATTATTTATGTTAGAATAAAAGCTAAGAGCTGCCGTGCTAAGTGTGTCGTGCGATATCTTATGGCGATCCTGCCAGGCCGTTATAGGAAACACTGGCTTGCTTGAAGTACGAATATAATCTTATAAATGATACATATGCTCGGGTAAGTATATAAAGGATAAATGTAAGAGAGTGTGCGTGTCTGAAAAGAACATGATATCCACTACAATTTTATCGTCCTGGTAACCAAAAGGATTATTAAAAGGCCTTCTACAACTCAGTGAAATTAAAAGCTTAGGGAAACGTCACATTCTGGTACACATTAATATTTTCGTAAAATTAATAGAGATAAAAATAGGTAAGTAAGTTCCTACAGTCCGTGAGCTTGAGCTCTAAGAATGACATTCGTACTTTCCGAAATAGATTAGACACGACTCGCATTTTTTGTTAGGAATTAAAAGAAAACATTTAATAAATGCAAAAAAAGATTCCGTTACATTGAGAACCTCTTCCTTCAAAATCATGAAGTCGGGTATATATTCAATATGATCTGAGGCGCTCTGGCTTAACCAATCACTACTACTATTAAAAAACTATGAAAAATAAAGAATACCATTACCTACCTATGATCTTATCCGGGACCAAACCCAGTTGTAGAAGGATATCCGTCAGACCAATTTGGACGGCAGCAATCCCCACGAATGAATGTAAAATGTTGTCGTAGATCTTTCGGTCCGGCGATGTTATTATGTGGACAATGTCGATGCCCTTCGGCTCCAGTGCTCGTCGACAGCTGTATGAAAAAGTGTACCAAATTGTTCAAATTTTTATTAGTATTAGCACTAAAGTTGTAATAGGCATTTTGGGCTTAGAAATAATTTATCTATATTTTTTTACAAACAAAAAGCGCTAGCCCACACACACCACAATGGACAAGAGCCGTCGAAGTTCGATCTCTGATAGAGATGGCATTGGTAATACTGTACCGTTCAACGGTATCAGCGAAAGTCGGCACACGCAAGTAAGAGCTGCGCCCCATCCTGGCCCACTGCGAGTACGATGTCTGACGGAGATGGCATGGTAATACTGTACCGTTCAATGATATCGGCACATGCTAGAGCTGCGCACCCATCCCGGTCCACTGCGAGTACGATGCTCTAACAGAGATGGCATGGTAATACTGTACCGTTCGATGGCCGCAGCAAAGGTCGGCACACGCAGGAGCTACGCATCCATCCCGGCCCATGGCGAGTACGAGGCTCTGACAGAGATGGCATGGTAATACTGTACCGTTCGATGGCAGCAGCGAAGGTCGGCATACGCATGAGCTGCGCGCCCATCCCGTCCCACTAAAAGACCATGCCTGTACACAAACCACAGCGGGCGAGAGCCGGCGAAGTACGAGACTCTGATAGACATTGCATGGTAACACTGTTCCGTTCGATGGCAGCAGCGAAGGTCGGCACACGCTAGAGCTGCGCACCCATCCCAGTCCACTGCGAGTACGATGTTTGACAGAGATAGCATGGTAATACTGTACCGTTCGATGGCAGCAGCGAAGGTCGGCACCCGCATGAGCTGCGCGCCCATCCCGGTCCACTGAGAGCCCATGCCGCTATACACGAACCACAGCGGGCGAGAGCCACCGTCAAAGTACGACGCCCTCTCGCACAGGCTCGTTGTTTTCGATTCTTTATCCGTGTCTAGAAAGAGGCAATTTATTTAGGAACTTATAATAAGAGTTGTCTATTTTTTTTAAATATATCTATTTTTTTACAGATAAGAGGTTATGAGCAGAATCGAATAGTCTACCTTAATGCGTGACACGGGCCCGCACCAGTTAGTGCTGCTCATAGTATTTTACCCAATTTGTACCTGCCCTGCTGGCATGCGCCCGCCCGCTCCATGCGCCCGCGCAAGACAGCGGAGGTCCTTAGATGTGATCATATCCACCTACGGATTTACTAACTTTGCATATACAGGAGAAATCTCTACTGATTCCGTAGCTACCCTGGTTTCCTGTTCAATCCAACTTAATTCAATCATTCAAAATTAATTCTAACACCCCGTCCGCACGCGCCAAGGCATAAATATAATTATGCGCGTGAGATAGGGTAAATCGCCAGTTACTGGCCACTGTCCAATAACTGGCAACCTGATACTCGTACTAAAAATGAACTCTGTTCACCTACAAACAAAGCTGAAGTAGAAACTGAAGGGTTTCAATAGCTGGCCACGTTATACTAAAATGAATTTTGTTTGTAGGTACGCAGAGTTCGTTTTTAGTATGAGGTGGCCAGTTATTGGACAGTGGCCAGTAACTGGCGATTTACCCTATATAGAGATAGGAAATGGCATGTCAATGTACGAAATTTTTCGTGATTCGCGTCTGTGCTTTATTTATTAGGGTTCCGTAGCCAAATGGCAAAAAACGGAACCCTTATGGATTCGTCATGTCTGTCTGTCTGTCTGTCTGTCCGTCCGTATGTCACAGCCATTATACTCGGAAACTATACGACGTATCTGAATAAAATTTACACAAGGTGTATTTTGTATGCCGCTACTTAGTTATGGAGTTAAATTTGAAAAAAAAATATTTTTAGGGGGGCGCTCCATAGATGTAACTAAATTTCAAAAAATGTTTTTTAACCAAATATCAACATGTGATACATCAATCGATAGGTCTTTAAAAATAACATGAGGTTTCTTTGACCATTTTGTGATTAAGTGAATATTTTATGAAATAATCGCTTCGAAAATCAGAAAAATTATGTCGTCGTCCCCCCCTGTAACTTTTGAACCGTAAGTCCAAAAAATATGAAAGATTTGAGGCGATGTGCCGTATCATATACTTTCTACAAAAATTATTTTGAACATTATCGGTTCAGCCATTTTTGAGTTATCTCCAAAAAACTTCTTCCATAGGCATCAGATACGACCTTTTGGTATTAGTTTGGTTCTTATTACATTGAAGGTACGGAACCCTCCTATGCGTGGTCCGACACGCACTTGGCCGGTTTTTTTTTAGGTTACAGGCATATTTTTTTTTTTTAATTAGGTATACAGGGTTAAAGTATCTATCGCGAATGCATGTGAAAATAACACCGGTTCGATTCCAACCCGCAACCTCTGCAGTAGGTAACCATATTTATATTTTCGACGATATCTATCTAAGTCCTCCTCCTCCTTGATTCGCATTCAGTACTGAGGGTCGTGACCTCCCTTCTGCGTCACTCTCTCTCTCGTGCGATCTTCCTCCACCTGTTTCTGTGTGCGGTGTGGAGGGCGTAATTTTCTTATATTACATCTAAAAGCTTACCCAAAACGGCAAATCCTCTGCCTAAATGGCCATTAATTTTTGACGAGTGAATATTCTGAATCAGTGCTAATTCCTCTGCATCAATAGGCCGTGACTTCAAATCGTTGATTATATTTTTTACAGATGAATCCGTACGGCCCGAAATCAACACCAATCGGGGAATAGAGCTCTGATATTTTTGCAGGTCCTGAAATAATTTATTATAAGTTTTAATGTAGGTACGTATTTGGAGCAACCGGCATTTTAATGTTATTCTAAACTTTGAAATGTTTTATTGCAAAGAACGAGAAACGCCCAGTCGTGGACTCGTGGCATATAGCCGTGATACTCGTGATAGGGGGCTGTAAAAAAGCGCTGGCAGCCTGGTGGTAAGATGTCCAATTTCGCTAAGTTTTTCGGAACTTATGTACGATATATTATTTTCAACCAACTACTTCAAGATTTCAAAGGAGGGTATAGTCGCGAACGGTCTAAAAGCGCAAAATGACTAGTGTAATATTTGGCCTATATCGCTTTTAGTCTACATCGCGAGCGGTTTAGAACGCAAAATGACCACTCATACGTAGGTAGGTTAGGTTCGTTAGTTATCTTCTAATGTCCAAACCGCACGTCGACATCGCTAACGTAAAGATAAAACGACGAAAATGATGTAGTCATATTGCGTTCTAGACGGGGGTATTCGCGATGGCGAATAACCCCGAAGGAGGAGGTTTTTAATTCGTCGGGATCTTTGTTGATATTTTTTGAAACCGGCCGGACTGATTTGGAAAATTATTTTTTGTTTGAATGAGTATACTTCACAGCTGGTCCCATTGTAACCAGGTCATGATGGGGTCCTGGAGAAATAGTGATATAAATATTTTTTACAGTAGCTCGGGCATTTCCTTTTGGAAAGGTGAAGTCTAAGTGAAGTCGGTTCTTTTTTGTTTAAAATTATATATTTACCAGTCGCTTTTCGGTAAGGGAAAACAACGAGAAGAAACCACACCTAATCGAAAAAATACCAATTTCCCTTCAGGGTTTAAAAGTTAGATAGCAGTGGTTTTCGTAAAAACTAATATCTACGCCAATTCTTGGGATCAGTTGCACAATTGACCCATGAACATAAACCGGGACAAACGCTAAGAAGATGATGACCTTAGGGCTGTGATGTCCTCGTAGAAGCACATGTGAATTGACGCCAGTCACCGACAAACCGTTGACCGCGATATAGGAGCCTGCGGGACCGTGGTCGGTCAGAATTCTGATCCGGCCGGCGGTCAGAGCTGCTACGTCATCACGCGGCTGCGTGCAGTGAAGGTTGGCTGGCAGAACACCGGTGTGGAAACCCAGGAGCACCTGTAACACATTTAAGTGTGTCCAACTTGTAACGTAAATCGTTACATAACCTAGGTTATATTTTTAAAAGCAATAATACAAATAATATAAATAAATCATAAACTAGATCAAGTCTCATCTTGTTCCATATTTCTGTGACGCACTGTACTTCGCGCACATTCCTTTGTTCGAAATAACCGGCCGGCCGGCGATTCTCCCGCCCCGCGCGCCTTCTCCGCGCTGGTCCGAGCGCCCGCGCTTCGGCGGAGGAGATCTTACCATCGCCGCCGGCGCACGCTCGCTTGCCCTGCGCAGCGACTCTGTGTAGCCGGCGGGCGTTAAATATTTATATAGTCTAATCTTATTAAGCGGTCCTCGCTTGTAATTGTACTCTTCCAGTGCTAGTGTTTAAATCCCCTTTGGGTAAGTGTTGAACATTTCTTAGCTCATTACAAACAGGTAGATTCAAATTGTGTGACTAACGGTTTTTTCAGCTACGACATTTCTTTGTGTGATTTTGCTTGCCTTCCATTTCTTAGCCTTTATTTTGCATATTTATCATTCCACGTAATATTTAACGTTTTAAAAAATAGTATCCTTTTAGTGTTTAAATAGAATTCATGTTTGTAATTTTAAATTGAAAAGTTGACCGTTAGACTTAACCGCTTTTGCTCCGAACACTTTTATTATTTCTTTCTTTTACTTCTGCACTTTGTAAACTCCGTCTGATTGTACTATCCGCACATCACCAACCTTTCATCGTCATCATCACGCAGTACTGCTTCCTGCTTATGCTTCTTGCCGTGCCGAGTACAGTCAGCGGAGTTAAATAGTGGATGTTTTATTTACACGACGGAAATCAATTCCAGGGTGCCTAGTTACGGCTAGACCTTCAAGACCAGACCAGGCAGTTGTTCCTGAGCGGCCCGCACTGACGTCCCTCAGCTCGCCCGTCTCCTGACCCGTACCAGTTCCGGCTTCTCCAGGGGAGTACTTGCGTGGTGGGAACAACTCAACGCCTCGGAGCAATAATCAGATCGGCTTTTTTACGAATCCAACCCTACGACATACTCGTGTGCTTGCGGCGGATACGGTGGAAATAAATACAGTTTCTTTATACCTTGTTTTTTATTCTATTCCACCGCCATACGTAGCAAACTCCACGAAGTGACAGCTACGACCTTGGAACGCATCGGATACGTTTTCGGGGTTGTCAATTCGTTTATTTGCGGCATGACCACAGATAAGATAAGATATATGAGTAGTTTATATGTAGTCGTTTTGTACTAAAATAATAATTAGATTGGGCAAATAAGGTAAATAAAAATACATTTATCTAGTTTTGTATTAAAATTACTGGTAGATTGAGGCATATTGGGGCAGGTCCAGCAATAATACTAATTGCGTACTTGTCAACCCTAGAACGTCGAAAGGTAAAATTGTATGGAGATGTCATGTGTCACCGTTCATCTGTCAAACACTGATTTTATAGGAAAGATAACCTTCTATATGAAATACTATTGTATTATTCTGTGACACAACTGATATCAATACAGCCGGGAGTTGCCTTATTTATTAAACTACCCGACACCACCATACATCTATCGATGCAATCTATGTAAATTCCAAATAAGAGGTGAGAAAGCGTTCCCGAGAATGCAGAAGACGCTGGTTATGTTCCACTGGGAGCCTTGGTCACCTTTGGTATATCAAATTTTAAAATATTTATTTCAGACAACATGGTCCATTTTGTTAGTATACATTCTAAGTTGTTAGTAAGTAATCATATTAACATGCTTAAAATAAAACATAAAACATCTAAAACTTATATTCTAAATTGGACTTTACCAGTTTGATCAACCCCTAGACTATCGGGCAGGCAAATCTACCGGCAATCATCCTCAGAATGTTATTGCTACTGCCGCGCAGTCTGCCCAACAAGGATGCAGCTTTCTCGCGTAGGATGGCGTGAAACCCATCTACTCGGGCTTCAGCAAACATTTTTGAAGCGCTGCAGAAGCGCGGCAGCCCCAACAGCATCCTAAACCCATTATTAAATTGGACCCGCAGATCATTGTAAGCCTTTTGACTATATTTGACCCATAGGCTACCCGCATACATAGACGTACAGTACGCTTTGAATAAGGTTATTTTCACTTCGTCCGAACACTTGGCAAACCTACGAGCTAACATATTAGCCCTAACTGCCAATGCTCTGCGTTCCCTCTCCATGTCTGCATCATCCCTAAGATCCTCTGTAACATAATGCCCCGGGTACTTGAACTGCTGTACCCTTTTAAGTTCAGTCCCGTTAAGAGTTACAGGTAGAGTGTGATTAGGGCACTTGTTACCGGCCTTAAAGATCATGAGTTCTGACGTGTTACAATTATACAATAGGCCGTGTGCCTTCACATAGCGTTCACAAATCCCTATCAGTGTTCTGAGCGCACCCACAGAGGGAGCCAGCAGCACCATGTCGTCCGCGTAACTAATATTGTTGACATTAATGCCACTAATATCGCAGCCTGCATGCGTGCCGCTGAGCTCCTCTATGAGCTCGTTCACATACAGGTTGAAGAGACAGGGCGACGTTAAGCCTCCCTGTCTAACTCCACACTCCAATCCGTATGGTTCAGACAGCTGTCCAGCCCATTTCACCTGGTTTATCTGGTTACTATACCAGAATCTTCAAATATTTACAATATCTGGAGGTACTCCCGCTTTTCCTAACTTCCCCCAGAGGATGTCGTACGAAACAAGGTCAAAAGCCCTCGACAGATCCAAAAAGCATGCGTAAACCGGCGTCTTTCTATCCGAGTAATACTTGACAGTATGTTTGAGACTCAGGATAGCGGTTTCAGTAGAGAGTCCCGCTCTGAACCCAAATTGGGCATCGTGCAAACATAAGTGCTTATCCAGTTGTAAGTGGAGCACACTGTCAAATATCTTAGCCGTGATAGTCGCCAAGGAAATGGGCCTGTAGTTGGATCCATCGGAGGCGTCACCCGTTCGGTTTTTGATTTGATATCATAATTCAATGTACAGTCACCCAATTTGATTCCTAGGCCACTCTTAGAACCTTGTCACAATAGCTAGTTTGGTAGCGAATAGGTTACGTTTATACGTATCCACGGGCAACTGTCATTACGACAAGGTTCTACAGTGGCCTAGGATTCCTAGGAATCAAATTGGTTGACCGTACACCAGTCTGTTTATATAGCCTTTGCGATAGGCTATACCTCTTGATGTTGTTCGTAAGTTATACCGGGCGTTTATCCTCCATCGTCAACATCCATTGTGCCTATTTTGCGTGAAACGGGGGTAGCGCTACTCCAACCATCCCAGCTCCTCCACGAAACCCAGCAAAGCTTTCAGATTGTTTACTACCTCGCACAAGATGCCTGGAAACCCTAGGTCTTTAGTCCTATATACTGAAAACATTTGCGTGAAACGGGGGGCGGCGGGGGGAGCACTACTCCAACTACCCCAGCTTCTCCACGAAACCCAGCAAAGCTTTCAGATTGTTTACTAACTCGCACAAGATGCCTAGAAACCCTAGGTCTCTAGTCCTATATACTGAATACTACTTTCTTATCTCTCCTACTTCTCTCTTGATGTTGATAAGTTCAGCTAATATACTTTTTACAGATGCTCCTCGTGAGTGCTTCGTTAGGCGTAGAATTCTACTGCGTTAGATAGGCGCTAGTGCGTATCTCTAATTATAGGGACGAGATTTTGTATAAACGAGACCAGTGTTTATTTCGTCCATGGTGTAAATGCGTCTTATAAAATACCTTAGTAATCGCCACCACGCCGGATGCAGATTCACAGTAACCCACGTTTGACATGACGCTTCCCACGTAGAGGGGCGAGGTCCGACCGGGGCTAAACACATTGTCTATCGCGTCCAGTTCGGCCTTATCCGTTTCCGAGTTAGCTGAAATAAACATAGTATACTCAGGGCCGGATGCACCAAATCGTCTGTTAACGTCATTGTCATCGTTAAAATTATCTTGTATGAAAAGTTTGAGTTTTCTATGGGATGACAGCAGGGCCGCCCTTTTTAACGTTGATCAGTTCGTTATATGTGCGTGGTGCAACTAACCCTGTCAGGTGATGTTAATGGCCAATGACCTTCACATTGACGTTGCTTGAAGGATGATTCACGCTGTAACGTTCCGCGTCCTACACGACACTTCCAACACATCATGTTATATAATAAAAACGTCACGTGACCTCCGGAGGTATCGGAAGTGGTGTGTTGGACGCGGAACGTTACAGCGTTAATCATCCTTAGACTGTTAACAGAAACTATTTGTAATGGTGAAAAAAGAAAAATACCATTATATTTCTAAGACTGTTGCTGTATTTGATACACGATTAGTCGAAGTTACGTCTTAAAATCACCTAGGGTAAATCGCCAGTTACTGGCCACTGTCCAATAACTGGCCACCTCATACTAAAAACGAACTCTGCGTACCTACAAACAAAATTCATTTTAGTATAACGTGGCCAGCTATTGAAACCCTTCAGTTTCTACTTCAGCTTTGTTTGTAGGTAAACAGAGTTCATTTTTAGTACGAGTATCAGGTGGCCAGTTATTGGACAGTGGCCAGTAACTGGCGATTTACCCTATGTTTTTATTATTATTGCGTATTAGTCGGTGGTGCACACGACAACAAAGGGCATTATACGGATTTTAGTGATGATGGGATCACCATTTGCATAGTGAGACTTTAGGACCCATAGGCCATTTTAGGAAGCAGAGCCACTTAAATTTATGGTGCGGTGGCACAGTGTGGTATTTTCGATCAGATTTGACTATTTTCATTGTTTATTTCATCGCATTAGTCTCGTCAAATAAAAGGTCAGAATGAAACTCCCAAATTTCTATCATGCGTAGTTTTGGAGATAATCAAAAACTTGAGAAATGTTCATAGAAAACATAGAAACGAAATTTCTTATTTTACGTGCACCTTTTTTGTGTGAATCTAATTTAGATCTATTAAGGATATATTGAAGTATACATTTCGTCAAAATAAAGTTAAAATTTATTATTCTGGGTGGCGATATAATTTTTTTATACATATTGAAAAAAAATTTTTTAGTCGATAATCCTACAATTCTAGCATTTTATTTCTAAACGAAACTGTTCTATGCTATAAGAGGCAGTACTGAAAAAAAAATTGAATGAAAATAACGCAGGATTGCCGAGATATGCATTTTTTAATATTTGGGTCAGGGCTGTCACCTACAACTCCGGTGGTGTACCTAGGTAGGTAACTGGGTACCTACATAGTTACAATGTCTGGAAATCCAATGAATTATAATGATTAATCTTAATTGTTTTGATATTTAAGCATTTATTCAGTACATTAAGTATTTAGAAGATACATTTTTACACCACAAGGGATGTGTTGTTATAATACTAACCAACATAGTCTTGCCTAAAAGCCTTTGCACGGACAGCATTCTCAGATGGGAATAGAAAAGCATTTGCACAAATTTTAGGCATAGCTGAATGGCTTGTAGACGATCTGCACACAATTTTGGTCGCACTCTCGAGTGGGTTACCAATAGATGCAAACAAGTTTCGTGCGTTTTGTTGGTCTTTGGCTGAAAAATATGTAAAAATTTACAAGTGGTTCTACATGTCAGTCACTTTGCATAAAATACTTATTCACGGTTGGCAAATAATTATAAACAGCCCATTACCCATCGGAATACTGTCCGAACAGGCCGGTGAATCCAGAAACAAATTCTGGCGTTATGACAGAGAGCACCACACGAGGAAAATCAATAGGCAAATTACACTCCTAGATCTTTTTCGGCGTGTGTTAGAGTCTTCTGATCCTTACATTTCACATTTATCTCTGAAAGACCGTTTAAGTTAACAGAAGCGTCAGCCTATTCCGGCAAAAGTTTTGACCATTTTAAAACCAATCGAACCAAATTCTTCCATTGCAACAGAGGAGTCGGATTTGTCGGAATTGGGGTTAAGCACGGACTTAATTCTCCCTACAGAAGAAATTCTAATTAATTCGGATGATGATGATGATGAAGTTGACGACTGAAGATCGTCTTCTCTTTTTTCACTTCGATTGCGAGAAAATAAGATAAAAATAATTATTATTTACACACAATAACTAAACTAAGGTGAAATTATGGTTTAACTTGACGGTCTTTTAATTTTTTTTACTTCTTTGACATAGATACAAAATATAAACACCGCAAATAAATGCCACAGACAACGGTATAATTTTATAGCTATTTAAACAGTTTAAACACGCTTTAAAGCGCTTCCATAAAATAAATAAAAATCTTTGTTATGATTGTGAAGTAGGGACTAAAAAACACCTCATGTTTTGAGAAATAGATTGCGTTTCCTGATTGGTCAATTTTAACATTGCTGTATTCTGATTGGTTGATATTAATTACAATGTTTTTTTAAAGGACTTAAATTATTTACACAGTATACGCACCAAAAAATTATCTAGCGTTCCGATTAACTTCGATATGTGTTGTGATTGGTGGATTTAATATGGTGAAGTGTTCCGATTGGTCAATTTAAAATGTTTTGCAAATCATAAATATGTATAGGTACATATTAGCCCTAGAGGCTAAATGTACTACTTTAGTCCGCCTTGGTAAGCATAATATGACACATTTTTTGAGCATGAGAAGTGAAAAAACTATATTACGGTATTATGTCTTAAAGTCAATCATGACAACCCTATTTCCATAGAAATCGGTAAAAAACTTAGAAATGTTATAAATCCTAAATCCCGCAAGATTAGCTTTTGAAATTTTGAGAAATTATAGTTAACCATATTTTAAATACACTTAATAAAAAATAAAACGCTAATATTGGAAAATATAGGAGAAATAAAAAAAAATGTTTGAAAACTTTAGTAACTTCTAACTTTTAACTGAATGGTACTAAGATGCTGAATTTTTTGCACAATTAATGAGTATCTCTCACTAAAACTCAGAAATAAAAATTGGAACTATAGTGACGGTACTTCAGTAATTATGCCAATAAACATGTTTTCTTAAGGTCATTGACCTTGTCAACAAAAAAATATTATGCATTAACTACGCCAGATAATCATTCGGGAGTTTTACACTGGGATGCAGGATATTATAATGCGTATTATAAAAATATAAAACGAGGGTGGTCAAAACTGATCGAAAATCCCACACTGTGGGTGGGGGTAAAAAGGAGGGGTTAAAATTTTCGCGACACATAGATTGAAAACTATAAGTCTTAGCAACATACTTCAAAGGCAACAATTGTAGAGAATTTCATTAAGAATATTTCCTTATTTGAAAGTTTTGTGATAACTTCAACCGTTTTTGCAAAAAATATATGAATGTTCCTACTTTTGTGGGAAAGGGGGAAAATAATTGTTATCATTGTAAGACATTATAGTGCAGAGTTATCCAATAAATATTTGGCTTGAAAGTCTCGCCATAAATAAAAATATTTAAGTAAAATAATTATTTTCTGTTTTGACTAGATACTATTGAAATATTATTATTGGTATGGTATTTACCATGTATATTTGAGTAAGGTAAATACCCCGTTTCTAATAGTAGTTAAATTAGTATGTTAAAAATCGTATATTAAACGGTTTAATTGAAAATAATGATATTAATGTTGCAGGTAATGTACTCAAGGCTAAAATAATCGATAGGTCCTAGGTACCACTCATCACACCACTAGCGTAGCGTACCTAACCTAAGTTCATATATGTTATAATGATATTAGGCGTTTTCCGTTGATAAAAGATTCAAGCGCCCCACGATTTTAGTTTTTTGTCTTTTCAATGCTCTAGCTACATTGATGAGAAGAGTGGTGTGATGACTGGTACCTAGAACCTACCGAATTATTTTTATAGCTTTTTGTACATTATCTATGTCATTGTTTATTTTCAATAAAAGCTTTTGAATTTACCTAAACAATACTTATTTTCTTTTCAAGTTGTTATGTTACTAAAACCGTCTAAACTCCGCTTACTTTATGATCCGCAATGCACTGTGTTCTACTAATAAATCCCTTTCATTTTATACTTGATTTAGAGGTTTGTTAAGAAACTTATAATATGCGACATTCTGTAGCGGCAGCTATCTTGGATTTACAATGATACTGAATCTATTAAATTGTAATTGTCATCAGAACTTAAGGTGTGCACCAGATATCGAATCGATTTGTCAACAGAACGAGAGTATAATTTCAACCACAAAATTATGGAGATGTGGGATGAAGCTTGTAGCTGTAGATATACAGACTTGCATTTGCAGTTATGTAAATATTAGTTATAATAAATAATAATAAATATTATAGGACAATCTTACACAAATCGACCTAGACCCACAGTGAGCTCAATAAGGCTTGTGTTATGGGCACTAGACGACGATATATATAATAGGTAAATATGGATAAATTAACAAATTTTCAAATAAGTTTGTGTAATGTCTAAGTAGGTATAATACAGAATTGATATTTTTATTTAAGAGCGCACTATTCGCCAACAGACTGTCCTCAGTTGAAGATGTATACCTACCGCTTATGTTTTCTCTAAAAAAATGAACGGGCGCTTATTGATAACCCGCAATGATTTACCTTTCACTTGAAAACGTCACTAGATAACAGGGACTGGAGAACCCCTCTATTTGATACCGCTATTATTTGGTTACAAAATTATATGGCCCTATATTCAATGTTATGTCCCTGTCTAATGTCTTAGCAATAGAGATGAAATTAGCTTGATAGGTAGACGTCGTTTTGGATGTTCATTTCGGTAAGTGCTATATTATCATTATCAGTAGCAGCAGCAGCCAGTATCAGTCCACTGCTGGACACAGGCCTCTCCCATGGCACGCCACTGTGCTTAATCTTCTGCTCTCCTCCTCCAATCCGTACCCACTAAATTTACCTTTGAGTAACTCAATGATGTGCTTACTAAATTGATACTTTTAAAAAACTACCCTACCAAATACTTATTCGATCTAATCGGTTCCGGTATCTTCTAAACGAACTCTTTATTTCACTTACGGATTATAACAAGCATACAAAGGCAAGGTAAATAATAGCGTTTGAAATGGTTGACGTCCATTCAGTTGTGAAAGATATAATTAGGCAAGCATTAGAGCTCAAACCACATCGTTTTTCCTACATAATTAGATTCTGGTTGATAACAGGCCTATTATTATATTTTTTTTCGTTAAAGATATTATAACCAATATAGGATTTATATACTTTTTATAAAGGGGAATAACAGGGATTTATCATGTAAATATATATTTCATGTTACGACCATTAATAAAAAAAATATAGGCATTTATTCAAAAAAATACCAAACGTTAATTTCATATTTTTTATGTTTTCTCAGTTTTCTTATATGGAAAGGTATAAATAAAATACCAAAAATGAATTCGGCATCCTTGCTTTACACGAAAATGATATCAAACTTGACTATATAGCTCTATTTTATTTTTAATTAATTATGGGGGGCACCCCCCACTTCGTCAAAAATTTGCATCAAAAATTTGATTGGCTCCCCTTCTTAAATTAATCTTAGAGCCTAAAGGATTAGCTCTGCAAATGGAAATTCCATCATCATCATTTTCCGTATAAATAGGTGTACACCACCGACTATATACGTATGCTGTAATTTTGCTCTCATTATTATGCCAGGACAGCAAGATAAAATTGATTAATTATCTGTCTCTTGGAACGACCTACGGTTTCAATTTCTCAAAGGAGATGTGTAGTCAAACTTATAACGGCAACCCAAAAAAAAGGGCGTGACGTCTGGTAATGTGTGTATCGGGGTAATTCTAATTAGACAGAATCTGGAAATTTACCCTCCTCGACACATTCTCAACGGAACTCTTAAAAACAGGGTTGTATTTTTCCATGCATGATGGTTGATGACTATGATGAGCAACGTACTTTAGACGAAGACTGTCAAGTAAATATACAGAATGAATTCGAAGGATTACAAAACAGAACTGTTTTTCAAAATGTTATGGTAAAATCAGTTTCATACGGAGGAAACCATGTCAAAAATTTGCTAAATTAAAAAGTACCTAAGTAAGAAAATTAAATATAACGGGGTATGATTTAACCGATCACCAAATATACATATATGAAGTCGATGACCTAATTAATAAGATTGACCATTAGAATAATAGATCTACCACCAAAATGTTGATTCAAATTAGGTGGAAAATCTAAATTTAGGTAGCAGAAAATATAGTTTCCTTATTTTAGTAAACAGTTTACGCAACCTGTGACCATGGCCGCGAAACATGTAAATAAATTAAATCGCGACATATCCGTTTTAACATACAATTAGGTACTTTTTCAATACAGAAAGTTTTAAATATTCTACTTATAAATTATGTATCACGCTGTCAATGTGTGGGCGGATGAAAGTACCTATTGGGGTCAACTTTTAAACCTTTTGCTGACTTGATAAGATTCAAGATTCAAGATATTTATGCATGTCATGACGGACACGATATTAACCATAGACATAAACAAAAAGGAAGATGAGTGACGTTCATAGTAAACAAAACTGAAATGTGGTCCTGCACCTACTGACTTGTAAAATGCTACATACCGCTATAATGTATGTGCATCATAGGCAAAAGAGATAAACCTATATAATTAACACGGGTATACAAGGGAGACCTACATATTTTGCGCATTGCACATAGTGTGACTAAGAGACTCTGCCACACGACTAATTCAATATAGGTGCCGGAACCATAGACATATAAAATAAGAAGACGTAGCGCCGTGAAGAAAAAACTGTGACTCCACAATAAGCCGAGCTCAGACGTGTTTACGCGCGACACGCACACATATACAACTCGTGGACGAGCGATGATTGGTTCAAACGTCAAAAGTGAGTGTGTGTGCACGAGATCGCGGCTCACTATGGAATCACAGCTTCATCCTCGTGGGATAGGTTATAGGTTATAGGTTTACGCGGGCTCTTTTCCGCAACTCGACGACTATAAATTGCGCCTATTTTGCGTGCTGGGTGGCCTATTCGTGCCATCCCAATTCCCCCAGGAAGCCTAGCAGACCCTTTACGTTGCCGACGACTTCCGGGAGTGCCCTCGGCGAACCAAGATGTTTCGCCCGGTATTCTGCCACCCCCGTACATGTGATGATGACGTGGGCGGCTGTCTCGTCCTCCTCCATGCAGGCTCTGCAGAGGGGACTGTCTGTGACACCTAGAGTGAAAAGATGCTTGTTTAGAAGGGCATGACCAGTTAGTACTCCGGTGATTAGTCTGAGCTGCGGCCTCTTGAGCTGTATTAGCTTCCGAGACAATCCGGGGTAGATCGTCGGGAGGGCCTCCTTGGCTTGCCTGCATGTACTTAGGTTAGTCCAATAATGTTGGTGCTCTACCTTGGTGTTATGTAGCAGTGTTCTCCGCAGCCATGCAACAGGTAGAGGTAATATGGGCTCGGGACCTACCACTTCCGTCTCTGAGCCCCCTCTCGCTAAAACATCAGCTGCGTCGTTGCCACGTGAGTTGCTGTGCCCTTTGATCCACTGCAGGGTTATGCTGTTGGTGGTACATACCTCTGTTAGGATTTTGTGGCATTCGTATATGAGACCTGAGGTTATTTTGTGACTCTGCAGGGCTTGTAGAACCGATCGACTGTCGGAGAGTATTCGGATGGGGTATTCCGTTACCTTCCTAGAGACGATTGCGTGAGCAGCCATTATTATGCCCATACACTCCGCCTGGAAAACCGTGTTTTGGGCACCTAATGGTGTGGAGATATGTATGTTTAGGTCCTCTGAGAAAACTCCCGAGCCAGTGCCTGACCTTGTTTTGGACCCGTCTGTGAAGATCCTCAACTCCCTGGGGTTGAGGCCCTCGTCCGGGTCTTCGTACAGCTGGATTTTGTACTTCTTATCAAAAACGAACTGCCTAGGTATCGCGTCGGTTGCCGCCTCTCCTCGTGGGATTCCGTCTTCCTATTTTATGTCTATGGCCGGAACCTATATTTGATGGCACAGAATCGAGCGCCTGGTACCATATCTCCCTTTTTGTATAAATCAATGATATTAACATACAAATAACTCTGCACTCTGCACTCTGCAGGCATATGATTGTTTTGTTATTATCACAAATGATATAACTGTTCGTAATAAGTTGACAAGCTGGTTCAAATTATCATTTATTATATTATTATTAATAATATAATAAATGATAATTTGAACCAGCTTAAAATGACAGCATCTGTCATTTTACACAATCTTCTGTCACGATACTAGTAACTGCTATCATCCTCGAAAAACTAAGTAATGGATATTTAACATATTTAGCTTTTTTTCGGTTCGCTCTGATATACGAGTACCTCTGGCGTTATTTTCAGACACAAAATCCTAAAAATCATGTCACCAGCTTACCCGCTCCAAAACCTTCAATGTATTCGACATCCCTAGGAAATACTTTAATTCCATCATAAAACTCTTTTAGAAAATTGGTAATTTCTCCAGTTGTTCGCCTGAAACTTCCAGTGCTGGTTAGAGATGTATATCCTGTCTTGACAGAAACGACGTCGGCGTATATTCTGTAAATAAACCGGAATATAAGAACCGTAAACTTTTACAGTTTTAGAGTTGAAATAGAGGAGCATTTCCCTAAAGGTAGACGCAAGGCCGTAGCTAGGGGGGTTTTATGGGGCAATGCAATACCCTACCTTAAAATCCTACCTACTGCTAAAAATACCATCGACTATGACAAAAAGAGCTATCTTTTTTTTTTTTTTTTTAACATTTATTCAGTAAGTAGGCCACAAGGGCACTTTTACACGTCAAAGTAAAAGAGAGAGAAAAAAAATCAAACTACACCGGTTCTAACCCTACACCTCTGACCCGAGAAGAATTATGTCCGGCAAGAAACTCGGCGGGACTTATTTTTTCAAAACAACAGTACATCAAAACTAAACAATACATATAAGTGCGTTGTTCTATAAGAAAACATATCAAACCAAGGTTAGATTAACCAACAATAGGTTATAGTTTAAGAAAAATACCAAAGAAAAAAGATGAGTCCAAATCTGACTATTGAAAATAGATTACATACAAGTTTGATATACTTTCTTACCTGAACTGTGTCTTCTACATAAATTTCCAAATTATAATAATCCATCATCAACAGTTAGAAACAAACTTTGAATTTAAATAATATAAAAAAAAAGTACTTAAGTGATTCTAGTATACAATAAACATACTATTTCTAAATTATACTTAGAGATGTATAAGGTCTCCAAGTGTCTTGATCTATATATTCTATATAATAAAAAAATATGGATAATCAAGCACCGAATGTTGTCACAATTATTTGTCCGGCCGGTTTTGCCGGATCCTAAGTTAGGAACTGCGGTCAGCCTAGCTAGGAGAATACCGGCGTCGGAGTCGGCGGAATCATCCGACGGCCGGATCCTACCCAGATTTTTGCTATTACATGGTCCTTTTACCATCCTATCCTAATTTAGGATCCGGCGGACGGATAAATGTAATAGCTCCCAAAGTATAAGGCGTCCTATCTGTAATTAAATAGTCTTACCTTAAAGCGTCCTTGGCTTTCTGTAAGAACAGAACGTTAATAGCTTCAGATCTCACACACCCGTCTGCAGCTTGGTCGTAAGATTTCGTTTTGCCATCTCTGCATAATTGTATGTTTCTGTGGAAATAAAAACAGAACTCAGTATAAATAATACAAAAAATGTTTGTTTATTTGTTTATACTACGACGGTGGCAACTAAGCATACGACCCGTCTGATGGACACATTCTATGCATGAGGAGCCATAGAGAAAAAAAACCGGCCAAGTGCGAGTCGGACTCGCGCACCGAGGGTTCCGTACAAACCTGTAGGTATATAAGTAAAAGTTCACCTAATGCATTGACATAGAAAATTGATTTTGTTACAGCTTAAAGGTATTATAGACCTGAGTATTTGATATGAATTTCAATTTAATACCTCTACGCGTTTACGAGGAAAAAGGTAGTAAGTTTAAAATTTAAAAAAATATTTTTTGTACGATTTTACTAAAAATGTCTACTTTTCGTAATTTTTCCTTTGTCTGTGCTATATGAAGTTTTTTCGTGCCAAGTTTCAAGTTTCTGAGTTTACGGGAAGTACCCTTTAGGTTTTGAGTTTCTTGCGAGTACTCAGTTTCAAAATATGCGACTTATTTTGCTATTTCTTTTGATTGCGTTGACATAAAAGTTTGGTTTTTTCGATATCTGAGAGGTCCTATAGCCCTGAGTATTTGACATGAATTTCAATTTAATACCTCCACGCGTTTACGAGGAAAAAGGTAGTAAGTTTAAAATTTAAAAAAATATTTTTTTGTATGATTTTACTAAAAATTTCTACTTTTTGTAATTTTTCCATTGTCTATTGTAGCATGACGCTACGTATCGTACGACATCTGTCGACTTTCTTTAGAACTTCTGAACTTCTGTGTCTAAGGCTAGGTCACGGTTGATATATAAAAAAAGCGTACATTGTGATTCACGGCATTACAGGTAGATGGCGCTTATATCAGTCCGTATTTTGTAATACATCTGGCAGTTATAAAATTGAGATAATACTCGCGCTAATTTTGAATGTGAATTTTTGAGGTATTCCAGATTGTCAAAAAGAAAAAAGTTGATTTTTGATTGAGTCTGTCAGAGCGCCGTGAGATTTTGGAAAGAAAAAGAGATAATCTGGATTTGGTCTGGGGTTTTTGCTATAATTTGCTTAGTTGCATCGTGGTGAAGTGCGATTTATTTCAAACATTATATAGCAAGTGCTATTAATACATTATTGGAGCAAAAATAAAACCAAAACCATTGCCGGGCAAAAAAAGGCCATATAAATTATATAGCAAGTGCTATACACTGGAACCGCCTGATCCGGAAGGATTCCGGAAGGCGCTTGTGGATGCCGGGCCGGCGGGACGGTCTGCAGCTGCCGCGATTTCCGCGGGTTTCTTCGCCACATCATCGGAGAGTTAGAGTCCGCATCCAGCGGGCTCTCCAAGTGAGAAAAGGAGTTCAGCGAGCTATTGGGTCCGCCTAAATCAAAGCGGACACTTGCCCACGAACTCTTTTTAATTTAAAGCAACAGCTTTAGCCATCCTGCTTTCGAGAGTATCAAATTATTTACATTTTTGTTAAAAACGTTATAAATCGGATTCCTTTTCTTTGTATCCAGTATTTTTGTGCCATAATAGTTTTTTTTGTTGTTTTGCTAAATTCCCCAAATTCCAATTGCCTCGTTTGACGGGCGTATAAAGACCTGGCTCTTTAATTAAGGCTACGTTCAGCCAGCGAATCATCTGTCACCATCCATATCACCCGCCTCATTAACCCATTATTTTCCTGCAGCCAAATTATAACTAGCCGAGTCTTTATTTTTACTTACCGGTTTTGCTAACTATTGAATGTGTAATGTCCTTGTTTAGGTACAGTTGTCTTCATTTTTAAGTGAAGTGCTAATATTAAATATTTTTAATTATTGTAATTTAATTACATTCTGGCCACTAGGGAGGTTGTTGAATGTGAAAGTGAAATAGGTACAGTTGTCTTCATTTTTAAGTGAAGTGCTAAATTTAAATATTTTAGATCCAATGGCAGACGATGAAGAACAGTTTTTTGATTCTGAACCACGACCCCAGGCGATGCATATGTCCGGACTTCCCCCGCCTTTTCCTTTCAAAGATTATTCACTTACGAAATGGAACTTGAACTTTTCCGGGGACACTTGTGTTCGCGAATTTTTCTTTCGAATCGAGGAAGAAGGTATGGCGCGTAACGTCAATCCTTCATATGTTGTCAGACGTTTCCATGAATTGTTGTCAGATAGTGCCTTGAAACATTTTAGGGCAATCAGATATCCGGGTCTTACTTACGCGGAATTAAAGTCTGAATTCGTTAAAACCTTCGACGTAGCCGATTTCGATTTCAAGCTTTAGAGCCAACTTCGCGCTTTATCACAGAAGGACAACCAGTCAGTGGTTGATTTTGTTATTTAGGCGCGCGATCTAAACGCAAAGCTTCGTACACCGGTTTCCGAAGACAACCTGTTTAACATTATTAAATATGGAATGAATCCTAGATATCATCCTTGTCTTGCAACTAACGTGGTCAGGGATATTGATGGTTTGTTAGAAGTCGCGAAAAATTTTGAAGCCTTTCAAGGTTCACGTCCAGCACGTTTGGCTATTGCACCGATTAGTGCTCAAGTTGTAGGTCAACCCAGTTCTATAGTGTGTATGAAGTGTGATGCAACTGGTCACAACTATCGTAATTGTCCTAACGTTTTAGGGGCAGTGTGCTTCAAGTGTAAGCGAGTTGGTGCAATCACACGCGATTGTCCTAGTTGTAATTCTGGTCCGTCAAAAAACGAATAAGTGGCGCACTGAGAGGTCCATCGGTGTCGCCCGTTTATATGAATAATTCCCCGGATAATAGACTTTTTATTGATGTTTTAGTTGCTGGCTCTTCGGTAAGAGCTCTTTTAGACTCTGGTGCTCAGGTTTCACTAATTTATATATCCATATCTCTTATCGGAGCTCGGTATAACATATCACGAGGATATCCGGCCTTATGTTGTCTCCGCCGACAATTCTCCTATTGAAATTCTAGGCGGTTTGGACGTCCCCATTCTTTTTAGTGGCATTCGCGTTCTGCACCCCTGTCTAGTAAGCAGTAATCTTCCTACTGCATTTATTTTAGGAATTGAGTTTTGGAATGCTGTTGGTCTCATTGACATTTTAAAGAAGGCATTCCGTGATGGTTTGTCAGGTAAGCTTTACGTCGCTTCACATCATGTTCCTGTCGCAGTCCCACGAGTAGGTGAGGTTCGCTATGTCCACCCTCGTACGGTGCTTGCACCACTGCAGGAATCAAAACTTCAATGTGTTATTGACGAGTTTGAGGAGATTTCTTCTGATAAAGCTGGATTAGGTTGTACTTCGTGGCTTTCGCATAAGATTGAGACTGTTGGTTCGCCCATCCGTCAACGTTACTATCCCTTATCTCCAGTCAAACTCAAGATTCTCAACGAAGAGACCGACAAGATGTTAGAGTCAGGCGTTATTCGTCCCTCACGATCACCCTGGGCTTCCCCAGTGGTGATGGTTACCAAGAAAGATGGTAGTGTCAGGTTTTGCGTGGACAGTAGGAAGTTGAACAGCGTTACCATCAGGGATTCATACCCTCTCCCGCGCGTCCAGGACATCCTTGATAACCTACGAGGTGCCAAATATCTAACTTCGTTGGATTTTAGGAGCGCCTTTTGGCAAATCCCCTTAGCTGATAAGGCCAGTTGTGAGAAAACGGCCTTTATTGTACCCCAAAGGGGCCTCTTTGAGTTCGTTCGTCTCCCTTTTGGTTTAACCAACGCTGCGTCCGAGATGCAGAGGCTTACTTACATGATTGTCAATTTTGAATATACCCCTGAGTCTGAGGATTTTATCTTCGGCTATGTTGATGATTTGATTTTGGTGTCTCGTGATTTTGACAGTCATATGCGGCTTATTCGTAAGGTTCGTGATAGGTTGAAAGAAGCTGGTCTTACGGTTAATTTAGATAAGTGCGAGTTTTGTAAGTCTGAATTGAAGTATCTCGGCTACATCGTCAATGAGCGTGGTCTTCAAACTGATCCAAAGAAATTAGAAGCTATTAGGGATTACCCTACCCCTTCTTCTGCCAAGTCTCTACGTGCTTTCATTGGTATGTGTTCGTATTATCGCCGTTTCGTGGATGGTTTTTCTTCGATTATTGCTCCTCTGACGGCACTTATCGGTAAGAGAAAGGGACGTGATCCCATCGATTGGAACGATAGTGCTAGTGAAGCTTTTTCTAAATTGAAGGATGCCTTGATGAGCGCTCCGTTGATGGCTTGCCCGGATTTTTCGAAACCTTTTATCCTTCAATGTGACGCTAGCCAGGTTGGCTTAGGCTCGGTCCTGGCTCAAGAGTTTGACGGCGTTGAACATCCAATTGCTTATTATTCTCGTTTATTCACTAAAGCTGAACGTGGATACGGGACAACCGAACATGAGCTTCTCGCCGTTGTTGATTCCATAAAGCATTTCCGCGGATATCTCGATGGAATGAGGTTTAAGATCATTACTGACCATATTGGTCTTAAATGGTTGATCACCCTTGATAATCCTACCGGGCGCTTGGCTCGTTGGGCAACTTTGATTTCCCAATATAACTTTGAGATTGAACATAAAAAAGGTGTCCTTAATGTTGTTCCAGACGCCTTGTCCCGCACTCAAGTTGGGCTTATCTCATTCGCGCGTGGCATGGATCCTTCTGGAGATCCTTGGTATGAACGAATTTACCAGGGAGTTTTGGACAATCCTCAAATGTTTACTGCATTTGCTCTTCGGGATGGTGTCTTAATGCGCAGGGTATCTATCGAAAACCCTTTAGCACCTAATCCATGGCGTATAGTTCTTCCTGCTTCAAGGACTAGAGAGGCGGTTGCTGAAATTCATAATGGATTTCCCAACGTTCATCCTGGTGTTATGAAAACGTATTTAAAAGCTCGTGACTTATACTATTGGCCGAATATGTACCGTGATGTTACAAGGTTCCTTTCCGAATGTCAGATTTGCAAGTCTTATAAAATTGCAAATTCACAACCTCGTGGACTTCGCTTATTTCCTCGTCGTGTTGCGGCTCCAATGGATCTTCTTTCCATTGACTTAATTGGTCCTTTACCGGTTAGCCGCAATGGGTGTCGTTATATTTTGACTTTGGTTGACGTTTTTACCAAATTTGTTTGGTTGGTCCCTTTGAAGTTGGTGAATGCGAGGTCAATATCGATGGCATTAGAGTCGGAGGTTATTTTGCGGTACGGTGTTCCTACTAACATTCTCTGTGACAACGCTACAGTTTTTCATAGTCGTCAATTTCTGGATTTCCTGGCGAGCTATAATATTCCAGGTCCGTGTTATACCCCATATTATTCGCCACAAGCGAATGTTGTGGAGAGATATAACCAGGTCGTGATTACTACTTTGAGCATTTTAGTTGAAAATGACCAACGCAGTTGGTCGGGTCATTTACATCGGGTCGCTCTTTATTTAAACTCTTGTATAAATTTGGCTACTGCTTATACACCGAATTTTTTGATGTACGGCCGCGAGTTGTCAATGATTCGTGAACGTGTTGAGAATCAGGTTGTGGACCAAGATGTGGGACTCAGCCGGATGGAACGCGCTTCGAATCTTCAGACGCTTCGTGAGGTGTACGATAAAGTTTCTGATTCGATGGCTTTAGCCTTTCATCGTAACGCCGCCAAGTTCAACACGAACCGTTCTTCGCCAAGAATCGTTGGTGACCAAATCGTTTGGCGCCGGAATTTCCAGCGTGGATCCGCTGATCCTTTTCGAGGCGGCAAATTCGCTCCACGTTTCGTTCGGTGCCGTGTGGTTAGACGGGTGTCTCCACAGGTATATGTACTGGCTGATACCGATTCCGAGCACGTACCGACGTGCTATCCTATCTTATTAAAGATATCTTGAAATAGTTTCTTCTTTCGGCCCGTTCAGTATTCTCAAAATTCTAAAATGCGCTTTAGTCCGCCATTACCTTATCGGTAATCCTTGCTTGATTCGTTTCTTATCGTTTTTTGTTTTCGTTTGAGCGTTTCCTTGCTCCTTTTTCCAGGTTTGACTTTTTTTTACCGTTGGTGCTTAAGGCTTCGTTTATCTTTCCCGGTCTATGATAGCCTGGTTGTATAATTTGATGACTCGATGTGAGGGATTAAGATCTGTGGCCAGGTGCAGTTTCTGTCCTATCCCGGCCGTCACGTCTTGGACCGCGTGACGCGTTGGTTGGCGTTTTGTCATCTTCTTAATCTATTAGATTAGTCTTTAGGGGTAATGTTAAAAACTGGTTGGTTTTGTTTTTTTTGTAATTCGTTTAGGGTTCTCTTGTTGTACCTTTTTTAGCCTTAGAATTAAGTTGTGTTTTTTTGTTGCTTGGGGTTAGTTTTCTTGTGTTGTTGTTTGTTTGTTTCTTTGTTTGGTAGGGAGATGCTGTAGCATGACGCTACGTATCGTACGACATCTGTCGACTTTCTTTAGAACTTCTGAACTTCTGTGTCTAAGGCTAGGTCACGGTTGATATATAAAAAAAGCGTACATTGTGATTCACGGCATTACAGGTAGACGGCGCTTATATCAGTCCGTATTTTGTAATACATCTGGCAGTTATAAAATTGAGATAATACTCGCGCTAATTTTGAATGTGAATTTTTGAGGTATTCCAGATTGTCAAAAAGAAAAAAGTTGATTTTTGATTGAGTCTGTCAGAGCGCCGTGAGATTTTGGAAAGAAAAAGAGATAATCTGGATTTGGTCTGGGGTTTTTGCTATAATTTGCTTAGTTGCATCGTGGTGAAGTGCGATTTATTATAAACATTATATAGCAAGTGCTATTAATACATTATTGGAGCAAAAATAAAACCAAAACCATTGCCGGGCAAAAAAAGGCCATATAAATTATATAGCAAGTGCTATACACTGGAACCGCCTGATCCGGAAGGATTCCGGAAGGCGCTTGTGGATGCCGGGCCGGCGGGACGGTCTGCAGCTGCCGCGATTTCCGCGGGTTTCTTCGCCACATCATCGGAGAGTTAGAGTCCGCATCCAGCGGGCTCTCCAAGTGAGAAAAGGAGTTCAGCGAGCTATTGGGTCCGCCTAAATCAAAGCGGACACTTGCCCACGAACTCTTTTTAATTTAAAGCAACAGCTTTAGCCATCCTGCTTTCGAGAGTATCAAATTATTTACATTTTTGTTAAAAACGTTATAAATCGGATTCCTTTTCTTTGTATCCAGTATTTTTGTGCCATAATAGTTTTTTTTGTTGTTTTGCTAAATTCCCCAAATTCCAATTGCCTCGTTTGACGGGCGTATAAAGACCTGGCTCTTTAATTAAGGCTACGTTCAGCCAGCGAATCATCTGTCACCATCCATATCACCCGCCTCATTAACCCATTATTTTCCTGCAGCCAAATTATTACTAGCCGAGTCTTTATTTTTACTTACCGGTTTTGCTAACTATTGAATGTGTAATGTCCTTGTTTAGGTACAGTTGTCTTCATTTTTAAGTAAAGTGCTAATATTAAATATTTTTAATTATTATAATTTAATTACATTCTGGCCACTAGGGAGGTTGTTGAATGTGAAAGTGAAATAGGTACAGTTGTCTTCATTTTTAAGTGAAGTGCTAAATTTAAATATGTTTGTTATTGTAATTTAATTGCATTCTGACCACTAGGGAACTTATTGAATGTGAAATACCCTTATTTAGATGCCGTTATTGTGATTTTTACGTGAAATGCTAAATTTTAAATAATTGATTATTTTTGCTAATATTAAATATTTTTACTTTGTCGTCAAAATTAAACGTGTTAATGCAATTAAGAAGTGTTTTACTGCACTATGCTATATAACGTTGCTTCGTGCCAAATTTCAAGTTTCTGAGTTCACAGGAAGTACCCCGTAGGTTTTGCGAGTGCCGAAAAACTCTAAAATCGCAGCATAAACGACTGTATCTTTTGATTGCGTCGGCTTTTAAATTTGATTTTTTCACAGCTCCAAGGGACAATAGACCTGAGTATCTGATATAAATTTCAGCTTGATACCTTCACGCGTTCCTGAGAAAAATGGTCTTGACAGACAGACAGACAGACAGACAGACAGACAGACAGACAGACAGACGGACAACAAAGTGATCCTATAAGGGTTCCGTTTTTTCCTTGCGAGGTACGGAACCCTAAAAAGCACCTTCTGAGTAAATTTATGAATTGTAAAGTTAATTATTACTTATCACCTGCCGAAGTACACTGAAGTCTGCGGATGCAAGTAAAGGTTGCGGCCACCAACGATGACCGCATCGCAGGCCCCACGGGCCAAGGCCTGGCAGGTGTGCTCGAGCGCTACAACCGAGCTGCAGCACCCACCGTCGAAGGCTGTGAGAGTGCTTTGATAAACTTTATTGTAACCACATAAGATCTATTATCACCTGCCGAAGTGCACTGAAGACTGTGGATGCAAGAGAAGGTTGCAGCCGCCAACGATGACCGCATCGCAGGCCCTACAGGCCATGGCCTGGCAGGTCTGCTCGAGCGCTACGACCGAGCTGCAGCACCCACCGTCGAAGGCTGCGAGGGTGCTTTGATAAACTTTATTGTAACCACATAAGGTCCATTATCACCTGCCGAAGTGCACTGAAGACTGTGGATGCAAGATAAGGTTGCAGCCGTCAACGATGACCGCATCGCAGGCCCCACAGGCCATGGCCTGGCAGTTCTGCTCGAGCGCTACGACCGAGCTGCAGCACCCACCGTCGAAGGCTGTGAGGGTGCTTTGATAAACTTTATTGTAACCACATAAGGTCCATTATCACCTGCCGAAGTGCACTGAAGACTGTGGATGCAAGAGAAGGTTGCAGCCGCCAACGATGACCGCATCGCAGGCCCCACAGGCCATGGCCTGGCAGTTCTGCTCGAGCGCTACGACCGAGCTGCAGCACCCACCGTCGAAGGCTGTGAGGGTGCTTTGATAAACTTTATTGTAACCACATAAGATCTATTATCACCTGCCGAAGTGCACTGAAGTCTGCGGATGCAAGCAAATGTTGCAGCCGCCAATAATGGCCGCCTCGCAGGCCCCATTGGCCATGGCCTGGCAGGCCTGCTCGAGCGCCACAACTGAGCTGCAGCATCCGCCATCGATGGCCTGCGAGGGCCCTTTAATGTTCAGCCAGTACGATATCCGGTTGGCGAACATCGATTTATTGCACCTGAGGTTATAAACAAATTACAATTTTCATTCATTCATATAATTACTACTTACTACCTATACGCCATTCGCATAATACTCGTACCTATTGTAGTTTCACCAAGGCCATAAACCAACCTTGGTTTATTTTGTATTTTGATCTCCATTGTATAACACTAATACTTAGAACTTAAAGAGTTCACAAAGTAATTCGACTACTTTTAAATGTATTATCTAATGTAATTTATCAATTAAGCCCGAAAAACTTTCTGCTGTAAAATAATTTAATAGTAAAAGTATAATAGGTTAACACTTAACACTTTCTCCGAATAAGTATACTATCGTTTCATATAAGAGAAACTTGGTAAAGTAGACTTCAGCAGGGGCACGATTTTTGTGTTTCGAGCGCTAATATGACATTTAAAACTCTGAATAAAACCCAGAAATTATGTTTTAAAAATAACAACGATAGTAATTTCAAATCATGATTATTTATGCTATTAATTTAATTCGTGAATAATGGCGACTAACTTTTGTTTGCGATTACATATATTCGAGGTTAAATTCTTTGAATTCGAGCGCTCGATAGTCAAAAATCGGTCCCCAGTTTACGTTTCCTTAATCTCTTATTTAATGGCATGACAAATAATATTACCCAACGATACCAAGGCCCGTTTTCCCGTAGGTGTACAGCCCAATTTTTTCAGTTTCTGACAAACAGCTACCGATGTAAACTCCGATTTTCTTACCGGACAATTGTTGAGGATTAACACCTGTTGAATTCAACCAAGGTTTATGAGACTCATCCAACAATACCAATTATTATCGAACGAGCGTAGTGAGTTCTTACAAACAACTTCGGCTACTGGGACGTTTCAGCATTTCGATGGCTTTTTGATTTTGAGAGTTTGTTCCGCGATAACTTTAGTAACGTTTCTCTGATCTTTATGAAATTTGTTGGGGTTGTAGCAGAGATACATAAAATTTGTGAGTTCGTATATGAGCAGGATCGTTCAAGGGGTTGTGGAGCTAGAAGGCAAAAAAAAATCTTCAGAAAGGTCTTGTTATATTGGTCATCTCGTTTGTAAGGAAATCGCGAGTTCTGAGTTCGAGGCGGACTACTAGTATTATATCGATCGAAAATACTCGCGAGAAATATACTCTTACTAGCTGTGCCCGCGGCTCCGCCCGCGTGGAATTCGGTCTGTGTCAGTAAGCGGCTAATTCACCCCTAATTTATCTCCCGCTACCATGGAGGCGGAACTTGAAGTAAAGTTGGCAGATGGATACGCTAGAGGACAGTAGTCCTAATAAAATATTTTATAATTACCACTAAATGAACACTCAACAATTAATATTTTTTTTATCATATTAATTTTTTTGGCATGATTTAAACGACATAGAGTAGTAGGTGTATATCGGACGATACAGGACCACTTTTGTATTTATACGTTCATGTCCACGGCAAATATCATCCAAATCGATCCTCCCGTCAAATCAGTCTAAGCATGAAAGGTAAGAACAGGCGCGGTTGAAATTGGGGAAGGGGGGGGGGGGTCACAAATGCAGAAATGATGTTTTTCTATTTGAGGTGCACTTGGAGGGTCCATGACCCATGCAAATTTAACTCAATCGAGTGTAGTGCCTACCCCCCCCCACCCCCCTTTGGGGGATTTTCTAATATATAGATAACCTGGCTGGGGATTTTCTTGAATTGGAATTAGTAATCCTTAAGGGGTGATTTTCGGGATAACAATGTAAAAAAAACCGGCCAAGAGCATGTCGGCCGATGCTCAGTGTAGAGTTTCGTAGATGCCGCCCTGTTACAAAACATCCTTTCAAAAGGTCGTTTATTAAGGGATATTTGGCGGCGCTTACGTCATTTTACTATTCGGCACTTCCTTTCACTATTCGTTTTTGACTGATAATTCAAAAACGGCTGAACGGATTTTATTCAATATAGTTTTTATTGAAAGTTCTTATCAGGCCTCACCAAATTTCAGCTTTCTAGTGCGAACGGTAACTGAGCTAGACCGCGGACAGACGGACGGACATGGCGAAACTATAAGGGTTCCTAGTTGACTACGGAACCCTAAAAAGAGATAAATAGTAGTTTATGTAACATATTAAAAATCCATTGAAACCATTAGAATGACCGCCATTACACCGCCATGACCAACCTTATTGCGCCGGCGGTCGGGGGGCGGATTTTCATTACGTTACCGTAAGTAATGAATTTTCATACGTTTTTACCACACTGTCACAGATAATACACTGATGTTAGGTTACTGGTTGTATGGTGGTAATTACATACGGTTCCGAACGCGGAATAGAAGATTTATGATATTGGTGTAGGATCAAGATATTTATTCTTTAATGTAATACTGAACAATGCACTACTGAACGTCAGTGAAATTTTTGAATTTTTTTGAAATTCTTGAAATTTTTGAAATTTTTAAAATTTTTGAAATTTTTGAAATTTTCGAAATTTTTGAAATTTTTGAAATTTTTGAAATTTTTAAAATTTTTGAAATCTTTGAAATTTTTGAAATCTTTGAAATCTTTGAAATTTTTGAAATCTTTGAAATTTTTGAAATTTTTGAAATTTTTAAAATTCTTGAAATTTTTGAAATTTTTGAAATTTTTGAAATTTTTGAAATTCTTGAAATTTTTTAAATTTTTGAAATTTTTTATTTCATTCCTTTTTACATGTTTCTCAATCGTATGGGTGTTGACGTGACGGTCACGTGACTTTTTTTCGCCTAGCCCCCCCCCCCCCCCCCCCAACCGCGAACCGTCCGATAAGGAACTTCGTTCCAAAACTACCACCGGTTCTAACCCTACACCTCTGGCCCAAGAAGTATTATGACCGAAAAGAAACTGGACGGGACTTATTTTTTTTTCAAAACAGTAGACAGTAGGTAGTTATTAGATCTTAAAGATACAAACTAATGCGTAGTTCTTCAAGAAGACATATCAAAACAGCTTGAGAGACAGATAATGTACCCATTGTTTAATTATAAAGAAAAATAAATCCTAATCTGACTGCTTCACAAAACGTTTGCTGTTTTCCTACCTAAACGGTGTCCTATAAATGTTAGATGATTTTGTAGTAGTTAAAAAACTACAAAAGGTTTGGGCCATGCATCTTTGTCCGTCATATATAGTCCTCGAACCTGCAATAACCCTTTGACATTCATGACATTTTCCAATATTTTTTAAGAGCGGGTAAAGGTAAATTTAAAGCATCGACGGGTAACATGTTATAAATATGAACACCTTGACCAAAAAATTACAATTTTTTTCAATACGAAATTTCATTTAAATACATACAGCGGTTATTGGTTGTTTCTTACCCATGTAAACTTCCACCCCTTTTGCATCCGCTTTATTTTTTTCAAATTTTTTGGACCTACGGTTCTAAAGTAAGATGGGGGGGGGCTTTTTTGAAAATGAAACTATCCTTTGTCCTTTCTCGAGACCCATACTATCTCTATACACATTTTCATCTAAATCAGTTCAGCGGTAAAAAAAATCTCACACCAACTTCCAACCCCCTTTTCACCCCCACAAGGGTTTGTAAACTATCCTATGACGTTTCTCGAGACTCAAATTATCTCCATACTCATTTCTATCTAAATCGTTTCAGCGGTTAAAAAGTCTCCATACGAACTTTCAACCCCATTTTCACCCCCACCAGGGTTGATTTTCGGGATTAAAACTATATATTATCCTTTCCCGGGACTCAAACTATCTCTATAAAAAAATTCATCAAAATCCGTTCAGCCGTTTTCACGTGATGCGCGGTCAAATAAACAGACAAACAGATAAACAGATAAACAGATAAACAGACAAACAGATAAACAGACAAAAATTCTAAAAATTGTTGGAACGTGTTCTGTTATCGATTCTAAGTATCCCCAGCCAACTTTTTTTCGATTATCTTCCATGTACAGACTTTCGACCCTCTTCAGCTTTATTATATGTATAGATATAGTTAGTACGAATTATTTTAAATGTCTGAATTGTAGGCTAAGGAGTTCTCCTTAGCAAGATTCCGACATCTTAAAAATTACCACTAATATATAACGAAACTTTTTTTAACGTTATGGCAATGCGTTTATGCACATTTCAGACCGTGTTGATGAAAACAAGAAGGTATAGGGGCCTAAACAAAGATATTATAATGATTTTTAGGGTTCAGTAGCCACAATGGCAAAAACGGAACCCTTATAGTTTTTCATGTCCGTCTGTCTGTCCGTCCGTCCCTTCGTCCGTGTGTCACAGCTGTTTTACTCGGAAAGTATAAGACGTATCTACTTATGAGACGTAAATTTTAATTTTATACATATGAATCATTCCCATATCCCGCCATCGCAACTGCGCGCGATCTAGGCGGGAACACATGGAAATACACGGATCTCAGCCATCCTTCCCTACCTGCATCGTAGATGGCTTGGTAAGTCTGCTCCAGAATAACGCGCGACATAGGATCCATGTTGACCCCCAAACGATACGACACTTTGAAGAACTGAGCGTCGAACTTCTCCAGGTCGGATATCAGGCCGGCGTGCTGCGGCACTTCGGGGTGTCTGAATTGTAGGCTAAGGAGTTCTCCTTAGCAAGATTCCGACATCTTAAAAATTACCACTAATATATAACGAAACTTTTTTTAACGTTATGGCAATGCGTTTATGCACATTTCAGACCGTGTTGATGAAAACAAGAAGGTATAGGGGCCTAAACAAAGATATTATAATGATTTTTAGGGTTCAGTAGCCACAATGGCAAAAACGGAACCCTTATAGTTTTTCATGTCCGTCTGTCTGTCCGTCCGTCCCTTCGTCCGTGTGTCACAGCTGTTTTACTCGGAAAGTATAAGACGTATCTACTTATGAGACGTAAATTTTAATTTTATACATATGAATCATTCCCATATCCCGCCATCGCAACTGCGCGCGATCTAGGCGGGAACACATGGAAATACACGGATCTCAGCCATCCTTCCCTACCTGCATCGTAGATGGCTTGGTAAGTCTGCTCCAGAATAACGCGCGACATAGGATCCATGTTGACCCCCAAACGATACGACACTTTGAAGAACTGAGCGTCGAACTTCTCCAGGTCGGATATCAGGCCGGCGTGCTGCGGCACTTCGGGGTGATTGTAATTCCAGCGGAGCTCGTTTTCTGAGATAGGGTTAACCTAAATAATACATTGAATCGATTATCCTCGTCGGCATACTATACGGGCAGTGGGTAAGTATACAGTGTGTAAATCCAATACGGGCGAATCTTAACTGTGGTTAGCATAGGACATAGAAATATATTAAAGAAGATCGTCAATTCTGGGTCACATTCTGATATAAACCGTATACTTCAATGTAAAATAAATACTCATTTTATTACTAAAGTAGACAAAATATAACAAAAAAATGAAACGGGAATTAGAAATACTAAATAAACATTATGTTGATCTTTCCGCGATTAAACAGCAAGACAAGTCGTTAACGTCCTTATGGCATTGACATAAAGTTTTACTACACCTGGACTGAAACGGGTTTGTTTTTTGGTTTGATACTGTCAATGTCTACCGTTACATAATCTTCGTTTTGATACTGTTCGGTAAGTTAGAACATTGTTATATTAAAATAATATCTAAGCCTACGAATATGGAAGTTTAAATTAGAAATCGACTGTATTAAAACGCCTAAAGATTGAAAATGCGTATTTTTGCATTTTTGTTCGGAGTTTGAATATTAAAAGTGGGTTTCATAATGGCATATTATCATGCTCCTTCGATAACGAAACGCATCTTTTTTTCAATTTTGCTATGTCAGATACTAGTGGTATCGCACTAACGGTGGTAAACCTTATCCCTTCGCAATAACTGTTAGGAATGTTCAGTTAATAGTATCAACGATGGTTTGACAGCCGTCTTTGTTTACCGAAATACAGGAACTATAAATACGATCAAAATATGACTTTTTATTATTTCATCATGATTCCCGTTTTGTTTTTAAGTCCGCTTTTATAAATTTTCTTTAAAAACTGCAGTTTTTTTGCATTAATATATAAATCATAGGAATACACGCTTTCAAATATTGTCCTTGCCAGATTCAAGTTTTAAAGGCATGATTTTTCAATTTTCCAATTAGATTTCGCAATTTTTTTACCACATTATGCTAAAAAGAGTACTGAAATGTGACGTCACGCGGAACTTTAACGGGCTATATCTTCACTAATTTTTAAAAATACGTGTAAAATAAAAAATACGTGTCCAATATTTTTTGATATTCTAACTGAGGGACTAAATATTTTTTTTTAGGAAAGTAGCCAATTCACAAGTGCGATTTTCTTTTTTAGTTAGACAATATAATCTGATTACTTATAGTGAAAAAGATTTTCTAACAGTTTTTGACCTCGCGCGAGGTATTATATAGATATTTGTTAATGACACCAAAACAAGAATATTCAAGATATATTTTGCTTTACCATACTATTACTTTTAACTATTTCAACGTCATCTGTAATTTTATAACAGTTTGGTCAATAGATTATGTGAGCATAATCGAATACCATTTGAAAAATTATAAGTGACCTTGAACTCTAAACGAATTACAAATGGCTAAGAATCTTACTACGGTTTTGTCAAGAGCATATGTCATCTTAGCCTAAGATGACATATGCTCTTGACAAAACCGTTATAAAATGTAAAGTTGTGTTGCAATAATAAAAAGATATAACCTTGTTGACAAAAATAATATAATAATCTTTATCTACACTCACATTGTAAGTCCTCTAAAACGTGTTCAAAAACGGTAGGCAATGGCTAGCATTACAACAACCGATTTTACTATGATAAGCTTTTTATCTGTGGCAGTAACGTAATTTTAACTTTACATGCTCAAATATTGATGTGTTATGAGTTTTGATAACATAATGTACACCTGCACGCGCCCGCGCGGCCGCCGACACGCGCCCGCGCGACCGCCGGCACACAAGAGTTGGCCATGGCGGTGCAATGGCGGCCATTCTATGGTTTCGGAATACGGCATTTAGGATAAATAATATGAGTGTAGATAAATCAGTGTATGCAACTGTACGTAATTAGGCCTTAAAACGTAACAGTTACATAAACTACTATTTCTTTCCGTAACAAATACATGTATTATATCTAGCGCAATTGTTAATTTTTTTTTATCATTATTACTACAGCGTATTCTAACAGGTCACAAAATAAAAGCGGACTTGTGAGTTATCTCATGTTTATAAAAGACGTCCCGTACTCCACTATTAGCAGCTATTAAAAAAAAATAGATAATTGGGATTTACAACAAAACTAAAAGTAGGACGTCAAAGTAATGTAGTCACCGGCAATAGTATCTTCCTACACGAAGGCCGCAAAAATATATGACACGCTCTTATGACCCTACAAATAAGAGCGTGTCACATGTTTTTGCGGCCTTCGTGTAGGAAGATACTATTGCCGGTGACTGTACTATAACCACTACAACAGTAAAGGAAACTTGACAAGCGTCATATATACCTTGTTATACAGGATGTCAGCGAGATCCTTGACGTGCCGCGCGCGGGGGAAGCAACCAGCCATGCCGGAGATGACCACGCGCTCACCGTCCGTGCACGCGCCGTTGAGATATACTTTTTGCGACATGATCGCAAATTGCCTAAAGATACCAATAAATAATTATTAAATTTAAATTTTCGTGAGTCATACTAACACTATAAAATATAACGGTTACAATTCACGTCACTTTAGTCACTTCGCGCGACATGTTTCGGAGAGCTTAGGTCTCCATCCTCAAGCACTAAGAGTTCAAATAGCACTCTTAACTTTACTAAAGTGACGTGAGTGTAACCGCTATATTTAATAGTGTACCAATAATAGTTATTTATTAATGATTATACAAGGGAGCAAAGATGTTGTTTACCCTATCTTGCTTATATTGAGATCTGAGCCAGCTAAAGATTGCAAAATTCAGACAAGAGCGCGAGCGTAGCGAGTAGTTCATAAAGTGGAATCTTGAGCGTGCAAGGGCTTCAAAGCACGAGAGGTTGAACAAACTTTGCTGTCAATGCAAGGAAAATACAAGCTACAAAATATTACCAATGTTATCGAAATTAATGGTAGTATTCAATAATTATCATTCAAAACCATCGCATAAAAGTACACTTTAACTTTGACTTGACTTAAAATTTATTTTCACAAGAGGAAAAACCGCACTTTTCCATACACTTGTTAAACGATAAAGTGAGCCTTTCCAAGCAAGTAAGACGAAAATAACTATTAAAGCCTCGAAAAGTGACAACTGGAAAGTCGAACTGCTGATGAAAATATGGAAAGTCTTCCTAATTTGATAAGTATGATAATTCGATTCGTTTGTCTAATTTTACTTTTATTTAATAAGTTAACTACTTTAATAAATGTTTAATGGGAGCTCTTTAGGACCGAAAACTCAATTAAATTACTTACACTGAAACAAGTGAAAAAAAACCACACGGGTGCACCCTAAGATGGTCAGTTTTACAATGGTTTTACACTAACTCACTTGTCTGAATATATTTTGGAGATATGTTACCTACATGTACAGCATACGCATACCCCAAATAAACCAAGAGTAGGCAGTAGGCAACCCTACCTCATCGAGTAACAGAATTCGGCTTATGTAAGGCGATGCACGGTGTAAAGTTCTGTATTTTAGTACTTGGTAGCCTCAGCTAAACTTGGAGCATTTTGTACAGTCAGCAAAAATATCGTTATAAAATCTGGATCATAGAGTAGCAATTCGAAATTCGAAAGTGATAATCAACCTGGTAATAATAAAAAAAGTAGCCGACCTTAAACCTGGAGCTTTTACAAGTTTTATATTCTACTACCAACCTAAAATATCGTTGTATTTTAAGATAAAAATCTAGAGTGCAAGTACCATCGCCCACACTGTTAACTGCCCATCGGTGGAACTTATGCCTTTTGTAATAAGAAGAATATAATACTCACTTATTAACAAGTGCCAAATAATAAGTAAGAGGTTGCATTGCCCATAACTGGCAACTTCATGATTCTACCTTATTCAAAAAATATTGAAATAATTAACCTTGTAGAAGATAAAACTTGTGCCATTCGAAAACCTCTTTATTGTACAAAAACCAGTCAAAAACAATACGATAATAGGAAAACGTAAGTACAAAGGCGAACTTATCCCTTTAAGGGATCTCTTCCAGTTAACCTTTGAGTATATAAGAGAAGAAGTGAAAAGACACACTTCTCATTGAGCACTATCGAAGGGGCCACGTGCCCAGCACTTGTTAGTCAATGAAGTAGTTTGTGTCAAAATATAGGGTCATATTTTTCTGACTGTACAAAATGCTCCAACTTTGGCTCAGGTACTAAAATACATTTATTATTTATCGTATGGCTAAATGTCGCTGGATATAGACATGCATTTCTTCCCTGGTGTAGTGATATATACACACATATATATACACCTTAGGTAACCCTACACGTGATCCCTGGGTGGTGCTAAAAGAGTAACAAACTTGGCAGCTGCACTGTCCCATCTGGACCTCGCAGCACTCACTGGATTTTCTTTATAATCTCCTTTCCCACTACTAAAATACATAACACTTTACCATACATTGCCCTACATAAGCCGAATTCCGCTACTCTATGAGGTAGGATTGGCTACGGCCTCCTCTTGATATAAATAAAATAAATAGTTTGTCCGTAGGTCAAAGTTTCGTGCCTATTTGCATTTTTCCGTTTTATTGGAAGCCCATTATAGCAATAGGGTAATGCCCTGTCAGTTCGCATTTAAATATTTTTTTAATGTACAATGTATGTAATTGTGGCGTTCCATGTCTAAAGGGCCCTTATGCTTGATATTGAGTTAAGCATAGATGTCAATGAACAACTACTCGATAACTTTTATACAGGTATATATTTATTTTATTTATCGAATAACAGAATGTCAACTAGCTGTTTAGGCTGACCCTTTCCGATTGTTTCTGAAAGAATCCCGATCGTCTGACATAGAACGTGGTAAATCCTAATTTAAAGTAACACCGTGCCAGAGAGTGTTCGAGAAGAGAGGTTGTAAAGGTAGTATACCTTTACACTACCTATGACATATACAAAAAACCTATGACTCATCTTTTTTTTTAAACGGCCAAGTGCAAATCGGACTCGCACACGAAGGATTGCGTACCATTAAATCTATAAAACGGCCAACAAATCATGTCAGTTGTATGGAAGCCCCCTTAAATATTTATTTTATTCTGTTTTTAGTATTTTTAGGGTTCCGTACCTCGAAAGGAAAAAACGGAACCCTTATAGGATCACTTTGTTGTCCGTCTGTCTGTCTGTCTGTCTGTCTGTCTGTCTGTCTGTCAAGACCATTTTTCTCAGGAACGCGTGGAGGTATCAAGCTGAAATTTATATCAAATACTCAGGTCTATTGTTCCTTGGAGCTGTGAAAAAATCAAACTTAAAAGCCGACGCAATCAAAAGATACAGTCGTTTATGCTGCAAATTTTACAGTTTTTCGGCACTCGCAAAACCTACGGGGTACTTCCCGTGAACTCAGAACCTTGAAATTTGGCACGAAGCAACTTCATATAGCATAGACGATGGAAAAATTACAAAAAGTAGACATTTTTAGCTTACTACAAATTTTAAACTTACTACCTTTTGCCTCGTAAACGCGTGGAGGTATTAAATTGAAATTCATGTCAAATACTCAAGGCTATAGGACCTTTCAGATGTAGCAAAACCAAACTTTTATGTCAACGAAATCAAAAGAAATAGCAATTTAAGTCGCATATTTAGAAACTGAGTACTCGCAAGAAACTCAAAACCTAAAGGGTACTTTCCGTAAACTCAGAAACTTGAAACTTGGCATGAAGAAACTTCATATAGCACAGACAAAGGAAAAATTACGAAAAGTAGACATTTTTAGTAAAATCATGCAATAAATATTTTTTTTAATTTTAAACTTACTACCTTTTTCCTCGTAAACGCGTGGAGGTATTAAATTGAAATTCATGTCAAATACTCAGGGCTATAGGTCCTTTCAGATGTAGCAAAACCAAATTTTGATGTCAACGCAATCAAAATAAATAGCAATTTAAGTCGCATATTTTGAAACTGAGTACACGCAAGAAACTCAAAACCTAAAGGGTACTTCCCGTAAACTCAGAAACTTGAAACTTGGAACGAAGAAATTTCATGTAGCACAGACAAAGGAAAAATTACGAAAAGTAGACATTCTTAGTAAAATCATACAAAAAATATTTTTTTTTATTTTAAACTTACTCCCTTTTTCCTCGTAAACGCGTGGAGGTATTAAATTGAAATTAGTAATAAACATACTACAACTTTTGCTTGTTATAGGTTTGTACGGAACCCTCGGTGCGCGAGTCCGACTCGCACTTGGCCGGTTTTTTTCTTATAGCGGCAACAGAAATACATCATCTGTGAAAATTTCAACTGTCTAACTATCACGGGTCATGAACTCATGAGATACAGCCTGGTGACAGACGGACAGACGGACAGCGGAGTCTTAGTAATAGGGTCCCGTTATTACCCTTTGGGTACAGAACTCTAAGAACTCATCAAACATATCACATACATTTTTTTTTTGTAATTTAAATTGACTTTTTGGGACATATGATTTTAATTCTATTCAACATGTAATTGCAATTTTTTCAATCAATATTGACCGTGTAATCTAACTAATAATTTTAATGTAATTCTTATTTAATTCAACTGTTTTGTATTATATTGAAATTTATTATTTATTTCATTAAGTGGACATTAACTGTATATGTAACTATCTGCTGTATTTTATCTTACAAGCATTTTGGTGTCAACTGTAAGCCTGTAAGATTTCTTTTTACAAATAAACGAATAAATAAACCTATTAAAAAAACCGCATCAAAATCCGTTGCTTAGTTTTAAAGATCTAAGCATAGGGACAAACAGCGGAAAGCGACTTTGTTTTATACTATTTAGTGAAGTGATTTCAATGTAGTATTTAAGAGAGCCCATGACACTGAACCTAGTCCGATAAGTCTCCTAGATGATATATATTTAATTAGACGCGTCTTTAATGGGGGAACACGAAATGCTGATGCTGCAATGCAAAAAAAGTTGTGGCGTATTTTAATATTTTTTTTGAAAAAAATAAAAAAATCCGGTTTCTAGTACGATAAGTCTCCTAGATTTCCTTTGATCCTCGAAGCAGGGGAGGGGTAGGGCTACACGATAATGCGGTGCTGCAAGCCCCCGTGCGTGGTCTTGTCAGTGGCAGCAGCATCAAAAGATTGTAGATGTATGAAAAAACAAAACGCCTGATCTTTTTATAACAAAAACAAGATGTTTTGTAACCTAAACTTAGCGCCTGAACTGCAACAATATGTTACGTTATTAAAATGATTTAATATTTTAAAAGATCAGGCGCTTTGTTTTTTCATACATCTACAATTTGGATGCTGCTGCCAGCTGCTACTGACAAGGCCACGCACGAGGGCTTGCAGCACCGCATTATCTCGTGTTACCTACCCGTCGCCTGCTTCGAGGAACAAAGGAAATCTAGGAGACTTATCGTACTAGAAACCGGTTTTTTATTTTTTTTTTCAAAAAAAAAATTAAAATACACTACCACTTTTTTTGCATTGCAGCATCGGCATTTCGTGTTCCCCCATTAAAGACGCGACTAATTATATATATCCCATCTAGGAGACTTATCGAACTAGGTTCAGTGTCATGGGCTCTCTTACTATGTGACTTATGTGTGACTTACAGATTGTGAAATTTTTGGGTTTCATTACTAATCTAGGAACCTTGTCGCCTGAAAGTACGGGGTACTGTGCGTCAAATCCGGTAGTTCTGATTTTTTGCAGACTTGTTTTATGATGTTGGCCCAATGAATAATCCAAGATTGTGGCCTCGAGCGCCGAACGCAACTTTGTCAGGACAGCTGACTGATTTTGACTACATTTTACGAGCAGTAGTTTCGATAAAAAAACGCATTTGAATATGCAGTTTTTCAAACTAAATTTTTTCATTTTCATACTAGAAACTGAGAACCGTATAGTCCAGTAAATAGACCCTGGAGATGACGGCAAAATTATTTTGAAGACCTATCTTCAACAATTTTGTGACCACGAACTTAACTGACTATAGAACTCAATATGTACATACAGTCAATTTACAATGGTAATTTCCTATGATTAATATATTAAAAGTATAAGAAAAAAATAGTACATACAAAATTGAACTTTACTCGAAAGACTATACGTTTAAACCTCGAACTATCCTTCCAACCCAAGGAAAGGCAACCGCAGCAAGCAGCACGTATCAGATTTATTTTGAAGATTATCGGCACAGAACTCCATATTCATTGTCGTTTTATTGTTTTTATGAGATCAAGTTATAGAGCATGAATGCCGTAGGCAGAAACAGTCATTTAATAGATATTTATTTAGTGCGGATGGAAGTGACCAATTTTAATATTGGTTTTCACTGTCACTGTCTACTCACTGTCTCTGTTGGATTTAAAGTTTAATTAAAACTAATGATCTAATAAATATATATAACCTGGTAAACCCCTACTACTTCTACTAAGTTTCGCTGGTCGGGGGAGAAAGAAAGAAAATAATACTGTACGATCGCTTTTTATTAAATGTCTAAGGTGGAAGCAAAGTAAGCAAACATTATTTTAATAGAGTTTGTCACATGAAGCTGATGAAGCCTATTAAAAGGGGGCGAGGGAAGCCCCTTGCATTAAAGAAAAGTACTCTGCATGATTGCTATTTATACCTGATGGATTAAATGTCCATAAGGCGTAAGCAAACAGAGTTGATAAGTTTATTACGTGAAGTCGGGTAAAACGGGATTCAACGAATATGGAGGTCAAGTTATGCTTGTCACTTAATGGCGACAAATTCTATAGGTTTTGTAACTAGGCAAAACTGAAAATGTCCTGCGACATTTTTGATGGTATGTTGATCATGAAGTTATCATTTTAAACTGGAGTATATTCTTCGGTCACAAAGTGAGGCCGAAAGAGAGGGTTAAATAGGGAACGGGAACTGTGCCTCGTTGTCACTTAGGACTTACGTCAGTACTGACGTCATTAAGACAATCAAAATGTAAATGTGTGTTAATTTTGTAACGAGTGCGAGTTACTACTTTTTACTAGTCACCTATAAGAAGGACTCTTTTGCTCGGTAATAAGGATCAACTGTGGTTAGGGAAATAGAGTCCGGTCAAGTACTGCCCGGTTTTGGTCCGTGTCATACCTATGTTATTACTTTTTTTTATGTATGTTCACCGATTATTCGAAGACGGCTGGATTTTTTTGTTTGAAAGAGTATACTTCACAGTTGGTCCCATTGTAACCAGGTCAGGATCTGATGATGGGATCCAGGAGAAATCGAGGGAACTCTTCAACAATTGTAGGCACACCTATAGTGATTTGAGTATTTTTTACAGCAACTCGAGCTTTTGGAAAGGTGGAGGCTAAGTGAAGTCGGTTCTTTTTTGTTTAAAATTATAGACTATACTATTTACTTTAAGATTGGTTTTTTTTTCAGATTTTAAGTCTGATGTTTTTATTTAAAGGGTGAACACTATTAAATTGTCGCCTACATTTTTACTTTGCTAGCGTGTTGCATCGAACCTTTTTTGAATATTCTTTTGAAATTTTAAATATAAAACATTCATTTGTTTTTATCTATGAAAATGGCGTTACACGAAAAAAATGTTCGTGAATTAATTTTGCAAGAATTTAGTAAAAATCCTCATTTATCAACTTTAGATCTGGCAAAATCTTGTCAAACTACGCGGAGGACGGTTCAACTGACCCTAAAAAATAAAACAAGGAGAAACTATAGATAGAAAGCGTCGTGAGGGTCAACCCACCAGAAAATATAATGTTAAGTTACAATCAAAGGTGTGCAAGCTATTTGATAAGAATCCGAGCATCTCTTCCCGGGATGTGGCGAAAAAAGTAGGAACAAGCCAAGCAAATGTCCAAAAAATTAAAAAAGAATGCGGCATTACAACATACAAGCAAAAAGCTCCGAAGAGAACTGTGGATCAATATAATCGTGCTGTTAGACGTTCCAGGTTATTGTATACCTTGTTAATTGAGAAAAAATGTTGCCTAATTATTGACGATGAAACCTACGTCAAGGCAGACTTCAAGTCTTTACCAGGGCTCTGTTTCTCAAAAAGTACAAGCCTTGTATTACAAGTGTGTATCTATGGTAACGCTTGTATTTCAATATTTTTCACAAGTTTCCGTTTCACGTAAATGTATAATTGTTACAAGAGCGGGGATACAAGAGTGTTCACAAGTGTATCGTTGACAAATACAAGTAGATATTATAAACTGAAACAGTAATTTCGTTTCTCGAAGGCTGTATTTTACACTTGTAGCTTGTGACTTATCACAAAATAATGAAGAGTCTCTATAATCTGCTAATATTGTTTTTTTCGTAAAAATCGATTAATACATAAATGAAGATATTGCATTTTTAAGATTTGAAACGTGTAAGTTTTGAACGGACTTCGTTAAAATCAGTAATATATTTTAAATTGGCCTTTTATATTACAAATAAAATTCAGTAAACTCATTGCTATGGCTGGAAAGAACCAGTAAATGACCACTAACATATTAAGGGTTAGCGTGATTTTTTAACGAATTCACACGTATTATATAAAAAAACTGACTCACCCTGAAGCTTGTAAACATTCATTGAATGACTAGGGAAAATGTGTTTGATTTTACACTTGTAATTGATGCTTTTGAGAAACGCTTTTTATTACTACTTATATTATTACACTTGTATACTCCGAAGACACAAGTCGGCCATTTTATTGGGGAATAGTTGATGATATTGATTGTCACTTAAATTCAATAAAGTGTCGTGTATTCGTTTGGTGGTAATGTGGTCTAGCGACTCTTCAGATGATGAAGAAGTGGTTGTGGTGAGGAGGCCTCGAGTGTATAGAGACAGAATAAATTATACGTACATGGAAAATACTTTTGAGTACAACGAGAGATTTCGACTTACAGCAGTGAAGCTGGAACATCTAAGAAATATATTATAGGTCAACATTTGGCCAGACTTACTAATAGAAGTAGAGCATTGTCTGTCGATTTACAGTTGCAAACCGCTCTTCACTGGTTGGGGACAGGCGTGCAATACCACGCAGGAGGAGACATGCAAGGAATTAGTAAAGCCAGTGTTTGCAGAGTCATTCACAACTTTGTTGCCGCTGTAAATGAAGCTTTATACCCCGAATATGTGAAATGGCCAAAAAATATGCACGCACTGGTTGCAAAATTCTATGACATCGCCGGAATGCCCTTAGTGTGCGGTTGTATGGATGGAATTCTAATCGATATAGATGCACCTAACGAACACGAGGAAGTTTTTGTCGATCGACATGGCAATCATTCTATCAATTGCATATCTGTGTGTGGTCCGGATTTAAAATTTTATTATTCCAACGCAAATTGGCCGGGAAGTACACACTTGTAATAATCATTCCTTTGAGAAACAGAATTAAACATACACTTGTATCATTAAGTTTAAAATGTAAGCTTGTAGACTTGTGAACTTGTAACATTCGAGAAATAGGCCCCAGGTAACCAGTACTATTCCTCTCGTGACATTTCGAATCTCGATGAATCGGAAAAGGTAATCCCAGTAGAAAAAATTGCTAAGAAATACCTTGTTTGGCAAGCTATATTCCAGTGCGGCATGAGGAGCTCACCATTTATCACTACCGGGACAATTAACACCGATATTTATATATCAGAATGCTTGAAAAAAAGACTGTTACCATTCATGAAGAAGCACACTTCCTCAACATTGTTTTGGCCAGATTTAGCAAGTTGCTATTATTCGTCTCGAACTTTGGAATGGTATAAGGCGAATTCAGTCGAGGTAGTGCCTAAGGAGAGTAACCCAACAAACTGTCCCGAACTTCGCCCCATCGAAAAATATTGGGCTAATATAAAAACGAAACTGCGTAAAACTTGCCAACCTGCCACTTCATTGCCAAATTTTCAACGGAAATGGGTTAAATGCACAAAATTATTAACCGATGATTCCGTGCAAAGTTCGATGAATCACATAAATAGTAAAGTCCGGGAATTTTCTCGTCGTTCGTTAAAATAGCCATAATATTTTTTTATTGAGTTTACTTTAAGTATATAAAATTAATCATATAAACAGTTTTAAGCACTTTGGATTTTTATTTTCTCTTCTGTAGCATGTTCGACCTGCGACAATTTAATAGTGTTCACCCTTTAGGTAGTCTAGTGTATCTACATTAAAAAAAATTTAAATGTATTGTATGCTAATGTGCTTTTGAATTTCCTATATTGAATAATTCAACCAACCAATGCTCAGTACCTAAGCTAATTGCGACTGAACACTTTGTTGAATCATTATTGTTTACTTCTGGTAGGTCAAAAATATCTGAACATGCACTTTATCGCCTTAACAATAGAGGCGTTTTTCAGATATTTGTGACCACTTTGGCCGCTCCGATCTATCTAAGGGCGAGTTAACAAACGTTCATTAATTAATGTTTTACTATAGCTATATGGGATCCGACATATGTAAATCAAAGCACATAAAAATATATTCGCCTCGTTTTAACTCAGCGCCATATTCATTAGCAAAAAGAGATGACGAGCATATAGGTACGTAAAAATCCAATGCGGCCGAAAATCCGCCATATTAAGATCTGAGGACGTCAAAACCGCCATGTTGATAGCTCCGATAATTCAAAATCGACACTCGTCTTTCGTAGATGTGGCACTATAACCGCCATGTTGATAGCTCCGATAATTCAAAATCGTCACTCGTCTTTCGTAGATGTGGCACGCCTGTGGTAACATCGGTCATTCATAACCATTGAGTAACAGGAGATGACATCCCTAAGATTTTTTTTTGTCCCAAAAGTTGTAGTGAAAATCACTAAAAGTCTATACTAATCTTTGAATCTGTCATAGCTGTCAACCGCCATACATGACGCACAAAATTTGTTCTAGATGTCACATCTAGTAGAATAAGTACATAAAAAATCAATGTTCATAACACGCCAAAATTACGAACAATGGCAAGTGGCTTAACGATCCGGGTTCGTGACTGTACCTTAACTAGGCTGAATGTTGTTGAAATTTGCTTTTATCTTTTGTTTTTGAACCTGCAATTTGCAAATAAATTCCGCATTCTAACTTTAAAATGCATAAACAATAATCTCCAACACATGAAAAATAATCAACAATTATTGGAGTTGTATTGGAGTTGCATCGTTATAATATTCAAGCAAAACCTGATTCAGACGTTTAGGTTACCTAGGTATTGTAATTTTAAAATACATAAATACTTAATACATTAAAAACACTGTTTCTTACTCCAACATACAACAAATATTCAACCAATATTGAAGTTGTATTGGAGTTGCATCAGAATAATTTTCAAGCAAATTCTGATATTTCTGATTCAAATGTTTATGTTTAATGCGTTGGAGTTGTATTGAAGTTGGATCGTGTCAACGTGTTTTAAAGTTAGAATACGGCCCTAGCTGTATTGCATAGTTAATGCGTTGGAGTTGGATTGAAGTTGGATCGTGTCAACGTGTTTTAAAGTTAGAATACTACCCCAGGCACACTATTGGTATATCTCCACGTACCACAACGTAAATGAAGAGCTTATTCACTGCAGTTGGACACACAATTTCACGGGCGACCGCTCGCCGGAGATGGCCACTTACCGACCCATTGTGAACTGCTAATAGGGTTAAAATGGGGTAAAGAATTCCTAGATGTCCCTGAGGGTCATCAACCCGGATCCTGAAGAGAAACGGGCAATAGCAATACTTGAACAGGTAGGTGGTCAAATGAATGCATATATGTTCAAAACAAATGTAAAACTTTTACATCTTATGCTGACGCTAGACTGCAGCCATACAAAATGCAATCAATGTTTTGTAACCTAAACTTAGCGCCTGAACTGCAACAATATGTTACGTTATTAAAATGATTTAATATTTTAAAAGATCAGGCGCTTTGTTTTTTCATACATCTACAATTTGGATGCTGCTGCCAGCTGCTACTGACAAGGCCACGCACGAGGGCTTGCAGCACCGCATTATCTCGTGTTACCTACCCGTCGCCTGCTTCGAGGAACAAAGGAAATCTAGGAGACTTATCGTACTAGAAACCGGTTTTTTATTTTTTTTGTCAAAAAAAAAATTAGAATACACTACCACTTTTTTTGCATTGCAGCATCGGCATTTCGTGTTCCCCCATTAAAGACGCGACTAATTATATATATCCCATCTAGGAGACTTATCGAACTAGGTTCAGTGTCATGGGCTCTCTTACTATGTGACTTATGTGTGACTTACAGATTGTGAAATTTTTGGGTTTCATTACTAATCTAGGAACCTTGTCGCCTGAAAGTACGGGGTACTGTGCGTCAAATCCGGTAGTTCTGATTTTTTGCAGACTTGTTTTATGATGTTGGCCCAATGAATAATCCAAGATTGTGGCCTCGAGCGCCGAACGCAACTTTGTCAGGACAGCTGACTGATTTTGACTACATTTTACGAGCAGTAGTTTCGATAAAAAAACGCATTTGAATATGCAGTTTTTCAAACTAAATTTTTTCATTTTCGTACTAGAAACTGAGAACCGTATAGTCCAGTAAATAGACCCTGGAGATGACGGCAAAATTATTTTGAAGACCTATCTTCAACAATTTTGTGACCACGAACTTAACTGACTATAGAACTCAATATGTACATACAGTCAATTTACAATGGTAATTTCCTATGATTAATATATTAAAAGTATAAGAAAAAAATAGTACATACAAAATTGAACTTTACTCGAAAGACTATACGTTTAAACCTCGAACTATCCTTCCAACCCAAGGAAAGGCAACCGCAGCAAGCAGCACGTATCAGATTTATTTTGAAGATTATCGGCACAGAACTCCATATTCATTGTCGTTTTATTGTTTTTATGAGATCAAGTTATAGAGCATGAATGCCGTAGGCAGAAACAGTCATTTAATAGATATTTATTTAGTGCGGATGGAAGTGACCAATTTTAATATTGGTTTTCACTGTCACTGTCTACTCACTGTCTCTGTTGGATTTAAAGTTTAATTAAAACTAATGATCTAATAAATATATATAACCTGGTAAACCCCTACTACTTCTACTAAGTTTCGCTGGTCGGGGGAGAAAGAAAGAAAATAATACTGTACGATCGCTTTTTATTAAATGTCTAAGGTGGAAGCAAAGTAAGCAAACATTATTTTAATAGAGTTTGTCACATGAAGCTGATGAAGCCTATTAAAAGGGGGCGAGGGAAGCCCCTTGCATTAAAGAAAAGTACTCTGCATGATTGCTATTTATACCTGATGGATTAAATGTCCATAAGGCGTAAGCAAACAGAGTTGATAAGTTTATTACGTGAAGTCGGGTAAAACGGGATTCAACGAATATGGAGGTCAAGTTATGCTTGTCACTTAATGGCGACAAATTCTATAGGTTTTGTAACTAGGCAAAACTGAAAATGTCCTGCGACATTTTTGATGGTATGTTGATCATGAAGTTATCATTTTAGACTGGAGTATATTCTTCGGTCACAAAGTGAGGCCGAAAGAGAGGGTTAAATAGGGAACGGGAACTGTGCCTCGTTGTCACTTAGGACTTACGTCAGTACTGACGTCATTAAGACAATCAAAATGTAAATGTGTGTTAATTTTGTAACGAGTGCGAGTTACTACTTTTTACTAGTCACCTATAAGAAGGACTGTTTTGCTCGGTAATAAGGATCAACTGTGGTTAGGGAAATAGAGTCCGGTCAAGTACTGCCCGGTTTTGGTCCGTGTCATACCTATGTTATTACTTTTTTTTATGTATGTTCACCGATTATTCGAAGACGGCTGGATTTTTTTGTTTGAAAGAGTATACTTCACAGTTGGTCCCATTGTAACCAGGTCAGGATCTGATGATGGGATCCAGGAGAAATCGAGGGAACTCTTCAACAATTGTAGGCACACCTATAGTGATTTGAGTATTTTTTACAGCAACTCGAGCTTTTGGAAAGGTGGAGGCTAAGTGAAGTCGGTTCTTTTTTGTTTAAAATTATAGACTATACTATTTACTTTAAGATTGGTTTTTTTTTTCAGATTTTAAGTCTGATGTTTTTATTTAAAGGGTGAACACTATTAAATTGTCGCCTACATTTTTACTTTGCTAGCGTGTTGCATCGAACCTTTTTTGAATATTCTTTTGAAATTTTAAATATAAAACATTCATTTGTTTTTATCTATGAAAATGGCGTTACACGAAAAAAATGTTCGTGAATTAATTTTGCAAGAATTTAGTAAAAATCCTCATTTATCAACTTTAGATCTGGCAAAATCTTGTCAAACTACGCGGAGGACGGTTCAACTGACCCTAAAAAATAAAACAAGGAGAAACTATAGATAGAAAGCGTCGTGAGGGTCAACCCACCAGAAAATATAATGTTAAGTTACAATCAAAGGTGTGCAAGCTATTTGATAAGAATCCGAGCATCTCTTCCCGGGATGTGGCGAAAAAAGTAGGAACAAGCCAAGCAAATGTCCAAAAAATTAAAAAAGAATGCGGCATTACAACATACAAGCAAAAAGCTCCGAAGAGAACTGTGGATCAATATAATCGTGCTGTTAGACGTTCCAGGTTATTGTATACCTTGTTAATTGAGAAAAAATGTTGCCTAATTATTGACGATGAAACCTACGTCAAGGCAGACTTCAAGTCTTTACCAGGGCTCTGTTTCTCAAAAAGTACAAGCCTTGTATTACAAGTGTGTATCTATGGTAACGCTTGTATTTCAATATTTTTCACAAGTTTCCGTTTCACGTAAATGTATAATTGTTACAAGAGCGGGGATACAAGAGTGTTCACAAGTGTATCGTTGACAAATACAAGTAGATATTATAAACTGAAACAGTAATTTCGTTTCTCGAAGGCTGTATTTTACACTTGTAGCTTGTGACTTATCACAAAATAATGAAGAGTCTCTATAATCTGCTAATATTGTTTTTTTCGTAAAAATCGATTAATACATAAATGAAGATATTGCATTTTTAAGATTTGAAACGTGTAAGTTTTGAACGGACTTCGTTAAAATCAGTAATATATTTTAAATTGGCCTTTTATATTACAAATAAAATTCAGTAAACTCATTGCTATGGCTGGAAAGAACCAGTAAATGACCACTAACATATTAAGGGTTAGCGTGATTTTTTAACGAATTCACACGTATTATATAAAAAAACTGACTCACCCTGAAGCTTGTAAACATTCATTGAATGACTAGGGAAAATGTGTTTGATTTTACACTTGTAATTGATGCTTTTGAGAAACGCTTTTTATTACTACTTATATTATTACACTTGTATACTCCGAAGACACAAGTCGGCCATTTTATTGGGGAATAGTTGATGATATTGATTGTCACTTAAATTCAATAAAGTGTCGTGTATTCGTTTGGTGGTAATGTGGTCTAGCGACTCTTCAGATGATGAAGAAGTGGTTGTGGTGAGGAGGCCTCGAGTGTATAGAGACAGAATAAATTATACGTACATGGAAAATACTTTTGAGTACAACGAGAGATTTCGACTTACAGCAGTGAAGCTGGAACATCTAAGAAATATATTATAGGTCAACATTTGGCCAGACTTACTAATAGAAGTAGAGCATTGTCTGTCGATTTACAGTTGCAAACCGCTCTTCACTGGTTGGGGACAGGCGTGCAATACCACGCAGGAGGAGACATGCAAGGAATTAGTAAAGCCAGTGTTTGCAGAGTCATTCACAACTTTGTTGCCGCTGTAAATGAAGCTTTATACCCCGAATATGTGAAATGGCCAAAAAATATGCACGCACTGGTTGCAAAATTCTATGACATCGCCGGAATGCCCTTAGTGTGCGGTTGTATGGATGGAATTCTAATCGATATAGATGCACCTAACGAACACGAGGAAGTTTTTGTCGATCGACATGGCAATCATTCTATCAATTGCATATCTGTGTGTGGTCCGGATTTAAAATTTTATTATTCCAACGCAAATTGGCCGGGAAGTACACACTTGTAATAATCATTCCTTTGAGAAACAGAATTAAACATACACTTGTATCATTAAGTTTAAAATGTAAGCTTGTAGACTTGTGAACTTGTAACATTCGAGAAATAGGCCCCAGGTAACCAGTACTATTCCTCTCGTGACATTTCGAATCTCGATGAATCGGAAAAGGTAATCCCAGTAGAAAAAATTGCTAAGAAATACCTTGTTTGGCAAGCTATATTCCAGTGCGGCATGAGGAGCTCACCATTTATCACTACCGGGACAATTAACACCGATATTTATATATCAGAATGCTTGAAAAAAAGACTGTTACCATTCATGAAGAAGCACACTTCCTCAACATTGTTTTGGCCAGATTTAGCAAGTTGCTATTATTCGTCTCGAACTTTGGAATGGTATAAGGCGAATTCAGTCGAGGTAGTGCCTAAGGAGAGTAACCCAACAAACTGTCCCGAACTTCGCCCCATCGAAAAATATTGGGCTAATATAAAAACGAAACTGCGTAAAACTTGCCAACCTGCCACTTCATTGCCAAATTTTCAACGGAAATGGGTTAAATGCACAAAATTATTAACCGATGATTCCGTGCAAAGTTCGATGAATCACATAAATAGTAAAGTCCGGGAATTTTCTCGTCGTTCGTTAAAATAGCCATAATATTTTTTTATTGAGTTTACTTTAAGTATATAAAATTAATCATATAAACAGTTTTAAGCACTTTGGATTTTTATTTTCTCTTCTGTAGCATGTTCGACCTGCGACAATTTAATAGTGTTCACCCTTTAGGTAGTCTAGTGTATCTACATTAAAAAAAATTTAAATGTATTGTATGCTAATGTGCTTTTGAATTTCCTATATTGAATAATTCAACCAACCAATGCTCAGTACCTAAGCTAATTGCGACTGAACACTTTGTTGAATCATTATTGTTTACTTCTGGTAGGTCAAAAATATCTGAACATGCACTTTATCGCCTTAACAATAGAGGCGTTTTTCAGATATTTGTGACCACTTTGGCCGCTCCGATCTATCTAAGGGCGAGTTAACAAACGTTCATTAATTAATGTTTTACTATAGCTATATGGGATCCGACATATGTAAATCAAAGCACATAAAAATATATTCGCCTCGTTTTAACTCAGCGCCATATTCATTAGCAAAAAGAGATGACGAGCATATAGGTACGTAAAAATCCAATGCGGCCGAAAATCCGCCATATTAAGATCTGAGGACGTCAAAACCGCCATGTTGATAGCTCCGATAATTCAAAATCGACACTCGTCTTTCGTAGATGTGGCACTATAACCGCCATGTTGATAGCTCCGATAATTCAAAATCGTCACTCGTCTTTCGTAGATGTGGCACGCCTGTGGTAACATCGGTCATTCATAACCATTGAGTAACAGGAGATGACATCCCTAAGATTTTTTTTTGTCCCAAAAGTTGTAGTGAAAATCACTAAAAGTCTATACTAATCTTTGAATCTGTCATAGCTGTCAACCGCCATACATGACGCACAAAATTTGTTCTAGATGTCACATCTAGTAGAATAAGTACATAAAAAATCAATGTTCATAACACGCCAAAATTACGAACAATGGCAAGTGGCTTAACGATCCGGGTTCGTGACTGTACCTTAACTAGGCTGAATGTTGTTGAAATTTGCTTTTATCTTTTGTTTTTGAACCTGCAATTTGCAAATAAATTCCGCATTCTAACTTTAAAATGCATAAACAATAATCTCCAACACATGAAAAATAATCAACAATTATTGGAGTTGTATTGGAGTTGCATCGTTATAATATTCAAGCAAAACCTGATTCAGACGTTTAGGTTACCTAGGTATTGTAATTTTAAAATACATAAATACTTAATACATTAAAAACACTGTTTCTTACTCCAACATACAACAAATATTCAACCAATATTGAAGTTGTATTGGAGTTGCATCAGAATAATTTTCAAGCAAATTCTGATATTTCTGATTCAAATGTTTATGTTTAATGCGTTGGAGTTGTATTGAAGTTGGATCGTGTCAACGTGTTTTAAAGTTAGAATACGGCCCTAGCTGTATTGCATAGTTAATGCGTTGGAGTTGGATTGAAGTTGGATCGTGTCAACGTGTTTTAAAGTTAGAATACTACCCCAGGCACACTATTGGTATATCTCCACGTACCACAACGTAAATGAAGAGCTTATTCACTGCAGTTGGACACACAATTTCACGGGCGACCGCTCGCCGGAGATGGCCACTTACCGACCCATTGTGAACTGCTAATAGGGTTAAAATGGGGTAAAGAATTCCTAGATGTCCCTGAGGGTCATCAACCCGGATCCTGAAGAGAAACGGGCAATAGCAATACTTGAACAGGTAGGTGGTCAAATGAATGCATATATGTTCAAAACAAATGTAAAACTTTTACATCTTATGCTGACGCTAGACTGCAGCCATACAAAATGCAATCAATGTTTTCTAGGCGAGAAGCTAGCGACATTTTGTTTTTACGTTTAAAATTTGTTTTATTGTATTTGACTCGATTTACCTAATTACTATCTGTTTGACTGTCATGGTCAAATATATCAATATCTAATAGTTAAAAATGTGAACAATTGTGTTTTGATTTTGTAACTTAATTCTTAAGTTTAACTGTAACTGGTTCACCGCGTTACAGGCGAAGCCTAGTGCGGAGACCCCTGACACATCCTGTAATTTGTTATTTTTGCAATAAACTTATCTTAAATAAATTTGCTTATTTAAAGAATGTTCTTTAATGGATGTTCTATTGTTGTTACAAATGCCCCTGTAAGTTTACAGTTTTAACGCCTAATTAATTATTTATAGATGCTAATATCAATTATACCGCTATTTAACGGTAGGTAACATAATTATATACATAAGATGCATACATGCCTACATGAGTGAGTATTACGATGAGTTTAAAGAAACTGGCCAAGTGCGTGTCGGACCACGCATAAAGGATGGTTCACTCTGTAACGTGCCTCGTCCTACACGACACTTCATTTTGTATACAGAACATCACGTGACCCCCGAGGATCACGTGACGCTTTCTCTACACGCGTACTCAGCGGATATTACCATATGAAATATCTTTAGCATTAAGAATTGTAGGGGGAGTCCGGGAGACTTGACCCCCATTTTACTTACAAGCCTCTAGAGTTTTACATGTAAGAGATAGCAAGTCGATATATCGTATGTAGATGTTATGCCCAAATAGGTATCTTTAAAAAATAGTATAATGGTCACAAAATAAAAAATGTAAGTTTAGCAATTATTTTTTTAAAAACGGAGAAACGGTTCAAGTCTCCCCAACCCGTGGGAGTTGATCAGGGGGTGAGGGAGACTTGACCATAATTTGTTAGGTAGGAAAAACAGTGAAAAAAGAACTGTTTTATGGAGTGTATGTAATGAGAAAAGTAGTTCTGACCTAATCAAGTATTTTTAACCAATTAAAACAAAGTTAAACTTTAATAAATTAGTAAAAATTTTGTTCGGAAAAATCAGCGACTTTAACGTAAAATTCAGAAGAAGAATCATCTTAGAAATGTTATTATTATGAGTTATTTCACAGGTATAACTTATTCGACAACAAACCATTATAGGCCCTTGCAATATAACTCATTTTAAGGTTCCTTTCATAAAATATGGTCTAGATGTAGGTAAAAATCACGAGTCATGTCACCCCATCACCATATTGGTCAAGTCTCCCGCACCCCCTTTACTTTATTTAATTTATGATTTCTTAAAACTCTTTAGATAGATACTCCAAACGCTTACCGTTAGTGAAACTACATGAACCAACAAATACAACGAGTTTAAATAATACCACTTAGTTATTAAATTGCAAAAAATGTGTAAGTAACAAAAATATTTATTTTTTCACTCTCACACAATGGAAACACATTCATCCCGCTCATTGCCTAACCGGATTAATGGTAGCCAATATGGCATTGCCAGTAGTTGCCCCTTATGTTAAAGTATGACAGAAGCTGCCAACGACGCCGGTGGCGCGAAATTTGAGTTGAAATATTTGATGTGGTTCATGTCTCCCACCTGGGAAAGTGTCCCGGACTCCCCCTAAATCTCAAGTATTGCGTCGGCATCGGCAGTTACATAATGCTTCAAAAAGGTACGTGGAAATATAACAATACTAGTTTATGTAACTGTTACGTAATAAGGGTCCTTAAAATACGAGTGTGGTTTTATGAAACGAGCCGCAGGCGAGTTTAATAATAAGATCACGAGAATGTGTTAAGGCCTAATTACGTACAGTTGCATACACTGCTTTATCTACACACATATTATAAATCCTAAATGACGTGTTCGGAAACCATTAAAATGACCGCCATTGCACCGCCATGGCCAACTGGATTGTACCGGCTGAGTGAGATTGTATCGGGGAGGAGGGCTGGATTTTCACTACGTTACCAAAATCGATGTTCCAAATTTGAAACTCATAACTTAACAAGTCATATTTTACAGCATTTATATTATGGATGGTACAAGAAGGATATAAATGTCTATGTTACAAAAGTGTCCGTTAAAAGGCGATAAACTGATGGCGCCACAATGATATTAAATTTGATTAAATTAATTTTGAAATTAAAAAAAATTAAATCCAAAATAATTATTTGCGGAGACGAAAAACCCTCTGAATATTAATTTTATTTAGAAAGTCATATAAGTATTAAATATCGGTAATTCATTTCAAGTGCTGAACTATACCTAGCGCCATCCGGAGATATTTGGAACTATTGTTTAGTGCTTACCGCTGGAAAACTTTTTCGACCGTTTTTCTATAAGAGAGTTCCATCCTTCCTATACCATCCATAATTTATATGGTCAGGGTGGTCAGGTAACGAAAATTGTGTTATTCTCTACAACAGAATTTATTTTCTTCTGGTGCCTTAAACACTTGCATCACTTATCACTTGTGCTAATAATGTTTCACTTACTCTGGATTCAGTACAAGCTCAAGGTAGTATTCTATACAATCGTGACACAATGAATAGCTTTTCAGTCGAGTACCATATTTAGGAATAAAGATCAAATTTAATAATCGTGTGCGTTTAAATCAGTACGTAATATAAAAATTCTAGAAACATTGAAAAGATCTTCCAAATCTATTTTTAGAATTGCCATTACACAGAGCGTTAATAACAAGCGTCGTATTAAAATAGGCTTACTATGTCTGTAGGTATACCAGCCGAACCGGATGTCGGCGGGGCGGGGTAAAGTCTTGGAAGAATAATAAGTAAGGAAGCGTAATCAACGCTCAAAATGTGCTCCACTTTCCTGGTGCCAAAGTGGGCGGAGCTTGTGACAGCGGTGCCCTAATGTCATGTCAAACATTTTGAAATTTTCATGTCGTCAAAATATTAGTTTTTTCGGTCCATGAAATTTCGATAATATATCGGTATTAAAATGCCGGCTTGTGCCGTGAATTGGTGCAGGAGCCACACAGGCGCCAAAGATGGTGATATTTCTTTTCATCGGTAAGTAAATCACGCATAGATATTCTCATACATTACGGACTTGGTCGATGTTATGCAATAAAAGTTATGGAAAAGTAAACATAACTCATTTGAGGAAAAGTATAATGAATGTTCATTTATAAGTATTACCTAGTAGTAATTAATCGACAAAACAAAACCCTTCGAATTAGTACCTACTATACTTACTCTGGTAAAATCATACCATTCTGGCCGTGCCATTTCTAGTACAACTGGGTAATAGGTATGACTCTTATTTTTCATTAATAATGAATGCTATAACTTCATAGCATAGTCTTTCATTATCAAATCTAGAGCAGAGCCCGACTGGGGAACTACCTCTACCTTACAGAAAACCACAGCCAATTAGCACGAAACCCTACTCATAGTGTTGTGTTCCTGCCGGTGAGTAAGGTTGCCAGAGAGCTCAGAGGATGCAGTGTGTTGACGACGGGGGATCCTCTTGTCCCTTTAGCTGTCAACACAGTGAATCCTCTTTTATATGAAAGCGTCGGCAAAGCACATGAGACACCTCTGGAATTACAGGCGTCCATAGGCTACGGTAGCTGCTGTAGCATGACGCTACGTTTATCGTACGACATCTGTCGACTTTCTTTAGAACTTCTGAACTTCTGTGTCTAAGGCTAGGTCACGGTTGATATATAAAAAAGCGTACATTGTGATTCACGGCATTACGGGTAGGTAGATGGCGCTTATATCAGTCCGCATTTTGTAATACGACTGGCAGTTATAAAATTGAGATAATATCCTCCCTAATTTTGAATATGAATTTTTGAGGTATTCCAGATTGTCAAAAAAAAAAAGTTGATTTTTGATTGAGTGTGTCAGATCGACGGGGAGATTTTAAAAAGAAAAACACATATTCTGGTTTGGTCCGAGGGTTTTTCTATAATTTGCTTAGTTGCATCGTGGTGAAGTGCGATTTATTTCTCTAGATCTTTGCGTTCAAACATTATATAGCAAGTGCTAATACATTATTGAAGCAAAAACAAAACCAAATACGTTGCCGGGCAAAAAGGCTATATATATTATATAGCAAGTGCTATACAGTTGGACCGCCTGAGCCGGAAGGATTCCGGAAGGCGCTTGTGGGTGCCGGAGCGGCGAGACGGTCTGCAACCGCCGCGTGTTCCGCCTGATTCTTCACCGTCGCGTCGTCGGAGAATTAGAGCCCGCATCCAGCGGGCTCTCCAAGTGAGAAAGAGAGTTCAGCGAGCTGTTGAGTCCGCCTAAACCGAAGGGGACGCTTGCCCACGAACTCTATTAAAATTTAACTACAGTTTTAGCTATCCTGTCTTTCGAGAATATCATATTATTTACATTTTTTTAAAAAACGTTGTAAATCCGATTCCTTTTTTTTGTATCCAGCGTTTTTGTGCCATAATAGCCGTTTTTTGTTGTTTTGCTAAAATATCCCCGAAATTCTAATTGCCTCGTTTGACGGGCGTACAAAGACCTGGCTCTTTAATTTAGGCTATTACGTTCAGCCAGCGAATCATCTATGCATCTGCCACCATCCATATCACCCGCCTCATTGACCCATTATTTTCATGCAGCCAAATTACCAGCCAAGTCTTTATTTGTACTTACCAGTTTTGCTAGTACTCCATCCTTTTTATTTTCCTTTTGTGCGGAAAGTAGACGTTTACAATACTAAGGTAACTATTGAATGTGAAATATCCTTATATAGGTACAGTTAGCGTCATTTTTATGTGAAGTGCTAATATTAAATATTCTGATTATTGTAATTTAATTACATTCTAACCACTAAGGTAACTATTGAATGTGAAATATCCTTATGTTTGGACCCGGGGTATGTCCTTAAACTACGTCCGGACTTGGGTATGTCCTTAAACTACGCCAAAAAGAGAGGTATGGGCGAATGCGAATGGCATCTCGCTAAGTGTGGTAGGGCACGTTCAGCGAATGTCATCGCTCAAATCTGGAGCAGAGCCCGACTGGGGAAGTACCTCCACCTTACAGAAAACCACAGCCAAATAGCACTAGACCCTACTCATAGTGTTGTGTTCCTGCTGGTGAGTAAGGTTGCCAAAGAGCTCAAAGAGGACCCAGTGTGTTGACGATGAGGGACCTTCTTGTTCCTTTAGCCGTCAACACAGTGAATCCTACTTTTTGTAAAGGGTCGGCAACGCGCATGTGACTCCTTTGGAGATGCAGGCGTCCATAGGTTACGGTAGCTGCTTACCATCAGGCGGGCCGTATGCTTGTTTGCCACCGTCGTAGTATTAAAAAAAATATATATATATATATAGGTACAGTTATCTTAATTTTTAAGTGAAATGCTAATTTTAAATATTTTGATTATTGTAATTTAATTACATTCTGACCACTAAGGAAGTTATTGAATGTGAAATATCTTTATATAGATACCGTTATTGTAATTTTTACGTGAAATGCTAATTTTAAATAATCTGATTATTGTTGCTAATTTTAAATAATTTACTTTATCTTCAAAATTAAACGTGTTAATGCACTTATAGAAGTGTTTTACTGCACTGCTTACCATCAGGTGAGCCGTATGCCTGTTTGCTACCGTTGTAGTATAAAAAATAATATATCTAATATATCTATAATAATAAATCTATATAATAATAAACGAACTCATCCGTTATTTATTTAGTTCTAAAAAACGAGGAAGCAAAGAGAATTTTAACTATTTATATTGAAGGTATGCTATTATTTTCTGGTCTGGTCATAAATAAAGTTAAAAATAATCGTTTTTCTTTTGCCATAATCACCCTTAATTGCTTAACATTATGTTGCTTGAGACCAAGAGGGTCTCCCTATGTAACGGATTTATAAAATTGTAAAAAAAATATGTTAATTTATGCTTATTTTGTAGTATGTAAGTCCCTATATTGTAATTAAGCACTTTAATTCAATAAATGAAAGATGAATAGAAGGCTTTCATATTCCTTATTCCAAGAACGATTAAATTTACGTACCTATATTACATAAGTAATGAAAAATGCACTAAAAATAAATTGTTAATTGATTGCATTAAGTATGTATTATTTATTACGTGAACCATCGACATATAATATCAAGACGAGTAAAGGCAAGCAAAGTTCATGTGAAAACACGACCCATTTTCATGTTTACAAAACTAAAATGTCTTATGTCTTGTTAACCAATCAAGTACTCATTCTTTAAGCATATTTTTTTGTGTTAACCTTAATTCTGCAAAGGTTTCATGCCATTTCACCAATAAGAAAAGTTGCCGTGTTGTGAGTGGTCAAAATCAATTTGACAATGAAGTTTAATTGGACAGGAGACACTCAAATCAAATGACTGAAAATGTCAAGTTAACGTATAATAAATACGCCTTAGTTTGACGTGGATGTGTTCACGTAATAAATAATACTTAATGCAATCAATTAACAATTTATTTTTAGTGCATTTTTCATTACTTATGTAATATACGTAAATTTAATCGTTCTTGGAATAAGGAATATGAAAGCCTTCTATTCATCTTTCATTTATTTAATTAAAGTGCTTAATTACAATATAGGGACTTACATACTACAAAATAAGCCGTAGCCTATGGACGCCTGTAACTCCAGAGGTGTCTCATGTGCTTTGCCGACGCTTTCATATAAAAGAGGATTCACTGTGTTGACAGCTAAAGGGACAAGAGGATCCCCCGTCGTCAACACACTGCATCCTCTGAGCTCTCTGGCAACCTTACTCACCGGCAGGAACACAACACTATGAGTAGGGTTTCGTACTAATTGGCTGTGGTTTTCTGTAAGGTAGAGGTAGTTCCCCAGTCGGGCTCTGCTCTAGATTTGATAATTAAAGACTATGCTATGAAGTTATAGCATTCATTATTAATGAAAAACAAGAGTCATACCTATTAGCCAGTTGTACTAGAAATGGCACGGCCAGAATGGTATGATTTTACTAGAGTAAGTATAGTATTCGAAGGGTTTTGTTTTGTCGATTTATTACTACTAGGTAATACTAATAAATGAACATTCAGTATACTTTTCCTCAAATGAGTTATGTTTACTTTTCCAAAACTTATATTGCATAACATCGACCAAGTCCGTAATGTATGAGAATATCTATGCGTGATTTACTTACCGATGAAAAGAAATATCACCATATTTGGCGCCTGTGTGGCTCCTGCACCAATTCACGGCACAAGCCGGTATTTTAATACCGATATATTATCGAAATTTCATGGACCGAAATAACTAATATTTTGACGACATGACAATTTCAAAATGTTTGACATGACATTAGGGCACCGCTGTCACAAGCTCCGCCCACTTTGGCACCAGGAAAGTGGAGCACATTTTGAGCGTTGATTACGCTTCCTTACTTATTATTCTTCCAAGACGTGAACACATCCACGTCAAACTAAGGCGTATTTATTATACGTTAACTTGACATTTTCAGTCATTTGATTTGAGTGTCTCCTGTCCAATTAAACTTCATTGTCAAATTGATTTTGACCACTCACAACACGGCAACTTTTCTCATTGGTGAAATGGCATGAAACCTTTGCAGAATTAAGGTTAACACAAAAAAATATGCTTAAAGAATGAGTACTTGATTGGTTAACAAGACATAACACATTTTAGTTCTGTAAACATGAAAATGGGTCGTGTTTTCACATGAACTTTGCTTGCCGTTACTCGTCTTGATATTATATGTCGATGGGTAAAGTACGCGTAAGGTTGAATCATATCCCAAAAACATGGTACATGTCCCAGTTTTGTGAAGACTTAATTGTTTGTTACTGTTGGGGTTATAATTATAACCGATGTAATTATATGAAAAACAAAGTCCAACATGGGTCAGTTCGGGTTGCATTAGATGGTCCTACAACACCTAGGGAGCTTAAATACCGCGAGCCATCCGGTTGCCTTTCGGACACTGTAACTACGCGCCATTGCATTGCTTTAACTATATGTAGGTACAGTCACGTCTGAAAATTAGACATTTAATGTGACAAAAATATATAGCAACAACTCTTACCGAGGCGTAAAGTCTTGGATACATATTTTTGTCACATTAAATGTATCCATATTTTCAGACGTGACCGTACAGCGGAACTTTAGACGACAGCGACAAAACTCAAATACTCGTGAAGCAAACTTAACTTAAACGTACCGTCAGCAACATACATCCCTACTGTGATGCCTAATTCAGGTTGTTAGCTTAGGACTCTTATACATTACACATGTAGGCGAACCTGGCGAACCCACAATGGTTTCATAATGAAGGCATTCATGAATCGCACTTGATAATGTAGGCTTAGGATTACGAACGTAATAAAGGCTGCTTTTTGGTGTTTCAGAATATACAAGGTGCAACAAAAATACTGGTAATCGGGTTAAGGGCATAATTGGTATCGTATTTTAATTATGAAAAACTAAGAGAAAAAATGTTATGCGCGAAAATGTTTTTTTTGTTTGGGCGCTTGGCCGGCAGGGAAGACGTGTCCCATACAAAAAAAAATCTCGTCGAAAAAATTTTTCTTCTACTATTTCTTAGTCGCAATATGGTACCAATTATGCCCCTAAACAGATCACCAGTATTTTTGTTTTTACATCCTGTATAATGATATAATTATTTTAATATTATACCCGAGACGAAGAGCTCAATATGATCGTCACACACTCTTGAGAATTCTTCTTCTTCTTTGTCGTTACACTGTTTACAGAGTGGTCGTGGCCATTATGTTGTATTTTGAGTGACCCGTTTCACGACTCGCCGCCACTCTTCCCGTAGTGCCGCTTTTCGGGAGCATTCGTTTAAGTTGATCGACGTGCTGGCTTTGATCTGGTCGGTCCACCTCTTTGGGGACCTGCCTCTACCTCTTGAGCCTTTACTCTTCCCTGCACGACAAGACGCTCTATGGACGTTCCATGTCGCCGAGATTAATGCTCCTGAGAATAATGCCGTGAATTCAAAGTATTTAAAAGTATACGGTTAAAATAACAAATCTTTTGAAATAAGTGGAGAAATTCCTCTAGCGAGACGTGTTGTACGTCAAAATCGTAAGTGGACATCTGCGGGCCTACCGCGAAGTTCGAAAATCGACATTTTGTTATCTCCGTTTCTATCGCATATGCAATATGCAAGATCATATTCGAAAGAGAGTGATGCAAATAGACGGTTCGACGAACAAAGTGGTTCGCGGTTATAGTGAATCTATAGTGAATAGTCTTTAGTGAATCTATAGCGATTTCGTATCATCATTTCGTGTCACTTGCGACTGTCAGTTTTGTCATGCCGATTGCCGAATGGGGTCAAAAATGCATTATACCAATGCGTCCCAAATGGCCACTGGTAGGTGTCATAAATGTGAACATTAAGCAAATCGTGGTCATCCTATGACTTTTGACATACGCTGTATGGGTAGTGTTGTTAGAAACCTGGTCTTGAAGACTTTTGAACCTTATAGACTCGCAAACCTTGAAGGTTCATGCTTTGAAGACTCGAGCGTTAAAGATTTGAGCTCAAAAACGGTTCAGAACCTTAACGACTCAAGCTTTTTATGAGCTCTTAAGAGTAAGTATTTAAGACTCGGGCTTCACAGAGAGCTCTAACGTTAAGGAGTCGGGCTTATTGAAAGCTCAAGCCCCTGGAACCTCGAAGGCCTGAGTCAAGCGTTGATAGCTCAAACAATGAGCGCTCTAGGCATTAAGCATTATCACAGCCTAGCTATCTGTACAGACAGTCGTCTAACTTCATAGAACCTACCACACAACACAACCAACTTATTTTTTGTCTCGACTGAAGGGTTGTCAAAAAAATTGTCGAAGTTGTTTTATTTATTTATGTGAATACACATTTAAAAAAAAAAACATTTTTGTCCAGAATGTATTCATTGCAAAACGTGGACGCCATCTTGAAATAATGTGATAATCATTTTGAAAATAAATACAAACGCACGTCCGCCATCTCATTTTTTTACTTATCTTTGATTACTTTGGAAATCGAAATCCTCGGACATGATTAATTGACATGATTTGATCTTCAATAATATATGAAAAAAAAAACAATATAAAAATAGCAAATAATTATGTATGTTATTGATCCATCTAATTTGTTTAAAGCTTTTAACGCTTTTAAGTGCTTCAAACCTTAAAGACTTAAACCTTCGAAGCTTAGGAGGCTTTAAAGCTTGAGGCCTGAAGACTCGAGGTTTCTTCACTCGTAAGCAGCAACACGAACTTTTTGATTTGAGGATTATACGCTCGAGGATTTAAGGTTTGAGGCTTATAGACTCGGCAGTCGTGACTCGAGTCTTGTAGTTTACGCCTTGAAGCTTAAATTCACAACACTATGTATGGGAAATGACAAGTCATCACATTGAGTAGGATGACCAAATTTTATGCAACATTATCTTTTTCTACTTATAATTGGAAAAATATCAATATTGGCGATAAAAAAATAATGATCACCTTCATTAGGTTCATCTTTAAGTTCTGTATCATGGCTTGTTCTCTTGTTCCAGGACCCCGAAATCACCCTGTAGTAGTTGTTGGTAATGTACACATCTATTTACTCCATTTTGCCACTACAATTTGCCCAAAAGGCACTTCATACGTGTGTATTGCGTTCCACAGCACAAAGGGGAACTGTTTATTGCGAAATGCCTGTATATTGCTGAATAAGCGTGATAAAACCCTAATATACGATCTCAAAGGACAAGAAGGTGTAAACGTCATCAAAGGACTAAATGGTCATGTAAAAAGGAGGCCTTTTGTAGTCAGCACACTGTACTTGGGGACTTCTGACTGGAAATTGGGATACAACATACAAATGGCGATAGCGTTATGAATATAAAAGACACTGCATGTATAAATATAAAAAACCCTGGCGATGGTTTTTATACTTAAGAACTGGAAGTGGAAGCTTGTAATTTGCATCTAGTTGATAAGTTTATTAACATATGTATATTAGGCAGTAAGCATCCCAAATAAAATAAAATAAAAATAAAATAAAAAAATTAAATTAAATAAAAAAATTAAATTAAATAAAACTGAATTTCAATTGTAGATCTAAGTATAGGTTTTCTATTGTAGACTAGTGAAAATCGTGTAAGTTTCAAGTCAATATTGATAAGTAGCCTACATTCATCTAATATTCCTGATATTTGATATTTGTTCCTGGGTTATGGATGTTTTCTATGTATTTAAGTATTTATCTATATCTATCTATTACAATAAAGAATATTTATTATTATTAATAATAATTATTAATTATTATTATTATGTCTTTCCCGACCACGGAACAATTGTGTTCCGGACCTTTGGGAGGCATATGCGGAGCCGAAGCCCACGCGCAGAGGCCCTTTCGACAATTTAATGAAAAGTGAGGGTTACACTAAGCGGATGCTGCCCCTACCCGTGTCATGGGACGCACGCAGAGACAGCACCCGCCATGGTGTAAAGACTATTGAGAGTTAATGGAGTCTAAAACGTACTAGGCTATTGGGTGAAAAGTATGGACTAACTACTGGGCTATTGGATGAAGAACCGGACGCCTGCCTAATAAAACGGTATCCAATTTTATTTCCGGCAGACGGTGACTCGCCCGCCGCAAGATGGGCCCCCGTAAAAAGCGACATCAAAGATGGCTCAAGGGCAACACCGGTGCGTGGGCTGTGAGGTTGTCGAGAGGTGAGTCTGCGGTAGCCAGATCCCGGTAATCCGTTCAGCAGGCCGCCGGCGTTATGACATTTGACACTTCCAACCTGGAGCATGGGTCCCGCTCTTGCGACTCCACTCTGGCCGGCCAGTTAAGGCAAGCACAGAGGCGAGGGCCAAATGGAAAGGGCCCTCTGGAATAGGGGTCCGCGGTGTCGCCACTCACCGTCAGCTCGCCAAAAGCTGCCCCCAGGGGTTTATTATTATTATTATTATATATATCGTCTCCTAGTACCCACAACACAAGCCTTATTGAGCTTACTGTGGGACTAGGTTGATTTGTGTAAGATTGTCCCATAATATTTATTTATTATCTAAGATAGAAAAATAAAGACGGCAATATGTTTTATACTACAGCGGTCATTCTAATGGTTTCCGAACACGTCATTTAGGATTTATAATATGTCTGTAGATAGAGCAGTGTATGCAACTGTACGTAATTAGGCCTTAAAACGTAACAGTTTTTTTTTTTTCTTTCTTTCTTTACTGACTGAATCGAGTCCCCGCGAATGGTACGGGCGGCTAGATTCGCTTCGTCTTTGTTTTTATAGTGAACTATATTAAATATTAGGGTCTGTGTGAGTTATACAATGATGATTGATGATGATTATAGTGAATTAATGAGTTATGTACCGTTGAATTTCTTTAGACTGTTGACTATAGTGGTAACGAATTTGTTGAATGACGAGTGTGGTTTCTTTTGTAATGAGATCTTGGAGATTATATGGGTCGATTTGGAAATTTTGGCAAACGATTTCATGATCCAGTCGTGAGTTGTTAAATTTGGGACAGAGTCTGAGAAGATGATCTATGGATTGAGGGGTGGTTAGGTCGCATGGGCAGAGGTCGTCGGGAGTGATTTTAAAGCGATGTAGGTATGTTTTATGATATCCGTGGCCGGTGAGAATTTGGGTGAGGTGAAATGTGATAGGATCTCTATCTAATAAGACCTTTATTTCTGAAATTTTGAATATCGTTTAGAGAAGGCAGCCAGCTTTTTAGGTGACATCCGGTGGTCGAGTTGAAATAGAGTTTGCTGCGTGCTTCGTTGGTTTCATTTCGGCATAACCCTTTGATATAGGACAGGGGGAGGAGGTCGAAGTCTGGTGCCTTGTGGAGGGTGGCGGCTATTTTGGCTTCTTTGTCAGCTTCCTCATTTCCCGTCATTCCGACATGTGCTTTGATCCAGCAGAAGCGTATAGAGCCTATTTGTTGTATCTGTTTGATTTGTTTATGTATGTTGTTTATAATGTGGTTGGTGCTACTTCTGTTGGCGATTTCTTGGAGAGCAGACATGGAGTCAGAGTAGATGGTGATCTGTTTGATTTTTAGTTGCAGGCACAGTTCGCAAGCTGCACATATTGCCACACATTCTGCCTGAAAGACTGTACAGTGTTTGTAAAGTTTTTTGCGCTTGATAGTACGCCTTCCATCCGGGTGGTACATGACGAAGGCTGCACCCACTCCTCCGTCGTGCTTGCTTCCATCGGTGTAGACATGATGCATATCTAATGTGTCACATGATTCGGTATCTGCGGGGCTGTTTATTTTGTTGATTTGTATGGATATTCTTTGAGAGGGGTGAAGTAGTTCGGCTGGAGAAATCTGTTTGTCTAAGGTGAAGTCAACAGGCAGGTATTTACAAAGTCCTTTGCGTTTGGTTCTCTCTATTTCAGCGACTTCAATAACTTTGAGGTGAAGCGGCGTGAGATCTGCTAAGGTTATGGATCCAATGGTAGGTAGGGTCCGGAAGCCCCGAACGATCTTTATTGCAAATCTTCTTTGAAGGCTGAGCAGGGCGTTGATAACTTTCTTGTATTTTGTGGCGCTACTCCAAACTTCCGCGGCGTAGGTTACTGTTGGTTCGATGACGTGCTTGTATATTATTGACACGTTAGCAGAGTGTATACCCCAGGTTGGCCGGATAATTTGGCAGAGTTTTCCAAACGTTTTTTGGGCTTTTTTGATGATGTAATCGCAGTGATTGATGAACTTAAAATCTTTATCGATGACCACTCCGAGTAGTTTAAAGTTATCAGAGAATAAGAGCGGAGTGTTGTCCATGGTGATATTACAAGATTTGGCTTTTCTGGTGCACGTGATCATTCGAGTCTTGTCTGGACCAAATTTAAGGTAATTTTCTTTGCCCCATTTAGATACAAGTTCTAGGATATGGTTAGCGTTCATTTGTAGCTGGTGGCTGTTTTTGGCAGTGCAGATGAGAAGGACATCATCCGCATAGGCCTGGATGAAGTTTCCGTCTGGGAGTGTCATGTCTAACAGGTTGTCCATAATGAGGTTCCACATAAGTGGTCCGAGTACTGATCCTTGAACACACCCTCGGGTCTGCTTCTTGGTTGAGGTGGCGTCGGCGTAGTTTAGTACTATAGTTCTATCTTGACAGTAGTTTTGAATAGTTTTATAAACATTCGCGGGGCATTGAATATGTTGTAACCTTCTGAATAGTGCAGGCCACCACGCATGGTCGAAAGCACCTTGGATATCGAGTGATATCGCAATAACCATCATTTTTTGGGCTTTGGCTTCTTTCATGATATCAATTGCCTTAGTTATAGCATCTGTGGTACTTTTCTGTTCTTTAAACCCATATTGATTTTTATTTGATGTGTTGTTGACGTGCATATGGTAAGTTAATCGCTTTGCTATTAGTTTTTCGTAGATCTTTCCGAAGACGTTCAGTAGGCCTATTGGTCTGTATGAGGCAACGTCAGCGTAGTTAATTTTGTTGGCTTTCGGAATAGTTTTTATAAATGCTATTTTCCAGTACTTGGGGAAGTAAGATAGTTGAAGACATCGATTTAGGAGTCGGGTGACGAGTAAAGGATGGGAATCTATGAAGTGGTAACAGATGTCTGGTGTAAGGTGATCTATTCCTGGTGCTTTTTTCGTGTTCATTAATTTGCTTACTTCGATAATTTCTTCTTGTGTGAAGTTACTCTCGTTGTGTTCGTTTGGAGGCGAGTGGAGTATACTTCTGAGAATCTGTTGTTGGTTGTTATCGTCAAGAGGATTGTCGTCGGGGAAAAACTTATTCATGAGTGCTTCAGCTGTTTCCTGACTGGAGTTTGTGTATCGGGTTGGAGATATTTTTAGTGTTGTTGGAGGCTGTGGCTGAGGGGCGTCTTTGAGCAGTTTGTTGGTGAGGGTCCAGACGTGTTCGTGGCTTTGGTTATTGCAGAAGTTTCTGAAGTGTGTTGTAGATGTTCTATGGATAGCGTTAACGTACTCTGCCCTTGCTTCTTTTTGTTCTTTGATAATGTTTTCCAGGTTTTTGTTGCCTCGTTTTAGATCTTGCGTGCGGTGATGCAAATGAATAACCTTCTTTTTAAGCTCGGTGAGCTCTTCTGTCCACCAAATTGCACGTGTGTAGTTAGTTTTTCTTCTGAGGGTTTTATCGCAGGTTCTTTAAAATAGCGTTACTTAGATTTTTTACGTATTCATCTATTTCGTTGAAGTCAAAGTTGTTGAAGTCGGGGTTGTCGAGCCCGGCCGACTGCAGGTCTTCATCCATTTTGGAGATAACATTTTGCCAGTTTACTTTATCAGTGTTGTACCTGTATGTAGTTTTGGTGATGTTTCTTCGGGGCTTGTCATTACTCAGGTTGTATGAGAACTCTATGGCATGGTGGTCAGATGAGGGCGTGATATTATGGTTGATTTTCCAGTCTTGTATGTGGGATTGAATTTGTTGGGATGTAAGAGTGAGGTCGATGATAGATGATCTGATTTGACCTTGTGCTATGTTTTCGAATGTGGGTTCTGATCCGATGTTACATATGTTGAGGTCGTTGGCCATGATGAGATCTAATATGTCCATTCCTCTTTGATTATCTTTGGTTGAGCCCCACGCAGAGTGCCAGCCATTAAAGTCACCGCAGATAATGTGTTTGGCTGTTCTGTTTAATTGTATATACAATTCCAGGTGGCTAAGGGTGTTGAACGCGTCTTCGTCTGGTTCTATGTATACACTTGTTAGTAGAATTTTGGAGTTTTTTAAATTCAGTTGAATGGTGCACATGTTACAGTTGGAATGTTGCGTGATGCCGATATACGCGCCGAGGTTGTTTTTAATAGCTATACAGGCTTTTACTCTGTTGCCATTGGAAGGATTTTGGTGGATCTATATCTGGATGCCTAAAATTTTTTGGCCTAATTAGTCATTGCCTAACATTATTTGGCATAACCATCACTTGCCCTAACACTCGTATGGCCGAATTGTGGTTGCCCTATGCCGCAATGGCCGATTTCGTTTTGGCCTAATTTGTTTTTCCCTAATGACACTTACCACAATCGTAACATACCCTAATATTACATGGAATAAGCTTCATTGCGACTAATCATTGAAAAGGCTAACAAACGTATGTCCTACCTATCTCTGGGAGCAGTTTCGTTTTTAGGATCATAAAAAAAAATAACCCTAACCTACATATCTCTGGGAGCAGTTTCGTTTTTACGATCATAAAAAAAAAATAACCCTAACCTACCTATCTCTGGGAGCAGTTTCGTTTTTACGATCATAAAAAAAAAATAACCCTAACCTACCTATCTCTGGGAGCAGTTTCGTTTTTACGATATAAAAAAAAAATAACCCTAACCTACCTGTCTCTGGGAGCAATTTCGTTTTTAGGATCATAAAAAAAACCAAACCTGCCTATCTCTGGGAGCAGTTTTAATGAATCGTTATTACCATATAAAATTTGACATATAATTAGAGCAGCACCCATTAGGCCAAAACAGTTCGGACATCTCATTATAGTTCACGCTATAATAGGGATTTCATGTAATATGCAAAAAACCATTAGGGATACTCACCATTAGCACAAAAATGCTTAGGAAACATAACATTTCGGTGAAACAATACATTATGCAAAATTATCATTGCGCCAAGTGACTGTTCGGCCAAGTGACCATTAGGCCATAGCAGTTAGGCCAAGTGATTTTAGGCCAAACATTGTTACCACCACCCGATTTTGGTATATGTCGTAGCCGCTTATAGCCTTTAGAGAGTTGTGTTTTCCAACGTAAGGTTCTGTAATAAAGGCCACGTCGTAGTTGTTTGATGTAAGGTATTGTTTAAATTCATGCATTGCTGCATATCCTCTACCGAGGTTACCTTGTAAAAATTTTATTCTATTTGACCTGTTTGTAGCGGTTGAATCTGTATGCGGGGTACTATTGCTGTGTTGAGTTTGAGTCTGAGGGCCCTTAACAATATCGAGTATGCATTCTTGACAGCTTGTCCGCCTTACTCCAATCAGGGCAATCTTGACTGTATGCTGGATGGCCGGTTTCTGTCTCACCTTTTAGGTGACAGTTGGCGCAGCAAGGGGTATCTTTCCTATTTGGACAGCTTCTGGTATCGTGTTCTTTTGCGCAGAATCCGCAGTTGGTGTTGTTAGGGCAGTTGTTTGCCTTATGGCCGAATCTTAAACATTTAAAACATTGATATACTGGTGATTGGTCGACGACTAGTACTTGTAAGTATCCTATCTTAACTTTTGTGTTAATCAATGCCTTCCACAGGGAGGGGCTCGTTTCCATAATGACATTCCTCGTTGCGCTGGTGCGCCCCCTGGTGCAGCGAATAGGTTTTAGGATAAATTCTTTTGCTGGCATCGGTTAGGTTTTTGTTTTGTTTGGATACTGCCTCCGCTACTTTATCGTTAGTCAAGTCCGGGGTGATTCCTATAAAGCGGACCAGCGGGTTTCTCATGGGCGGGAGCGATGCAGTTAATTTGTTTGTTTTTTGTTTCAACGCTTCGCTTAGTTTTTCTCGTTCATAGTCTGTGTCGCATGCGATGGCTACTTTGTTGTTTTTCGTTGTTCGCATGCTGGCGATGCCTATCCCCATGTTAATAACATCAATTGAAGTTTTTATTTCTTTAATGATGTCTTCCCCTGTGTGTTTTGGGTCAGTAGATTCCAAAAGTACTGTATAGGTGGTTTTGGGGAGCACGGTATTATGGCGCTGTATGTTATCAATTGGTGTGGCGGCGATTGCGGCATATGACTTTCTCTTGACATGATTAAAGCCAATTTCTTCCCCTTGGGTGGCATTGACGATATCTCTAATAGATTTAGTAAGTTCGCTTTTAATTTCTTGGATTACATCTGTTTTCAGTTCTTTAATCAGATTATTCAGATCGGGAGCAGCGTGTGTTGCCTCCGGTTGTGCAGGTTGAAGTGCCAGCAGGCTGTCAGTTGCTTTCTGAATTTCTTCAGAAGCCGTTTTAATGAGACGTTTGTTTGGTACACTTACCGTTCTGGTATCGGACAAGGCTGTGTTTATGCACCGTGTGAGTTTGCCTATGATGTCGGCAAAGCTTTTCATACCGACAACATCAGTGTGTAGCGCTGGGAGTTTTATATTAGCCATTGTTGGCATTGGCAGAAGAAAATTCCGTCACTTCACTGTGTCGCACTGTTTTGGTATTGATTTGTGCTAGAATACACTATTGTACTGTAAGAGAGTTAGTTAATTACCTTTACTGCAGTTTTTGAATGTTTAAATATTGTTTAGAAATATTATTTATATTTATTTTCAAAGCAATATTTATTTACCCGTAACAGTTACATTAACTACTATTTTACTATATGTGTCGCGTCTATTGTAATCTAGATTTCAATAGACAGTGATTTTTCGCAGACTCGGCTCGCATAGAAGGGTTATCTGGGTGTTTCGGACACCTGGCGAAAGTATCAGATCATTTATAATATACCTAACTACATAATGTACCTTACCTACTTACACTATCATTGTTTTAGCATTATCAAATCTAGCTCTGGAAGCATATTCTGACTTTAAAATATGATACACTATGAAAATATGATAACATTGTATCTATGTATCTCTACGAGTCTCGCTCGCGTTAATAATAGTGCGGCGAGAGGGATAAATAACTAAGGAACTTTACTTACATGAGAAATATAAACAATATACTTACACAGACAGATTAATTTAAATCAATTTACGACAAAATTCGAAAGCCGTCGGACAGTCCTGAGAATTTATAGACGGTGAATCTGAGTAACCCGAAAGATTTTAACCATAAATTCCTGAGGTCATAAGGAGTAATAAATGTTATATGAATTTAGGTCAATGTCGCCAAAAAAAAAATATTTTTCTTTTTTTCGATCTTTTAAATGCCTTTGAACATAAAAACATACGTGTTATTGTTAAAACTGTCGATTAAAATAAATTATACTCTATGTCTTTAGGTGTTTAAATAAAAGTAAACAACCAATTTTTATATTTTCGGGTAGTTATAACTTTTATTGGTTAACCAATCAAATACAAAACTGCCTGGATCTGTCACTTAACGACCTGGCTTTAACCAATATTATTTGATCGTGTAATGTTTTCATCTACCCTCAACTGTTTTAAGGAGCCATTTGAGGGTAGATCTTGTTTAGGTACTTTTATTTAAATACCTAAAGATACAGAGTATAGTAGGTACTTACTTACATTTTTTTTCGTAAAAAATAGTTTACGTAAAGTAATCCTTGGCACTTTGACATCTGTCAATAAGAATGTCTAGACTAGACCCCATAAAGGGTGAAATCGCCATCAAAAAAGCGTTTTGCACTGAGTCACAATAAAAAAGGTTTTTTTATTTAGTTGGTAGTAAGTAACTCTGAAACTAACTAGGCCAATTCCAGAAAAGTTTATACGACCTTTTAGTCTCCAATTATGATCAGGAATTTATGGTTAAAATCTGTCGGGTTACTCAGATTTACCGTGTATACGTTATTGCCTTTCAACGTCTCTCATAATCAGCAAACCACCTTACGGTCATATCATAGTCAAAACTAGTCCTTAGGCATAGTCTGACCTAAGCCTAAATATCAGTAACAGAAAGCGAATACGTATTACGGTAGCCTTTGTGCAATTACGACTCAAAAGGAGCACAGCCGTCCACATGTAAACTTTTCACTTCGAAAATAAAACGCTCAGTTTTTACTTTTGTTCTTATTAGGACTGAGGTTTAAAAAACCAACCACAGACAAATATTTATACTATAAGTATACACACATACAAACCATCAAATCAAACTAATCAATCTTGGAATCTTTCGCTTGCTTCGGTCTCAATATAGGCACGAGAGATATAGTTTAGTTAGTATAAAACATAGATTAATTAACCCAAGACCCCGCATAGCCGGACGACCCCCGCTGCCAGGCTCGAAGTAATTTCACTCTATAGTAAGACACTAATTATTGAAGTGACAGTAAACTTAGTACTTCTCCATGGCAACCATTAATGTCTGACTCTCTCTCTTACGCCCCACGGAACAATCGCGCGTTCCCTGTCTAGCATTGCGTGTTCCCCTCCCGCACCCCTTCTGTTTGGTAGCTTAGGTTTCAAAGGAACAACGCGCTAAGCGGAGTATAGAGATATCTTGTATATGGTATAAAACTGGCCAAGAGCATGCCGGGCCCTACTCAATGTAGGGTTTCGTAGTATTAATTGGCTCTCTGCTACTTACCACTACTACGACTGGTCCAATATTAATAAAGTCATTGGTTCTCCGGATAAATTACTAAAAATAAAATTAAATACAAACAATAGGCTTCAATGTAGGGTTGAGCGCCGTCACAATACACCCTTAAATTTTCTTCAGATTATAAATTGCCGTTTCGTTTCAGGTTTTTGGTACTTACGATCTCTGAGCTAACCCACGGATAGACAGACGGACATGGTGCAACTATAAGGTGAGTTGACCACGGAAGCCTATTAAACATCAAAATATTTTTCTCTACTCGGTGACTTACCGCATACTTTCCGATAGAGCTTTTATGGTCGCATATTGTTGCATCGCCAACGATGGTACAAAGGATTTTCATACAATATTCTAATTGTAACACTGTTGCCCGAGCCCGCCCGGCCACGCCGCCATCGCCGGGGAGGACCGGCACAATCTGCCGGGAAATTGAAGTTACTCAATTGTATAGAGGCAGCAGGTCTTTCGTCGAACTCAATTCATACCGGCTTGCCTATATTGAGCACTCGTAGAAAAAGTATTGAATACAATAGTGACATAATCAAGCTTTTCAATCTCGTACCTTACTTACTCAGCAAGCTTCGTGGCCTAAATACGGTACTCGACTGAAAAGCTCTTAATTATGTCACGATTGTATAAAATACTATTCTTCAATTCAGGCACTTCACAATGCACTTATGAATGTCAGCAAAACTAAATCTGCGCGCGAGTTGCGTGCACGCATAAGGAATGTGAGAAATGTTGGACGTCATGACCTAGGCGGCTTTCACACTGTTGCGGTTTCCGCATGCGGCGCCGGTGCGCGAGCGAAATAACGCTCTGCATGTGTATAGGTTGTCATGCTTGCATCCTGTTGCGGCGCCAGTGTGATAATCACCTTAGTGTTGTGGGTTAGTTAGTGGATATTACGTTATCGATTCTGTGTAGCTTATTTGCCGCCGGTAGCACAGCAGGTCTTTATGAAGTCAGCCAAGTGCGTGTTGGACCACGCAAAATGGAGGTATCCGTAGCTTCAATAGAATAAAAACCAAACTAATACCAAAAGTTTGTATCTGATGCTGATGCCTATGGAAGAAGTTTTTTTTTGGAGATAACTCAAAAATGGCTGAACTAATAATTAGCTTTGCATGTATAGGCTTACAGTAAGTGAGGTACCAAATCGCCTACAATGCTAAAACTTACTAACTAAATAAGTAAATATAACAAATATGTGCTGCTAGCTAAATTCATTAATACATGGAACAATTCATGAAAGTAAGGCTGACCTTTTGAGTTGGTGGATTGTGATGGGCCAGCATCAACTACGTAACCCTATATTGAGTAGGTATGGGCCGACAAGCTCTTGGTCAGATTCTTAATGTCTATGTGATTGTAATTCATATATATATCAACCTCTGGGTGACTGGTAAAGTGGTGAGGGTCTTTGGGAGAGTCGGTAACAGACGTGTGTATTGTGACAGTAATAAAATAAGTAGGCTGCTTGCATTTCCGTTTTAAGCTTAGCCTACATTTAAAATTTTGATGCCAATACCATTTTATTTTATTTACGATTTTGATGATGATGACACAGGCATGACACATAAACATAGCAATTAACTTACGATGGAGTAACGATGCAAGTGTCTTAAGTTATTCGTTGATATGAAACGAAAACTGACTTAACTGACCGTGTTGTGGACAATTGTTCGTCATAATTACATTAATTACCAATATGAATGGTGCAATGCAACCTCCTGGCGCAACGCCTGTCCATCGCGATTCAGCGCGGCAACGCGGCGAGCGTGATGGGCACCTTTCCGCCAGGGGTGGCACGGGGCGGGCTTTTTGACTGGGTTAATAATTTATTATTAACCCATATTATAAGTAGGTATTTTGACATTTCATTGTGATTTTTTTTGTGATATAAAAATGTAGGTATGTGCAATGTATTATGTTAATGGACTTAAATAAATTTATTAATACACGAATGTTTATACGAATATGATCGGTTTTATAACAAAGGTACACAAAAGCTAGGTAATACGAAATGAGTATCATTTTATTCTTTTGTATTGTATTTTGGGTTCTAGCATAAAAAATAGATCTTAACTTTGTGGGTGTAGTTTTTTTTAGATCTGTGCTTAATGCCTTAATTACGTGATTAGACTAAGACACTAATAAATATTTCTTTCTACGTTATTAAGCAAATTCAGTTGAAAAACGCGGCGAAATTGATTTAACAGAACAATTGAGTCATAATAAAATCGCGCGTTTTCACTTCTATAAGTAACTGGGCTCTTCTTCCCACGCTTTAACCGTAATGGGGGTCTCGAGGGTTCTCCGGCTCGTACAAATTACTCAAAGTGGGGCAAATCAGTCATCTCAGCCTGCCAACTTGATCTTTGATCTACCCTCGAGTGTGTGTCATTTTAGAAACCTTACTCGGATTGTCTTTTGATCGTACCTTAACGATATGAGCTGATCTTTCTTTACCTTTATTAACTGGATGAAAGGATTGTTTTTAATATTTTCTGCGGTTTTCGCATTGATGCTTATTTGCGTTAATTTCGCAAAGCATGTAATTCCGAAAATCAATCAAATATCGCTCGTATCCCATAATAAAAAGAGTCAACTTTCGGAATTACCCGCTGCTTTTTTCCTATCGGAATTATCCCATAACACCCTAGATATAAATGGAGAGGAACGGGATAATTTTACTATATATCTACCATTATATCCGTACACGGCGGGAAGTTGATATCTCGAGACGAAAACTTGAAAAAATTTGAACCTAAAATGTCATTCTATAGGGTTCAAATTTCTTCAACTTTAAATCTCGAGATATCAACTTCTTCGCGCCGTGTACGGATATTTTAAAAGTCCTTTTACGGTACGGTAGGTAGGTAGATACCTAATTAAGTTGTTGGCCCCTTTATATTAAAAACAAATAAAAAACTGGCCAAGAGCATGTCGGGCCCTGCTCAGGGTAGAGTTCCGTAGTTGCCGGCCCGTCACATACGCCCACCCAAAAGGTAGTTTTTTATAGGATATTTTGCGGCACTCACGTCCTTTTCTATGAAATTAACTTTTTTCGAGAACCCATAAACGACTAAACCGTTTTATTCAATATAGTTTTCATTGAAAGTACCTACCTCACTTTAATTAATTTTTCCATATATTTTGGATAAACGGTTCAAAGTTTTTTTTTTACTTTGGAGTAGACGTGTGCGCCGCGCCGGCGTGGCGTAGCCGCGCCGTGGGACCCACGCCGCCGCCGCCGCCGCGGATTTCAAAATCCACGCCGTTGGCCAAAATTTCAGAACTCGGCAAAAATTAGCCAGTGACAATTACCGATGAATGAAAGTCAGTTGAAAAATTTACAACGTATATTGACGAATTAAACCATGAAAACATCTACACATTGAAATATTTAGGGTTTGGTCACTTCTTTCGCTTTCGGGAGATTAATAAATGAGTATGATTAACCACTCACCTAACAAATATGAACTCGATGGCCTAATTAATAAGATTGGTAACGAAAATAATAAATCTGCCATCAAAATTGTACCACCAACTCAATTATCTTGAGAAAAGAAGTGTTTTCGGTGGTAGGATTGATCCTTAAAACTGAACGGTATGTTTGGTTTGGACCTACTGCGAGTCAAAAAAGGATCTTCATCATCACTAGTCGTTCCCTCAGAGCTGAAGATCATGTCCTTCTGTTGAAACCCAGGTTCCTCCGTAGGCTTCTATCCCTCGCTAAGCGCATGGCTTCTTGCAGTTTTAATTGCATGGGTCAATGGGAGCAGTGATTTAGGCACACGATCTTGCAGAGGGAGGGCCTAAGGGAGGGACTAAGAGTCTTGTGCCTTCAACTTTTCCCGTCATCGTCATGATGATTCTCTCCAGGCTATCCAAGGAGCGTCGAGAGGTGTCCGAAGTATGTGAGTATGTGGTCCTGGCACGTCGTAGACAACCGGCGTTTTATGCGTAGGTCCTTTAGTATGGACTGATTAGTGCACGTCGCAGTCCAAGGTAGCCGTAAAAGCTGTCGCCAACACCACATCTCAAACGCGTCGATACGGCTTTTCAGATCTGCCTTGATAGTCCAAGTGTCAGAACCGTATAGGAAAATTGGCAACACCAGAGAACGCACAAGTCTAACCTTAGTCTGCCTCTGTATGCCGCGATCTCTCCAGATCCTATCCAACCGAACCCTTCGCTATTTCAATCCTCCGGATGATTTCACGTTCACAGCTACCATCCCTAGATATAAGTGAGCCGAGGTAGGTGAAGACGCTGACGCATTCTAGGTCTTTCAGTTCTAGGCTTCGTGAAGGACATTTACGGTGTACGAACATTAACTTGGTTTTCGCAGGGTTGGCGTGAAGTCCTAATTCGATGCTCTCCGCGGCGAATAGTCGCCGGAACAAAAGACACATCTCCTCCTCATTGGAAGCCAAGAGCGTTTTGCCGCCAATTAATATACCACCGTCCCAGTTCTCGGTGACCTTACGTAAGATGTATTCGCCGTAGATATTAAAGATCTTCGGAGACAATATACATCCCTGTCTTACTCCTCTTTCCGGCTTGAACTGGTCCGACAAGGTGTTCTCGATGCGCATTCTGGCAGTACTTTCGGCGTACAAGTTCTCAATGAGGTGAGCAGGGACACCCATCTCCAGGAGCACGTACAGCATGTTTTTCCATCTAACACAGTCGAATGCTTGGCGTAATCTATGAAGAATAGGACTAATGTCTTGTTCCATTCACGACATCTCTCGATGATCTAACGCACGATGAAAATCTGCTCCCGTGTCCCTCGCCCAGACACAAAGCCAGCCTGCTCTGCAGTATTTGCCGCTCCAGGAACTTTGTCAACCGCGAATTCATGATGACTGGTATGCGATATAAATGATATAATAGACAAAGTTCTATCGTTGTCACATTTTAGCGTCGAGCCTTTTTTATGGAGAGGTATAACCATGGATTCAGTCCAGTCTCTCGGCCACTGGCTAGATGGAGTTGGCTTTAAGAGGATCCTAATTTATCACAATTATGAAAAACATCAACATTAAAGCGATTTCCGAATAATAGGCAGGACTGAAGTAAACGGCATTATATATCGTTTTAGTAATATGTTCCTTGTTCCTAAAAAGTTCTTGATATTTAACATATTTTTAATGCGAAACGTGGGCCTTGCGAGCGTAGGCAAAAGTGACCTTGACGCCGGCGTGGCGGCCAAAAATTCCCGGCGCGCCTCCGCCGCGGATCTTTATGGCGGCGCACACGTCTACTTTGGAGCCACCCAAGTAACACAGGAAGCATTATAACATATGAATAGTTAACTTATTTCGAACTTAAGGACCGTATAAACTCTTATATACGTTCACCGAGCAACTTGTCGCATTATATGATGCTTTGAGCTGTATAACGGTTGTATAATGGCATATCTAAATGCTTTTGTAAAGCCTTTAGCTTTAGTGCAGCAAACCACAACGCAACTGTACAGCTTTCGACTGTTTAAAAGCACTTAAGTGCTTTAGGTTCTACAATAGCAGTATATAATGCTTTAAGCTGTATAACGGTTGTATAATGGCATGTATAAATGCTTTTTTAAAGCCTTTAGTTTTGGTACAGCGAACCAAAATGCAACTGTACAGCTGAATGCTGTACAGTTGCGTTTTGGTTTGCTACACTAATGCTTCGGTGTGGTTTAGTGCCTTAGGTTCTACAATAGCATAAATAAATGCTTAATGCTGTTTATGAGCATGAATATTAGCCATTATAATGCCACGTAAATCCGGTATACAGCTTTCAGCTGTTTTTAGTGCTTTAGGTTCTACAATAGCATTTTATGATGCTTTACGCTGTATAACGGTTGTATAATGGCATATGTAAATGCTTTTGTTTAGCCATTAGTTTTAGTGCAGCGAACAACATGCAACTGTACAGCTGAATGATGTACTCACGTAGTATTCACGAAAGTTTTAATTTTATCAAAAAATTGTTTCAGAAGACCCATATTATTTTTCTTATACCTATCCAACGACTGGCCACACAATAGGCATGAAACGAAAAAAAAATCACCCCCACTTCATGTGTACAGTCAGCATCAAATAGTTAGTAGCAGTGAAGTCGCCAAATATATCGTAACACATCCTTACTGCCATACAAATAAAGATCTGTACCGATATATTTGGCGACTTCACTGCTACTAACTATTTGATGCTGACTGTACGAGGGGTACCCCAACATTTTCTTCCTACTTTTTATTTTACATTTTCGTCGACGTGATAATTGTGATAAATACACGTGCTCATTACAAATTTCAGCTTTCTGGTACTAACAATCACTGAGCTTAGCCACGGAACACTAAAAACAGAGAAATTTTATTGGTCTGTTTTTTGTTTATTGCATGCAGCTTCTTTGTTACGTAAAAAATTTAACGTAAGTTAATTTTCTTTACCTCCGGTATGTACCTACTTTTATTGTATCGGGCATTTGTGAAAATAATAATATTAATTTCACAATTTTTTTTTTGGATGTGAAGCTTAGATATTGTAAAATAACCGATGACTGTTATTGGCCTTTTTTCTATGTAACTAATTATATCACAATTGTATCTATGGCTGTTGTTGTCCTGATGGTCTAAGAGCTGGCCACGTCAGATATGACACAATAATGAGAGCAATGAAACCCATCTAGTAAGATTGCAATACTATCCTTATTGCTAGATCCGGGCATCAGGCAGCTTTTAATGGGTGGATGTCAGAGTGACAAACTAGCAAAGTTTTTGAATTGGAAAAAAGTAATACCAAAATAGGTAAAAACGGCCGAAGTTATCTTAGGACGGGGCCTATATTTTAACATTAGAACAAAAAGCTTTGCTTAATATTTCGGAAACAGAAACAGTAGGCGACAAACTATGAATTACATTATACGTCGTTTTGGACTACTTTCTCCCATCAGAAACTTTTGGCAACGATATGATCTAATTATTTATATATTTTTTCATGATACTGCATCAAAACCAGAACTCTAGGATTTGTATTCTTAAAGTGGTTTGCATTCTTTGACCTCCACCACTTTACAGCTGCCAGATGTCCGGATCTAGAAATAAGCATAAAATTGCAAACTAACGAGAGGGGTTTCGTCGCTCTCATTATTGTGTCATATCTGACGTGGCTAGCTCTCCGTCTATGAATACCAATAAATTAAAACAGGTACTTTTGTCAGCCGAATAAACAAGGTATCGAAAACCGTGAGTGCCAATATTTCAAAAACTATGCCATATTCTTGAGGGTCAAATTTGCTTAATCTGATAGCCCATCAGGTGTTCCATGAGCCCTTTAGGTCTTGACGATGGTTTTACGGACATCCTGTATGTTTTTTTTGGCAAAGGAGCTGTGCTGGCGGGGAATGGTACAATAGGCGTGGCTACACCTGACGTACCGCCTCGCGAGGAAATTGCCGCGCGAGGCAGCTCGGCTAGTTTGGACGTGCCTCGCCCGAGGCATTGCGGACGCGCGTGCGTTTGCCTCGGCCGAGACACGCCACACTAGCCGAGCTGCCTAGCGCGGTAATTTTCTCGCAAGGCGGTGCGTCAGGTATGGAATGGACACGTCTAATAAAAACAAACAAGCAGACAATTGTTACAATATATGTTTTTGTTTTATTACTAATAATTAAACCAAATTTTTTAATTATTCTTTGGTTTTCCATCCCAATTCACAGGAACAATTATAGTATAGAACAAAAGCAATTTTGTTGGTCTTTTTTAGCACTAAACTTAAAATTAACATCACTGCCCTCCATAATGACTTAAATATAACTTAATCACTGGGCCGCGATTCAACATGGCTGACAGTCGCTTGCGAGACAACTATGATATGATATCACACTTTTGTGACAGTTGAAATCGGGGTGGAATCACTCAAGAGTGATATCTAAAATGGTGGCCATAGCCATAGACAAAACGCTCTACCGATACCTAAGCTACTGATAGCTTGTTAGGTGTGGACACGTGTGGACAGGATGGATATCACTCTATCCACTAGCGATACAAGTGTGACATCCACGTCTCACAGTTTGGCGTGTCGAATCGAGCCCTGCTTGGTAGTTAGGAAAAATAACACTTAGTCCTAATAAAGAGATCTGTTTATTGCACATATTCTAAAATAGCTTCAACTATTATTAGCACAGACGTTTAGAGTCCATTTATTAAAAAAAGAAACTCATAGGCAAAAATCTACATTATTATACTATAAAAACTTTATCTTTTAAGCATAAGTACTTTTATTTAGCATCATTTTAAAAGAGTGTCAATTGACTATTCCTTGTCGTTCGTTCCCGCCATTTTGTAATGTTATAAATGGCGGGTATGCAGCTGCGGCCGCCATTCGGATCTTGACCAGATTGTTGTGAACACGTCTTGAAAACATTATTGTATAAAAAACCGGCGAAGTGCGTGTCGGACCACGCATAATGGAGGGTTCCGTACCTTCAATAGAATAAGAACCAAACTAATACCAAAAGGTCGTATCTGATGCCTATGGAAGAAGCTTTTTGGAGGTAACTCAAAAATGGCTGAACCGATAATGTTCAAAATAATTTTCGTAGAAAGTATGTGAAAAGTTACAGGGGACACCATTTTTCTGACTTTCGAAGCGATTATTTCAGAAAATATTTATTCTTAAAGACTATCGATTGATGTGCCAGATGTTAATATTTGGTTAAAAAAAATTGAATTTGGTCAAAATTACATATGAACTAAAAGACATATTCGTAGTTATATTTTGAAGAAACGTAATTATTGATTTTGGTCCAATACGTCCTGGTGATGTTTTGACATGAACGGATTTATACCATTATTCAATCGTGTTCATAGAAAGGAACATCTCGTTTTGCGTTATTGCTATAAAATTATTTGCGTAATAAAGAGAGGCTGATTCCATTGCCAGTTGATTATAAGTTGATTTCATTAAAGAATTTAAGTTATACCATGGTTGAATCTTGAAGCAAATCAAATTATTTGTTCAATTTTTTTTTTTTTTTTTTTTGATTTTGCAATTTTTAAGTAGTTACACTACTGTATATAAACTGAAATAGATGTCATATACTTCAGAAAAAGTGACCAAACCCTCCGGTGTCCGAGGCCAGATTTGAACTGGCGTCTTCAGCTTTCGCGGCTGAAGACGCCAGTTCAAATCTGGCCTCGGACACCGGAGGGTTTGGTCACTTTTTCTGAAGTATATGACATCTATTTCAGTTTATACCATGGTTGTTTTATTATATTTTCCAGAAATAACTCTTTATTCAGAACATTAAATGCTTCATAAGTCATGTCATTCCTAAAATATAAAATATAATAATGGCACAACTCGTGTTCTTCATTTATGCACATTGTACTTAAGGGCGTAAGTCGTTTTAGTGCTAAAAACTTAATAAATCTATAAGATTAAGTTGATATATGTCTTTAAGAATTCGTGAATAAGGGCATAATTAGAGGAAAAAAACATATTAACATGTTACAAATATTAATTATTTGTTATTCAATACAAAGCTAAACTCCATTACTTCTAAAAAAATGCATTTGAAGCTCAATTTATAAACGCTAGCGTCGCCAAGACAACGAAGTATTGTTTTCTGTCTCTCCTGAAAAGTGCCGATTTTGAATTATGCCGTTATTCACTGGAGGCACTGATATTACAATAGTAACTGTAATAATTCAGAGCCCTGCCTTATGGGTAGAAATAAGCTCAGATCAGTGAATATCATATTACGCATCAGAATCTATATGACATAAATACAAAATATATTACTGCATGTTGCAATTACTCTTTTTTTTAAATGATTGTAAGCTTTTTCTATATGTAATAACGGGACTTAACCACGTAAATAATTTTGAAATTACTTTCGACAGTTCGACAACGATATTGTCCCCGTGGTCCCGAAGTATGACAGTCAGTTGAAGTCTTTCTTCGGGACCACGGGGACAATAACATCCTCGAATCTTCGAAGGTAATTTTAAAATTATATACTCGGTAAACACATTCGGTGCCATCTAGTGCTACGTACTACGCTCGTAGCCACGTATTCGTCGTATGTAGCGCGTAGTAGCTACGAACAGAGGACCCGACAGTCAGGTTCTCGGCGCTGAATGTGTAAAAACCATGAAAGTATAAATCAGTAGATTATATGCTTTGTTACATTTTAATAGTCTTTATGCCTGCAAATGTAAATATTGTTATGTTTTGTATTGATTATTAGTTGTTTCCTGATAAATCGGACATCCTAGCCTCACTTACAAGACTATGGATCTGAAGTTTTAGCTTCAAAGAATTTCTTTCATCCATTTTCCTCAATTGCGACGCTATGTACTTCCCATAAATATCAAATTCATCTTCTTTCGGATTATTTATACTAACAAAAGACTCTGAATAGTAATCCTTAGTTCTGTATTTAAGTTTTTTCTTTTTAATTTTCTTGAAGGGCAGTGGAGATCTATGTATTTCTTTTTTTATAATTTCTACTGTGTCTTCAAGTTGGTTGGCTTCATATTCATCATCAGTGTGCGGCACGAGGGGATCAGGGTTGGAATCCTCTGTGTTTTCATTTGGGAGTTCCTGGTCAACCCACAATTGGCAGGAGGAGTCAACCTCTGGGATCTCTTGGATCTGAAAAAAAAATGTAGATTCAGTACACTGTATTGGTTGGCTACATTGGGTAATGTAAATAAATTTAACTCCAAATTGTCAATAAAACTAATGAGTAAACTTTTTTAAATTAAAAACAGTGTTACACTAATCAGTCTGATTACTAGTTTGTATCATTCTTAATAAGTATATAGTCTGGAATGTAGTTAACAACTTAGGCTATGCTTTTACCAGTATTGAAACAGATATGAAATAAATAAGAAAACAAATAAAACATTGTAGTCTATTGCCGCGATGATAATTAATTTTAGTTCTTACAATTAAATGGATTAATCTACCCTGTGGCCATGGGCGCTGTAAAGAGCTTGTAAACGTTAGAAGATTTTTTAAAAGTAGTGCTAACACGTGATTAATCCGTTTAATAGTAACAGCTCGTAATGTTGGAAGATTTTTAAATTAGAAGACTAGTGCTAACACGCGATTAATCCGCTTAATTGTAACAACTATAATAAAAACAAACAAAGTTCAGTACTTACATTGTTATAAGACGTAGAATGTCTGTGAGTCGGTACGTGTTTCAAACATTGATCCATCTCATGAAACCACACCAACGACGGCTCGTAGATCGAATCAGGACTCGATTTCTGCAATATTTTCTGCACTTGCTGACAGTATGTTGTTCTTAAATTCTTTATCTTTATTTTTATCTCAGGAATACTTAATGATTTACCTGTCGTAGCTTTAAACTCTGATTGAATGCTACTGTAAGCCTCTTCTCGTTGATATTTCAATTTATAACCAGTGTGCGCGGGATTCCATAGGCATTCGTGTTTTATATATATTTTAACGAACTCTAGAGTAATTGCTTCACTCCACCTCATTTTATATTGTTAAAATTGAACCTATAAGATTATAATAAAATAAACAAGATTTTCTCAGTACATGGCGCCTTTTTGACAGTTAATCCTGAATATCCTGATTGTGATTGCTCTGTCAGTTTTGACTATAGACAGTATAGAGCTGTGGTCCGAATCACGCTTACAGCACTCACAGCGCGCTAACGGGTGGACCGAACCACTTACAGCGACAACATAGATGTCGTGACATCATTGAATGATATCACTTGACAGCGTTTACCTTTGATAATTAAACCAACCGGATGCGAGACGCGCACTAATTTCTATCAGAAAAAGTCTGCCAATTTCGGCGCGGGGGACGAGGAAACGCACACAAATACTTGTACACTAATGCATTTTCCATTGACGTCGCTACACACGCACACGATATAATTATCAAACACTAGCATAAAATATACTCACCCAAGTATAAACACAGACACAGACAACCTGTCCGTGAACGAGATAATGTCATCTTTAAGTAAACGTACACAGTGCGAGGAACGCGTCGATAATAATATACTTAAGTATCGATATTTGTGACGTTTTCAAGTCAAAGGTACATCATTGTCGGTTGTTAATAGAGTTAATTTCTAAATGATTTTTTTATGGTAACGCCTTATTAACAACCGATAATGATGTACCTTTGACTTGAAAATGTCACATTTTATCGTAGATTTATTTATCGTATGCCTACATGTCACTGGATATAGATAGGCATTTCTTCCCTAGGGTAGTGGGAAAGCAGATGATGAAGAAAATCCAGTGAGTGCTGTGAGGTCCAGGTAGGACAGTACAGCTGCCAAGTTTGTAACTCTTTTAGCACCACCCAGGGATTACGTGTAGGGTTGTCTAAGGTGTTTCCTACGGACGCAGAGAAACATTGATCGTAGGTTAGTTACATATTTTTGTTTCATTATCAAGTATAAGGTTTAGCTATTGATAAAATTATAATGTTAAGTTGTGATTAAATATCAAGTTTTTCTACCAGAATATTATTTACAATGTTAGTATTCTACGTAAGTTAGTTTGTCTATTTGTTCAGGACAAATCTTGCCAGCTGATTTAGAATAACTTTTATATTATCAATTTAATATTTTGATGTGTATTTGCTTTTAAATTTAGTGGAAAATACTACAAATTGGAAACAAATAACTATTATAATGAAACATTGAACTGCAAAGAACTCTGAAACATCACGGGATTCGAACCCATGTGTTTAGATTACCGTTCCAATGTGCTTCCAATTACACTAGACGTTCCTCTATCCACCTCAGTGAATTTTTCACTGTAATGAACAATGATGAATCAGTCACTAGCGACATCGTGATGTTCCAGAGTCCTTCGCAGTTGATATTTTGATTGTAATGGGCATCTGTTTCCAATTTGTGTTTCTATTTCTATTATCTCTTCTTCATTTTCTATTATAAATAAAAAAGTATAACATACTGCTAATGTTAATATCGATATTTATTTTTGTGCTGTCCCATCACTAAAACTTACCTGTTAGGTAACCAGAGCCAGAAATTAAAAGTGCCTATTTAAGGGGATAAATGTGTATACCGTACCTTATAATAAATAAAGTATAATCCATACAAAATTAAAATGCTACATAAAATGTATGGTGAAAATAAAGGAACGAATTCATTACTAAACAGGAATATCGTTATTTCAAGCATCTACAAGTATACTTGTAGATGCTTGAAAGCAATTATTTCACTTAAGGGGCGCCCCACACATTAGAGCGGGATTCAGTGCGGAATTCAGCACACTAGCTGAAATTTGTCTATTAAAACGGAAATTTGTTTATGGTAGTGGACAAATTTCAGCTATTGTGCCGTGCTACAAGCACACATACGCTGAGTTTCTTACGCTGGTTCTTCTCAGTTCCCGAACCAGTAGTAGTTTATTGCCCTTCCCATAATACGGTTTTTAAAATATTTGATTTCAATACAGTTGTTAAGCCAGTGTTTATGTTTTATTTCATTACCGTGCATCCGTGCGTAATGTGCTATAGGCTAGTTTATCCTGATAGTGGCTAGTTTTTTGAGTTCCAAACCACCTTATAGCCCTTCCCTCGGCGGTCCTCGACGACATATATAATTTAAAAAGCTATGCGTGTGAATGAGTTTTACCTTTGAAGTACTGACATTATTCTTTTCATTTTTGTTAATGATTAAAAATAATATGTAATTTGAATAATTTAAAAGTAGATTAAAAAATGTTTAGAAACAATTTAATAACAACACACACACACACACAGACACACTGTTTTTTTAACAGAGCAATGCTTTACAATTATGGCTGTATGCCGAATGGGTCTCTGCCTAACCCACGGAGTATCTTCTAAGTGTAAGTAGCCTAACCTGTCATAACAATGACAATGAATGACATAATGGAGGACGTATTTCTGCCGCACTGGAGTCGATTACTCTTGTTTGCAATATTTCACTTACCTCCCTCGATGTAATCGTGTTCATAATTGCATACCCAATTTATGAATGAATTCATTGATAAATTGGGTATGCAATTATGAACCCGATGGTACAATGTACTATGAAGAGTCGAGTTTAAAAATTACCCTAAAGCAGATGTAATACCATTAAGTGGCAACACTTTTTGATTGACAATATTTTTTAGTTTTTTGCTAATTTCGTGCACTATTTGATGATATTTAGACGTAATTATACTTACAGATGAAAAGAAACGTTATCCTTATGTAAACTAGATAACTCAGATCTTTTCTTACATGAAAACACGCAGCAATTCGGCATTTTTACCTCAGATCGTTCCGGGCTGACTGACATTCATTGAATGGCGTTTGACGCGCGACAACTAGTTTTATATAACCGCTACGACCAGTGGTCTTGTACTTTTGGCAGAGGGGGACGCCTGACAATTACCACTCCATTGGTTTATTTCTCTGAGGCGTTTACAGTGCTCACGGTCCTAGGCGTAAGCACCTTGAGCACAAACGTCAAGTTGACATTTGACATACGTTTGACACATGATTTTCATTAAATTGACGTTGACAGCGCTCACGCAGCCGTTTACGGTGGTCCGAATCAAAACACTACTTACGCGGCCATTAGCGCTACCGACTATGCACTGTTAACGTTGTATCTCACCCTCCACCGCTTTTTGAAGGGGAACTAATAAACCGACAAAATTATGTAGGCTAGCTACGGTATGCTTTCAACCATCTTGAAATGTGTATCCAAATTAGTAAAGCGTGTATTATGTCCTTATTGGGTGTACGCGTTTTCAACTCTAGAGATACTTGCTTTGAAACTCAACTTGACGTTTCATTTCAATGTTGACACCAAATCGCTAAATCTATAGACCCCATTAACCTGTCGTCTCCCGGTCCCGGCTCAGAGAAATAAACTAATGGAGTGGTAATTGTCAGGCGTCCCCCTCTGCCAAAAGTAAGAGACCACTGGTCGTAGCGGTTATATAAAACTAGTTGTCGCGCGTCAAACGCCATTCAATGAATGTCAGTCAGCCCGGAACGATCTGCGGTAAAAATGCAGAACTGCTGCGTGTTTACATGTAAGAAAAGATCTGAATTATCTAGTTTACATAAGGATAAGGTTTCTTTTCATCTGTAAGTATAATTACGTCTAAATATCATCAAATAGTGCACGAAATTAGCAAAAAACTAAAAAATATAGTCAATCAAAAAGTGTTGCCACTTAATGATACTACATCTGCTTTAGGGTAATTTTTAAACTTGACTCTTCATAGTACATTGTACCATCGGGTTCATAATTGCATACCCAATTTATCAATGAATTCATTCATAAATTGGATATGCAATTATGAACACGATTACATCGAGGGAGGTAAGTGAAATACTGCAAACAAGAGTAATCGACTCCAGTGCGGCAGAAATACGTCCGCCATTATGACATTAATTGTCATTGTTATGACAGGTTAGGCAATACACTTAAAAGATACTCCGTGGGTTAGGCAGAGACCCATTCGGCATACAGCCATAATTGTAAAGCATTGCTCTGTTAAAAAAACAGTGTGTCTGTGTGTGTGTGTGTTGTTATTAAATTGTTTCTAAACATTTTTTAATCTACTTTTAAATTATTCAAATTACATATTATTTTTAATCATTAACAAAAATGAAAAGATTAATGTCAGTACTTCAAAGGTAAAACTCATTCACACGCATAGCTTTTTAAATTATATATGTCGTCGAGGACCGCCGAGGGCAGGGCTATAAGGTGGTTTGGAACTCAAAAAACTGACACTATCAGGATAAACTAGCCTATAGCACATTACGCACGGATGCACGGTAATGAAATAAAACATAAACACTGGCTTAACAACTGTATTGAAATCAAATCTTTTTAAAACCGTATTATGGGAAGGGCAATAAACTACTACTGGTTCGGAAAAGAGCCCCAACTGAGAAGAACCAGCGTAAGAAACTCAGCGTATGTGTGCTTGTAGCACGGCACAATAGCTGAAATTTGTCCACTACCATAAACAAATTTCCGTTTTAATAGACAAATTTCAGCTAGTGTGCTGAATTCCGCACTGAATCCCGCTCTAATGTGTGGGGCGCCCCTTAAGTGAAATATACTTGTAGATGCTTGAAATAACGATATTCCTGTTTAGTAATGAATTCGTTCCTTTATTTTCACCATACATTTTATGTAGCATTTTAATTTTGTATGGATTATACTTTATTTATTATAAGGTACGGTATACACATTTATCCTCTTAAATAGGCACTTTTCATTTCTGGCTCTGGTTACCTAACAGGTAAGTTTTAGTGATGGGACAGCACAAAAATAAATATCGATATTAACATTAGCAGTATGTTATACTTTTTTATTTATAATAGAAAATGAAGAAGAGATAATAGAAATAGAAACACAAATTGGAAACAGATGCCCATTACAATCAAAATATCAACTGCGAAGGACTCTGGAACATCACGATGTCGCTAGTGACTGATTCATCATTGTTCATTACAGTGAAAAATTCACTGAGGTGGATAGAGGAACGTCTAGTGTAATTGGAAGCACATTGGAACGGTAATCTAAACACGTGGGTTCGAATCCCGTGATGTTTCAGAGTTCTTTGCAGTTCAATGTTTCATTATAATAGTTATTTGTGTCCAATTTGTAGTATTTTCCACTAAATTTAAAAGCAAATACACATCAAAATATTAAATCTTTATATATAAAAGAAGAAACTGACTGACTGACTGACTGACTGACTAACATTTCAACGCACAGCCCAAACCGCTGAGTCTAGAGATTTCATATTTGGCACATAGGTTCCTTATAAGGTCTAGGGGAGCACTAAGAAAGGATTTTTCAAAATTCACCCCCTAAGGGGTAAAATGGGGGTCCAAAGTTTGTATGGCGAAACAAGATTTGTTATAAGAATATTTTATTCGAAACTTCATAGGAGTATTCCTAGCGATAAATGAGTAAACACGTGTGTCAGGTTTGTAATTCAACCTCCAAAAGGAGCAAATGTGGTCACAAAATCTGAAGATCAACATGGGTATCGTATCCTTTTTGAGTACTTATAGTACGCGGGCGAAGCCGCGGGAAAAGGCTAGTTGATAATATAAAAGTTATTCTAAATCAGCTTGCAAGATTTGTCCTGAACAAATAGACAAACTAACTTACGTAGAATACTAACATTGTAAGTAATATTCTGGTAGAAAAACTTGATATTTAATCACAACTTGACATTATAATTTTATCAATAGCTAAACCTTATACTTGATAATGAAACAAAAATATGTAACTAACCTACGATCAATGTTTCTCTGCGTCCGTAGGAAACACCTTAGACAACCCTACACGTAATCCCTGGGTGGTGCTAAAAGAGTTACAAACTTGGCAGCTGTACTGTCCTACCTGGACCTCGCAGCACTCACTGGATTTTCTTCATCATCTGCTTTCCCACTACCCTAGGGAAGAAATGCCTATCTATATCCAGTGACATGTAGGCATACGATAAATAAATCTACGATAAAATGTGACATTTTCAAGTCAAAGGTACATCATTATCGGTTGTCAATAAGGCGTTACCATAAAAAAATCATTTAGAAATTAACTCTATTAACAACCGACAATGATGTACCTTTGACTTGAAAACGTCACAAATATCGATACTTAAGTATATTATTATCGACGCGTTCCTCGCACTGTGTACGTTTACTTAAAGATGACATTATCTCGTTCACGGACAGGTTGTCTGTGTCTGTGTTTATACTTGGGTGAGTATATTTTATGCTAGTGTTTAATAATTATATCGTGTGCGTGTGTAGCGACGTCAATGGAAAATGCATTAGTGTTAACAGTATTTGTGTGCGTTTCCTCGTCCCCCGCGCCGAAATTGGCAGACTTTTTCTGATAGAAATTAGTGCGCGTCTCGCATCCGGTTGGTTTAATTATCAAAGGGTCCCGGGGATCTCCGGCCTACATATCGCGCCCATCGACATTTCAAAAGTGCTTACTTACATTATAGGGACTTACATAGTACAAAATAAGCATGAATTTAATAAAATAGTAAAGATTTTGAACTTTTTTACAATTTTATAAATCCGTTACATTAGGGAGACCCTTTTGGTCTCAAGCAACATAATGCAGACTAGAAAATAATACCTTCAATATAAATAGTTAAAATTCTCTTTGCTTCCTCGTTTTTTAGAACTAAAAAAATAACGGATGAGTACTATTTATTTTAGCAGGTTAGGGAAATATATAAAGATAAATTTACATTTTGTATCCATTTTTTTATACTGCAACGCAACTGCAAACAGGCATACGGCTACTGATGGTAAGCAGCTACCGTAGCATGTAACTCCAGAGGTGTCTCATGTGCGTTGCCGACGCTTTCATATAAAAGAGAATTTACTGTGTTGACAGCTAAAGGGACAAGAGGATCCCCCGTCGTCAACACACTGCATCCTCTGAGCTCTCTGGCAACCTTACTCACCGGCAGGAACACAACACTATGAGTAGGGTCTAGTGCTAATTGGCTGTGGTTTTCTGTAAGGTAGAGGTAGTTCCCCAGTCGGGCTCTGCTCTAGATTTGATAATTAAAGACTATGCTATGAAGTTATAGCATTCATTATTAATGAAAAATAAGTGTCATACTTATTAGTCAGTTGTACTAGAAATGGCACGGCCAGAATGGTATGATTTTACCAGAGTAAGTATAGTAGGTACTAATTCGAAGGGTTTTGTTTTGTCGATTTCGTTGACTTTACTTAATATTAGTGATTTGAAAAAAAAATCAACCTTTATGAATTTACTATGGACTTACTTATGGCTTTGAACATAGTCCGAATCCAAGAAATGAATACTGCAAATTCTGCAATGCTCGGTGGGCACCCCAGTTGGGTTTTGCCTTGCAATTCGAACCGCAGGAATCCATGCATGCCTTCTTTCTTCGTTCTTGGGGAAACTTTAAACATACACATACTGTTGAAGTCATCATTATAACAGAATTTAAATTATATTTGGTAGGTAAGTAAAACCGACTGAGGTGGCATATTCAGATTGTTTATTAAGTACGTCTCTCTCATATTCCCAATATATGAGTACAAGGGAGACATTTCGATATTATCAAAGTAGTATAATATTGATAAAGATTTATTCCAAGGACCCATACTGTATATCGAAAAAAACAAACTGTAAAGATTCTTCGCTAACAACGGAAACCTAACTGCTATTACTACAAGGTAATACTTATTAAACATTAATTATACTTTTCCTCAAATGAGTTATGTTTACTTTTCCAAAACTTATATTGCATAACATCGACCAAGTCCGTAATGTATGAGAATATCTAAGCGTGATTTACTTCCCGATGAAAAGAAATATCACCATCTTTGGCGCCTGTGTGGCTCCTGCACCAATGCACGGCACAAGCCGGCATTTTAATACCGATATATTACCGAAATTTCATGGACCGAAAAAACTAATATTTTGGCGACATGACAATTTCAAAATGTTTGACATGACATTAGGGCACCGCTGTCACAAGCTCCGCCCACTTTGGCACCAGGAAAGTGGAGCACATTTTGAGCGTTGATTACGCTTCCTTACTTATTATTCTTCCAAGATCGCGCCCCACTAATTGACATGAAACTCGCGCCATTTTTCTCCGTAGTTTGACGAGCACGGCGATCTCCGGCCTCCATTTTGCACTCCTATAATTAACGGGCCCGTCGGGCCCGGAGATCTCCGGCCTCGCACCCACAAGTGAAAAAAGACTTTATTCAAAAAGAAATACAGTTTATATTCTATTGGCTGTGTGCTAATTCAAGCGTAACGAAGTGAGCAACAGATGGGTACCAACCAAAACTTCACCCAGCATATACACGACAAGTAAAACGGCTATTAGACATGGCAATTTGTAGGGCCCAGCATGTTGTGTTGGGAGGTGTAATAGGAGGTTGGGCCCGTAGGGAGCTGAAGGAGGGTGAGGGAGAGGCAGGGTACACAACATGTTGGGCCCTACAAATTGTCATGTCTAATAGCTGTTTTATGGCCAGTTGAAATTCCGTCTTCACGCAAAGTTCATGTTGTTTGGTGTTCAAATACAAAAAAAGATATATTTTTGCATGTAGGCCTTCATGTTATGTATAATTATTGATGGCCTATATGTTAGAGACTCAGAATAAATACATAACATGCAGTTTTAATTGGAAATCTTATTTATTTTTGCGATTTTCCGACAGTACCGCATTTTTCCCCTTCCTGTAATATAAACACGTATTACGTCGTAAAAATATGCTGAGTACCTAAAGTATTTATATACCACGTAAAGTCTGTTTCATGCTCTTTTAAAAAATGTATACATTCATCTTACTGAGTATAAACACTTTAGTAATACGAGCGATAACGTGGGGTCAAGTGGTTTGCTCGCGTCAACTCAAATTACCGTGGGGATCAAGGGGTACATACGGTGGCGGCGAAGCGGTAGACACGGGAGGAAAAATTTTGACCGGAGATATGCGGGCCCGTCAAAGGGCGGTAAAATAATTTCGCTGAGCCCTGGAGACGACAGGTTAATGTCATGTGTCAAATTGTCAATGTCAAACAACAAATGCCGTACAAAAACGAATTTTAGTTTATTTATCTAATAAACATATTGTAAAACAACAGCAAACATGAGATGGAGCGAAAAAGAAACGTGTACTTTTGTCAAATTGTATCTGGAGCATGAAGCACTCTGGAATCCTCGAGTTCCAGAGTACAAATCTAAACCAGAGAGGCATAAAGCTTATACTAAAATTATAGCCGAATTCCGAGCTGCTACGGGTATGCCTTTAACGGAGCCTGAAGTGAGAACGAAAATTAAGAATTTAAGATCCACTTACATCCAAGAGGTCAACAAAATACGTAAGCGGTCGAGCCCGGACTCCGTTTTCAAGCCATCAATTAAATGGTTCTATGCTTGGCATAAACGGTTTAGCAAGACTCTTAGGAGGGACCTGGATGTTTTGGACGACTCATTTTTTGATGTAAGTACCCTGTTTTACCTTAAAACCTCTTTTATTTCAGGGTACTGTATTAGTACAGAACTGGTACAGAAACACAGAAACATTAGTGTTTCTATATATAGGTATTTTTTGTTATATTCTGTTTTAACATACTGGTAATGGAACCAATATAAAACGACTCCATAATGGCGGACAGGGCAGTCGCCTGAAGCCTCGCGCTTGCGAAGGCCTCGTTATAACCTGATCAAATTCTTACAAGGGCTGCTTGGGGCCTTGCAAAAGTTAAGGCTGCCACTGAATCTCCTTTATGAACACATACCTCATCATATATACCATATTTGGATAAGTAAAGAAAAGTTTTCATATCTAGGCTGGCCAGAAAGTGCAGTAACAATGGAAGTAATAGGCTATACTCATCCGTTTTTTAGTAGCGAGGGTACTAGCGTGAGAAAGAGACTGTATGATTCTTTCTAGGCTTGAAGTAAATCAGTCCCTGTCCAAACTATAAATAATAAATAAATAATTAATTTCGAGTAACACAGACCCATAATTATGGTCAATATGTATTTATAGTTATGTGTATATGTTAATATCTACATTACATATCACTTAAACTTATTATCTACAAATAATAATTATTTGGGCTATGTTTCTAGAAGCACCTAAGTAGTGGTTCAACTTAATAAGTAATTCTATGCTGACTTGTCTACACATTGTGCTTGGAAAATCAGTGCAGACTTTGAGTGGTCTTGCTCTACCTGTATAGTGTGTACCTGTGTACATGCATACTATCAAAAGAACCCATTGGAATGTTGTTGATATGCCAGGGTTGCGTTTTATAAGTGCCCGGTAACATTTGATTACAGTTTACAAACCTTTTATAAAACACTAGCGACCCGCCCCAGCTTCACACAGGACTTTTTTGTAGACCTTTTTAAGGTGTACAATATTTTGATGCCAGCATTTGCAATGTAAGCGCAAAAAATGAGTTTTATTACGACATCATCGAGGTTTCTAACCTCTAAAATTATCAGTGTTTCTCTACTATATCATGCATGTATTATACCTATAAACCTTCCTCTTGAATCACTCTATCTATTAAAAAAACCGCAGGAAAATCCGTTACGTAGTTTTAAAGATTAAGCATACATAGGGACAGACAACGGAAAGCGACTTTGTTTTATACTATGTAGTGATGTCACAGAATGATTGATTTAATTTGTGGAGTTCATTTATGTCAGGTTTTGTTTTTGTTGTTTAAAAAATGGTTGTCTGTTAATATTTTCAGCAAGGAGAACAAATGGATGAATCATGTCAAAAAATATGGGTGAGCCCAGACGATGAAGTCAATGACAACTCCAACTCCGACCCCTTCGAGTCAGAGCAAGACAAGTTCCTTCTAGTCCTCAAACCAGACCCCGGAGAAGACATAAAACATGAAGCGCAAAGCTCATACAAAATAAAGAAGAAGAAATTTAAGCATCGCACCAGTACCGATAATTCTGATAGATCGTACAGAAATAGCATAGACAATGACATAGCCAAAGAGGACGAGTTTGATATTTATGGAAAATTTATAGCTTCACAGCTGAGGAAAATGAATTTGCAGAAAGCATTGCGGTTGCAGCTGGAGATTCAGGGTCTAGTGAGTGAGGCCAGGATTTCTGATATGACGGAACATTGAAATATTGGAATTTGCTTTTAAGGATAGACGTTTTTGTTGTGTTTATGTATAACACGAACGATGTTGTTTTAGAATAATTGAATGATTTCCAAAGAATAATGTACATTGTAAGTAAGTTACCTGTGGCATAAGCCAGTCAATAGGCGTGTCCACACCGGACGCACCGCCTCGCGAGGAAATTGTCGCGCGAGGCAGCTCGGCTGGTGTGGACGTGCCTCGCCAGAGGCATTGCGGTCGCGCGTCCTAATGAAGGACTGTAACATCACATTAAACCTACAGTTAGTTATTTTAAATCTTTAGAAAGAGGGATTTTATGTTTCAGGCAGCAAATGTGACAGTCTAATGAAAAGGTACGATTTGATAAAAGGCGCTTATGTCGTATATACAGTAGGGATGTAACGAACATTCGTATTCGCATTCGCGAATATCCGCAGAAAAAAATACCTGCAAGAAATGCGGAATAAAAATAACCACTAAAGAATATTTGAAATGTTCACATTGTAAACAAGTATTTGACTTTAAATGTACGATTGTCTTAAGTTACATAAACTGATGGATAGTGAACGCAAAAATAATTGGAAATGCATGTTTTTTCATGTGCATGAGCATGAAGCAATCAGATTTGGATTTTATTATTTTTATTTTATTTTAATTAAACAATACGTACATTGTATGTCTCTCAAGCTGTTTTGATATGCCTTCTTATAGAACTACGCATTATTGTGTATCTTTAAGATGTAATATTACTGTATTACTGTTTTGAAAAAATAAGTCCCGCCGAGTTTCTTGCCGGTCTTAAATAATTCTTCTCGGGTCAGAGGTGTAGGGTTAGAACCGGAGGTAGTTTTTTTTTTCTCTCTCTGACGTTCATAAGTGCATTGTAATGTGCCTAAATTGAAAAATAAATATCTTTTATCTTTTTTTTAGATATTCGCATTCGTATTCGCAAATTTAAATGCGAATATTTTTAGTGCATTAATATCTAAGAAAAAAAAATTGAAAAGGAAATCACAATTTTATAATTAAAAGAAAAATGGAAAAATTCATCGCGTCGAGCAAGATTCGAACAAATTGAAATTTCGCTTGCAGACGTTTCTGCTTAGTACAAAATTAATTTAGGAAATCACAATTCTGTCAAACGTCTTTAAATGATCTTCATGAAAGATATACACGGTGCCCGTGAGCATTGCGAGAGACTTTAACAGTGTATTCATTATCATATTTAGAGAACAAAATGTCCTTTAAACTTTTTCGAAATTCGCCATAGTTTCAGAGTAAATACTACTTACAAAAAATTGCATTTTGAATTGTTTCTCAGTGTAAAATGATTTTTTGATGGCGATCTCACCGGTATGGGGCATAGTCTAGACATCTCTTATTGACTGATATCAAAGACCTAAGAAACACTTTGCATGGACTAGTTTTTACGAGAAAAAATGTAGCAATTTACTTTTTCCGTTACTTTTATCTAATGACATTTACTTTTTATGTAGAACAGCATTCAAAAAAAGTGAAAAAAAAGTAAAAAAAATAATTTTTTTTTGGCGTTTTACAACAAAAGTCATATAATGTTTTTTCATTCTTTTGACCTCAGAAATGCGTGGTTAAAATCTCTCGCAATGCTCACGGGCACCGTGTATAATTGTTGTTTCATGATTTCGAATATATTCCGGTTAACAGAACATAAAAGTTTGATGGTACCTACTAAGTACCTATATAAAATTCGTATTCTTGACTTAACATTCGGTTCGAAAATATCACGCCTGAATCATTCAACTATATCACAACTTTCCTTATACCAGGTTATTGACCCCATATTCGCATTCGCAAATATTCGCATTCGCGAATGTGCAATAAACATTCGTTACATCTCTAATATACAGTAAAACTCGCTCAACACGATTTTGAAGGGACCCAGTTAAATACAATACAATACAATACAAATATTCTTTATTGCACACCTCAATAACATATAACAGTACAGTACACAGATTAAAAGTAGAGGCAGTCAACAGGCGGTCTTATCGCTAGAGAGCGATCTCTTCCAGACAACCTTAGGGTAGCGGAAATCTAGTCGAAAATAATTGTATGAGTAGGTGCAAGGCAAAAGAAACAGTGAAAATCCAGTAAACAATAACAAATAACATATAATACAATAGCTTAATTATACATAAACATACACAAATAAAATAATCAATAAACATACATATACTACATACACAGAGTAAATAAAAATAAAATAATAAAAATACAGTCAGCAAACATTTGTGTTAAGGGAGAGATAGATAATACTCTTTAAGGTGTTTCTTGAAAATAGTTAGGGATTTTGCACGCCTTATTTCTAGAGGTAACGAGTTCCACAGGCGTATGGCCTGAAAGGTAAAGGAACTATTATATACTTTTGACGAAGAGGATGGGACATTTAGAAGCAGGTTTTGGGCGGATCTAGCCGAACGAAGGTAACTGAAACGCTCTTTGAGGTAATAGTTCTGTAGACAAAATATGGATACCTACTTGTGTCTGAAATAAATATTTTCATTTCTCTGTCTTAACCTTTTGACCGCCAAGCATTGAACAAAAATGACGCGCCACCGACGCCACGTAATCGCGTTTTGTCAAGCGTAATTTGAACTTTGCGGAAGCCCGCGTAGGTCCCTATTGCATTACAAAGCCTGTCGGCTGTAGCCGTCGTTGGCGTCCATGGCACAACTTTTTAATGTCGGCCACAGCCGACTGTAGCGGTCAATAGGTTAAACGGGAAAGCGTATTACGCGGAACTGTCCTACAGGACCTTAAGTTGCAGGGACTGATATAAAATGGCGTATTATACGAGAAATCTTATTAAACGTGATCGTATTAAGCGGGTTCTACTATATTTTATTCGAGTAATGAAAGCGATATAGACCGTCACAAATATTTTTTCACCACTCCACCTCGGAAACACGCTCTTTCTTTTCTTTTTTCTCTTTTGGAAGCGGTGGGGAAAATCGCATTTTACCCACATGTGGGGTAAGTAATTTGGTGCAAGTTTTGACTGGTTTTTCATGTTATCTGGCAGGATTGACTTAAGAGATGAATTTGAATTATATAATTTTGAAAGTATTCACTTGGCTTAGATGTCTATATTTTATAGCTAATATTTTTCCTGTGGTGGTGCGGTGAAAAGATTTGTATTATACTCGGCAGCAAATTTTGTTCAACCTCTCTTGCCTTGAAGTTTAGATTTTTTGAACCACTCGCTACGCTCGTGGCTCAATTTTGGAGTCTTTCGCTGGCACAGGTCTCATTAAAAGTACGACAGGTTAAACATCAACTTTGCCCATTGATAATAAATAACAATTCTAGCTTTAAAAATAATTCGAAATGTAACTACAGTTTAATCATTCACCAGTTAATTATTAATCTTATTACATTGCATATCATTCATTTCAAGAACTAACTGTCATTTGAATCTTGTTGCATTGAACAAGAATGTTGCTACAACTTTTTTTTTATATACTATGTAATATGTGATGTCCCGGTATTATGTCAATTTTAATATTATGTTATGAATGGTTGTCAACTTGCCACCGATGTGTACTAAAGAATGGGATACACAATCAGCCCAAAAAATGGCCCCACAATAGAGCTGTAAGATCGACTCGTATAGCACTTTCTAGGACAGTTTTATTAGACTTTAGTCATTGATAAGACTGGCCGGTTATAAATTTTCAAGAGCAATATTTTCGATAAATCCTGTTTGAGACTACCTCTACTATATTGTGGCTGATGGTTGCTGATGCAAAATGACCAGTATTTTAGTACAAGAATAAAATATTAATTCAGGTTTATTGTGTAAATTGTATAATATCTTTAAGCTGTGCCCAGATTACGCGCGGCATGTTCGACCGCAAACCAGCGAACACGTATGTTCGAGCTGCCTCGCGTGACAAATACGTCCACATTGCGCACGGATGTCGAGACCATACGTGCCATACGTAATCTAACGTGTCCACACCTGACGCACCGCCTCGCGAGGCAGCTTAGGTAGTGTGGCTCGCCCGAGGCATTGCGGCCGCGCGTGCGTTTGCCTCGGCCGAGGCACGACCACACCTGACGCACCGCCTCGCGCGGCAATTTCCTCGCGAGGCGGTGCGTCAGGTGTGAACACGCATAGGACACTGCTTAGAGCGTTATCACACTTGCGATTTGCGAGCGAGTTTTGTATGGGAGCGAACTCGCCGCGTACGAGTTTTGTATAGAAATCACTTTCAAATCGCTCAAATGTGATAATGCCCTTAAGATTGGGGGGGAAAATAAATATAAGAAAAAGTCATATAGCAAGTCTGATCTTTTATTGCTGTTACAGCCTCTGTTTATAATATAACAAACATCGCTTACGTTTCACTAGTGAAAATCCAGATTTTCCTCAATGTACCAATTTTGTACCTACATTTTCACGTTTGTCCTAGAAATTTATGACAAAATATACAGATGTCTGCTGCAGATTATTTTCAGTACGAGAGTCCACGTCAATTACAATATCTATAACTAAATTAAGTACTTTCAGTTCCACAAATTACATGTTCAGTATTGAAAACAATTTACAAAGTACGGAAGCTTGCCTTTCCGGCTGAGCGTGGTTTAAAAAAAAAACTAATCTAAAAACTTAGTTTATAAATAAGGTTAAAGGCCGATTTACACCAACCGTTACAGTTACATTGGACAATACTTTGTATAATGTAAATCGACGATTAACGGAGACTAGAGAAGACCACAATCTTTATTTTAACAATCTCAAAAATAATACTAACAACTTTACAATCTGATTGAGTCCAATGTGCGTTGGTTATTACAGTGATGCTTTGTTGTCACTTGCTTGTCTTTGCTCTCTCGACTGAAATTGTCAAATCCAAATTGTATAAAATAAACCTATTTGCTTCCAAAGCAAGAATTAAGCATATTAGTGTCCAACTGTATATTCAACATTTTTCTTAAAGTACAATTTAAAAACTTCCCAATGAACCCTTTGAACGCCAAGAACCCCTAAAGAGGTCTTGTGTCGTCGTGCCCACCACGCCAGCAACCCATAAAGGGGTCGGAGTGAAGGTGTACTTTGATCTATTATTCACCACGAGATTCGTCTTTTTTGATAACGCAACAGTGCTTGGCGTCACTTCATTCAAATATGAAAGCGTTCAAAAGGTTAAATAGTTTTCTTTAAGAGGGTTATCTGCAGTTTTGTGCCTACGTCTAAAACCATGCTAAATGTAAGAATTGATAGTTAACTTAAACGCAGATAAAATATTTCAGAATTACCTCGGATCTTTGAAAAGGAGCAAAAACAGCAAGCAGCAACCCAGAGCTATACAAAACATTGGCACTTATGAACATTTAAAATCACACTCCACTGAGTACGAAACCGCACGCTTACCCTAATGCCATCAAGTCCATAAGAATAAAACGGGTGGAAGTTATACCTAAGTTTTATGGAGAGATAAATTTAAAAAACAGCACAGATTTTGCGCACAACTTATGCGATTATTTTTAGTTGGTTATTTTTTCCTTGACGTCAAAAGTCCTTTTTAAAAGGGAATAAGAGCTTTTGACGTCTTCGATTGCGTCGTTACTTTTGATACTGACTGTACATACCTACCTTCTACCAATATAATATCGATAAACACATAATGCGGCACAGCAAAAGGCGTCGCGCAGGCCGACTTTTGCCGTAGACAACCGATTGTCTTTAGAAAATTACTTGTCACGAAGGACCGAATAAGCTCTTTGTTAAAATTAGCTTTGAAATAGGTATTACGGAAATGTATTTTATCTACACTCATACTGTAAGTACTCTAAAATGCGTTCAAAAACCGTAGACAATGACAAGCATTACAACAAACGATTTAACTATGATAAGTTTCTTATCTGCGGCAGTAACGTAATTTTAACGTTGCATGCTCAAATATTGTTAAGCAATGAGTTTCAAATTTGGAACATCGAATTTGATAACATAATGTTACCGCCATGGCCAACTAGATTGGTCCCGCGCGAGCGCCGGCACAATCGAGTTGGCCATGACGGTACAATGGCGGTCATTCTATGGTTTCCGAACACTTAATTTAATATATATAATATGAGTGTAGATAAAGCAGTGTATGCAACTGTACGTAATTAGGCCTTAAAACACTCGTGTGATCTTATTATGAAATTCGCCTGCGGCTCATTTCATAAAACCACACTCATGTTTTAAGGACCCTTATTACGTAACAGTTACATAAACTACTATTTTTAACTAAAAAAACTTTCGTGAGACTAACATATTAACAATATTTATAACGGGTTACTCACGTCATTTAAGTCGATTTTAGCTCGACATGTTTGATGTTGTGCGAAATCGACTTAAATGACGTGAGTAACCCGTTATAAATATTTTTAATGTATATTTTATTTTACTATACTTTGGTATAACTTCCACACGCAACCAACACCCGCTTCAAACCCTACGCTATTCATACGACGACCAGTGCTAATGCAGTTTCCGGGAAACAAATGTAAATGCAGTTTGTACATAAGTTAGTGGAAGTATCAGGGAAGTACATGAGCCCGCAGGCGCGTTCAAACGATTCTTACATTGAGGTTCAACAACTTTTTGAGATGTCAACTCACATTTCGAGAAATTACAAGTTACAGAGAGTCGTTAGTCTCATTTTTATCAAATTGCCAGAGATGAATGTCCTACAGGCAAGCGTGACAGCGCTATACACACGCAGAGCGCTCTCGCTCGCGCACCGGCGCTGCATGCGGAAATCGCAGCAGTGTGAAAAAAGCCTAAGTAGCTTAGCGGGTGAGATGTTCAACCTTAAAACACTCTGTTTCTCTTAACACTGACTACCGATAACCCGCCTGGTAGGCACTCGTAATGTTTGCTCAGATGCCGGGCACGCGGCGTGCGTTGCGTTGCACGTCGTGGCCCGCCTGGCGGGTTCTGTCGGTTTCTGGGGTATTGTTCAAAATTTTTCCCGGTTGCGAAAGTATTAAGAATAGAGTCGTGCCAAAATAATTTTGAATACCTCATTATTTTAGCTACGTAAAAAGCTTATTTTAGGCCAAATTTAAAATATGTTTAGTCAATCTCTGCGCCTTGTTTTAAGTACCACGGTGGCAAACGAGCGCACTACCCGCCTGGTAAGAAGCAGCCACCGCAGCACGCGGCGTTTGCAAAGTTTGCTAATCCAGTGATCACACGCGCGTTGCCGACCCTTTAGGTATAGATGAACCGTGTTGACTTAGTGCAATCTTGGGAGCTCTGACAGTGAGTTGACAAATTAACTCTCAACGACACAGTCGCCAAACAATGTAAAATATTTTACAGAAAACATCAACAATTAGTTGTACCGTCTTTGAACACATAAGGAGATAGGTACGTACATTTTAGATGTGCAAATAACAAAACGCTTGGAACTTAAAACAAAATACGTCAAGTGATGATTTTGGGATGAATTTTACAGATGGTAGCTCTAACATGTATTTGTTTTATTCATAAAATTTCGATAATCGAACGAGCGGAGCGTAAGCGAAGCAAGTTCTTACAAACAACTTCTGGCTAGTGTTCCGCATCTTTATGAAATTTGTTGGGGTTGTAGCAGAGGTACATAAAATTTGAGAGTTCGTACATCAGCTGGATTGACCCCCTGGTTGTGGAATTAGAAGGCCTAAAAGAGTTTTGTCAGGAGGTCTTATTATTCTGGTCAACTCGCTAGCAAACTCGCTAGTAGCGGACTACTAGTATATCAAATAACGGACACAATTCGAAAAAGCGCGATTGTCATAAAACATTCGCTGTAGGATACCTAAGATGTAAGTAAGTGAATGAATAAATAACTATCGCTGGTCAGTTTGTAATGTTTAATAAAAAATGCGTAGGTTACGACTCTTATGACCACAGAATAGTAGTTTTCGATATAAGTGCAAGAAGTATGTTATTTTGCACGAGTACCGAGGTTACGTAAGTCGAACAAAGTTTTTTAATACAATTGCGAAAAAACTACAATGAAATAAAATTACATTTATATTCTTAAGTGCAGTGTACGAAAGACAGCTTCATTCAATCGCGCGTTGTTCAGGTGGGTCATTTATTTATAAGCGGGTCTCGCATAATACTCATTTATTTAAAAAGTATCAATCAGATTACTTTTTAGCACTAGTGTATAAAATCAAACTTTACGCGCGATTTGCAGCTACATAAACTAAACTTTTTGAGCAATTGTATTAAAAATACATTAAGCTAGAAGCCCCAAATGCTCGTATTTCGCGTGTTATTTATGTGTTCAACGATCACATATCCAAATCATGGACTTGTGATGTTCCAACTGCCAGGCATTGATTTCTAGGTATAATAGAATATGGTCTATTACGGTGAAGAAATTGACGAAAAAAATTTTTTTTTGTTGATCCAAAAATGTTGGCAGAGTAAATGGCGAGGTTTATCATTTTAATATTAAAATACTTATCTAATATTTAAGTAAAGAAAAATCGGCACGCGCCCTTTCATAAAATAATACAAGGGCTGCTATTTATATATCCGGAAACCGGGGTTACAATCTTCTTAAATAGCATATTTGACCTCCATGGTAAAATTTGAACTTTTTTAAGTACTGGCCGGTATATTTTTTCTTTCCTATTAACGCTCGTGTTTTGTTTTTGACGGGTTTTAAATGTCATCTCGCAGCAAGAATGGAACTCACTCGTGAAAATATTCGTGCTATGATTTATCATGATTTTCGGCGTGGTTTAACGCAACAACAGTGCATAGATCAACTAACTTCAACTTTTGGTGATGAAGCCCCATCTAAAACTACTGTGTATCACTGGTTTAGTGAGTTCAATCGTGGACGTAGTATGCTTACGGACGAAGTTAAGGCAGGTCGCCCGAAATCGGTCGTTGTACAACAAAATATCGAGGCTGTGCGAAAACTTATAATGGACGACCGACATGTTACGTACCGCGAGATAGAGGCGACTCTGGGTATTTCTATGACCAGCATTAATAGCATATTACATAATTATTTGGCTGTAAAAAAAATTTGTTCGCGTTGGATACCCCACAACTTAACAAAAGAGCAAAAAGATGCTCGCGTCGAATGGTGCAATAAAATGTTAATAAAATATAACCGTGGTGACTCAAAAGCCGTTTATAACATCTATACAGGTGACGAATCCTGGATCTATGCATACGATCCCGAAACGAAGCAACAATCAACGGTATGGGTGTTTCAAAATGAGCCGAACCCTACGAAAGTTACTCGTGCAAAAAGTACATTGAAACAAATGGTGGCCTGCTTCTTCGGTATTAATGGCCATGTAGCTACAGTGCCACTAGAAAACCGTAGAACGGTTAATTCAGAGTGGTACACGACCATTTGCTTTCCGGAAGTATTTGAACAAATTCGTAAAACTAACCAGCGACGAAGAATCATTCTTCATCATGACAATGCCAGCTGTCATACGTCACGCGAAACAACTCTATTTTTGGAGGGTCAAAATGTGGAATTAACGGGTCATCCGCCGTACAGCCCTGACTTGGCACCCAACGATTTTTATTTATTTCCAAATATAAAGAATAAATTACGCGGTCAACGATTTTCGACCGCTGAAGATGCTGTCGACGCATTCAAACAACACGTAATGGAGGTACCTCAGGCGGAGTGGCAGAAGTGCTTTAAAAATTGGTTCACGCGAATGCAAAAGTGCATAGATCATCAAGGGGAATACTTTGAAAAACAATAAAACCATTTTCAGCCGTGTACGTTTGTTTGTTTTTTTGTTTCCGGATATATAAGTAGCAACCCTCGTAGTACTATACAGAGGTCCCTCTCTGACGATACAAATCATGTTATCCCTTCTTAACGCATGACAAGTTACCTTTCTCACTTAGGCAAACGTATCGGATACTAGTTGTCAAACTAATTGTTTTTGACAGAGATGCACACTTTATATTTGTTCTGTGCTATGACAGTTAGAGCTACCATCTGTACGAGTTTGATGAAATTGCGGCGTCTCCCGCATAACAGGGTCAGTCGTGACACGGTATCCTACAACTAAAGTCGAATTCCAACAAGAAACGGAATATCCGGTAGAATGACCCGCAACTGGTCATAGGAGACATACTTCATCAGGCGCGGACCCCCCCCCCCCCCCCTGAAATGCAAACCTCGTATACTACGGGGCCCATAGCTGCGAACCGCGAGGTTTTTTGTGAAGGAAGGTGCCCCCCCTGAACGAAATCCTGGATCCGCGCTTGTACTTCGTAAAGTAATATGGACTTCCTTGCTATTTGTGATTTAAATATCTTTTTAACTAGGTCTGAAATCATTTTATTCTAGATATTTTGAGTCAAAATGTACTATTTCTTTGGTTAAATATCATCAGAATACATCCTTATCGCCAATCGGCAATGTATTTCATCTAAAAACGTCACATTTTATGACAAGTTGCCGCTTATGACCAGTTGCGTTTCTACCCACTTAAACCCCAAGTAACAGCGTCACATATTGTATTTGCTATTCTAAACGTCAATAAAAACTACACAAGAAGGGAGACTCGAATCAGATCTCGTTTGTACAATTTATCACATAAATTTAAAGAACACGTCTACTGCAGCAAATACTGTCTGTTGAATTATGCATTTAGAGATCAAAAGTACACCAATAGAGGAGCAATACGGTTCTAAAATTACGTTATTTCGCTCCGAAAGCGCGTTGGGCGCCAAAGGTGCGTCCACATTGCCGCGGGCCGCAAAAAGCCGCTAATTTAGGCATTTTGGACGCACCTCTACCTACGGTCTGTTAATCTATACGCAAAACGCTGCGATAAATTTACTGTAGAAAATTAACAGCGATGTTCGCAGCGATATGCGTTAGATCATCGGAAGTAGCACTATGAATCCAAATATTTCATTGATGAAAAAATAAACGCTCTGCTATTATCGACATACACGGTTACAAAACTAAGATACTCGTATTTATTTTAAGTAAGATCCAGTTGTACCGATGTTTGTATGGACATTTTCCACTTGAAAACGCTTTTTAAATAACTAATAAATTAAGAAAAAAAATAATAAAAACGTAGGTTAATAGTTAAATTAAGGAGAACAAAAAAAAATGAGATCACAAAACGCCCATACAAAACCGGCGCGGGTTTTACAATGCCAGCATAATGTTGAAAGCTCAGTAGCTCGATAGATGGCAGTGCTATTCTGTAAAGTAACTTATTTTCTTTTTATTTTATGCTGGACAAAGTTATGCAGTTTTTATTATTATCTGAAATAACTGCTAATGGCTTGACTAGTGTATTAGAAGGTTAGAACATGTTATGTAGTCATGCGAGTGCTTGAAACTCACGTCATGATATTTTATAGCCTATCGAATAGCACTGCATCCATTCTAAGATACTTGTTGTACATACTAGCTCTCCCTTACCAGAAGGGGCGTCTAAGTCACAATTGATGCTAGCTATGGCTATTGATAGTAAAAATATTTTTAGTTTTAAAATAACTATAGTACATTCTTTATTGCAAAGGCTAGAAGGTTCGCTATACATGGACGAGTTCGTTGACGAACAGTGGCGTGAAAACATTATTGTTAAATGCTGTAAAAATGCTTGTCATTGCAAAATGATAGTTTAAAATTATGAAATTAGTTTATTTAAATGCTGATTTAAAACTACACGAACGCAAATATTTTTACCATCAATAGTGTTAAAGAGCTAACCAATGAACTTGACAGACGTACGGGTCTACATTTTGATGTTAGCTTTAGACCGTTTTTTTAATAATTAGGAGATATCATGATTTCCGTCTGACGATTTCATTTTTGAAATAATATTAGAGGATATTAGAGACATTTCTTATGCCTTTATGTGGCAACATTCACATATCAATGTCAAATACACGAACACGAGACACCGTCAAAACAATCATGACTGACAGCGACATGTATTTAAAACCTGACCAGAAATATGCGCCAGATATATGATCATGCGCCATGTTACGGAATTTCATTGAAACAAATTTCTTACACTGGCAATAATTTTAATGAATGGATGAAAGGCATGTGATAAGCTGTCATTGTTGTCAGTGTTGTGGCGGTTTACTTAAATAATAGTGAAGTGTTGAATATTAAATAATAAACGACAAAAAATCCCAAAATTATTCATAGTCTAGAGCGAAACAGTGTAGATAGTGTATATAATAAACTGCTGTAAATAATACGCTCGGGAAATACAACTATTTCGCTGCGAAAAATTTTCTAATTAACATCAGAACTGACAGGTAAACAAATCAAGATGTACCATAGAGAATAATTCACTCTATGACTATACTGAACTGTTGTCATATAAGTGAGAATAATAGCGCCCTCTTGACAATGATCATATATTTCTGGTCAGGCTGTAAATGTGTCTGAACTATTTTTGCTACCGGTTCAGCATCGATTGTTGCCATTCGTCCGTAAGAAATGTCACTTTTATCCACTAAAATTTATAACAAATCAAGTTAAAATAACCCCAGCGTATTTAGCAGCAGTAACGAGACATATTTTTAAAGAAAACTTGATAATAAGAACTAAATCACAAATCAATGTAGCTTTGAAAGAAATAGAACTTGTCATTTCTCTTTCTTTATACCCGATATCAAGGTTCAGAAAGGCCATTTTTTTAAAACAATTTGTCAGTTAAATACAAGAGTAATTTAGGTAATGTTATTTTGTATATTTACCTTAAATGATAGTTACTTTGTAATTAACATCTAGCAGCCCACTATACAAAATAAATGCTGTGAAATAATCTATAATGAACAAAACAACATTAAATTTGTTTTCTCTTAAAATCAAACGTAATGAAATAAAAGCAAGTATGTTGCAATTTAAATGATTTACATTTCTTTGAAGTTATTTTGTCAATGTCAAAAAATTTGTCAATGAACTAGGAGCTTTAGGTAACTTCAGTTTGCTAACTACATTCCATCTTAAGTGGGTATCAAATTAAAGTTCGTGACTATTATTTATTAGGACAATTATTACTTACTATTATTATGTACTATTATTAGGACCCTGGGACGTAAATTTTTAAATGAATAGTTTAGATGCTGTTCTAAAATCGCTAAGGTAATTTTAACTTGACTCATCTTTAGCTCTTTTTAACTTAATCAATGAGGTACGTATTCTTGATAATAATCCTCCCCATCGCCATATGTAACAGGACATACATTAGTAGCATTATATCCACTAATATTTGGACTTTTGGATTTCATATGAATGTTTCTAATCTATACCCCATTTGTGATGTATTTGAAGTTGAACCAAAAAGACATTAGCAGTCAGGCATGAACTTACGTCGTTTTCGAACGTAGGCACAGATTTTAATTAAATGGAAAATTGTATGGATATATGTTATTCTTAAAAAGTACTTAAAACCACAAAATGAATCGTACACTTTAATGGTTATCAATGACATGCCTATACAAAATCGCGTTTCTCGAATCTTCAGGCTATACGTCTGTTTTCGGTACGAAGTGCCACAGCGCCATCTGTCGAGTCTGGAGTCGAGTTATTCTGTCAGCGTTAAGCGACGAACAAAGTATTAGAAACTAGGATTTAGTTTCTGGTGTGACCAATAGAGGACGCTAGTGCTTTAACCTGAAATAAGGGAACGCGATTTTGTATGGATATTGTCCATCCATGTCTATATCATCCTTGTCAATGACTAAATTTCCTTGAGAATTTTATATCTTTAACTGCACGACGAACAATACTAGATTATTAACCAAGGGATGAAAGGCCCTGACAACATATGTTTAAATTTGAACTTTGATACACTGTCAATAGAGTTGAAAATTATAATCGCCCTAAGGTAAGCTACTGCATCTTTTTGATCCAACTTAAATTACAGGAGAATTATCAGCGAAACGTCATCGAGCAACCAGTCCACCAACCAGTCTAGGCGTCGGAGCACAGCTGCTTGGGCGTGTAGACGGAGGCGTTGGGGTCGAGCGGGCTGCGCTCGGGCAGCCGCAGCTTGCTGACGCCGGCCGCCGGCCCGTGCGGGAACTCCGCGGGCATGCAGGCCAGCATCTGAGCTTTCAGCTCCTCGATTTCTTTGTCTTGGCGTGATATTAAGCCTGGAAGAAGTTTTGTGGTGATACAAATATTATTTACTAGCTTTTGCCCGCGGCTTCGCTCGCGTTAAATTCGGGGTAACAAACTATACAAACTTCCACCCCCCATTTTAGGGAAGTGGGGGGTTAGAAAGAGACAAAAAGTAGCCTATGTCACTCTCCATCCCTTCAATTATCTCCACTTGAAAAATCATGTCAATTCGTCGCCCCGTTTTGCCGTGAAAGACGGACAAACAAACACACACACACACTTTCCCATTTATTATATTAGTATGGATTGCACACTTCAATAAAATAGAACAGTGCAGTACACAGATTAAAAGAAGAGGCAGTCAACAGGCGGTCCTATCGCTAGAGAGCGATCTCTTCTAGACGACCTTGGGGTGATTTGGGGCCGAAAACGCATTCCAAACCTATTATTATCCGATTATTTATCCAACGGTTGTGTGGAAGATGTAGCCAGTGTTGCGTTTTTAATTCTTAAGTAAATAACTACTAAATCACATGACGCTCTTTTTATATAGGAGAAGTGTGCCCGAATTCTGCCTTAGTTTCCGAACAGAATTCAATCTATATTCCCCACTATATCAATATTACATATTCACAATCATATTCAACTAGCTCATTTTACCATTTATTGTACAAATTAACCATGAAACACAGTTTTAGTAGTCGCCATCAGATATCTCGGAATAAAATAGCTTATAAATACAGACAGCCAAATGCTTATTTATTTATTTAAACTTACACTTACACAAAAGAAAAACTTGATGTACAAAAGGCGGACTTAATGCCAGTAGGCATTCTCTACCAGTCAACTATACAAGTCAAAATAGCTTATAAATACGGACATAGCCAAATGCTTATTATGGGACCGAATTATTGTTCTCGTGAGTGTAATATTTGATGATTTGGCACGTTAACAAAAATATTAAGAAAATAACTAGACACTTAATTTGGCTTCTCAAAGGCTGTGAAGACATCGCTTTTAAATAGCGGCGGCTAGTCGCGCTCCGATACTCAGTACCATTGTTACACGATACGTACCCTCCTGTATATGCATGTGCCGCTTGGCGTCGCCCAGCGCCTGCAGCAGGTCGAGCTTGACCCTGGTCTCGGCGCTGAGCGCGCGCTGCAGGTGCTGCGAGCGCTCGGACAGCGCGGCGCACGCGGCGGCTAGTCGCGCTCCGATACTCAGTACCATTGTTACACGATACGTACCCTCCTGTATATGCATGTGCCGCTTGGCGTCGCCCAGCGCCTGCAGCAGGTCGAGCTTGACCCTGGTCTCGGCGCTGAGCGCGCGCTGCAGGTGCTGCGAGCGCTCGGACAGCGCGGCGCACGCGGCGGCTAGTCGCGCTCCGATACTCAGTACCATTGTTACACGATACGTACCCTCCTGTATATGCATGTGCCGCTTGGCGTCGCCCAGCGCCTGCAGCAGGTCGAGCTTGACCCTGGTCTCGGCGCTGAGCGCGCGCTGCAGGTGCTGCGAGCGCTCGGACAGCGCGGCGCACGCGGCGGCTAGTCGCGCTCCGATACTCAGTACCATTGTTACACGATACGTACCCTCCTGTATATGCATGTGCCGCTTGGCGTCGCCCAGCGCCTGCAGCAGGTCGAGCTTGACCCTGGTCTCGGCGCTGAGCGCGCGCTGCAGGTGCTGCGAGCGCTCGGACAGCGCGGCGCACGCGGCGGCTAGTCGCGCTCCGCCCTCCGCCGGCGCCGAGGACGGCGAGGGCGAGGCTGGCTCGCGGGACTCCAGGGCTCGCGCCTGGAAGGGAAACGTAACATTTTAAATGGGTTTTAGACGGCTATAGTACAGTTAACGGCACACTCAAATACATTAGCTAGAACTGAAGGCACCACTCGTTGTAATGTTGCTGGAGACACACAGACCTGGTCCGTGGCATGCTGCCTCGCCCTCGCGAGCTCGCGGCGCAGCGCGGTGGCCTCGGCCTCGCCGCAGCGCACGGCGGCGCGACACCACTCGTTGTCGCACACGCCTGATTGGCTGTTGTTGTTGGTTGTACTGTTACTGAAACGGAAACACAAGTGTGATGTGAGTAAGGCTATAAATACAAATAGCATCTGAACAATAACGAAATGAGCTCAAGTGTCGCGCGCTGCTTGGCCCGCTGCAGCTGGTGCTCGTCGCTCCCGTGTCGCCCACGTGTGTCCGTGTCGCTAGAGAGTATAGACCTGTGCCTTACTGTTGCGGTTGCTGCGCGCGCTGCTTGGCCCGCTGCAGCTGGTGCTCGTCGCTCCCGTGTCGCCCGCGTGTGTCCGTGTCGCTAGAGAGTATAGACCTGTGCCTTACTGTTGCGGTTGCTGCGCGCGCTGCTTGGCCCGCTGCAGCTGGTGCTCGTCGCTCCCGTGTCGCCCGCGTGTGTCCGTGTCGCTAGAGAGTATAGACCTGTGCCTTACTGTTGCGGTTGCTGCGCGCGCTGCTTGGCCCGCTGCAGCTGGTGCTCGTCGCTCCCGTGTCGCCCGCGTGTGTCCGTGTCGCTAGAGAGTATAGACCTGTGCCTTACTGTTGCGGTTGCTGCGCGCGCTGCTTGGCCCGCTGCAGCTGGTGCTCGTCGCTCCCGTGTCGCCCGCGTGTGTCCGTGTCGCTAGAGAGTATAGACCTGTGCCTTACTGTTGCGGTTGCTGCGCGCGCTGCTTGGCCCGCTGCAGCTGGTGCTCGTCGCTCCCGTGTCGCCCGCGTGTGTCCGTGTCGCTAGAGAGTATAGACCTGTGCCTTACTGTTGCGGTTGCTGCGCGCGCTGCTTGGCCCGCTGCAGCTGGTGCTCGTCGCTCCCGTGTCGCCCGCGTGTGTCCGTGTCGCTAGAGAGTATAGACCTGTGCCTTACTGTTGCGGTTGCTGCGCGCGCTGCTTGGCCCGCTGCAGCTGGTGCTCGTCGCTCCCGTGTCGCCCGCGTGTGTCCGTGTCGCTAGAGAGTATAGACCTGTGCCTTACTGTTGCGGTTGCTGCGCGCGCTGCTTGGCCCGCTGCAGCTGGTGCTCGTCGCTCCCGTGTCGCCCGCGTGTGTCCGTGTCGCTAGAGAGTATAGACCTGTGCCTTACTGTTGCGGTTGCTGCGCGCGCTGCTTGGCCCGCTGCAGCTGGTGCTCGTCGCTCCCGTGTCGCCCGCGTGTGTCCGTGTCGCTAGAGAGTATAGACCTGTGCCTTACTGTTGCGGTTGCTGCGCGCGCTGCTTGGCCCGCTGCAGCTGGTGCTCGTCGCTCCCGTGTCGCCCGCGTGTGTCCGTGTCGCTAGAGAGTATAGACCTGTGCCTTACTGTTGCGGTTGCTGCGCGCGCTGCTTGGCCCGCTGCAGCTGGTGCTCGTCGCTCCCGTGTCGCCCGCGTGTGTCCGTGTCGCTAGAGAGTATAGACCTGTGCCTTACTGTTGCGGTTGCTGCGCGCGCTGCTTGGCCCGCTGCAGCTGGTGCTCGTCGCTCCCGTGTCGCCCGCGTGTGTCCGTGTCGCTAGAGAGTATAGACCTGTGCCTTACTGTTGCGGTTGCTGCGCGCGCTGCTTGGCCCGCTGCAGCTGGTGCTCGTCGCTCCCGTGTCGCCCGCGTGTGTCCGTGTCGCTAGAGAGTATAGACCTGTGCCTTACTGTTGCGGTTGCTGCGCGCGCTGCTTGGCCCGCTGCAGCTGGTGCTCGTCGCTCCCGTGTCGCCCGCGTGTGTCCGTGTCGCTAGAGAGTATAGACCTGTGCCTTACTGTTGCGGTTGCTGCGCGCGCTGCTTGGCCCGCTGCAGCTGGTGCTCGTCGCTCCCGTGTCGCCCGCGTGTGTCCGTGTCGCTAGAGAGTATAGACCTGTGCCTTACTGTTGCGGTTGCTGCGCGCGCTGCTTGGCCCGCTGCAGCTGGTGCTCGTCGCTCCCGTGTCGCCCGCGTGTGTCCGTGTCGCTAGAGAGTATAGACCTGTGCCTTACTGTTGCGGTTGCTGCGCGCGCTGCTTGGCCCGCTGCAGCTGGTGCTCGTCGCTCCCGTGTCGCCCGCGTGTGTCCGTGTCGCTAGAGAGTATAGACCTGTGCCTTACTGTTGCGGTTGCTGCGCGCGCTGCTTGGCCCGCTGCAGCTGGTGCTCGTCGCTCCCGTGTCGCCCGCGTGTGTCCGTGTCGCTAGAGAGTATAGACCTGTGCCTTACTGTTGCGGTTGCTGCGCGCGCTGCTTGGCCCGCTGCAGCTGGTGCTCGGCGGCGGTGCGCGCGCGTCGCTCCTCGCCGAGGCGTCGCTCGAGTGTCGCTCGCTCGTGCGTGCGCCATGTCGCTATTCTGTTGCAAACAATTATAAAATGACAATACATTAATATTTATAACTTTAATTTTTAGTTTTTTTCTTAGTGTTTTACGAAATGTCTATGAGTATACGCCATACGATTAAATAAATAAGCGCGACATTGCCGCATCGCTTTGTTGATAGCGACGTTGCCAGCTCAGCTCTCGGTTGCTTATCCGAAGTCGTCTGATACTAACTTGTGTTGCAACGCTTGATGCTGTTGCTTGAGCTGCGCGTGTTCGGCGCGACGTTGCCGCTCCGCGGCGGCGGCGGCGGCCAGCGCGCGCCTCGCCTCTGCTTCGTTGTTGCGCGACGTTGCCAGCTCGGCTTTCAGTCGCTTTATTTCTTCGGCATATTCGCGAGCTTCGCGCTATAAACAAATGTGTTATTGAAATAAATGCTTTGATAAGAAATTTTTACTAGTAAAAAAAATAAAAAATATTTATTTCAGTTTTTAAAAACCCAGATGGTGTTAAACTCATACCTATAAAATTTTAAACCTATGTTAGTAAAATGCGGACAATTAAACTACTACTACTCCGCCTGGAACTAAGAACTCGAGATTCTTGCAAACGAAATAACCAGTATAACAAGACCCCTTAACAAAACTCTTTTAGGCCTTCTGGTTCCAGAACCCCCGGTCAATACACCTTATATAGGAACTCTCTTATTATATTTATCTCTGTTACAACCCCAACATATTTTATGAAGATTACTAAAATAAACTAATAACGATCGAAACGCATGGACGTCTCAGTAGCAAGCTGACAGTTCAGTTGTGTCCAAAGTTGTCTGTAAGAACTTCGCTTCGCTTCGCCCTGCTCGCTCGCTCGATTAAAAAGGTAGTAAAGATGCCCCGAATACCAGTTTTAACCGAATACCATATATTTGGCGTCGCCCTCGAAATATGTGTTCAATTAAAGTCAATTTTATATGAAAGTAAGATACCAAGAAAGGACCGATACTTGCTCAAAAATTGTTTATTTGAAAATGGCTTACGGTAAATTCTTATTGTAAAATTTTCGTAATAAATTGGTGTCATTCGTGTCATTTCTTGTTAGTAGACTCACCAATTCGCGTTCTCGCTCTCTCTCCCTCTCGCGCTCCTTGTCCCGCTCCCTCGTTTCTCTCTCCCGCTCCTTTTCTAGTGCCTTCTCTTTCTCCTTGTTATTGCACTCCTTACTACTTCTCGTTTCTTTTGTACTTTCTACTTTTTCTTCTTTAACTATTTGTTCTTTTACTAAAACATAATTTAGATAAAATCAATTTAAGAAATTTATACGTGACACACAGATGACAGATTTTACTCTACAAGCAATTAGGACAGATAGTTTTTTTTTTCAATTGTAATGGACATATGTTTTCACTTTGTGGCATGTTTCAATGTATGATAATAAAATATTAAAACTAGAGCGCTTAAATATATAAAAAAAAACTAGGTCTTCTAAATAAATTTAACTATAAAGATAAATAATAGCCTTTTAGATGGAGATCTAGCCAAGTCAGATATGACACAAAAATGAGAGCGACGAAACCCCTCTCGTTAGTTTGCTATACCATGCTTATTTCTAGACCCGGACATCTGGCAGCTGTTCATTGGTGGAAGTCAAATAATGCAAACCACTTTAAAAATACAAATCCAGTTCTAGTTTTGATGCAGTATTATGAGAAATTATATAAATAAATAATTACATTATATTATAATTGCCAAAAGTTTCTGTTGGGGGAAAGTAGTCCAAAACGACGTATAATGTAATTGGTTCTGTTTCAGAAATAATACGCAATGCTTTTTTTAATATGTTAAAATATCGGCCCCGTCCTCCATAAATAAGAAGTTGCCAGTTTTTACCAATTTTGGTAAATTTGGTATAACTTTTTTCCAACTGAAAAATTTTGCTAGTCTGTCACTCTGACCTCCACCCATTAAAAGCTGCCAGATGCCCGGATCTAGCAATAAGGATAGTTTTTCAATCTTACTAGACGGGTTTCGTTGCTCTCATTATTGTGTCATATTCATATCTGACACGGCCAGCTCTTGGTCCATTTATAGCACACCTAAACTAAAGAACTATTTTTTTTAGTTTTAATGTACACAAGTAAAATGCGCATAAACTCACTCTGTTCTGTACTCTTATGACTATCGCTGCTATCCTTATCCTTATTTTTACTCTTCTTCTTCTCTTCTTTTAATGTACTGGCCTCTTTCTTTTCACACTTCGACGGTTTTGTACCACCTACAAAATAAAAATATGTATTAAAAACTGCAACAATCATACATATATTCGAAAAATTATGTTAACTTCATGACTTGGTACAGATTTGCACACGGTAAATAATTATAGTTATTGAGACATGATAAACACTAGCAACCACAATTGGGTACTTTCCTGGGTAAAAAAAATATAATTCTATTCAGTTCGCCAGTTAGATTATCAAAAAATATTGGACACGTATTTTTTATTTTGTCAATCAAACAAAAAATGGTGAAGATATACCCCGTTAAAGTTCCGCGTGACGTCACATTATGCTAAAAAGAGTACTGAAATGTGACGTCACACGGAACTTTAACGGGATATATCTTACCAATATTTGTTTGATTGACCAAATAAAAATACGTGTCCAATATTTTGTATGCAGATTAGTTCACTTCGAATCAAATTTCTGATTTGATTTGATTTATACTCTATGTCTTTAGGTATTTAAATAAAAGTAAACAAACAATTTTTACATTTTCGGGTAGTTATAACTTTTATTGGTTAACCAATCAAATACAAAACTGCCTGGATCTGTCACTTAACGACCTGGCTTTAACCAATATTATTTGATCGTGTAATGTTTTCATCTACCCTCAACTGGCTTAAGGAGCCATTTGAGGGTAGATCTTATTTACTTTTATTTAAATACCTAAAGATACAGAGTATAGATACGTCCAAAAAAAGGGAAAATTTGTCAGGCGTGTGCACCGCGACTCGAAACGGCCTTCACAAAAAGCGCGTGGTACGTAACGTCACAGGCCGCGTGGCAGGAGATGGTTTCTCAGTACCTTTACTGTGGTCTCCGTCGTCGATGCCGGCCTGCCCGTTGCTGAGCGCGTGCGCACGCCCGTTGGCCGCGGGCTTCTCTAGCTTATCTAACTGTATAAACAAACATAGAACATTAGTACATTTTATAAGTCTTTTTTTTAATTGAAAAACAAATGAAACACAATTGTGCCTCAAATTAAATTGAGTTTCGCCAAACTGCGAGACAGTTTGTTGACGATGCGCTCATCTAAATCTTAATCTATAGAACGGTACAGTAGGTATCTGTAAGTACTTCTACTTTTATCTATATGTATAATACTTATATTTGAGTAGTTTCATATTTTTCTAGTAAAATTTGTTTTAACTTTGATTTAAAACTACTAATTTTTAATTTAGGTGTTTCTAGTAAAAGAGGGTATTCGTTGTAAATATTTGGTATTAAGTATTCTTTTGTTATCCGCCCATAGTAATTATTTGCTGACGATTGTATTAATTTTTCCTTTTTAGTGGACCTAGTCGTACGTTTATTTAATTTTGTATGTAAATAGTGTGAAGGAGACGGCTGGCCAGTGCAGTGATGTTGAATTTGATTTTATTTACGCTTGTGCTAGATTTTATTGCAAAATTCAATTAGTATACATAATAGGCATGGTGAATTTTTTTCATGTATGGTATCAATCGATTCGTTTTGTTGTGAGGATCAAATGTCTATATGCGGCCAATTGCGTTAAAGCAACACAAAAGGCAGAAATTAGACTTAGTCTGAGATTTGCATTTGTTTTTCGAAACGCACCTAACAAAATGACGTCACGATCATACAGTGTGTAAATTTTATACGGGCGTATATTGTACTGGCGATTAGTATTGGACCTAGGGAACCTATTTACATTGATTTCTTTATGAAAATAAGGTTTTTTTTTTCATACATAATAATTCAGCCCGCAATGTATTGCATCCATGACAATTAAATTACCGATGCGTTATGTCAGTTTTAAATCAGTTGTATAGCGTACATTGGTGCCCGGTAGGACTTTAAAAAATCGTTACACATAATTAATAACACTATTTAACAAAATGATTATACTATACGAGTCCTATTGCTGGATACTATAGGTGGATAAAGTATACGCCCGTATAAAATTTACAGGCTGTATAGTCGCCCTGTTTAAAGTATGGAAAAATTATGAAATTGCTATTTTTATAATTAGTTTTTAATTTTTATAATTAATTGCTATTACCATACAATTTATTTAACAGTAAAATGTTAAAAATCGAATGGTATCATTGTTTTTTTTTTTAAATTTCGTAAGTACATTAAAAATTGAAAAATTTTGAAATTTTGAAGCATGATACCTTTGAACCATTTCAATAGATTTTTTTAATTTTGCACTTTATTTGGATATATTGGTAATTCTGCATCCTATCAACCAAATTTTATTGCATAATTCAACATGTGTCATCATCCCTATTCAAGACTCTTCATCTGCTAATTAATATTGGTTTTATACACAAATTAATGTTATATCAAGTAGAGCAATCTGCGTCACTTTGACCGTCACACAGGATGAATAACAAAAAAAGACAAACGACTTACAAACCTACGGTTGCGTCCAGTTGGTGATGGCGGGGACAAATGGACTAAGATTCAAACTATTTTCATCAGTCCCCGGCAGGTAGAGTCGACTTCAAAGATATGTATCCAGTTTTGGACCTTATCACCACGATTAAGGTGAAAAGTGGATACATCTCTTTGTAGTAGACTGTACAGTACAGAGCAGGGACTGCATATCGGAAAAATATAGGTACAGTTTTAAAACGATATGACGTCATACCGTGTGTTTCGGTATGGTTTCGGTAGCGCAACCGATATTTTTCTGTATTGAAATATAACGGTACCGTTATTTTTTCCATACTTCAACCGTTTTCATAAAGGAATAGATTGAGGTTGAAGTATGCGCTACCTGCCGGCTCCCCGTGCTCCGCGCCCCGCTCCCCCGCAGTTCCTTTATCGCCGCGCGCGCCGTACAAGCTACGATCCAAAATTACGATAGCATATTGTTATAATAGAATACCGGTAGCATATTGTTATAGTAGATGTATAAGTACCGTATCGAAAAATAGCGATATCGTAATTTTATACCGGTAGCGTACCGTTATATTTCAACCGGTATAGTTCAGTTAGTAACATAAATGTATCGAAATTCTATAGCGCTACCGTACCGCTTATACCGTAACGTAAACAGTCCTTAGTACAGAGGGAATACAGTACTACAAAGATATGTATCCACTTTTGGACCTTCATGATCATCATCATCAGCCTATACTAGTCCACTTCTGGACATTTGCCTCCCCTAATGAGCGCCATAGCGCCCGTCTTCAGCTTGCCGCATCCAGCATACAATCTTATTTTTATTTTTTTATTTTTTTTTATTTAGAAACAAACGGTCATATACAAAAATGAGTCATATACAATATTGACAGTAAAAATAAGACCTACAGTTTCCTTAATTAATACAAAGGTGCTAAATTTACGGAAATAATAATACCTGTTAGTTACAGAGTATGGTAAATTACAAAGATTTGTATTACAAATTAGTATTAAGATGATAAACGGAGATGGATATCATTAAGTTAATAACTAAAGAATTACAAAAATTTCAAATTAGTTTTTTTTTTTTTTTTTGTTATATTCCAGTAGTCCTAACTACACTAAAGTACGAAAAATACAAGATTCGAAAGGTAAACTTCATCTGTATGTCTAGGTCTAAACTTCACAAACAAACGATTTCTTTAAAGAACCTATACTACAGTGAAAAACATCAATATCTGAAACAACAACAATCTACCTTGATTTGGACCTTATTACAACGCAATAAGGTGAAAAGTGGATACATCTCTTATTAGTCGGCTACAGTACAGAGGGAACACTTTACCTTGGCATGTAGCGCGGGGTCGGCGGTGCCGTTCGGCTGGCGCTTCCGCACCGAGCCGTTCATGTGCCGCGCCTCCGTGGCGCCCGGCGCGGCGCTCGTGGCGCCCGGCGCGGCGCTCGTGGCGCCCGTGGCACCTGTGGCGCCCGCCGGCGCCCCGTGCGCCGCGCACTCGGGCGCGCCGTCTTTGGACGGCTGATTCTGTGGACACACACAATACTGTAATGGTAAGCTAGTGCATAGATTTATTCATAAAACTTAGGAAGGCTCAATAAAGTTAAAAATCCGCAGATAATGAATATGTGTGTTGTTTCTTTAACAATCACAAAAGTCAGAGACGTGGAAAAGAATAAACAAATTTTAGCTGTTTAAGGGTGGCCATTATAAATAACGGAAATAATGTGTACAGAGTAATGCATTCTACTCATTATACAGAGGAGGTTCAATGTTTTGCGATGTACTTTTGTCACTCCGATGGGCCAATTTGAGAATGTGACGATGCCATTTGGACTTAAGAATGCTGGAGGCGCATTCTAAGTCCAAATGGCATCGTCACATTCTCAAATTGGCCCATCGGAGATGTTATACATAATGTGATGTTACAACAACCCAGCTATGTCCCAGCGTATAAAAACGTTAATTATAGATAAATTAACGAGAGCATGGAATTGCATATGTAGTAGTATTGTATGTTTACAGACATTCTATATTTGAATTTTCTATTTTCTCGTACTATCAGCATAAAAAGAGGTTGTTTATATATTGAAGAAGTAAATACCAAAATAATGTCATTGTCAAATTGTGAATATTATTTACGTTGTGCATATATTTTTACGTCTGATTTTATTGTATTCTCACAATTATCAGAATAATTTTGTGTCAGCCCGTACGACTATAGTGTAAGTTACATAATTTTCAAAAAATATGGCAGTGAGTAATTTTGGTCCGATTGAGAGTCAAAGTAAGCAAATTATTTTTAACTGTTATTAATATTTTGAACTTGAACTGAAGAAAAATTTAAATTCCCCTTACACCGCTGCCCAGTTAGTTGAAAAAGCTACAGGTGTTTGTCTCTCTACTGTTTATTTATAACATTGTGTCTGAGAGCAATAGTGAGAAATTCGCAACAACAAAGAAATTCACCTCCCCGAGAAATAAAAAGTTACGTACTTGTCAGTCATCAGCAGTAGACGATTTTGATCAGGAAGTCATCCGGAGAACTATATACAATTTTCATCTGTTCCAACCTTAAAGGCACTCCACTCTGTGTTAAAATCCGATATACATTACAAAGGAGATCGTCAATTTTTGTTAGGTGATCTGGCCCAGATTATTTAGGACCGTTTAGGAATGGTTCTTACCTTTAAAGAATCGTCATAATTGCTAGATCAGGATGCTGGTAAAAATATTGCGAAATCTAATGGGAAAGCTGAAAAATCATGCATTTAAAACTTGAATCTGACAAGGACAATATTTGAAAGCGTGCTTGCCTATGATTTATAAAGCTTGTCCCAGTAAAAAATGTCGTTAGTTCACGCAGCGTTGGTATATCAGGTTTCAATGAAAATGGTTGTAACTGGCTGGTTATATGTTAAATGCATCTCGGTTCTTTATTTAATATTAGAAAAAAATCTGTCACAGTCACATTTTCAAAGATCTCGTCTCCACAAGAAAAACTTCATGAGAAAATATTGTACTATGTCCAATATTAAGGCATTTTCACGAAAAAAGTGGCAATGGAGCTAAACACGTCTGTTAGAACTGTGTAAAGGGTCCTAAAACAATTCAGAGAGACTGGCGGTATTCGACGGCGTCCTGGAAGTGGTCGGAAGACCGGGTTTGTTAAGAAAAATATTGAGAAGAGTATCATAGCTGCTTTGCTGAAAAAACCTACATCATCTGTAAGAGATTTAGCTAAAAAGTTTAAAACGTCTAAATCCACTGTGCAACGAGTAAAGAAAAATAATTCTATAAAGACTTTCAAACAAACTAAAGTGCCTAATAGAAATTCGAAACAAGAAACTGACGCTAAAACGAGATCAAGAAAACTGTATTCAAAATTAACGACAAAAAAATACTGTATTGTGATGGACGACGAAACATATTGCAAGCTTGATTTTAAATCACTGCCGGGACATCATTTTTATTCGGGGACCGATAGAAAAACTATCAATGACGAGTACAATGTCATAAAAACGGATAAATTTGCGAACAAGGTTCTTGTGTGGCAAGCGATCTGTTCTTGCGGCAAACGCAGCACTCCATACTTTGCTAAAGGAACTATGAAAGGCGATATATACCTTAAAGAGTGCATGGAAAAGCGATTATTGCCGTTTTTTAAGCGACACAAGAAGCCAGTTCTGGTTTGGCCTGATCTGGCCACGTGCCACTATTTTAAAAATGTGATAAAATGGTACAAAGCCAATAATGTCGAATTTGTGGAAAAATACCAAAATCCTCCTAACTGTCCTGAATTACGACCTATAGAAAAATATTGGGCTCGTATGAAGCAGAAGCTCTTAAAACATAAAACTAACGCCACATCAGTTGAAAACTTCAAGCGAAAATGGAATGCAGCTTCAAAACTAATCACAGACACTGATGTACAAAACCTGATGGCAGGTATCAAAAGAAAATTACGAAGTTTCTGGATGAATAAACAATAGAACAAAAACATAACAAAAATACGTTTTGTTTACTACATTTCTAATAAACTGTTGTCAAAAATTTGGTAACTTTTTATTGCTTACATTATTTCATACTAACTAATAAACGACATTTTTTTCTGGGACAAGCTTTATATTAATGTAAAAAAGTACCGATTTTTTAAAGATAATGTACAAAAGCGGACTTGAAAACAAAACGGGAATCATGATGAAATAATAAAAAGTCATATTTTGATCGTATTTATAGTTCCTGTATTTCGGTAAACAAAGACGGCTGTCAAACTATCGTTGATACTATTAACTGAACATTCCTAACACCTATTGCGAAGGGATAAGGTTTACCACCGTTAAGTGTCGATACCACTAGTATCTGACATTACAAAATTGAAAAAAAGATGCGTTTCGTTATCGAAGGAGCATGATAGTATGCCATTATGAAACCCACTTTTAATATTCTAACTCCAATCAAAAATGCAAAAATACGCATTTTCAATCTTTAGGCGTTTTAATACAGTCAATTTCTAATTTAAACTTCCGTATTCGTAGGCTTAGATACTATTTTAATATTACAATGTTCTAACTTACCGAACAGTATCAAAACGCAGATTATGTAACGGTAGACATTGACAGTGTCAAATCAAAAAACAATCCCGTTTCAGGCCAGGGTGAAGTTAAACTTTATGTCAATGCCATAAGGATGTTAACGACTTGTCTTGCTGTATTTTAATCGCGGAAAAATTAACATAATGTTTATTTATTTAGTATTTCTAATTCCCGTTTCATTTTTTTGCAATATTTTGTCTACTTTAGTAATAAAATGAGTATTATTTTACATTGCAGTACAAACTGTATACTGTTTATATCAGATGGCCCAGAATTGACGATCTCCTTTGGCATTTCCACCTTACGAAAACAAATACAAAAATTAGGATTTAAATGGAAAAAGACCGAGGACAACCGAAAAATATTAATGGAAAGACACAACATACGACTGCTAAGAATAAATTACCTTACCAAAATTGCGGAATATCGGTCTGAAGATAGACCACTAGTTTATACTGATGAAACCTACATCCACACTTCACATGTGTCCGGAGAGGCTTGGACCGATGGAACAGAATTTGGTGTAAAAAAACAAATCAGTACAGGCCAGCGGTTAATAATAGTGCACGCAGGAGGAAAAGATGGTTTTATTCCCAACGCTTTGTTAATGTTTAAGGCAAACCAAAAAACGGGAGATTACCATGACCAGATGAACTTTGTCAACTACGAAAAATGGTTAAAAGAAAAATTAATACCGAACCTTAAACCGAATAGCGTACTTATCGTAGATAATGCGTCCTATCACAACAAACTTTTGAATCGTGCTCCAACGTCAAATTCTCATAAACAAGAAATGATGGATTGGTTGACAGAACACAACATTTCGTATAGCCCGTTGATGTACCATCGGGTTCAAAATTGCATGGTCAATTTATCAATGAATTCATTCATAAATTGGCCATGCAATTCTGAACCCGATAGTACAAAACCAGTTTGTATGATTTAATTAAACAAAATAAAGAGCAGTTTCGTGAGTACCACATAGATGCAATTTTAAAAGAACATGGCCACTCCGTTTTACGATTGCCACCGTATCACCCGACATTTAATCCGATCGAAAATATTTGGTCCATGGTAAAAGGATATGTAGCGAAAAGAAACGTTTCATTAAACATGCAAGGCATTATGAGTTTAGCAACTGAACGAATGAATACTATTACTGCTGAGGACTGGGAAAATATTTGTCGCCATGTCGAAAGTGAAGAAAATAAATATCGATGTCAGGAAGGGGAAATGGATCGAATTTCAAACAATCTTATTATCAATACTTGTGACAGCCCAGATGAAGAACATGATAGCGACTAAAAGCAAAAAACAGAGAACTACTACTTATTCCATTTCTTAAGGGTATGTAATTTTATTAAATTAAGAGAAAATTATTCTCCTTTTGTTGCAAACGGTACAACCACTACAAATGCAATTCCATGATCTCGATAATTCATCTATATAAGCGGAACGTCGCACATAGCGTATAATTATGTTAGAAAGAGGAAAAGGTAAGATAAAGAGCATAATTGGTAGATGAAAGACAAAAGAGAGATATTTATTTTTAATTGTTGTACCTGCTCCAGCGCGCTCTCGGGCAGCGCGTCCCTCATGAGCTGGAAGTAGAACTCGTTCTCCTGCCGCACCTGTCGCTGCCTCCGCAGCCGCAGCCTCCGTGTTATGTGTGCCTACAAAAAAATATCCTATTAGAAATTTTAATTATATCGAACAAGACACGCAACAGTAAACCCTATTGAAATTTATTAATTAGTGTGCCGCTTCAGTTCCATGCTGACTGTCCGCTCCGCCCGGAGCGCTACACTACACTTGTCATAGCCAACCTTGACGCCCGCTCCGAGCGTGACGGCGGGGTAGCCGACGCAGTGCGCCGCTAGAGGCCGCGTCAGCTCCATGCTGACTGTCCGCTCCGCCCGGAGCGCTACACTACACTTGTCATAGCCAACCTTGACGCTCGCTCCGAGCGTGACGGCGGGGTAGCCGACGCAGTGCGCCGCTAAAGGCCGCGTCAGCTCCATGCTGACTGTCCGCTCCGCCCGGAGCGCTACACTACACTTGTCATAGCCAACCTTGACGCTCGCTCCGAGCGTGACGGCGGGGTAGCCGACGCAGTGCGCCGCTAGAGGCCGCGTCAGCTCCATGCTGACTGTCCGCTCCGCCCGGAGCGCTACACTCAGGGACCGGAACCGGTAACCATTAAAGGGGTATTAGATTGGGCATTTGATAGAGTTGTTTTTAAAAACCCTATCAATTCGGTAAGCGTATCGTTTGACTTACCCGAACGAAAGGCTAACCATGTCAATACAGTTAATTCGGGTAAGTGGTTACAACCCAGCATATGGTTTCCCTATCAGATAGGGTTTTTCAAATGCGATTAAGCTATTTTAAAGTCTGTGACCAATACATTTGGCTTATTTATTATTCGAGCACCCTACGAGCTAAGCGCTGCCGGTATGGCGGCACGACAAACAAGAATCTTTTTGCGTATGTTTTCGTACTTACGCCTTTGATCTAGACGCTATTATTGCTTGTTAGTGCGCTAAAAGATCGTTGTGCGGTGCCGGTGTTTTTGTTCTTGCCATTCGAGCGTGACGGCTCGTGTCGATTGAATCTTAGACCCAGGCTTATAGGAACCAAAATCAAATGCATATTGTGAAGTGTTAAAATATATAATTTTGTGTTATTCTAGTTATAGGTAGTACTTTGTTTCAATGGCTCCAGCAAAATGTGACGCCGTTCACCGATACTTCTAGTATAATGAAACGATCAATATCAGTCATTGTTGGACACTCAAGAATAAAATGATTATTTGAAAAAAAATTCGTAAGAATAAACTTATGTTGATTGTATTCCCGTTAAAATGATTCAAAATAATTTCGTCGGGACTAATTCATATGCGAGAAAATGTAATAAAAATAATTGATTCTTAACAGAATTATTTTCGGTGTAAGAAAACATCGTGTGGAAACTGGACCTAATCCCAATAAGGCGTAGTTTCCCTTATGCCCAGCAAAATTATATCTGTTTTAAAATCCACGGTAGGCAGATATACTCTTTTCACTTCTCATGCTCGTAAAGTTCGACTTTAAATCGTGCGTGGACGATATAAAATCGCATTTTAAGCTCTAGGGCATAAAGTAAAATTTTCTTCTAAGACCAAGAATGTGGCTCAACAGCCAAACAGAGTCAAAATATATTGCACAATTTAATTGAACAGTAAAATTTCGTAGAATACTGAAACTTGTTCTTTTATTATATACTTGTACTCAGATAGAATAAGCTTTCTGGCCCAGATAATTGCTATTGGATGGGATTTTTTTTTGTATAGATCAAAGCGTCAGGAATTGATACCAATAAAATTTATAAGTGAATATTGGGCGCTAAGGTGCCAAAAAAATGGTAAAAATGGTTAAAACCAGTTTTTCGCTTCTAGAGGAAAAACTACGGCTCCGACAAAAAATATTTAAATGTAACAAATGTGCGCAATAAAAAAACAAAGAGAATGAGCCCCAGTAGAGCAAAATCTGTTTAAAGGATCGTCCGCAATTTGCAAAAAACACGTTTTTTTGCAAATATTGTAAATTCAATAACTCGCGTTCCGAAAGTTCTGGAGAGCTGAAATTTGAATATGATGTCAGTTTTGTGGTCCTCTAACTACAGTTAAATGTTTAAATGAAAATGTTGTAAACTTTTTGCAAACCGTCGAATTTTGCAAAAAGTGACCTTTTTTTAAATCGACTGGAAGGGTATTTTAATTTTCGAAAAACGTTATAATTTCGATTTCTATGCATTAAGGAGGAGTTGAACTACAAATTTGCAAGTTTACAAATCATTTGACAAAGAATAAAGTTGTTTAAATAATCTATGAAGTTCAGGCACTTTTTGCGCGCGCGGCGGCGACGCACTATGGCCCAAACGCCCGATCTAGCTGGACAAAATTATTTTACACTCATAGACTAATATTGACTATTTTTATTATTATTTTGCTATAATTCATGTGAAAAAAGAAATAACCAATATAAGTTGACCATTGTATAAGAATAATTACTAGGGCAGAAGAGGTCAGCTAAACTTGGTTGTGTATTTTTAAGAGAAATGAAGCATCCACCTAAAAAAATTAATAATTAACTTAAACTATATTTAAGTATTTTAATTCTGCTATTCTTATATTTTAGGTGCCATTTGCAATAATGCTTCATTTCTCTTAAAATTAAATAACCATGTTTAGCTGACCTCTTCTGCCCTAGTAATTATTCTTATACAAAGGTCAACTTACACGGGTAAAATTTTTTTTCACATTAATTATACCAAAATAATAATAAAAATAGTCAATTTTAGTCTATAAGTGTAAAATAATTTTGTCCAGCTAGATCGGGCGTTTGGGCCATAGTGCGCCGCTGCCGCGCGCGCAAAAAGTGTCTGATCTTCATAGATTATTTAAACAAGTTTATTCCTTGTCAAATGATCTGTAAATTTGGAAATTTGTAGTTCAACTCCTCCTTAATGCATAGAAACCAAAATTATAACGTTTTTCGAAAATTAAAATACCCTCCCAATCGATTTAAAAAAAGGTCACTTTTTGCAAAAGTCGACGGTTTGCAAAAAGTTTACAACATTTTAATTTGAACAATTAACTGTAGTTAGAGGACCACAAAACTGACATCATATTCAAATTTCAGCTCTCCAGCACTTCCGGAATGCGAGTTATTGAATTTACAATATTTGCAAAAAAAATGTGTTTTTTTGCGAATTGCGGACGATCCTCTAGACCGATTTTGCTCTACCGGGGCTCATTCTCTTTGTTTTATAATTGCGCACATTTGTTACATTTAACTATTTTTTGTCCAACCCGTAGTTTTTCCTCTAGAAGCGAAAAACTGGTTTTTACCATTTTTTTGGCACCTTAGCGCCCAATATTCACTTATAAATTTTATTGATATCAATTCCTGACACTTTGATCTATACAAACAATTTTTTTCCCGTCCAATAGGAATTGACTGTACTTTTTATGATTTTTCCGCTAATTCTATCTGAGTATTGCTATAATTATTTGAATTGCGTGTTTTCTATAATTAAATAAATGAAATCAAATAAAATAGGAGTTGGTAATAGTTTAGAAATGCCCCGAAATGTTTCGATGACTTGGCAGAAAATTTCTAAATTCACATGTTAAAAATTCAAAAAAATATATTAAAAAATTAATTGGTTGGAACCATATTTGTTTTTATTGTAATATTTTTGTTACAACTTGAAATTCTTTTACGATTACCGATAAATAATTTCCTCGCAAATGAAGTGAAAATTAGAGTGTAACCCTCGTCCATAAAACCCATTTTACACTCGACTTTTAAACGCCTCGCGTAAAATCGTACGTTTTATGCACTTGTACAATCTACTATTATAATATAATAAAAATTAAATAAAATGAAGCATTATTGCAAATGGCAAATGAAAATAAAATGGAAATGAAACGAAAATGAAACGAAAATGAAACGAAAACGAAACGTAAACGAAGCGAAAACGAAACGAAACGAAAACGAAACGAAACGAAAACGAAACGAAAACGAAACGAAAACGAAACGGAAACGAAAATGAAACGAAAAAAAATTAAAATAAAATGAAAAAAAAAAAAATGAAAAAAAACAAAGTGAACAAAAATATTATACACTGAATTTTTTAAAATATAAAATGAAAAAAAATATATATATATATAATATATATATATATACACGGTGAATCTGAGTATCCCGACAGATTTTAACCATAAATTCCTGATAATTGACTGATAAATAACTGACTGAGACTAAAATGTCGTATAAACTTTTCTGGAATTAGCCTAGTTTCAGAGTTCTTCTTCTTTGTCGTTACACTCTTTACAGAGTGGTCGTGGCCAAAATTTACTAATTTATTTTAATTGACAGTTTTACCAATAACATTTATGTTTTTATGTTCAAAAGCATTTTAAAAATCCGAAAAATGAAAAAAAAAAAATTTTGGCGAAGTCGACCTAAATTCATAATAGTAGTTTACGTCACACCTGGCCATAATGTGAGTTTTACCGCTCGCTACGCTTACGGTAAAACTCGCATTATGGCCAGGTGGGGACGTAAAATTGTGTACTCACCACGGGCAGTAAAAAAGAAAGCCCTCTATCGCATATTTACAACCCTCGCCTGCGGCTCGGGTCCCAAATACCTGCGATTTCGGGCTTTCTTTTTTTTACAGCCCTAGGTAAGTAATGTACTATTATGTAACTGTTACGTAAAAAGGGTCCTTAAAACATGAGTGTGGTTTTATGAAATGAGCCGCAGGCGAATTTCATAATAAGATCACACGAGTGTTTTAAGGCCTAATTGCGTACAGTTGCATACACTGCTTTATCTACACTCATATTATTTATTCTAAATGCCTTATTTGAAAACCATAGAATGGCCGCCATTGCACCGCCACCATGGCCAACTCGATTGTGCCGGCGGTCGCGCGGGCGCGTGTCGGGCTGTCGGCGGATCCCCGGGAGGGTGCAGGTGTACATTATGTTATCAAAACTCATAGCACATCAATAATTGAGCATGAAAAGTTAAAATTACGTTACTGCTACGGATAAAAAGCTTATCATAGTAAAATCGGTCGTGGTAATGCTAGCCATTGCCTACCGTTTTCGAACACGTTTTAGAGAACTTACAATATGAGTGTAGATAAAACATTTATTACTCCTTATGACCTCAGGAATTTATGGTTGAAATCTTTCGGGTTACTCAGATTCACCGTGTATAATAATAATAATAAAAAAACCAGTCCATCTTGAATTTTAAAACAGATATAATTTATACACCCCGAATAATTAACCGAAAATAACTACCATGACTATTTTTCAGTAAAAAGTATATAACCGCCATCGTGGATTATAAAACAGAAATAATTTTCGAAATTACATCCCCTATTTATAAATATTAATTATTTGAAACGGGGTATTTACCTCGCACCCGAAATATCGGGTGCCCAATAATGCTAATATACATGGTAAATACCCCGTTTCAAATAATATTTATAATGTGAATGACCATGTGAGCTTAAAAAATCGTATATCCCATAATTAGCTAAAAACGACTACCAATCCCTACGCCAATTCATGGGATTAGGTTGCCAAGCGGACCACAGGCTCAACTGAGCCGTGGAAAAAGCCGGGACAAACTCTAGGAGGATGAATATTGGTTTGTGTCAAATCGATTTGAATATGAATAAAAATTGTGTTTTTATTCTTATTCAAAATAATTATTGCCCATCTCATCAGTACGTGCGAACTATGCAAAAATAAACTGAAGGTAAGACACATTTCTTTAACAGAAATTCTTTAATTTAAAGTTGTATACGTGAGCAGAGGACTGGACTGTGAGTGTGACTTTTCCAGAATGAATAAACGACAGCAAATCTTATATTTACTCAATTTGTTCCGCCGCCACCTCTCCTGTTCCATTTCAAATGAGAAAGATAGAACCGCCTGCCTGCGTGGAAAAGAGACAGGAAAAGGGTAGCCCTATGATAGGGTAAGCGGTAAATATTAAAGCTATCTTTACCCCATTCGACTCGGAAACCACATTGAAAAGGGTTAAGCCTATTCAAAATGATTTCCATATCGATAGGGTAACCCAATGATAGGGTAACCCTATCATTAGGGTAAGACTTTAATAGGGTTACCCTATCGAAACGATTAATCAAATGAAGGGGTTTTCCGGTCCCTGGCTACACTACACTTGTCATAGCCAACCTTGACGCTCGCTCCGAGCGTGACGGCGGGGTAGCCGATGCAGTGCGCCGCTAAAGGCCGCGTCAGCTCCATGCTGACTGTCCGCTCCGCCCGGAGCGCTACACTACACTTGTCATAGCCAACCTTGACGCCCGCTCCGAGCGTGACGGCGGGGTAGCCGACGCAGTGCGCCGCTAAAGGCCGCGTCAGCTCCATGCTGACTGTCCGCTCCGCCCGGAGCGCTACACTACACTTGTCATAGCCAACCTTGACGCCCGCTCCGAGCGTGACGGCGGGGTAGCCGACGCAGTGCGCCGCTAGAGGCCGCGTCAGCTCCATGCTGACTGTCCGCTCCGCCCGGAGCGCTACACTACACTTGTCATAGCCAACCTTGACGCTCGCTCCGAGCGTGACGGCGGGGTAGCCGACGCAGTGCGCCGCTAAAGGCCGCGTCAGCTCCATGCTGACTGTCCGCTCCGCCCGGAGCGCTACACTACACTTGTCATAGCCAACCTTGACGCCCGCTCCGAGCGTGACGGCGGGGTAGCCGACGCAGTGCGCCGCTAGAGGCCGCGTCAACTCCATGCTGACTGTCCGCTCCGCCCGGAGCGCTACACTACACTTGTCATAGCCAACCTTGACGCTCGCTCCGAGCGTGACGGCGGGGTAGCCGACGCAGTGCGCCGCTAAAGGCCGCGTCAGCTCCATGCTGACTGTCCGCTCCGCCCGGAGCGCTACACTACACTTGTCATAGCCAACCTTGACGCTCGCTCCGAGCGTGACGGCGGGGTAGCCGACGCAGTGCGCCGCTAGAGGCCGCGTCAGCTCCATGCTGACTGTCCGCTCCGCCCGGAGCGCTACACTACACTTGTCATAGCCAACCTTGACGCTCGCTCCGAGCGTGACGGCGGGGTAGCCGACGCAGTGCGCCGCTAGAGGCCGCGTCAGCTCCATGCTGACTGTCCGCTCCGACCGGAGCGCTCCTTCTACGTAAACTAGGAAGCAGCACACCACTATTGTGGGCAGGCATATGCCTTTTTCTGCAACTGTAACAAAAAAAGCATCATATATATATATTAATAAAATATTATAAAACAGTTGACACACGTAGAGATTCAAAGACAAGGCATAGCCTAAACCAATAACAGTAAATCCTTTATATATTTTCTTTGATAACTTCAACACTAAGGATTATCGGAAACTCAACTTCTAAAGGGGTTCAAACCTTTATGCGAGCGAACTCACAGGAGGCTAGTATGATTATAAATGTTATAATGCGCGGTATATATAAATTTAGAATACAATGGAATGGTCCAGTTACTCCGTGATGATGTTGCATGCAAGTGCGCCGAAATATCGGGTGCTCGTAAACACATACATGGTAAATATCCCGTATCAAATAATATTTATAATATATTTTTTTTGTACTAACTACCAAATAAAAAATATTGCTATCGGATGTGGTCAACCAGTAGCAAACGGTTGATGACTAAACTAAATTTAAAATTGTAATTAATTGATATGAGTAATTTTAACAATGAAACTCTCGTGAGACAATAACATACTAAAAATATTTATAACCTTACAAGTAACGGGTTTTTTAATAATTGATGGAAGTTAGTTAGTTAAAGGGGATTCTTAGCTAAAACTGCAATAGTAAATAGTCAAATAACACGCATAAATTTTTCGATACCGTTAAAATTAGAGTAGGTATGGGGTATGGTAGTTTAGCCATATTCCGAACCTTACAGCTTAATGTATCTAATTTATGTTTGTAATGTACTTACAAACAGAACAAAAATTAAAGTAATTCAAGATCGCGACTGATAAGTGAAAACAAAGGGTGAAATCTGTATCAGATACGGTAAAAGTTAAATTAAGTCATGTCCACTAGAACAATAACTTATTGTTTGCAATTCCCACACGCTTGTCCAAAAACCAGCACTCCGCTGCGAGATTTCACATTTAACATGAAATCTATAAATAGATAGGATACAGAGAAGCGGTAAATTTGGTTATTAGTTACTTCTCGTAAATAGTTATGACTTATAGTTGAACACACACAAATAATGCCAACATGACAAAGTCAATATATGTTAAATAATATATCAGCACGGTTAGCAAAAGTGCGCAGCAACAGTATCTCGCGGGCGAGATAGATATCTGTCACTTTATTACTGCTTTGTACTAACTGTACAACAGGTTACCAAGTACTAAAATACATAACTTGCAGTGAAAAGTTATGTATTGACAACATAAGCCGAAATGTGCTACTCGATGAGGTAGGATTGCCTACGGCCTACTCTTGATCTACAGTGTTTGTCTTAAAAACAAATAATTGTGGCATTCATTTAAAAAAAAAAAGTTAAATCCATTATCAAATCAAACTGTGATTGCAAAATGGTTGGGATGAGATAAGAACAAAAGTTGACTTACATGAATACCAGACATATTGCACCCACACATATGTGCTAGCCGCGAAGAATATATACTGCAGCGGTATGAAGAAGAAACATATCATGTCGGACGTGAGCGCTATGCAGATGAAGAACACTGAGAATGCCTGCAACAATCAATACATATTGTTTATCTACACCAATATCATAAATCCTCTATTCCGCATTCGGAAACCGTATGTAATTAGTAATTACCACCATTATTGCAACCAACGTTATTGTAACGTAACATCAGTGTATTACCTGTGACAGTGTGGTAAAAACGTATGAAAATTCATTACCTACGGTAACGTAATGAATATCTGCCCTCCTCTCCGACCGCCGGCACGCGTCTGCCCGACCGCCGGCACAATCGAGTTGGTCATGGCGGTGCAATGGCGATCATTCTAATGGTTTCCGAACACGTCATTTAGGATTTCTAATATGTATGTAGATAAAGCAGTGTATGCAACTGTACGTAATTAGGCCTTAAAACACTTGTGTAATCTTATTATTAAACTCGCCTGCGGCTTGTTTCATAAAACCACATTCTTATTTTAAGGACCCTTATTACGTAACAGTTACATAAACTACTATTATTTCATTCAGGCATCTTGTGCAATATTTTTCAAACAACCTGGGATCAAGTGGGCCCTACGGAAGACCAGCGCTAACTGACATACTAGCTAGCATTTTGCTAAGCAGGGTCCATTTCGTGGTGCTACATAAGTATGTCTATATTTTGTTTGTCTGTAAATTTTTATGTAATATTGTGTACGTGAATAAATGTCTTGAATCTTGATACCATTGATCCTGACGGAATCAAATATGATATAACAAAATCTATTTGTGTTAACACCAAAATTTTGGAGGGGTAAAACTGGTAAAAGTTTAAAATTCCACTTTTGCACCTAAAAGGGCCTCTCTCAAAATAGGTTAAGAACACCTGTAACGTACAGTCGCCATCAGATAAATCGGAGTGGGGTGGTCACAAATATCTGAACAACGCCTCTATTGTCAAGGCGGTAAAGTGCATGATCAGATATTTTTGAGTACCCTGGCCGCTCCAATATATTTGATGGCGACTGTACAAGGACATGATAATTGATAATACATAAACTTCATATGTGTGACATTATACATGAAAAGGTACCACGCAGAAGACATCCTTTGTTACAAAGATTCAATATTGTTTTCGGGCAATAAAAGCGTAAACGCCAGTAGCCAAATGGTACCTTTCGATGTAGACGGTCACATACTATATTGGTCCATGAATCACTTTATTACATCACGATTTCAACCCAAAAATCACTCTCTAGCTCTACAAGCCGATAAGCCAGCCTCTATTTTGCTACGGATGCGCTGGTTTGGTGGCCAAGAACGAACCTTGCCACCGTATGTAACAAGTTGCAGAGACTACAGAGGCTTGCATGTGTGGACCACAGGTTATTTATTATTATTCTTAATTGGGCTATGGATATGCCGCGTCGACCAGATTTGATCTATTGTGGCAGCCCTTTATAATACATTACTGATACCCGTTGCATCTAGAAACTTCCAGATTCTTTGGGCTGTGCTGTACCTCATCGGGTTGCAGTACATGTCGCCCTAGGTGGGTACTTCTTTTATGCATTCGTGGTCCGCAGGAGCAGAGAATGTGCAAGGCTGTTTCCTCTTCTTCCTGGCAGAACCTGAGTCCTGTTTCTACAACAGGTGCCTTGAGGAGCACTCCAATACATCATGATTATGAGATCTAACGCTAAATCTAGAACAACAACTTACAAGTCCCTGGTATTTGTATGAGTCATAAACAGATCGGAGCATCATCCAGAACGGCCAAATGAACTCGAATCTGAACTCCAGCATGTAATCTGCCAGCACCACTATGGCCCACAGCATGACGAACTTCAGGTACAGGAGCGAGCTAAAAACAAAGTATGGTTTTAGTTTGACTGCTCATAAAATTAATTTTGTACTTAGCAGAAACGTCTGCAAGCGACAATTTTATAATAAAAAGAAAAATGGGAACAAGGTTGAGTAAGCATTGATAGCTTATTCTGAGCAATGGACTGGTGTTTCCGAAAGGTTGCAAGTTCGAATTTTGCTTGACGCGGTGAGTTTTACCATCTTTCTTTCAATTATAAAATTGACTGGTAATTTATTTATTTATTTATAAGCAGGCAGGCAGTTGTACAACAGTTTTTGCCTGTATCCAGTTAACATGACAAATGATCAATGGCGAGTAATGTATAAGTGCTTGTCTAATCTGTTCTTGAATTGGTTGACACTTTCAGCTGATACCACATCCTCTGGTAGTTTATTCCAGGCCCATACCACTCGGTTGCTCAGGAAGTTTCTGTATGGGTTACTGTGAGACCTTTGGCTGTCTAATTTCAAGTGATGGCTTCTCAGTCGGGTGTTGTTATTGCGCTTGAACATCTTGTGCAAGGCAGTCTTAATACGTGACGGGGCCCTAGGGCACTTTGAGAATCAGGGGCCCTCAGGCTCTCAATTAGGGACAACGTTGACTGTAAAAAAAAACTTTCGGGGCCCCCCTCAGGATGGGGGCCCTGGGCATGTGGCCCGTGTGCCCTTATGGAAAAGACGGCCCTGATCTTGTGAAATTCTTTGTTGTCATAGCGCCCGGATAATATTTTAAATGTTTCTACATGTTCCCTACGTTGCTTCAGCTAATAGTTAATGCTACTGAACTGGGGTCCATACTATGGCCCACAAGCCAGTCAATTGGCCCACAGCAAAAAATAAATTAATATTATGGGACAATCTTACACAAATCTATACTCTGTATCTTTAAGTATTTAAATAAAAGTAAATAAGATCTACCCTCAAATGGCTCCTTAAGCCAGTTGAGGGTAGATGAAAACATTACACGATCAAATAATATTGGTTAAAGCCAGGTCGTTAAGTGACAGATCCAGGCAGTTTTGTATTTGATTGGTTAACCAATAAAAGTTATAACTACCCGAAAATGTAAAAATTGGTTGTTTACTTTTATTTAAATACCTAAAGACATAGAGTATACCTAGTCCCACAGTAAGCTTAATAAGGCTTGTGTTGAGGGTTAGGCAACTACATATATAATAGATATGGATTGATCATAAATAAATCATTTTATTAGGTACAAAATAGGTACATGACAAAACTTAAATGATTTTGATAATTAAATATACATAGTAGATGTCATCCATAACTCAACAAATATCTGCGATAAACCCAAAAAAGAATTCCCTGACCAGAATTTGAACCATTTTTTCATAGGCGGGTACTACAAACAAGACTAGGAGGCTGTTTCTGTGTTTCCGTACGATCTGGCCCAAAGAGGAAGTGTTTAAGTTAAAAAATATTTGTGTGACATTCAGTGAACATTATTTTTGGGTTTAAGTGAGATTACTCAAACACTCAAGCACACTTTATTATACCGTAACAGTGGCAAGCAAGCTTATACCCCATCTGATAGTAAGTGGACTCTGTAGTCTATACTGCTTAACTGCTGCTTGGCTGATACTATTTGTCTACAGCAGAACAACTGCAAGTGGCTTGACGGTGCATTTTTACTCGCCACCAAAAACAACACTACATATCTATAGATTAAATAAGTATTCTAACAACACAAAACAAATGTGGGAAACACTGCACATATGTGGAACCGACAAAAAAACGCAAATAAAACTCATTTCTTTCGCTTTTTTGTCGAGTTGACGTTCCCACGACCCAAGACAGATGGTTCTCTCTACCCACACGAAATTTATATTTCATGCATTCTCACTTATTTCATCACTGAATATAAAGCTGCCTTGGGATTATTACTGCTGGAGAATGTCCTAAAGCCGGGGAAAACACACACAATCCACGTCCACTCACTTTCCGTACATTCCTTCGGTGATTTTTGTGCGCTTTAAAGGGCGCCGCAATTTGCCACTTTCGGCATTCCGCCTCTTCATATTTTTTCCTCCACGGTGTAAATCGCTAATACAGGCTCCCAGGACACAACACTTATTTATAAAGAATCATTTGAAACAACAATGTTCCTCAAAATAATGCCTTTTGTTGTCAATCTTTTGGCCTATCGAGAATTTACGAGGGAGATGGATGAAAAATCGGCAAGCTCTTGCCTGCGTTCACTCAAATAATGTTGCCATGGTCTGTTATTGTAAAACACCTATTACACCTAGGAGGCCACCTAGCCTAGATCATACCTATATAATCATAAAGAATAATAGTGGGATTTCATCCATGTAGGTACTGTGAATAAATTTCTCTTTTGAAAGTGCCCTTTCTTTTTATTTGTTACATAGACTTGCTTAAAAACAAAAATTGAAGTTCCCTAACAATATATTTTTTTGCTTAGGCAACACAAGTAGAAAATAAAAATAAAGCCACCCATTGAACAACAATTTTGAGTTTGATATATTTTCTGCCGTTGTAAAATTTTGCTCAAACATGCTAACAATTTTTTTTTCAAATTGTCAAACAAACTCAAAAATGTCAATATGACACATATGACATGACATATGATATGTATTCGTAAATAGATAAGAGAGAATGAATAAGCTATCTTATTTTATGTAATATTTTTGTATTTAGAATGAGTTTTATGTACCATATAAAATGTCTTCAAGTAATTTAGTAAATTCCGTGCGGAATTTCTTAGCATCTAATTATATGCGCGTTGAAGATGAATGGTTGGCAGGGTAAACAAAGTTCCACAAACCTCAACATTACGTATTGTTTTTAAGATTTCTGAATAAAACGTTCATTACAGATGTGTGGAGTATTTGACTGAGGATAGCAGCAACAATTACAGCGAATCAGATATACAGAATCTGGCTAAAGAGCAATGGCTCCTGAACGACCTGAAAGAGATATGCCCCGGGTCTCTGCCAGGCAATTTAAAAAGTCAGCAGAAAACCGTGCTTAATGGGAGGTTCACGTTGCAAATAAATGCGGCTGTAGATATAGGTAACTCTATTTGAGCTTTTACAACATGTACTGGGGCAGTGATGAGGATGTTAACTTTTTTTTTTGACCTTTTGGACAAGCTAAGACAATAGGCCATACTGCCCTTGGACATCTACCTGACTTGCCGATTGTTTTAATAAAATCACTAACCCTTAGACCATTTTGGTTGTAGGCACACCAGCATATCAGCAGTATATGAAACTACAAAAAGTGAATACTGAAAACCTTGAAGCCACTACAAAGTTTGAAGATAAAGTGTCAAACCATAGGTGAGTAGTGTAAAAACCATATAATATATGGGATTTTAATAAAGTAAACACAGCATTATCAAGGAAAAGATAAGATATTGATGTTATATTGTCTTCGGTTGCCGCGATAGTTATTCATGAAATAAAACAACTAAAAACGGAATCTTGAAGCAAATCAAATTATTTTGTTCAATATTTTTTGATTTGCAATTTTAAGTAGTTACACTACTATATATAAACTGAAAATAGATGTCATATACTTAAGAAAAAGTGACCAAACCCTCCGGTGTCCGAGGCCAGATTTGAACTGGCGTCTTCAGCTTTCGCGGCTGCTCGGCGGCTCGGACACCGGAGGGTTTGGTCACTTTTTCTTAAGTATATGACATCTATTTTCAACTAAAAACGGGTCGACCCGTTGACCACGAACGCTGTAAAGTGTTCGAAACGTCGGGATGTAATTTAAGCTCAGTACACGCGATATGCTGAGCTGGAGAGAGGCCAAAACGGTTGCTCAGGATAGAAAGGCGTGGAAGGATCTTGTGGAGGCCCTATGCACCTCCGGGGTGCCCTAGGATCAACAACAACAACATCAACAACAACAACAACAACAACACGCAATATAATCCATTTTAGTCGTTTTATTTCAAGATATTGATGATTAATAGGAGGGTCCACAAAGGCCAAGCCTTAGCTGGCATAACAAACTGGCCTCAGCTGAGGCGCGTGTACACTGTCTAAGTTGCTCCATGCAGTAATTGCCTCACAAGACTGCTCGGCCTGTGTGGAACTGGGTAATAGAAGTATCAGCCGTTTCCATTTATAGGCACAGGCCTATAAATGATATGAGAAACTAGATAACCTGGTGTCGTAAATAATAAATTTAAAATTACTATTAAAATAAATACAAATACAAATAGCCTTTATTTGCTGACTGTTTGTTACATTTATTAATATACTATTTAATCTATTGTTTGTTTTGCATTAGTCAGGTAGTCGGGATTTCCGACAAAGGCCTCCTCCAATATTTTCCACTCTTCTCTGTTACGAGCTGTTCTGATCCACATCTTTGGAAACTCGTCTTCCCATCTCATTTTCGGATGTCCACTATTTCTCTTACTGTATTTTGGAAACCAATTAGTAATTATTTTTGACCATTTTTCCAATTTTGTTCTTGCCATGTGACCTGTCCATTTCCATTTCCTCTTTCGGATTTCCTTGATGACGTCTCTAACTTTGGTTTTCTTTCTGATTGTAGTTAGTTTCCATCTGTCATTTCTTCTTACACCTATCATGCTTCTTTCCATACTATGTTGACAAACTGCAATCTTCTGTATGTTCTTCTTGGTGCAAGCCCATGTTTCGCAACCATATGTTAGGCAGGGTAATAAGCAGGTATTGTATAGTTTTGATTTTTTTTTCATTGGTACACTTCTGTTTTTCATTATATCTTTCATAGCCCAGTATTTGTTCCAAGTGTTGTTGATCCTTCTTTCTAGTTCCTTCGACATTTGTTCCTCTGGTGATATAACTTGGCCAAGATAGACATATTCTTTTACATAATCTATTTCTTTTTCATCCACTACAATTGGCTTATATTCACTATTTGTCATTACCTTTGTTTTGCTGGTATTGATGGTCAGGCCAACTTTTGCACTTTCAGTCACTAGTTGCTGTAACATGACTTGGAGTATGTCAGGTTTTTTAGCAAATAGTATTGAATCATCAGCAAAGCGAAGATGGTTCAGCTTACTTATCTTATTATTATTACAAAATAAATATCTTATTTCTAATAGGGTGATTTCTAATTGTATCCATGTGGAGTAACAACATATTCCATAAAATTAAATTGTCAACCAATAATATACTTGTATTTTGCAATAAAATTTAGTTGATAGGATCATACTATTCGATTTTTTACATTTTACTGTAAAATTAATTGTATGGCAACCATATACAAAAACGCAACATTTCACTGTAAAAATAGCAATTTCATAATTTTTCCATACATTGAACTATATGATCGTGACGTCACTTTTGCACGTCATTTTGTTAGAAGCGTTTTGAGAAACAAATGCAAATCTCAGACTTTAAGTCTCATTTCTGACTTTTGTGTTGCTTTAACGCAATTGGCCCCATATAGATATTTGATCCTGATGATACAGACAAGATTAATCGATTGATACCATACATGAGAAAAATTCATCATGCCTATTCAGCCAGGGGTCAGGTCAGCAACCTAACCATCATGGCATCAATATAATTTCATTTACTTTTACTTCATTTCACCTTTTACACAGAACTAGTACCTTGCTGTAAAAAATAATCAAATCACTGTAGGTGCCTATGATAGTTGAAGAGTTCCCTCGATTTCTCCAGGATCCCATCATCAATCAGATCCTGACCTCGTTACAATGGGGCCGACCGTGAAGTATACTCTTTCAAACAAAAAAAAAGAATTTTCCAAATTTTCAAATAATCAGTGAAGATCCCGACGAATTGGTAACCTCCTCCAAATCTTGAAGTCGGTTGAAAAGTATTTTTTGTCTACAAAAATATATTCCTGTTTCAGAATGATAAAGTTGTATCTCACTGACGGTGTTCAAGAGATATCCGCCATTGAATACAAACCCATGCGGAACCTCAGCTGTGACATCACTCCAGGATGTAAAGTTCTCATTAAAGGTACGCTTGCAAAGTCGGTAGTCAGAGAAACAGTATGACTTACGAGTATGCAGTTTACTAACCTACTAGCATAATTTAACTAAGGTCCAACCGAGATCTCGGTCTCGGCCTCGGCATTCTCGGCAATCGAGGCCGAGATCTTGGTCTCGGTTCTCGGCCAAAAATGGCTGGGATTCTCGGCCGAAACGAGTTGTGATCGGTCACTTGGGGAGTTGTGACCCTTTATACGATTTCGATTGGAGTGACTGTGTCATACCTACCCACATTCTAAGCCAAGTATTAGATGTAACGCCACCTTTGCAGGATTACTACTTGCAGGCTTTGCAGGACTAACAATGAGGGTTTCCGCGATTGAGATTTTCACTAGATGGCAGCACCGTGACGACAGGTCTTTTTGGCAGTAGCTGTCAAAATCCACCAATCAAAAAATATATGGTTAAACATGATTGGTGGATTGTGACAGCTAGACCTGTCGCCACGGTGCTGCCATCTAGTGAAAAACTCGATCGCGGAAACCCTCATTTTCACAAGTAATTACTTGTTCATTTAATTTGTTTTCGTTGTTGTTATTATGGGAAAAGGGTTATAACCGTGCTAATTGTTTGTGGAGATTTATTTAAACTTAATGGGAGTGAAAGACGAAAGTGGATATTTGGATAACTGTACCTGGGTGTGTTGGGTAACTGTGTGTGTTTGTGTGTACGAGTTTATTATGTAGGTAGAAATGAATGCCACGACAAAAAAAATAGATTTTCTTATGGGTATAAAATTGGTTTGTTTGCATATTATGTGTTTTATTCTCCATTTTATAAATTGTCGGTCTCGGTCTCGGCAGAGACAAAAAACCGGCCAAGTGCGTGTCGGACCACGCATAATGGAGGGCTCCGTTCAATGGAATATGAACCAAACTAATACCAAAAGGTCGTATCTGATGCCTAAGGAAGAAGTTTTTTGAAGATAACTCAAAAATGGCTGAACCGATTATATTCAAAACAATTTTTGTTGAAAGTATATAAAAAGGAGTATCTTCTCAATTTTTTTGGACTTACGGTTCAGAAGTTACAGGGGGTGGGCACAACTTTTCTGACTTTCGAAGCGCTTATTTCTGAAAATATTCACTTAATCACAAAATGTTAAAAAAAACCTCGATATTATTTTTAAAGACCTATAGAATAATGTGCAACATGTTGATATCTGGTAAAATTTTATAGCGGCAACAGAAATACATCATCTGTGAAAATTTCAACTGTCTAACTATCAGAGTTCACGAGATACAGCCTGGTGACAGACGGACAGCGGAGTCTTAGTTAGCTCTTTCGAGCTAATCAGCACTGCAAACCAGTGCAAATGTTACCGATATTTCTAGGTCCGATAGAATGCCGCCGTGGTGTGTTGCTGCTCACGGAGAGCTCATTAGACCTTCTCGGAGGGGAGGTCCAGGAGATCGCCGTCTCCAACTCCTTGTCCGGCTTGCTGTCCAGCAAACTTGGTCTGCCTATGACACAAGGTAAGAGAACCAAAGCACCAGTATTCAGTATTAATAGTATTATCAATCAACATGTATGGAACTGGAAGTCTAAAATAGTAGTTTTCGATACAAGTGCGAGAAGTATGTCATTTTGCACGAGTACCGAGGTCAAAATCGGGACGAGTGAAAATGTCACTTCCGCAGGTAGTGTGTCGAACAACGTTTTTTAATACAATTGCGAAAAAACTACAATGAAATAAAATTACATTTATATTCTGTCAGTGTATGAAAGACAGCTTCATTCAATCGCGCGTTGTTCAAGTAATACTATTGGGTCTCGCATAATATTCCTTTATGCCCAATCGCGCGTAGTTCAGGTTCAGGTGGGTCATTTATAAGCGGGTCTCTCATAATACTCATTTATTTAAAATTCTGATCGCAAATCGTGCGTAAAATCTGCAAATCGTGCGTAAAATCTAACTTTACGCACGATTTGAAGATCAGATTACTTTTTAGCACTAGTGCATAAAATCAAATTTTACGCACGATTTGCAGCTACATAAACTAAACTTTTTGAGCAATTGTATTAAAAATATTGTTTTAAAGATCTGATGAAAATCGTCCTAATTATAAGAGCGTACAGGCGACTACAAAGAGATATATCCACTTTTGCACTTTATTGCGTTGTAATATGGTCCAAAATTGCATACATCTCTTTGTAGTCGACTGTACCGTGAAGATACACTCTTGACTTTTACATATTTTTGCTGTTTTTTATGTTATGTATGAATTATGAAGGCAAGAAACTGTTTTCGTGGTTTAACTTGACATACACTGGTCCGGTATTCTTTGCAGTGATCAGGTAGCCAAAAAAACCCTTCGAAAAAAACAAATGTGGCCTGCCTAAACGTTAAATGCTAAGTTTACACGCTTGGCAAGTGCAGGCACAATAGGCATGGTGAATTTTTTCATGTATGGTATCTATCGATTCGTTTTGTTGTGAGGATCAAATGTCTATATGGGGCCAATTGCGTTAAAGCAACACAAAAGTCAGAAATGAGACTTAAAGTCCGAGATTTGCATTTGTTTTTCAAAACGCTCCTAACAAAATGACGTGCAAAAGTGACGTCACGATCACAGTCGCCCTGTTTAAAGTATATGGAAAAATAATGAAATTGCTATTTTTACAGTGAAATGTTGCGTTTATGTATATGGTTGCTATACAATTTATTTTACAGTAAAATGTTAAAAATCGAAAGGTATCATTGTTTTTTTTTATTTCGCATTAAAAAAAATCGTAAAACTTAGAAATTTTGCAGCTTGATATCTTTGAGCTATTTCAATAGAATTTATAAATTTTCACTTTAGTTGGATATATTGATCACTAGCTTTTGCCCGCGGCTTCGCTCGCGTTAAATTCGGGGTAACACGTTTCCCCTTTGCCCCCCGTAATGCTCCATACAAACTACCACCCCCCATTTTAGGGAAGTGGGGGGTTAGAAAGAGACAAAAAGTAGCCTATGTCACTCTCCATCCCTTCAACTATCTCCACTTAAAAAATCACGTCAATTCGTCGCCCCGTTTTGCCGTGAAAGACGGACAAACAAACAAACATACACACTTTCCCATTTATAATATTATAGTAAGTATGGATTTTGCATCCTATCAACTAAATTTTATTGCATAATTCAACATGTGTCATCATGCCTATTCCCCTCCCCCCTGGCCCGCAAACCTCGTATGCTACGGGGACCATAGGTACGGATCGCCTATCCCCGATCCCCTTAATAAAATACTGGATCCGCGCCTGGGCAAGTCTCGACAAGCATCCACAATCACAAGCGTGTGAACGGGGGTGTTTGGCTTGGCTTGCGTCCGCCATCCGGGCCGGTGTCGGTTTGTGAACACAGTTCAAAGGAAGCTTGTGGCAAGCGCTTGCGACGTATTTACTAGTATCCGACCGAAACATGTTTTTTTGCCGAAACCGAAACAGAAGGTTCTGCTCTGAATCCAGTTTTGGCCGAAACCGAAACCTTGATGGACATGTTTAAATCGTACATATTTCAGTTACATGTTGATATTTGGTTAAAAAAAAATTTGAAATTTAGTTAGGTACCATCGGGTTCATAATTGCATACCCAATTTATCAATGAATTCATTCATAAATTGGGTATGCAATTATGAACGCGATAGTACCTACATGTATGCATATTGCATACATGGAGTTGATGGAGTGCCCCCTAAAAATATTTTTTTCTGCAATTTAACTACATAACTAAAATAGCGGCATACAATATACACCTTACGTCTTAAATTTATTAAGATACGTTTCATACGTTTTATAGTTTCCGAGTAAAATGGCTGTGACATACGGACGGCCAGACGTACGGACATGACGAAACTATAAGGGTTCCGTTTTTGCCATCTAGCTACGGAACCCTAAAAACGTTTTGACAGAACTTATGGACAGATTAAGTACAATGTTGAAAGTTTCGGCGCGGCCGAAAGGTTCGGCCGTTTTTTGGCCGAAACCGAACCTTGGGCCGAAACTGGCCGAAACCAAAACCTTCGGTCGGGCACTAGTATTTACACGTTGGTACAAGCCAAACGCAAGAGCCGCATAAACTTCGACGTCGACGTCTGCCATGTTTGCCTATCCGGAACACACTAACGCGCAAGCGTGTAAATGGCATGCAAGCGTTGTAATCTCAAAGCAAGTACCTATGTCTAGAGTTGAAATGAAACAGGCGTTCACCCAAGAAGGACAGAATACACGTTACGCGACTAATTTTAAAATACTTTTCAAGATGGCTGATAGCATACCGTAACTAGCCTACATAACTTAGTCGGTTTCTTTGTTCCCCTTCAAAGAGCGGTGGAGGGTAACAAACGTCTATATTGTAGGTACTTAGGGCCTTTTGGAAGTAAGCAATAATCACAATGTGAAACTATGACAAGGACCAACGATAACAGCGCCTTCTTTGTCATACCTATCAAAAGTATAATAAGACCATCTCGTTCAATCTGGTATTGTTATTACCATGGCAGGTCTATCTAGTATGTCTATGGTTGTAATCCAGACTAATATTATAAATGGGAAAGTGTATGTGTGTGTTTGTTTGTTTGTTTGTTTGTCCGCCTTTCACGGCAAAACGGGGCGACGAATTGGCGTGATTTTTTAAGTGGACATAGTTGAAGGGATCGAGAGTGACATAGGCTACTTTTTGTCTCTTTCTCACCCCCCACTTCCCTAAAATGGGGGGTGGAAGTTTGTATGGTTTGTCACCCTGAATTTAACGCGAGCGAAGCCGCGGGCAAAAGCTAGTGTAGCATAAAACCGTGCCACTGACCCTATTTCATTTTCAGGCACAGCAGCAGATCTGAACACAACCGTCCATCGAAACGCAGACGTCCCCTTACCGCACACCGAAATGCCATCAGCTCGCGACCAAAGATTTGACCCAACATTCGACCAAAACCGACGTGACCAACGATTTGAACCAACATTTGACCCAAACCCACGCCCCGTAGCCGTAGTCACAAGCGTCCAACAAGCCAACTTCGCCGACGATGACATTGATATAGACCAACTAGCCGCTATAGAAGCGCAAATAACAAACAAACGCTCATTAACTGACGATAATAGTAAACCTGAGAAGAAACTTAAAATGGACCCTATTAGTACTATTAATAAGGTCGACGATTACCCAGACGATAACGATCTATTCGCTGAAGACGAAGACTATTTAAGAGAGCTAGAATCTAAATTCGATGCAGAAATGAATCCTATTCCAATCTCATCCGAACCTTTCACATATATTAAGCAGATTAATGAGCTGAGAGATATAGAGAAGGCCGGAAGGGTTTTTAGAGTGAAAGGGCAGATAATGAAGCTCTTATCAAAATTGTCTGTGGGTAAAGAGGGGTGGAGTCTACGTTGTACGATTGTCGATGGTACGGGGTGCTTGGACGTGGACTTCACTAATAATGTGCTGTCGAAGTTGGTGGGATATACTCCGCAGGAGATGAATCAGTTGAAGAAGCAAATGGCTACGAATCCTCAGTTGAAAGAGAAAGCTGTTATGGTGAGTTGTTTTTAAATTTTGCATCAACGGATTGATAATGAACACAGACAAACGAATACTAAGACGGGTAAATTTGTGCAAAATATTGTAGCTGCTAATTTGACTAAGTCAAGTGATTTTTAGGGTTCCGTACCTCGAAAGGAAAAAACGGAACCCTTATAGGATCACTTTGTTGTCCGTCTGTAAGGACCCTTCTTCTCAGGAACGCGTGGAGGTATCAAGCTGAAATTTATATCAAATACTCAAGTCTGCTGTCCCTAAGGCGTGAAATACACACAAGCGGCGTAAGGCATAAGGCGAGGAACGGATACGGTGCGGACGCGATTTAAATTATATAGAAGAGGTGAGGAGACGGCACGATGGGTCATTCATTATACAGGCTGATTTTGTTGCGATAGCATGTCTTCCTCTTCAGATGACGAAGATGCGCTTGCTTTGCTGCAACTCATTAATGTGCAGAGGTATAGAAGATATTGGATCCACCCTGTGTGGAAATTATCAGAAGAGCATAGGTATTTTAAAATAATGGAAAAAATTATATGAATATCCTGATTGTACATTACTATTACTATACTCCGGCATGCTAAAGTCGTAAAGAGCCGGATATTGTTGGACAATTTCTCAGAACTGTATATTAATTTCTATATCATCCCGCATCTTTGTTGCTGATAAATAATACTCGTCCTAAACGAGGTGTAACATTAACAAACATGCTGGTGATCCGTTTAAGGGCATAATAGGTATCGTATTCTAATTATTAAAAACTAATAAAAATAGTAGTTTATGTAACTGTTACGTAATAAGGGTCCTTAAAACATGAGTGTGGTTCTATGAAATGAGCCGCAGGCGAATTTCATAATAAGATCACACGAGTGTTTTAAGGCCTAATTACGTACAGTTGCATACACTGCTTTATCTACACTCATATTATATATATTAAATTAAGTGTTCAGAAACCATAGAATGACCGCCATTGTACCGTCATGGCCAACTCGATTGTGCCGGCGCTCGCGCGGGACCAATCGAATTGGCCATGGCGGTAACATTATGTTATCAAATTCGATGTTCCAAATTTGAAACTCATTGCTTAACAATATTTGAGCATGCATAGTTAAAATTACGTTACTGCCGCAGATAAGAAACTTATCATAGTTAAATCGTTTGTTGTAATGCTTGTCATTGTCTACGGTTTTTGAACGCATTTTAGAGTACTTACAGTATGAGTGTAGATAAACATTTTTTACGCGAAAACGAAATTTGGTTTTGTATGGATAGTCGGCCGGCTAAGATGACGTGGCTCATACAAAAAAAATATTGCCGCGTCCAAAAAATTTTTCTTCCACTTTTTCTTATTCCAATTATACAAATACAATACAATACAAATATTCTTTATTGCACACCTCAATAACATATAACAGTACAGTACACAGATTAAAAGTAGAGGCAGTCAACAGGCGGTCTTATCGCTAGAGAGCGATCTCTTCCAGACAACCTTAAATTATACCGTTTAACGGATCACCAGCATTTTAGTTACAACCTGTATAGCAAGCGACGTGCCGCCTGCCGCGCCTGCGCGACGCTTCAGTTGTGCCTGCTGGCGGCGCGTCGCTGGCGTGCCTGCGCCGCGCCGCTTGAGTGTAATTTAAAATACGTCTCCTTAGTACATTTTGTATACAAACGTTTTGAAGCGGCATCGTGCCTGCGCTGCGCCTGTGCCTTACGCCGTTTGTGTGTATTTCACGCCTTAGAGCTGTGAAAAAATCAAACTTCTAAGCCAACGCAATCAAAAGATACAGCCGTTTCTGCCGCAAATTTTCGAAACTCGCAAGGGAATCAAAACCTACAGGGTACTTCCCGTGAACTCAGAATCTTGAAATTTGGTACCAAGCAACGTCTTATAGCGCAGATAAAGGAAAAATTACGAAAACCGTAAATTTTCAGTTACATTATATAATTAAAATATTTTTAATAATTTCAAAGTTACTACTATATACCTACAGGTTTGTACGGAACCCTCCGTGCGCGAGTCCGACTCGCACTTGGCCGGTTTTTTTATCGTATGGCTACATGTCACTGGGTATAGATAGGTATTTCTTCTCTAGGGTAGTAGTACTAGTAGTGGAAAAGCAGATGATGAAGAAAATCCAGTGAGTGCTGCTCTCTTTTAGCACCACCCAGGGATCACGTGTAGGGTTGTCTTACGTGTTTCCTACGGACGCAGAGTAACATTGATCCCCAAGTAGATTAGTCAAGTGATAACGTCCGATACTCCGTTACTTACGATAAAACGCGTGGCATGATTTAGGGCGGTTTGTACCACGCACAAATTAACTAACTCATTAACGTTAAAATTGGCGTTGAAGAAAGAACTGTCAAACTTTTCATACACGCAAATTTTAACTATGTGCGAGCCAGAATGGAACTGGTACATAGGATTCTAATATTCAAACTCAAACATTTATTCAGTAAGTAGGCCACAAGGGCACTTTTACACGTCAAAGTAATAGAGAAAAAAAATCAAACTACACCGGTTCTAACCCTACACCTCTGACCCGAGAAGAATTATGTCCGGCAAGAAACTCGGCGGGACTTATTTTTTTCAAAACAACAGTACATCAAAACTAAACAATACATATAAGTGCGTTATTCTATAAGAAAACTTATCAAACCAAGTTAGATTAACCAACAATAGGTTATAGTTTAAGAAAAATACCAAAGAAAAAAGATAAGTCCAAATCTGACTATTTGAAAATGAATTACATACAAGTTTGATATACTTTCTTACCTGAACTGTGTCTTCTACATACATTTCCAAATTATAATATTCCATCATCAATAGTTAGAAACAAATTTTGAATTTAAATAAAAAAAAGTAAGTGATTCTAGTATACCTAGTCGGTCCATAAGTTCTGTCACAAGGGTTTTAAGTGATAAAATATAATACAAAGCTTTTATTTAAAAAAATTAGACCTGATTAGAAAGCATATTTCATACAGATTAAAATATAATATGATTAACTTATAATCAAGATCGCGTATTTTATAGATCCTTGTAAACTTGAAGATTGTTGTCAGTCCAAAACACGCCGATGATTTATGAAAATTGTACTTCACAAAAATTGGTTTAGATCATTTTTATAGGTGTCCAGAGTTACAAATTGTTATTTTTATGAAAGTAGATGATTAAGGCATATTTAAAAACCAATATTTAGTTGACTTACAAGTCTGTGCTTCAGCTATTCTTCTCCTGAACCTCAACGTATTTTTCAGTTTTGAGCAAAACACGATGATTTTGATGCCATACATCAAGGTAGTCTTCCAAAATTGCGTATACTAGCCTTCTTGTCAGTCAGACCCATGTTAATTATATATTAAAATGAAGGTTAAAGATCAAGCTAATGCAGTATGCAAGACCGAAGCCTCTTAAAATTGAATAAAAATAATGATGGTCAAAATCAACTCGAACAGGGCGCGTGTTTTTGACGTGGTTTTTTATTCCGCTTTTTCGAATGTTACAGGGAATTGTGTAAAACTGCCACAACTATTTGCCTTAAATAATATCGTAAATTAATCAGTATTAAATAGGCTTTTTAATCATATATTGAAATAGTAAGCAACCTCTAACAGTTCGTATTTTACCAGTCCAAACCCTAGTGACAGAACTTATGAACCGACTAAGTACAATAAACATACTATTTCCAATTATCCTTAGAGATGTATAAGGTCTCCAAGTGTCTGGATCTATATATTCTATATAAAAAAAATATGGATAATCAAGCACCGAATGTTGTGTCTAAAGCCAATTAAACTAAAATTAAATATGATTAATAAAAAGTTACGTAATTGTGTGGCCCCAGTTAGCCTAAACAGACCGGTCTCCACAAACAGCACCCGTTCACGAGTATGACGCATATCTCAGCCATCGCCTCCTTCAACCTTTCTTCGGGAAAGTGGCGACCCCATATTGTTAAAGAACTTAAGCCTTCTTTCAGTAGAAAAACGTTTTTATTATAGTATTCGTTTACATTTGTTATTACATTGGTATGTCTTCTTATTTAAAATATTAATTATTATTTATATATCGACACATCTTGTCATGAGAGAAATTGAAGTCAACAACAAACGTCATGATTCAAAATAGTATGGCGGCTAGCAAGCGCATGGAGGCAGCGCCGAAGGAGGCGCTAACAATGTCGATGACGTTAGCAGACGGTTTGGTGCCAACGGGCCTTAGCTGTCGAATCTGCGGCTACAATCATTTGCAATACTTTACGTGGCTTAGTATTTTTGGGTCTTTGCTAATAATATTCACTCATAACTTCTTTAATTTCGAAACCAATTTAACACTTTCCGCACGACAGTTTATGTATGACACAATAATGAGTGCAACAAAGTCTGGTTAGATTGCTATACTATTCTTATTGCTAGATCCGGCCATCTGGCAGCTTTTAATGACAGTCAGAGTGACAGACTATTTCTCGTGTGTAGCGGAAAGCGACTACGAATGGAGAGGTGGTGCGCTATGTGTTAATATTGGGTACATATGTAGATTGTTGACTACCTGTATGTTTCCACAGGCTCTTCAAAAGGCTAAGGAAGCTCTTCAGGTGTTATACTGTATTATAGAGCTAACTATGCTGGAAGTCCCTAAAATAACGTGCCTTGTACCATTCGACGCGTCCCATCTGGACTTGTTGAAGAAAAGGAAGACTCACTTATAGTATTGAAGAAGAAAATCTAATTAGGTTCATGAATACTATAAGTCACATTTGTAAAGCCATGAATTATTGCAACTGAAGCAGCTAGAGAATGTATTAGGTAAAGAAATGGCGCGTAGTTACATTGTCCACGAGGCAACCGGATGGCTCGCGGTATTTAAGCTCCCTACGTGTTGTGGAACCAACCTGTGCAACCCGAACTGACCCACGTTGGACTTGTTTTTCACCCCCCCCTCATTTTTTTATGGCTTCCAACTCTTGACGAATTGATATCCGACCAGCTGGTGTGAATGGCAAGTTGCATGCTCGTTTTTCATCACATACATATACTGGAAATTGAGGAGGGAACGATGAAAAAGTCCAACGTGAGTCAGTTCGAGTTGCACAGGGTGGTTGGTTCCACAACACGTAGCGAGCTTAACCTTTTGAACGCCAAGAACCACTAAAGTGGTCGTGTGCTATCGTGCCTACCACGCCAACGACCACTAAAAGTGCTCATGGCAGACGTTGTCAAAGCAATTTTACTGTTGACAGATAAGGTTTAAATTCGTTTCTCACTAGTTGAGATGTTGGCGTGTATGCCACATTTTGATGCGAGAGAGAACGTTCAAAAGGTTAAATACCGCGAGAATAACCTCAACCACTAGATAGATCATAAATACAACTCAAGGTCACCACACATCGCCGCTATCGTACTAATTTAGTATGAGAGCGCGACCGCTTATTTCAGTTAACTTTTTTGACCATTACTCGTGTGAATTCACACATTTTAATTAAAAATATCCACAAAAATCTAGTTACAGGGGTGAACCTGGATTGTTATACTACAAAATGGAGTAGAATACTATTGAGATGTGCTGTTCGAATAGTAGAAATTTACGAATAAATTTGAGCTTATGTGTGGTGACCTCGTGCTCTTGTAAAAGCTTAATGATGGGTAGTCTGTACTTATAGCACAGAATGTTTAGAACAGATACGTCCGACTGTCTAAGAAAAACTTATATTGTTTATTTTGAATCCTTTTTTCCCCGAGTTTACCAGCTGCTATAAAGGACAAAAATGTATCAAGAGTTGGACATGTCTAAGTCTTCCTCTTCTGTAAATGAATTGTCAAATAAAACACAAACGACGTTTAAAATCATATTTTATTTTAATACACCAGTTAACGCAATAATATGTTTGGAGTTAAATATACAAAATTTATAAAATAATATATAAATCAACATACACTAACTTCAGGAGGCCTGGCAAATGCATGCAAAAAGGAGGGTTTTTTTTAAATAACAATATGTGCAATAAAATAAATACATTAGTGTCGAACTGTAATAGCATTAACTATTTCATTAAGGCTAATGTCATTAACGCCAAGCATTGGACAGAAACATCGTGCGACTGACGCCGATACGCGCGAGCCCACTAGGTTATATTTTGGACGTGATATCACGCGGAGCATGACTATCCGTGCCCGCGATTTGACGTATTTAGCGGTCAAAGGGTTAATGGCGATTGAACTCTATTTATTACCAGAGAGATTATACAGAGAATCACCAGCATTCACTCGGCTTTCTTCAGAAAAAAATAAAAAAAAAATAAAGGGGGTCGCATTAAGTGTTCTCTTACCTTAAAGAGGTCTAAATAGTACATCAAGCAGGCTTTGTAAAGTTTGGAATTTGAAATTTCATTTAAGCCACTTCATAAGTTCATATGGATTTTAAAAAAATGTTAAAAAGTAGAATTTTTAAATGACGGAAGTAATCTGACAGCTGGCCTACAAAGTGATATAAGGTGCTGTCAAATGTGGTTGGCGGGCGAAAGTGTGAAAGATGGCGCCCGCATAGGTTGTACTTTTTTTTAGAAGAGAAATGGCAGCCTCTCGGGCTTCCGCCAGACTTCAGTATGTGTATAGAATGTTGTACGGTAAATGCCTTGCTTTTTGTAGGGAGATAGCTGCTTCCTACAAACAACACACGGCGACCTGGCCGGGATAACCGATGTCTGACCCAAAAAGTGGTTACACGCGTTTTGAGACTAATTCTTCATTAGCTTCACACTTGCTCGTTAGATCACCACACAATAAGCTATATATTACGAACTGAACAAAAAACAAAAACTATTCTCAAGAGACAGCGGCCATATTGGTGTCGGAAGAATCCTAGGTTGTGCTTGTCAAACCTACCAACAGTGTCAAATTCTTGGTTTTTTTTTACCTGGATGCTAGGCCCTTTAAGCCAAATTCCATAGAACAAAGTGTGACCGGTACAAGCTATGCCGGCGCCATCTGGCCAAACCCTTACTCCATTACTCAATTATTTATTGAAATTTTTAAATAACAAAATTACGGAACAATGTTGACTTGCCCAGATATACGCATAAGGGACTTTAGATTCTAAAATATTTTAAAATTATTTAATTACAAGCGTTTCCGATCTAAAATATCCTGACGCGAAAACATGTGAATCAACAGTTAACTTTGAACGCCAAAGACGCCAACTTGGCCTCAGCGCCAACGCGTGATATCACGTCCAAAATATAAGCGAGTTGCCTCGCGCGCCTGGCGCCGACGACACGATTTTCCTTCCGATGCTTGGCGGACAAAGGGTTAAGGACGGCACTTGCAATCTCAACTATGCTCGGGGTTCGATTACTGTCCTTACCCCAGGGTTCCAAATTATCAAGATAATTATGATCTCTGATATGTATCTGATAATTATCCCCGGTAGATTTTTTTCTATTATAGTTTGTTGAAATTAATTGCGATTTTTTTTTGTGCCTTTACAAATTTCGGGTTATTATCAAATCGATAATTATCCGACATAAAAATCTATCATTAATAATTATCCTTCAGAACCCTGCCTCACCCTAATATTTGCTCCCTTGATACGATTTAAATAAAATGCATGAGCGTCAACAAAACAATCAATTATCGACTGATTAAGAAAATAACAAGACCTGTTTGATATTAGACATTTGTCACTTGCGTTTATTTTATTAATATACCGTAGTTCAGATACATGATGAAATATTGATATACTGTTTAATAATTGCTACATAGCCAGCAAATGTCCCCTAGATAGTAGTAAGAAATTCTAATCTGCCAGTAATTTATGAACCAATGTGTTTGAGACACATTTGTAACTACTGACATAGCATAAGGGTGCCTTTCCACCAGAGCTAAGCTATGCTATCGATGCGTTTGAATCTACCAATCAACGCGTAACACCAACCCATATACAAGATATCTCTATACTCCGCTTAGCGCGTTATTTCTTTGATACCTAAGCTGCCAAAAAGAAGGGGCGCGGGAGAGGAACTCGCAATGCTAGACAGAGAACGCGCGCGATTCTTCCGTGGGTTGTAAGTCAGACGTTAATGGTTGCCATGGAGACGTACTATGTTTACTGTTACTTCCAATATTAGTGTCTCACTATAGAGTGAAATTACTTCGAGCGTGGCAGCGGGGTTCGCCCGGCTCTCTATGGCAAGCATTAATGTCTGACCCTCTCTTACGACCCACGGAACAATGGCGCGTTCCCTGTCTAGCATTTACAAGAGATATCTTGTATATGATCACTCGTTTCGCTAATTTCGCTCAGTGGATCTGTTCGCATATTGACCTCAATCGCATCGTGTCTCTCGTTTGACTCGGCCGGCTCTTCGAATGAAGAGCGAGCAAGTAACACTGTAATCACTGAGATAGATGAGTTACTGAGCGAGTTAAATCTTCAGTAAGTTGAATCAAAAGATATAGTTCATTTAAATAACTCACTCGTGAACGACCCATGTCTAGTCCTTATTGAACACATTCCTCTCTACGCATCCTCTCTCATCTCTGGTGGAAACGCAGCCTCCCACGAGTAGTTGATCAATACAGTTTGAGGGCTCATAATAACAGCTAAACTAAATGGCGCTGCAAAATGCCCTACATTTTTCAGGCTAGGACAATTAGGTTTTCAATTAGGGTCGTTTGAAAATTAAATCATCATTCTTCTAGAGTTTTTGCCGCCTTTTTTTCCTTGGCTCAATTTGAGCCTGGGGACCATGAGTTGGCGTAGGCACTAGTTTTAGAACATTAAATCACCGATATCTGGAGTCCAGCAACGCCATCTAGTTCAAATATTAAAACCACATCACGATATCCTTAACGCCAGTTTTTTTTCTAGGATTTTACCGAAAAACATATTGGTTGCTCTGATATTTTACCGTGGAAGGCAAAGTTATAATGGTGCGTTCACATGTATGGTATCATTCTATGAGACAGATGTATGCAGCCCGCCGAATGTGGCCGTACATGTGAGCTCACCATTATTATATCGTGACATTATAAAAGCGACATTCGGCAATAATCTACTGGTAGATCTTGATTGGCAATAATCTACCAAGTGAGACATTTACTGGACGCAAATATTGTTTCGATTTATCGATACCGTAGTTTTGTCAACTTTAAAGCAGAACTTAACAGTGTTATTTGACTTCACATTACAATAAATAACTATTCTAATTTCATTACTAAATGGCTTTCCAGTGAAATTACCGATATTATTGTATCAGATATTATACAGGCTTGACACTTCAGAGGAAGACTACGGAGAGCACCCTATACCTGTCTATACAGAATGATTCAAGACACGTGATCATTTGTTCTGACACTATTATTAAAATACCGTTTAATGCAACATAAAATGCATGAAAGTTAAATTTTCATTTAATTTTAATTCATGATTATACTTTTCATCACGTCTTCCGAATCACCCTGGATAGTCCTTCGCTCCCATTATATAGTAACAGGGACAAAATAACAAATTACAAACATAAATACAGAAAAGAATAAATACGTTAAAAAAACGAACGTCTCGTAACATTTAAAACTTATTGAGAACCGTTATTAACGTTCATGAATAAAATAACGTTTAAAATGAAAGACGACTTAATATTACGTCTTATGCGAGTAACTATTCAATATCGCAGTACATCGATGAATAATCGTTTCGCGTCAAACAACCGTCTCATAAACGCTCTTACTAGAATCAAAGAAATTTAAACCTTATATACAGTAGTTAAATTCTGTTTTAAAACGGCAGCAGTAGTGTCCGACCGAAACATGCTTTTTGGCCGAAACCGAAACAGAAGGTTCGGCTCTGGGTCCAGTTTCGGCCGAAACCGAAACTTTGATAGAAGTGTGAAATAGCACATATTTATTTCAGTTACATGTCAGCCGTTGTACAGTCACCATCAGATATATCGGAGCGGCTAAGGTGGTCACAAATATCTGAACAACGCCCGCATTGTCACGGCGATAAAGTGCATGTTCAGATATTTTTGAGTACCGTGGCCGCTCTGATATATTTGATGGTGACTGTACAACGGCGATTTTATCAGTTAAAAACGTTGTGACAGAACTTATGGTCAGATTAAGTACAATGTTGAAAGTTTCGGTGCGGCCGAAAGGTTCGGCCGTTTTTTGGCCGAAGCAAGTTTTTTTGGCCGAAACCGAAACTTCGGTCGGACACTAGGCAGCAGTAATAGCAAGCAGCCGCGCTGTCATTTAAATATAGAATGTAACTACTATGTATAAGGTTCAAGTTCCTTTGGCTTTTAAAACGCGACAACAGACGGTCGTTTCAATCATACATAATGCACCAGACAGTACCTTAATTCATCGCTATCAATTCCTTAGTTGATACATCGACGTACGTTATCCTGTGACTAAGGCTCGTATTAATAAAATGCAGTCAAGATACTAAACTGATATAACGTTCTAGAAGGAATTCTGAACGGAACATCGAGTTCCAGACAATTTCCCCTAAAATTGAATCAACATTTTTCAACTAAGACTTTCTTGTTATTGAATTAGTCTGATCACGCAAAATCTGCATGTGCAGTCGCCATCAAATATATCGGAGCGGCTAAGGCACTCAAAAATATCTGAACACGCACTTTATCGCCTTGACAATAGAGGCGTTGTTCAGATATTTATGACCACCCTGGCTGCTCCGATATATCTGATGGCGACTGTACTTTACAGCGGCAAAATGTCTAAGTGCAACCATAAACTTAGTTTTATCATATACATTTGATGTATATGTTAGCTAAAGATGATTAAGACGGATTGACAATGCCTATACAAAATCGCGTTCCCTTATTTCAGGCTAACGCACTAGCGTCATCTATCGGTCACCACAAACACTAAATTCCTACTTAACCTTTCTGTTAAGCCCATTGGTTGACTGGTAGAGAATGCCTTATGGCATTAAGTCCACCATTAGTACCATCTTATTTTGTGCAATTAAGATAAAATAAATAAATTCTAGATTCTAATATTTTGTTCGGCGATTAACGCTGACAGAATAACTCTACTCCAGACTCAACAGATGGCGCTGTGGCACATTGTACCGAAAACAGACATACGCCTGAAGGTTCGAGGAACGCGATTTTGTATAGGCATTGTCCATCCATGTCTTAATCATCCTTGATGTTGGTTAAGCATAATGTCACTTTGAAAATTCGGTGCAGAATCAGTGTGGTCCGTGTATAAATATGCTCACTTTACTACCTATAGCAATAAAAAAAAGAAAACAAAATACGTAGAAAAAACAAATTATTATTGAGTTCATGTAAAAATATATACAGATGTTAAAATGCTTGGATATGAAAACCGCGTGGGATGACTCGTACTAAAATGAGGGGAGCATCATTTGACATTTCATTAATACGAGCATAAATGTGTACATAATTTAGGCGTAGAGCCGTAAAAATTACAAAATATCGTCGCTAGGACAGCTTGGGCCACGGATGATATAGACATGGATTGACAATATCCATACAAAATCGCGTTCTCTTATTTCAGGTTAAAGCACTAGCGTCATCTATCGGTCACACCAGACACTAAATCCTAGTTTCTAATACTTTGTTCGTCGCTTAACGCCGACAGAATAACTCGACTCCAAACTGACAGATGGCGCTGTGGCACTTCGTACCGAAAACAGACGTATAGCCTGAAGGTTCGAGGAACGCGATTTTGTATAGGCATCAAGGATGATTAAGACATGGATTGACAATGCCTATACAAAATCGCGTTTAGGCTATACGTCTGTTTTCGGTACACAGTGCCACAGCGCCATCTGTTGAGTCTGGAGTCGAGTTATTCTGTCAGAGTTAAGCGACGAACAAAGTATTAGAAACTAGGATTTAGTGTCTGGTGTGACCGATAGATGACGCTAGTGCTTTACCTGAAAAGAGAACGCAATTTTGTATGGATATTGTCAATCCATGTCTATATCATCCTTGGCTTGGGGCGAGCGATCAATGGTCACCCATCCACGGGATACATAACCAAAACAGAACACGTTCCGAAACGGTAACCATTAACTAGGACGAAGAAGCTAATATATGTACAGCACGCTGTCTGCTTACAAGTTTATAGGATCCTCTCATAGAAGAGGAGATAGGCCTGCGCTCTTAATACTTTATCCTCGCTGACTTCTGACACCATACTGTCAGATACGTAGTACCATTTGCCAGGCGGAGAATCAGGCATAGGTGCACCTTCTCCGGACTCGTATCCGGAGAGTTCGGACTCTGAGTCAGGAGCTTCTGCGGCTTCAGCGGCAGGAGGTGCTACATTAGCGCTCTTAGGTAAGAATCCCCAGCGGGGATGATCACGTCGCAATGGCGCCCGAACTTTTACATAAGCCACATAATGCCCACCGTGCATGCCTCCGGAGTGCTCCACGACTCCATACAGAGAGTATAGAAGTTGTTCTTGTGTTCGGCTCACACCTGGCTGCTTGCGAACCTTATCCATAGCGCAGAACGGTGCCAGGTCCAATATAGCCGGGAAATCTACATGCTTTGACATCTTCCTGAACATACAGCGTGGCCCAAGTTGGAAACGCTTCAAATGAAGAATAAGTATAGCCGGAGCACTAGCCACTAAGAAGCGTTTCGTTGCATTCGTGTAAACGGTTTTTCCGCCTTCCTGTCCCTCTCTTTTAGTACAAGTATCGCATCCAACTTTATTGTTCCCGGTCAGCAATTCCAAAGCCGTGAACTGGCTTAAGCAGGAGGCGACGCTGCATTCGTCCTCGTCGCACACATGGCGGGACGAGTTGCGGGAGTAAGACAGGAAATCCATGAGACCTTTGTCATCGGCGCCTCCGAGCGTAGGCCTTGATGGTAACGGGGCAGGCAAAGCCGGGGCAGGAGGGACTATTGAACTCTCTTCCATATCTAGTTTAAGCTTATCAAGTTTGTTCGTGACTTCGACATGATTCGTCACTGCTTCCGGTGGTTTCGTATCAGGCGGGGACTCATAGCTACTATCTCCACTCTGTTCTAGTAACTGCTTTGAGCCAGCTAAGCTAATACCTATGGACACCACCTTGTTTGTATACTCCGGAGCGAAAGCAATCCTGGATACTGGTCTTTCTTGTTCCGTTCCCGGACTTGGTTCTGTCAGCTCCAAGTTGATCTCGCTTGAGAGGGAACTAGGGCTACCGAGCTCCTTGTTATCGGTAGGAGAGTCCACATGGTCAACCGTCTCTGTAGAGTTATGCTTGGTGGCTTCCGGACTTGCAACTCCAGAGTCTGGATTGGATAGGTTCTCAAATGGTGCAAGAGGCTTGTATTCAAGCGGTACAGCCATAGTTGATGTAGACGAGTCGACATACTCTTTTCCATTCTCTTCTGGAGTCTCCTTCTCGGTTAAATGCACCGGGCTGGTCCGGATCGAGTCCGAGCTTATGACTTTCTCTGAATTATACCCGGACTCCATGTTAAGGTAGTGTGCGAAGTTGGCAGCGGTGTGGGCAATGGCCTGGGTTCCGACGGATGTGCTGTGAGTGTCCGCTCGCCTCGGGGCATCTTCTAAGTTATCTTCGACGTCAGCGTCGGATTGTTCAGAAGAAGACTTGCCATCTTCTTTTTTAGCGTTCGCCTCGGGAGTGGCTTCTTCCTTTGACGTGGAATTACCTGGAATCAGAGAAGATGGTCAGAAATGTGGAATAACTTGAGATACTTGTAAGCTGTGAATAACATAACTAAATAGATATACAAAAGATGTACGAGAATCCTAAATATATAAGTAAGATGTAACAGACAATAGATATTTAAAAAAATTGAAGTTACAATTTCGTTAAAACAGACGCAGTGAAAATAAATATCGACAGAGATTACAGAGGAAAGAGTCGGGTTTCTCTCTAAATGCGTATATAATTCTAAGAACAAGCTGTAGGCCGCTCCACATTCTCGCGAGAATCTCAGGAGATTCTCAGAGAGAACTGTAGTGAGAACTTCTTTCGGGTACATACTCTGTTGTGTTCTCAAATAGTTCTCACGCTCGATGACGATGGACGCTGAAGTGACCGCTGCGGCAAGTTTAAAGTCGCTTATTACTGAGAAACATGCGAGTGTAGAGTCAATACACGTTCTCACCCGTTTTCGCGTTCTCGCGCCAAAAAACCGACAAAAGCTGGAGAGAACAACGAAGAGAACTGAGAAGAGTAGGCGAATCGCTTCCACATTCACGTTTCTCACATGTTTCTTGCGTTCTCGCGAGAATGTGGAGCGGCCTAAGTGGGTCGGAGAGAGTTCAGATATCAAAAGTTTCTCAAAATTCGATTGACTGTTAGCAAATGAAATGTACCGTTCCTTACACCCAGAATACTTAAGAAGAAAAATCCTGCAAAATCTATACAAAAGTTTGAAATAATTAAGTTAAGCGGGGTTTCTACGGTTCGCAACTATTAAATGTTAGCGCTAACACTAACAATATAAATATAAGTAGGTATATATCGGTAAAGTTGTTTTATCATATAAAAAGCAGTATGATAGTCAGCAATACGGTAAGCGTGAGGCCAAGCGAGCACCTTTGTTTTTGCGCGCCGCCTTTCTCGCCGCGATGCGCTCCTTTTTGATCTGGTGCTTCGACGGCTTACTGTCTTCCTGCGTATTGTACTGATTGTACATATTCTCCTCTGAAATTATGTTGTTTAGTCAGTTCGGCACACAAATGCATTAGGGGCAAGCTGGTTTATGGTTAGTCAAAATCAATCGGGAGTATTTGTCTTCGTATTAAACTGGAATTTGGGAGATTTTCCTTTGACTAGCAACATCGGTAATTGTAGTTTCTTTGCTTGAGGAGTGATTAAATCGAAGGGCTTGAAATTTGGGGCACCATTCTTTATTCGACATATGTTAACATCTCCGTTAACAGAATAATTAAATAATTGTATAATTATTATTTTGAAATCTTAACTACATAATTTACATATTTTTTTGGTACTTTTTCGTAAAATGCATATTTTAGAATACTTGGCCATTAGTTTCATTTGCTGTTTTGTGACGGAGAAAGAGACTTAATTAGGCTATTAATCCGATAACTTAGTTTAAAAATAACAACTGAAAATACTCTTAATCACAGTAACTCAGTGATCCTTGATTGTCTGCCGATTTGTATGAAAAGTAGGTATTTACCATTGCGTTACCATCTTTTTACATTAATCAAAATTAATAGATGAATTTTGGCTAACAAATTCTTATTATTTAGTTCAGGTACAATTTCAGAATACAATTTTATACACGAAATTCACTGTCTATCATACTTTTTTCTGGCAATAGATTATTAGGTCACGGAAAAGTAGAATGATCCAAATATTACTACATTACTAAACATTTCGTGATGGAAAGCCATGCTTCACAAAAAACATACAGAGGATATTTATATAAGAGAGACTGACATGTTTGAAAATATCGGAGTTTTAACATTGTCACACTGATTTCCTTACTCGTAGGAATAAATCGTAAGGAAGTGGTCATCATCATAACGTACCGTTAGAAGCATGGTGATGCCCCCTACAAAGTTGCAGAATCAGCTCGTCGGGGGAGACCTATGTAGTATTTGTCGATATTATGGAGCCAGGGCCGTAGCAAGAGTTGCAGTTTAGATAGGGCCTATTTCTCGAAAGATATTAGACCAATATTATTAGTATGGATGGATGGTACAAGGATATAAATATCTATGTTATAAAAGTGCCCGTCAAAAGGCGATAAACTGATGGCGCCACAATGATATTAAATTAGTTTTAAATTAATTTTGATATTAAAAAATTAAATCCATACATATAATAAATAAAATAATAAATATTATAGGACAATCTTACACAAATCGACCTAGGCCCACGGTAAGCTCAATAAGGCTTGTGTTCCATAACACGTACCCATACGTACGTCTAGTACCCATGTACTAGACGACGAAATATATAATAGATAAATATGCATAAATACTTAAATACATAGAAAACATCCATAACTCACGAACAAATATCTGTGATAAACACACAAATAAATGCCCTGACCAGGATTCGAACCCGGGACCTCCTGCTTCGTAGGCAGAGTCACTACCGACTAGGCTAGGAGGTCGTTAAATATTTGCGGAGAAGAAAAACACTCTGAATATTAATGGTAATTCATTTCAAATGTTGAACTATACCTAGCGCCACCCGGAGATATTTGGAACTATTGTTTAGTTACCGCTGGACACTTTTTCGATCGTTTTCCTATAAGAGAGACCGATCCTCCTTGTACCATCCATAATTATTAGTCTACGAACTGTCAAATCATATGGGTTTCCATGACAAAACACTAATAATATTAATTTTAACTATAAAACTTTCGTGAGACTCTAACATATTAAAAATATTTATAACGGGTTACTCACGTAGTTTAAGTCGATTTTTGCTCGACATGTTTCGGTCAATTTACGATGACCATTTTCACGAGCTGCCTTCCGCGACGGCAGCGCGACGGCTACTACGCGCCTGCGCGCGGTGTGCCCTGCTGCTGGCGGCGGGCGGCGGCGGCGGCGGTGTTGTGGCAGATCTACCCTCGTTCACTTCTTCACTATTGCCGAAATATTTGCACACTACACTAACGACGTCACTTGCTAAAGGCACGTCCACACTGCCCACCGACGTAGTATTGAAAACCGTTTTCCATGTCGAGCAAAAATCGACTTAAATTACGTGAGTAACCCGTTATAAATATTTTTAATATACTAATAATATTAGTCTAATACCGTTCGAGTAATGGGCCCCTGTGCTAAGTTAAGGTAGGGCTTGGCCAATTTATTTATTGTCATAGTAGTTGGTAGTTTTAGCCTCATACTGCCCCCCTAGCTAGGGCCCGGACGGAGTACTTGTACCTACCGTTGGGCGTTTTCCTGCGCACCGCGGCGGGCGGCACGGGGCGCGAGGCCGCCACGGGCAGCGAGAGGTCCAGGAAGTACTCCGCGCGGTCCGAGTGGCTGAAGCACTCCTGGCACTCCAGGGTGGACACTAGGAAACCACGGAACACCTGCCGGGACAAATAATAACATTCATTGTGGGGCTCAATAACAGTAGTTTATGTAACTGCTACGTAATAACTTACGTACAGTTGCATACACTGCTTTATCTACACACATATTATAAATCCTAAATGACGTGTTCGGAAATCATTGGAGTCACCGCCATGGCCAACTCGATTGTGCTTACGGTCGGGGAGGACAACCGCGGTCGGGAGGACGGCTGAATTTTCATTACGTTATCAAAAATTCGATGTTCCAAATTTGAATATAAATTTGAACTTGATCCTAACTTAACAATATTTGAGCATGTAATGTTAAAATTACGTTACTGCCCACAGATAAAAAACTTATCATAGTAAAACCGGTTGTTGTAATGCTGACCATTGCCTACCGTTTTTAAACACGTTTTAGAGGACTTACAATGTGAGTGTAGATAAATTAAATAAATATTTATCTTAGATTTTTTTTTATATGCGTGACTTTTGCACACCTCCGCCGAACCGCGAGCCGCGCCGCACGAGTTCGCTCTTGTTTCGCGAAGAAACGTGTAGCGCGGTACCGCGATGTCAATTCCGCTGCGGAGATGTACAAAAGCTATCAGTACAAGCGATAGAACACGCATAAGGAGGGACTTTGCCTCCTTATGCGTGTTCTATCGCTTGTACAATGGGTTGTGCTCTGAAGAACTGTTTGATATGATGCCCACGGCAGCTTTTTATCACCGCACCGCTCGCCGCCGGCAGGGTGTTCATCCCCACACCCTGGAGCCCAATGGGTCGCGCACAGTACGATTTAAGAGGAATTTCCTCCCACGAACGCTGCGGCTGTGGAATGAACTCCCTGCCGAGGTTTTCCCAGTGGGCTACAGTATGAGGTTCTTCAAAAAAGGAGTGTATAGGTTCCTAAAGGGTAGGCAACGCGCATGTAAATCCTCTGGGGTTGCAGGCGTCCATAGGCTACGGTAACTGCTTACCACCAGGCGGGCCGTATGCTTGTTTGCCACAGTCGTGGTATTAAAAAAAAAAAAAAAAAAAAAAAAAAAAAAAAAAAAAAAAAAAAAAAAAAAAAAAAAAAAAAAAAAGTTTCGAGCGTTCGGCGACGCGACAGGCATTGCGTCAAGCTTCCGAGGGATTTGAGGAGCGTTCACTGAAGCCACTCCCGTATATTTTTATTTGTTTGCTACGGACGCCGCCAGACGCGCAGTCGGTCACCGCTTCGCGAGCAGTGACTCAGTTTTAGTGGAGTACGGGAACGCCTTTTTAACCTATAAAGAATGACATAAATCACAAGTCCGATTTTATTTTGGGACCTGTTAGAATACGTTAAGTACTAATAATAAAAAATTATTATTTTCTAACAATTGTTAGCATTGCGCTAGATATAATACATGTATTTGTTTGCTACACATAGAAAAGATTATGTAAGTTTTATTTTTCTCCACCAGGCTATCGCTTTTCACTATTGCAACATAACTTCACATTTTATAACGGTTTTGTCAAGAGCATGTATGCTCTTGACAAAACCATGGTACAAATGGCTAAGACGACATGTATGTCGTCTTAGCCATTTGTAATTCGTTTAGAATTCAAGGTCACTTATATTTTGACAAATTGTTTTCGATTATGCTCACATAATCTATTGACCAAACTGTTATAAAATGACAGATGATGTTGAAATAGTTGAATGCAATAGTATAGTAAAGGAAAATATTTCTTGTATAATCTTTTCTTGTTGTTATTAACAAATATCTATATAATACCTAGCGCGACGTCAAAAACTGTTAGCAAATATTTTTTACTATAAGTAATCATATCATATTCCCTAACTAAAAAAGAAAATCGCACTTGTGAGTTATCGAAGCTCAAAACTGTTCGCGTACTGGAGTATTTGCACCCTTAACCTTTTGAACGCCAAGAGCTACTAAATCGGTCGTGTGCTGTCGTGCCTGCCACGCCAACGACCACTAAAGTGGCTATGGCGGACGCTGTCAAAGCAATTGTCCTGCTGACAGATAAGGATTATATTCGTTATTTATTAGTCGAGATATTGGCGTGTAGGCCACGTCTTGACTCGAGAGAGAAAGCGTTCAAAAGGTGAAGGCTCTAGACTGAGCCACGCATGTCACGCAAGCGGTGTGACATTTCTTATGAGTATTCTTATTTTACAACGTAGCGGAATGTGCAAGTCTTCAGACACGCAGTCGGTGTGGCTCGGCCTTTAAATCGAAAGCGAGGCGCCACGCTGACGTCCGAATGTATGCCTTATGTCGTTATATTAGACACAACGATGTCGCGCCGAGCTTACGCCCCGCCGGCATCGCGCTCGAGCGAGTATGATTAAGCCTTTGGGAAGGCAGCGAGTAGCATACGAGTAGCAAGGAGATATGAGCTATTTTAATGTGTTGACAAATATTCTCTCTTAAAGACAGCTCGCCAGCAGTGTGAATAGATAGTGATCAATCAATATACACATGGCTTTACCCACAGAGGATTTTCGGATCAGTCATATTTGAGTGAAGTGATCACTCACACACAGAGCACTGTTGCGTTATCAAAAAAGACGAATCTCGTAGTGCTGTGCAAAACAATTCATAATAGATTTTATTCATGATCAAAGTACACCTTCACTCCGACCCCTTTATGGGTTGCTGGCGTGGTGGGTACGACGACACAAGACCTCTTTAGGGGTTCTTAGCGTTCAAAGGGTTAAGTTAAGAAATAAAATACACAAATAAAATCCACATAATGTGATAAATCCACATAATGTGATAAATCCACATAATGTGATAAATCCACATAATGTGATAAATCCACATAATGTGATAAATCCACATAATGTGATAAATCCACATAATGTGATAAATCCACATAATGTGATAAATCCACATAATGTGATAAATCCACATAATGTGATAAATCCACATAATGTGATAAATCCACATAATGTGATAAATCCACATAATGTGATAAATCCACATAATGTGATAAATCCACATAATGTGATAAATCCACATAATGTGATACATCCACATAATGTGATAAATCCACATAATGTGATAAATCTGTCGACTTGAATTACTCTTGAGTACTTTAAAAGAAGTCCTTAAAAAGTAAATGTTCACATTCGCAACTACCTAATTAAAAATGTAACTGCAGTGGAATATGAAACTGGTAAAAAAAATCATCACTAACCTGTTCCGGCCTCAGCATGGTGTCAGAGGCCTGCTGTCCGTAGAACTTGACCTTCTGCTTGACCTCTCCATCCACTTTGGAGGGGTCAACCTTGGAGTTCATGCCCAAGCTGTTGAGAATCACCGACTGGTAGCGCCTTAGATCCTCGGACCTGGAAGTTGGTATGACAACTTATCGTTATATTCAAAAGTAATAGCAATTTTAACACATTTTCATTTAGTTTTACGTATAGTATAAGTATTTCTGTGCCAAAACGTGAAATTTTTTCAACCACTTTCTGGTGTCTGATTATGCTGAAATTAGGTATACTTGCGTAATTACATGAGAATGGTATCAGTAGGTACGATTACAAAAGTGCGTACAAAAAATATATTTTTGGGAGTTACTGGTAAACCTACCCTTACCCACAAAAACGGGACACTTGATCAAGCTAATGTACACAGAATGAGTGCTATACCATTACCAGTAACTCATAGATACACCATTACCAGTAGTCATAAAGCTTTTATCTACACTCATACTGTAAGTACTCTAAAATGCGTTCAAAAACCGTAGACAATGACAAGCATTACAACAAACGATTTAACTATGATAAGTTTCTTATCTGCGGCAGTAACGTAATTTTAACTATGCATGCTCAAATATTGTTAAGCAATGAGTTTCAAATTTGGAACATCGAATTTGATAACATAATGTTACCGCCATGGCCAACTCGATTGGTCCCGCGCGAGCGCCGGCACAATCGAGTAGGCCATGACGGTACAATGGCGGTCATTCTATGGTTTCCGAACAATTAATTTAATATATATAATATGAGTGTAGATAAAGCAGTGTATGCAACTGTACGTAATTAGGCCTTAAAACACTCGTGTGATCTTATTATGAAATTCGCCTGCGGCTCATTTCATAAAACCACACTCATGTTTTAAGGACCCTTATTACGTAACAGTTACATAAACTACTATTTTCCCACCGGATTTTGCCGAATCCGCGTCGTTAGATGTGGGGAGACCCTAAGAGAATTCCTACGACACATCAGTTTACGCAACTGAGCCACGGCCGGCCGTTATTAGCAATATCAAGTTTAAAAACAAATAAGTGTAGATATTTGTTCTTTTGTTCTTCTTCTATCTTCAAATCAAGATTTAGCCAACAATGAGCCAACAGCTTATAACTCATGAACTACAAAAATGGGTATGTTTTTTACTTCTCTGGCTGTCTTGTGATCTCTCGATATCTGCTCCTTGAGAAGTACTGTACGGGGGGCATACCAACACATTTTAAATTTAATAACTTGAGTTCTGTAGCATACCTGACAGCCTCCAGAAGATGCCTCAGCAGCTCATGGGAATCATGCTGATCGCCGCCTCCAAACTGAGGGAGCTTGTTCACCAACGCCGACAGTAGCTTGCGAGGAGTGTACACGCCGCCTTCTCCTATAAATAACAAAATAGAAATACAATAGAATACAAATATTATTTATTGTACACCTTAATAAAATAGCACAGTACAGTACATCCATTTAAAGTAGAGACAAAAAACAGGCAGTCTTATCGCTATCGAACGATCTCATACGTTTCCGAGTAAAATGGTTGTGACATACGGACGGACGGACGGACGGACAGACAGAACGGACATGACGAAACTATAAGGGTTCCGTTTTTGCCACCCTAAAAAGTAAGTTTCGCAAACTATCTCTTCTAACCTTAGGTAGCGGATATCTAGTCGAAGATAATCATATGAGTAAATTTGCAATAAGAAATCTGTTGCGCACTTGTACAGCATTGCTTTCCGTGCCACAGTTGGCTTGTTCGCTAGGCTCGTAACACGGCCTACCGCGAAGTTAGAGAATCGAGAATTCGTTGTCCCCGTCTCTATCGCTCTTGCAAATAGACGATTCGATGAACGAAGTGGTTGGCGGTTATAGGCCAGAACCTAGCGTTTTCCTCGTATGTAAAGGAAAGCGGTTAAGAAGAAAGAACCCGTTTAGTGTATTTAACATAAAATTATTTTTTCTCACAACAAAGAAAGTGGAAGTAGGCAGGCCACCTAGCCAGATATGAAGATGACAGATGGACCTAAAGAGCCGTAAATTGGCCTGAGACTAAAGGTACCAGAAGAAGAGGCAAGCCGTGTGCCAGATGGGCATACGAAATAGCAACAGTTCCAGGAAGAAATTGACTAGAGATTGCTAAAGATGAGTGAAATGGAACGCCTTGGAGAAATAATTTTACCCAAAGGGGGTACAGGATAATTATAAAACTTAAATATCTGTGGGATTAAATAAAGCTTAATTATAAATATATATTTAGCATATAGTAGTTTATGTAACTGTTACGTAATAAGGGTCCTTAAAACATGAGTGTGGTTTTATGAAATGAGCCGCAGGCGAATTTCATAATAAGATCACACGAGTGTTTTAAGGCCTAATTACGTACAGTTGCATACACTGCTTTATCTACACTCATATTATATATATTAAATTAATTGTTCGGAAACCATAGAATGACCGCCATAGTACCGTCATGGCCAACTCGATTGTGCCGGCGCTCGCGCGGGACCAATCGAATTGGCCATGGCGGTAACATTATGTTATCAAATTTGAAACTCATTGCTTAACAATATTTGAGCATGCATAGTTAAAATTACGTTACTGCCGCAGATAAGAAACTTATCATAGTTAAATCGTTTGTTGTAATGCTTGTCATTGTCTACGGTTTTTGAACGCATTTTAGAGTACTTACAGTATGAGTGTAGATAAAATATTTTTTATTTAAAAAATAGTTTTTAAGTAAAAAGTACAGATTTTGCAAGACAGTTTTAAATGTCATAATGTTTTGCGCGTCATTGGCAGTTCAAGCTCAACAAATCGCGCTTTCCTGTATGACAGACAAAGTCTGCAGGTCATTTTGAATATTATAATATTTCGAATAGTTCTCTGGATTTCACAAGGGTCATCACATTCTGGTTTGATAAGGATAATTGGTGAAAATCCTTAATAACCAAAATTTCCCAAAAAGATCATAGCTAGCTTTTTACAAAGATACTGAAGACTTGAACTTCCTTCTTTTTGAAGTTGGTAAACTTCAGTGAATGCATTAAATATAAAAGTATGGCACCAATGCAATTTCATGAATACCCTTATCTGACATGAGCATAACAATTAGTGACAAAGTTAGAGTGCTGTTATCTGTGAAATAACGTAATTCTTTTATCATTAAGGTCAATGTGATGCTTATAAATACAACATTATCAACTTGGGTATATTAATGCCATTGCTATATGGGTGCTATGACAAGAATATGGCATATATGGAGTCTTGTGTTTTTGTTGGTTTAATTTTTTTTGCCATTGGTGGAAATAAACCCAGATATGACTGTCAACAGATCCGCCTGCATGGGAGTCTGTATCATTTCTCTTTTTTAGGGTGGTTTAAAAAAAAGAAACCTTGATCTTATATAGACCGCAAGCAAGTAACAGGTTTCAATCACTAATCGCGTAAAGTGGTAAAGCAATGTATCATGAAGCCTGGTCAACGTCAGCTGATGCTCCTTGGTGGGTTTAGGAAAGGCAGCCACAAAAACGCGTAAAAAAATTGATACTTTTTGCAGTACATATTATTATTATTATTATTTGTTTCTATTATTTTCCTCCTTTTAAAAAGGGTATTTTATTTATTAATTGTAAGCAGACAAGCAGTTGTAATAACTGATAGTGCCTGTATATTAGTCCGAAAATGTATCGTATACATTGAAATTAACCGAAACAAATAAAAAAATAATATGTATTACTACATACAAAACACTATGAAAAGAGCATAACAGTTAGTCCAGAATATAAGGGTTAGTTCAGTTATTATCGACTTCCTGGCCTGATTACTCCGACAACAAAAGAGGTACCAAAACAGATAATGTTATCACAATGCATGTCTATGAAACGCAATAGACATAAACGCGTATAAGACGTGTTTAAGACAAAGCAACTCAAACTAGGTCATTAGTCAGCTAATTATAAAGTATCATATTACGACAAAGTGCTTAGAGTTGGTAGGATCTGCCGAATTAGAAATCATATGGGTGACCTTTAAACCTCAAAGGATGTAATGGTTGAATAACTGTTATTTACATATTGTTACTCGGCTTCTGTATATGTTATTATATATGATTCAAAGTCATGGGCTTTGAATAAAGGATCCCAAGCTACTCGAAACTTTGAAAGGGACTTGGAAACAGTGGTAGCACACATAGACTTTTGTTCAGGGCACTGAAATCTGTAACATATCTAAATCCCAGGTCATTGGAACTACATTTTCCATACTTTAGGCCTGGGGTCCTTTTTTTTTAATACCACGACGGTGGCAAACAAGCATACAGCCCGCCTGATGGTAAGCAGCTACCGTTACCTATGGACGCCTGCAACTCCAAAGGAGTCACATGCACGTTGCCGACCCTTTACAAAAAGGAGGATTCACTGTGTTGACGACTAAAATAATAAAATAATTTGATTTGCTTCAAGATTCAAGAAGGCCCCTCATCGTCAACACACTGGGTCCTCTTTGAGCTCTTTGGCAACCTTACTCACCAGCAGGAACACAACACTATGAGTAGGGTCTAGTGCTATTTGGCTGTGGTTTTCTGTAAAGTGGAGGTACTTCCCCAGTCGGGATCTGCTCCAGATTTGAGCGATGACATTCGCTGAACGTGCCCTACCACACTTAGCGAGATGGCATTTGCAGTGCCCATACCTCTCTTTTTGGCGTAGTTTAAGGACATACCCAGGTCCGGACGTAGTTTAAGGACATACCCAGGTCCAAGAGGTCCAGGTCCTTTCTGGAGTCATATTAAAGTGAAATTTGGTGGGTTTCTATAGTTTGAGTCACCCTGCTTTAATATGCTAACATGGAACAGATCCGGATGGTGCAATGTGCAAGTGGCCAAAAAAATACCAGCGAGAATTCGGACTTTGGTCTCCTTTAACACATTAACCATTTACTGCATAGAAAGCCATTTATGGCTATTATAATTTTCAACTTTATTCACAGTATGTCAAGAGTTAAAATTTAAACGGATATTTTTTAGTCAGGCAGTCCAGGGTTCCAGGAACTCGTCCAGGAACCTGATAAGCAGTTTGCTTGTTTGTTGTTGCTTTCTTCTACTAAATAGGAATGCTCTGGGACGGCTACAAGTAAGTGCTTATTGTAGCATGAAAAGTGTTCAAAGAATCTTTGTTTACTTATGACAAACTTTTGCCGTCATGTACTATCGGGTTCAGAATTGCATGGCCAATTTATGAATGAATTCATTGATAAATTGACCATGCAATTTTGAACCTGATGGTACAAGTAATGTAAAAATTTTTGTCTACCATGTCTGACCAATTTCTCTCAGTTGCTTAAAGGTTAGCTGAAAGAGATCCCTTAAAGCCTTGCTTGTTCGCCTTTGTACACACTCACTATATTTTTTGTTGGCCATGTACTTGTTTTGTGCAATAAAGTGTTTACTACTACTACTACAAACTTTTAAAATATTATTGTAGAGATTAAAGGTAACAATGAACATAAAATTTATTTTATTAAAAATTATGCAGCATCCAAAACCTAAACCAACTTTTTAGTTTCTAACAATAGGTCAATTTTAAAGTTTTGCAGATGTCTTGTTTAAGACAAATAATTAATTAAATAGAAATAAAATATTAATTAAGTTTCTTACCTGACTGCAAATCCGACAATGTTTCTGCCAAAGTCCTAGTCAATGTTCCCCATTCAGACAACTGTCCTGTGATAGGGGGCAGTTCAATCTCCCTCTCCTCTCCGTCCAGTTTCATATTCAACTTGCCTCCTGGCAACGTAAACTGCTCCCCAGTTGCCGACATCTCTTGTAACACTGGCAGGAGGTACGGTGTTTGGACTAAGCACTGCATGACTGAGTTGAAGAAACAAGTATTTCCTAAGTTAGAAAGGCCTCTTACGCGCTGTGAAGTGAAACCCATTGCTTTATCTTTGCCTTTGAAAGTATAATCAGTTTTTATTATTGTTTCTGGAGGAGGAAGTTCAATTGGAGGCAAGGACTTTGTACTTCCACCAGACAAAGCCTGTTTTTTAAGGTATTCAATACATTCATGAAGCTTCTTTGAGCTAGTGGCCGTAACCTCGTCATTGCAATTATAACAGTAGATGGCCCAAGTTGTGGTGTTAGCAGTCAACGCGTGCGAGTCCGAGTGCGGGCGGTTGAAGTGGTTCAAGGCGTGCTGGTTACGAGCGCGACCACAGAGCTGCGAACCACATCTTAAACACATCCACAGAGAAAGATCCTCCACGAAATCTGGGTCAGACACCTCAGTCTTCGTACTCTTCAAACACTCCGCGCACTCCTTCTCGAAGCCTCCGATCTTCAGCGACTTCTTCAGCCGCGTCAGGTCGACGGCTTTCGCGACATGAGGGCATGCGGACTTGACATTTTCGTCGCACGACTCCGTCGATTCGTCTCCGTTCTCCCCTGGGTCGCCTTGTCTCTTTTTCCACTTAGTCGTTTTGCCCATAACTAGGTCAGGAGACTGCCTGCAACACGTAACCAGATACGTTTATAGAATATCCGCATGCAAATACAAAAAGAGAAAAATGACAAATCTGTGTCGATAGCCATTACACGCGTGACAACGCACTATCTTCCCGAAAGTTAATTTATAGCCGTGCACTGTTGCCAAATGTTTATTAATTCAAACGCTCAACACTTACAGTTACATGTGAAGAAAGGTGATTAGATTTAATGCGTCGAAACTCCAGTTAAGTTCCGATCTTTCTCAATTTTGTCAAAAGAAAAGTAAACCACGACCGTCAGACATCTTAACAATGTCACCAACATAATGCAATTACAATTATAAAAAAAGTTTAATTAAGGCGAAGTCAATTTTTCCTTTGAATATATGAAGTGACTGATATGCTTGATTTGACTATATTTGAATAAGATGTAATCAAAATTAATATTTGAAGATAAAAAATCGTGTTCATCTTTATTTCTATATTCTGGCTGGCCAAAAAATGCAGTAACAGTGGAAGTAATAACCTATACTCAACCCTTTTCTAGTAGTGAGGGTACTAGCGTAAGAAAGAGACTGTATAAATTTCTAGTAGTAAAACAAACCCTGGCCAAACTATAACCCGATGTTAAGATGATTTTTAAGATCATAATCAATCGATTATGTGGTTATCGATTTGCTAAAAAAGCTGGTATCTATGTCATAAAACGTCATTTTTATGCCACGACCTCTAGTGAGCAGTAGCAGCACTAAATTTATGAAACGTCAACATGATCGTGATGGAATTTGTTAATCAAATTGAAATATTCCACTAAATTGTGTATTATAAATGCTAATAAGTGTTTGTTTGTACAAAAATTACACAAGTGAGTTGTGCCAGTTCAAGAAGTGCAGTGCAAATATGTAGTAAAATTGGCGATCGCGCCCAGCAACGTAGTTTTCTAAGTGTTGATAGTTCTCAGCTGTACTTGAAGTAAGAGGCAGAATGTCGCTCCCTGGGAATGGAATCTTCGTGGTACAGGGGGAGATGGCGATGCTCGTCACGGCAATGCGCCGGAGCACCCGCTGGGGCTCGCATTCCTTTCCTAATGAGGAATACGACGTCTTGATGCGAACCTTCCAAGATCTCAAAACTATACTGAACCAAGTGGACGACTTGAGATTGCTGGACCCTCCAACGTATTTAGGTCCGTTTCTAGAAGTTATTAGAAGCAAGGAGACAACAGGACCTGTGACAAGCCTTGCCCTGTCTGCTATAAACAAGTTTTTATCATATGGACTGATAGGTAAGAAAATTATCACATTTCTGAGTTTAGACCAATCTCATCCTCATTGTTTAAACAATCAGACAAATATTTCCCATAATTTTGATTTAATTAACATCATTGTCTTACAAGTTTTCTTGTTTGCATATAAATGCATAATTTTTCTGATTGATCAACCAGTGACTAATTTAAAGCTTCTTAGAGGCGACTTTTTTCTTATTATAATTTAAAAAATCTAATTATTGTAATGACTTGAATGGTATTAATTGGTGTTGGAAAAAATAAAGGTTTAACTAAACAATACCTTTATTAAGGAGTGAAGAAAAAAAACGACTTATTAAGATATCAAGACCAATATTTACTAATACAACATATTTTTTTATAATTCAATTAAACAAATGTGAATGTCAATCTATGATATTCTAGTTATAAACTTATGTAGATGTCATATACAAAGGTAAAAGTGACCTAGGCCTCTGCCGCGAATGCAGAAGACGCTGGTTCGATCCCAGCCCTGGGCACCAGAGGCGTAGGTCACTTTTTCCTTTGTATATGACTACTTAAAATAAACAAATCAAAATATTTATTAAAAATAATTTGATTTGTTCTTCAGTAATATTCTAGTTATTTTATACTCGGATTGCTTTCCAACACATATATATTGGTATATTGCATGAATATGTATTTGCTCCTGGAAAGCTGAATGGCATTGAGTTTATCTTCTTATCTGTATTGTGTACTCCAATTCAAGTACCTAGCTGTTGTTACTATTCTATTACAAAAAGTGGCAAAACACTTTACTGCAATAGTAGTATTTATAGACAATACACATAGTAGTAACTCTGATAAGAATATCCTTCTCCAGAAGTCAACTTTTTTCCTTTACCAACTGTTTTGAAAAATACTAATAGGACCTCAAGACGACGACAACTCCACCTTTATTTGATGTGATCATTTAATTTTTACTATAGATTACGTAAATAGGCGGCATTTGCGTAACATTTTGGTAAAGCGGCTGTTTGCTCTGTGTAGTTCTGCCTATTCTGCCTAATTAATAATATAAATGCACTTATATTATCTGTAAAAAATAAAACTGATAATTAACTGTATTTAACTTTATTTAAGAACATAGCCAGTCAACAGGAACCCACTAGCTCCATTCATCGTCACCTCAGGGTGCGTCCGGTCTGGCAGGATCTAAAAAAAACATTATTAAGTAATTAATTAAGATGTTTTTTTTAATTATTAAATGATACTAATTTGAATAGGTATAATAGTTTATCAATTGAAACAAGTTGTAAACTTGAACATGAGTTTTTAATATGAGTGTTAGATTCCATCATCAATTAAAGAGTGAGTATGCAAATTATAGTACTTAAGTTATCAATAAAATAAGATACGCACCTGATAATTCCTCATCCAATTACAAGAAAGCTTAAGTGCAGCAACATTGCTCCTTATCTTCAAGTTCATATAAATCTTGTGCAACGGCTCCGCCACTGTATAGTAAATTGCAAATGGCCGCCCTGGCTTCACAAACTGCACTAGTTCATCGAACAAGTTCTGAGGGTCCTCTTTGCAAGCTATGACTAGAGAATCCACTTTCCCTTTTAAAAGTTCCGCTGCGGATATGTTATCAAAATGCCATTTAGGTTTTTTAAACTCTTTTGGCTTTTCACTATTATCGTTTTTCTCTGCGTCAGTCTCTTCCTGTATTTCTCCTTTTATTTTTGTCTCTTGAGAATTGTCCTCAAGCTTAGCTATTTTACTTTCATATTCAGGACTTTCAGCTTTTCTTTTCAAGCTGTTGATTTCAGTTTTCTGAGTGTGAGTGTCACAGCCTTGATAAAACTGTCTTAGTACAGAATAAATATTGACCGAAATACATCTGCCGGATTGTTCTTCCTTGTAATTCATAGCTAGTAATGCTTGTTTCTGTGACATGTTGCCTGGATGCATGTGTATTAGCTTGCCATCATTGGACTCTCCTATAGTGCTTAATAAAGCAGCTGCTAGCAAACCGTTAGAGCCTGAATCATATAAAAGATGCACACCTTCGGATTGAATGTTAACGGCAGTAATAATTTGCGATAATGTGTCAATACGGATATTCTGTATTTTCCCTGGCTCTAACTTATACATAATCTCCGAAATCATACGCAGATTCGGCTTGAGAATCTGTATGTATTCAAAATATTTCTTTTCCTTTTTTCGTAAATATTTCTCTTGAGAAAATTCAGTTTTATTTGAAAAAGTGTTTGAATTGGATATTAAAGTCTCGACAATATCAGAAGCCTTTTTAGCGTCGCTTCTAAGGTTCTCAATTTCAGAATAGGATAGTTTTTGGGATTGTCCGTCATCAAAAATGTTTCTGTTATCCGCGCCCGATGTTTTGACGTTAATCTCATCTTTCAAGTCACCAGCCTCTTCTGTTAACTGTACAGAGAATTCCTTAGTCCTTTTTCCACCTTTAGGGACCAGTTTAAACACGGAATGAAACCGGCTACCTTCTATACCAAGTAGATTTACACTATCTCGTCCAATGTTGATACAGGAGTCCGCTTTATTGAATTTATGTAGCTTCCTATAATTTTGCTTCTGTATAACTATGTACTCTCCCACAAGTATCTTGTTGTCTGTCATTTTATTATAAATAACTTATTTTTGATAACGTTAATACTTGTTATAAATGTATATACTGTCGTGTACCAGCAGCACGTCACTCGATTAACATAACCTCAAAATCCATACGTCATGACGTCATCTGGTTGCACTGTTTGAGTTACGTTTTAAGACGTGTTTAAATTAAATCGATAAACTTTTAATCGCTTTAAAATTGGTTTAAACTTTTGTTGCATTAATATTGAAAAAGATAATTATGCATTTTAATGAGCACATAAACAGATTATAACTGGTTCTAAATGTTGGACTCAAACAAAAGTTCAGACTTCTTTATGTGTACGTTTGATATATGCAATGAGATGTTTTTTTAAACACTTGCAGCACCCTCTACAGGTAACTTTGCGCCTTTATCCCTTATTTCCTATACCATTTTACAATGTAATTTCAGACCCCACACACCCCAGTGTGCCAGCCACAGTGGAAGACATCGCCGACGCGGTCACGCACGCACGGTTCGTCGGCACGGACCACTCGTCGGACGGAGTCGTGCTTATGAAAATATTGCAGGTAGTACTACAAAATTTATTTAGATAATAGTGAACCATAGAAAAAAATTTGGTACAGTAGTGGTGCAATAGTATCTTCCTACACGAAGGCCGCAAAAATATGTGACACGCTCTTATGTCCCTACAGATAAAAGCTTGTCACATATTTTTGCGGCCTTCGTGTAGGAAGATACTATTGCCGGTGACTGTACTAATATTTCATTAATTTATTCAACATAGTGGTCATATTAGCTGGCAAAAGACGTATCCTGCCAAACGGAAATCTCCATAATTACTGGTAGTGTACTGCCGTCATCTAACAGTTTCCTGCATTCTTTAAACCTCATAGACGAGTAGACAGAAAAAAATCACTCGGTTGATATTCCCATGCGCAAGTTTGTACGAGTCCACTGTTGACTATCTGCAAAAAATATGTTTGAAACCGAAAAATGTTAACTTTCATTCTTATTTTTTGTTATGTAAACTTTCGTTCTATTTCGCATCTGTCAAAAAATTGACAGATATAATTAGCCCTATAGGTCATCGACATATAATATCAAGACGAGTAAAGGCAAGCAAAGTTCATGTGAAAACACGACCCATTTTCACGTTTACAAAACTAAAATGTCTTATGTCTTATTAACCAATCAAGTACTCATTCTTTAAGCATATTTTTTTTGTGTTAACCTTAATTCCGCAAAGGTTTCATGCCATTTCACCAATAAGAAAAGTTGCCGTGTTGTGAGTGGTCAAAATCAATTTGACAATGAAGTTTAATTGGACAGGAGATACTCAAATGAAATAACTGAAATGTCAAGTTAACGTATAATAAATACGCCTAAGTTTGACGTGGATGGGTTCACGTAAAAAATAATAATGCAATCAATAAACAATTTATTTTTTAGTGCATTTTTCATTACTTATGTAATAGACGTAAATTTAATCGTTCTTGGAATAAGGAATAATATGAACGCCTTCTATTCATCTTTCATTTATTTAATAAAAGTGCTTATTTACAATATAGGGACTTACATACTAAAAAACCAGCATAAATTAACATAAAATAGTAAAGATTTTGAACTTTTTTACAATTTTATAAATCCGTTATATTCGAGAGACCCTCTTGGTCTCAAGCAACATAATGTGCAATTAAGGTTGAATATGGCAAAAAAAAACGATTATTTTTTAACTTTATTTATGACCAGACTAGAAAATAATAGCATACCTTCAATATAAATAGTTTAAATTCTGTTTGCTTCCTCGATTTTGGAACTAAAAAAATAACGGATGAGTTCGTTTATGTGTACTATTTATTTCAGCAGGCTTAGGGAAATACAAAGACAAATTTACATTTTGTATCCATTTTTTTATACTACAACGGTAGCAAACAGGCATACGGCTCACCTGATGGTAAGCAACTACCGTAGTCTATGGACGCCTGTAACTCCAGAGGTGTCTCATGTGCGTTGCCGACGCTTTCATATAAAAGAGGATTCACTGTGTTGACAGCTAAAGGGACAAGAGGATCCCCCGTCGTCAACACACTGCATCCTCTGAGCTCTCTGGCAACCTTACTCACCGGCAGGAACACAACACTATGAGTAGGGTCTAGTGCTAATTGGCTGTGGTTTTCTGTAAGGTAGAGGTAGTTCCTCAGTCGGGTCCTGCTCTAGATTTGATAATTAAATACTATGCTATGAAGTTATAGCATTCATTATTAATGAAAAATAAGAGTCATACCTATTAGTCAGTTGTACTAGAAATGGCACGGCCAGAATGGTATGATTTTACCAGCGTAAGTATAGTAGGTACTAATTCGAAGGGTTTTGTTTTGTGGAAACTTTAAACATACATATACTGTTGAATTCATAATTATAACAGAATTAAAATTATATTTAGTATGTAAGTAAAACCGACTGAGGTGGCATATTCAGATTGTTTATTAAGTACGTATCTCATATATGAGTACAAGGGAGACATTTCGATATTATCAAAGTAGTATAATAGTGATAAAGATTTATTCCAAGGACCCATACTGTATATCGAAAAAAACAAACTGAGAAGATTCTTTGTTAACAACGGAAACCTAACTGCTATTACTACTAGGTAATACTTATAAATGAACATTCATTATACTTTTCCTCAAATGAGTTATGTTTACTTTTCCAAAACTTATATTGCATAACATCGACCGAGTCCGTAATGTATGAGAATATCTATGCGTGATTTACTTACCCATGAAAAGAAATATCACCATCGTTGGCGCCTGTGTGCCTCCTGCACCAATGCACGGCACAAGCCGGCATTTTAATACCGATATATTACCGAAATTTCATAGACCGAAAAAAACAATATTTTGACGACATGACAATTTCAAAATGTTTGACATGACATTAGGGCACCGCTGTCACAAGCTCCTCCCACTTTGGCACCAGTAAAGTGGAGCAGATTTTGAGCGTTGATTACGCTTCCTTACTTATTATTCTTCCAAGCTATAGGTAGAGATACTGTTGCGCACACAGCTCAAAGCAAGAATTTAACTAGATACCGCACACGCGTACTACCGTAAGGGATAGACATAGATGACGGTAAAATCACTTCTACAGCACAAATCAGAACAATTTACCATTGCTTTCCTTAGCCGACACAACTTTCTAAGAAAAATAACAGGTTTTCTCGTAGTAAACACAGAAATTCTTGAAGAAATCGCGAATGATATCTGTTTGCGACCCTCCACTGCTATAAGTAATGGCGTGGAGGGTAACAAAAAAAGGTGAGACTATGACAAGGACCAACTGTAATATCACCTTTTCTGTCGTACCTATTGAAAGTGTAATAAGACGATCTTGGTATTGTTACTACCATGACAGGTCTATGGCTAGTATGTATATGGCACACAGCCATTATGCCAAAACCTTGACCATCATTTAAGTAAATATCTGTGTTATTCTGTTCCCAGGTTTTACGCACGCTAATCCTGAGTCCGGAAGGCGTTATGTTGACAGACGACAGTGTATGCGAGATCATGCTGAGCTGTTTCCGCATATGCTTCGAGACTAGACTCACAGGTATGCTAACTTAATTTGTAGAAAGCTCACTCCATATAAGGGTTTCCCCCCATCTGTCGATAGATTCGGATTCGGGAAAATACGGTGGAAAAAAGTTTTTATGTCCACGCAATAAGAGCGAAAAAGTTTGTGCTGAAACAGAAATGGAGATGGGTCGGCCACATAGGAAGATTGACAGATGACAGATGGACCAACAAAGTCACAAAGTGGCCTGGACCCCATGGCAAAAGGAAGGTGGGAAAACCCATAACAAGATGGTCCAAGGATATCATAGCCACAGCTGGAGAAAATTGGCAAATCAAGACTAAAGACCGAGAAAGGTGGAAAGATATGGAGGAGGCCTAAACCCGACAGGGGTCCTTAATATAGCAAAATAAACAACAATATTATTAGAAAACTTTTATTATATAAAAATAGTTAAGGAAACATAAAGGCTTAAATAAATAAATATAAATAAATAAGAGCGAAAAAGACATCGACGCGTCGGCAGACGTCGGCCGAGCCGATCCGAGCCGAACCGTGCCTTAAACATAGTGCCGTGGACATAAAGTTTTTTCCACCGGATTTTGCCGAATTCGCGTCGATAGATGGGGGAAACCCTTAGTGTGTGAATTAACACGAAAGCCGCGGACGAACAGGAATCTCAATAATAAGGTGTTAGTATTGTTTTAAACAGGACACAGTATGTTGACGACGATGTTCCTTTAGCCGCCAACACAGTGAATCTTCATTTTTGTAAAGGGTCGGCAACGCGCATGTGACACCTCTGGAGCTGAGGGCGTCCATAGGCTACGGTAGCTGCTTACCATCAGGCGGGCCGTATGTTTGTTTGCCACCGTCGTGGTAAACAAAAAAGTTTTCGCTTTCTTTGACGCGGCAAAAAAACAACCGACCAAATTCAGAGAACAAGGTGCAAAAGACAACGTGCGGATCGGCTCAACACTTCGCGTTCGCGATTTCACGACTAGTCAATGTGGAGCGGCCCTTAAACATTGAAGATTCAGAGTTAACAAGTCTCAGATCGAAGACTAGATGGAGCTAGTGATAGTCATAACTCGAAACACACGGTTTTTTTTTTATTATACCCTATGGTATATAATAATGACAGATGGGTTATGCACGCTCCAAATATGAAGCACTTAAAATGAGTGATTTCAAACACCTAGTCGCGCACCGGCCAGCGTGAGATGCGGACGTGCCATCAGCTCCCGTCACCCGCGTGAGAAAGAGACAAACTGTAATTTTCTAACAATGAGAGTGACAAAGATGTAATGATTATCAAAATAGATAAACATAACAGAATCGTTGCTAGGTCATGAAATAACTCTGGAAGTATTTTTTCTGCTCATTTTGTTAGAGTATAACCCATCCATAGTAAATATCATTGATTATACCACGACGGTGGCAAACAAGCATACGGCCCGCCTGATGGTAAGCAGCTACCGTAACCTATGGACGCCTGCAACTCCAAAGGAGTTACATGCGCGTTGCCAACCCTTTACAAAAAGGAGGAATCACTGTATTGACGGCTAAAGGAACAAGAAGGTCCCTCATCGTCAACACACTGGGTCTTCTTTGAGCTCTTTGGCAACCTTACTCACCAGCAGAAACACAACACTATGAGTAGGGTCTAGTGCTATTTGGCTGTGGTTTTCTGTAAGGTGGAGGTACTTCCCCAGTCGGGCTCTGCTCCAGATTTGAGCGAGATAACATTTGCTGAACGTGCCCTACCACACTTAGCGAGGTGCCATTCGCAGTACCAATACCTCTCTTTTTACCGTAGTTTAAGGACATACCCAAGTCCGGACGTAGTTTAAGGAGATACCCCGGGTCCAACCGACCGACCGACCAACCAACCAACCTACCGACCGACGGGGGTTACCGGGTCGGGTTTCACCGAGTTACTCTCCTCATTCCTTCTTCCAAGCCGACTCATGTCTGAAGGTTGTGACCACCATAAGTTGCTCTACGCTGTAATGTAATACTGGCTGTTTCATAGCCTTCATAATGTAACCCTGGAGTCCGACTCGTGTAACCTTCAATATCATCTCCTTATTCCTTACATATTTGCTCAAAAATACTCATGTTTCCAGAGCTCCTCCGCCGAAACGCCGAGCAGTGCCTCCGCGATATGACGCAGCTGATCTTCATGCGGCTCCCTCAGTTCCCTCCCGAGGACAACGCAGCCTTCGCAGCCGCCGCGCTCTCCCTCAACAAGCGGGACAAACCCAAGAAGAAGATCACCTCCGCTAACAGTAAGTTTTCGTTCGGATCATTTTCTCTAGTCCTCTATGAACACCTTATTTTTCAGTGATATGGTTCAATTTAGTTTGGCAAAAAAAGTGAAGAACTGTCCACCTTAGATCTAAGTTCGTGTTTTTACTACTTTAAGCTCGGTCGCCAATGAGGGTTCCCGCGATCGAGATTTTTCACGTGGCGAGAGGTCTTTTTGACAGTAGCTGTCAAAATCCACTAATAAAAAAAAAAAGATTAAACATGATTGGTGGATCAAAAAGACCCCTCGCTACGGTGCTGCCATCTAGTGAAAATCTCGATCGCGGAAGCGGAAACCTTCATTATTACTTCCCAAAAGTAAAAATTAATAACATTTGCCGCTAGATGTCGCTGTCCCTTCCACAAACTGACTATCGCTAGTTCCCCGTAACTCCTACAAGAGCCGTGCCCGGCGGCCGCCATGTTTAAAAAGGGTGTTTGCCGCTTTGATGGCACGTCAGCCGGCGACGGTTGGCGGAGTATGGTTATCAAGACATACTCAACACGTAATTTTTTTAATGGTGAGGCAGTTGGCTACCCTCATGTACCGGCGCCTCCTTTATATTTTCAACCGACTTCAAGATTTCGAAGGAGGAGGTTATCAATTCGTCGGGATCTTTGTTTTTGGCCTTTTTTTTTGTATGTTCACCGATTATTCGGAGACGGCTGGACAGATTTGGAAAATTATTTGTTTGTTTGTAACCAGGTCAGGATCTGATGATGGGATCCTAGAGAAATCGAGGGAACTCTTCAACTATTATAGGCACACCTATAGTGATTTGAGTATTTTCTACAGCAGCTCGAGCATTTGCTTTTGGAGAGGTGGATGCTAAGTGAAGTCGGTTCTTTTTTGTTTAAAGTTATTCTTATAACACAATAATTTGCAAGCAGAATGTCGCGTACGCGGAATTTTACCCCGTTATGACATTACATACTAGCTTTTGGCCACGACTCCGTCTGCGTGGGATTAACATTCGTCATAAACAATTAATGAAACGTCTTAGTAAAATCTCATAGCAAATATTAATTTAGCGCACATACTATATTACAGTGAGCAACAATGCCATACAAACTTCCACCCCCCTTTTCACCACCATAAGGGTTGATTACTGGAATAAAAACTATCCTATGTCCTTCCCCAGGACTTAAACTATCTTGATACCAAATTTCATCTAAATCGGTTCAGCAGTTTACGCGTGAAGAGGCAACAAATAGGCAGACATACTTTCGCATGTAGCACGCAGTATGATTCTTTCTGTCTATGCTTGAAGATGGCTTGAAGTAAAACAATCCTTGGCCAAGTGAGATTTTTGATGATATATTAGTAAATATGTTTAATATGCTAAAGTCTCACGTAAGTTTTATATTTCTCTATTATTATTTTTTCTAGGTACCAACTCACTGGAAAGGAAGTCTTCAATGACAGAGCCTGCCAGCCCGATTATTGAGCCCGAAACGGACGCTGAAGCAAAAAAAGCAGACAGTCTTCGAAATAGGTATGAAAAACTGTTTATTTCAACATTAAACTAAAAAAAAATTAGTAATCCACAACCAATGAACTGTCTAGCTACTATTTTAGAATTATAGGTTTATATGGTAACATCATCCTCCTAGCGTTTGTCCCGGCTAATTGCCATGGCTCAATGGGTCTAGGCAACCTAATCCCACGAATAGGCGTGGGCACTAATTTTTACGAAAACGATTGCCATCTAACCTTCCAACTCAGCGGGAAAACTTGGCCTTATTGAGATTAGGTCCAGTTTCCTCAAGATGTTTTCATAAACCGAAATATATGAAATTAAATTTCGTACATAATTAAGTTCGGAAAAACTCAGTGGTACGAGCCGGGGTTTGAACCCGAGACCTCCGGACTGAAAGTCAGACGTCTTATCGCCAGGCTACCAACGCTTCTTATATATTCAATGTTATCAATGAGGGTTAAATTTCCGCGATCCAGTTTTTCACTAGATGACAGCACCGTGGCGAGAGGTCTAGCTGTCATAATTGATAAATAAAACGTTAACTAATAAGAATCCGCAAGGATTACTTTGTTTTATTAGAAAATACACTCGTAAAATAACTGTCACGGAGTAGATACAGAATATAGAGAGAGTTGACATAAGAGCGGCCAAGCGCGAAACGGCAACTAAAAAGGTGCGATATTGGCTATTAAAAAATAAACATTTAACAATAATCCACCAATCATGTTTCATCATATTTTTATTTTTTTTAATTAACGGCTTTTACTCCTCGCTTATTTTAGCGAGGTGAATTCTGCCAATGTCAAGGTACACTTAGGATTTTATTCATTTTCGTAAAATAAAATAAAAGCAACGTTGTTCGGTTAAGGCCTTGTTGATTGTAAAGTGATAGCCTCCTTACAAACACGTGGGTGGCCGAGACCCCGGATAACCGTTTGTTCAACTAAAGGGTGGTTACGCGCGTTTTGAGACTAATTTTTCATTAGCTGCACACTTGTCCGTTAGGTCACTGCACGATAAGCTATATTACACACTGAACTACGTAAATGAGCAAAAAACAAAAAACTATTCCAAAGAAGATGCAGCCATCTTTGAAGCTCAAACGATTATCCCAATCATGTTTCATCATTTTTTTTTTGATTGGTTGATTTTGACAGCTGTCAAAAAGACCTGTGGTCACGGTGCTGCCATCTAGTGAATAACTCGATTGCGGAAAACCTCAATGATTAGAAAACTCGTATGTCTTTAGTTTCTTGACTTATACGTCTGTAACTAAGGACAAAATTCCACCGCACTAATACTAAAAACTTCGTTGTTTTATATTTATGAATTAATGCGTACCGTCGTGTTGCGTATCTTCGCCTGTGCTACCTATGTTCGCCTATTTTAACATAAATTGACTTTAACAAAATGTTTTTAGTGCAAGCCTTACACAAAACTACTAAATACAAAGTATTTCTTACGGGTGTCAACATTCTTCGAACGATCTGTGGCTAACTTCATATAGTTGACATTCAGTGAGGTTTTTGCGCGACACCGACCACACGTTTTTTTAAGCCAGTGTTTTAACTTCAGTTTTAAACAGTGATACAGGCCAGGTAATGTTAAACTTTTTACATGATTATATCCTGTAACTATTTCTTATTAATATGTAACTATTATTTAATGGCTATCTTACGTTTAGAAGTCACAATTGGATAAAACATTGGTGAGGGTATTTGGCGGCCATCTTATTACCGAACTTCGCCTACCCCTAGGGTTGTCAAATTTGTTTCCAAATGTACATAGTTTATTATGTTTGGTTTTTCGGAAATGGGATTAGCGATTTGGAGGAAAGTTAGTAAGATAAAGATATATGTAGATGTACCCAGTAGTACTAGTAGGTACGTGGTATGAACAAGGGACCCTTAGAAGGCAATCATTGTACGGTTGTACGGTCTCATTTTGAAAAGGTAATTATGTGTAGAAGCCAAAGGTTGATTTGATCTCAATTACGAAAATACTGATAAGCGAAAAGAGATACGTTTTTTGTTTATATAATAAACATTTTTTTTTACTTATAAACCATTACTCTCCTTTATTTGACATGTTGGTTAATTTTTGGCAGCCCTAGCATCATTTTAGAAAATGTATGTAAACAACTTCAGACTGTTGCCAATCTTCGCCTACTACACATTTTTTTTTAAATGTGCCTAGTCTGGTGTAGTTACGGTTCATATTATATTAACACGTTCCAGGGAGATAAGACATGATAGGTGTAAGTCCCAGAAAAGTTTATAATTAGCGGTAAGGCATGCCATAGGCGAAGATTGGAGAAAACACCCAAACTTCGCCTATTGCCTTCGGGGCCATTTATTGCCAAGTTACCCAATGAAATTCAAAGCTTTAATGGTATATACTGATAGTCAGGAGTACTAAAATACGTTTTTTGGCCATAAAGGACTAAAATGCTTTCAAAATTGAAAGATTTTTTGGGAAATGTGTCAAAATCCAGGCGAAGATACGGAACTCGACGGTAGTTTTTTTTTAATTCATCATTTTGCAAAATTTACAATGAGCTCCCATACTAATCGTAACAAAGTGTTTCTCTTTCACTCGCGCTGAAAAAGATAGGGAGGGAATTTAGCTGTTGTCAGCCTCTTAAGTTTAAAATATTTATCAATACCACTTTTATTTACCACAGCCAAGACAAAAACCTAATAAACGAAGCTGAAATAACCATAGAGCCGGTAGAATCGATCAAGAGCCCTAAGAAGCACGCGCGCCACTCGTCTATGGATCTAGCGACCACAGACAACTCGTCTATAGCTCAGCTCGTGGAGAAATGCGTCAATGCTGATGAAACGGAAGATGCGGCGGAAGAACCTACTGAAGGTGAGATAGAGGCCGTTGAAAGTTGTTTTTTTTATACCACGACGGTGGCAAACAACCATACGGCCCGCCTGGTGGTAAGCAACTATCGTAACCTATGAACGCCTGCAACTCCAGAGGAGTCACATGCGCGTTGCCGACCCTTTACAAAAAGGAGGATTCACTGTGTTGACGGCTAAAGGAACAAGAGGGTCCCTCATCGTCAACACACTGGGTCCTCTTTGAGCTCTTTGGCAACCTTACTCACCAGCAGGAACACAACACTATGAGTAGGGTCTACGGCCATTTGGCTGTGGTTTTCTGTAAGGTGGAGGTACTTCCCCAGTCGGGCTCTGCTCCAGATTTGAGCGAGATGACTTTCGCTGAACGTGTCCTACCACACTTAGCGAGATGCCATTCGCAGTGCCCATACCTCTCTTTGGCGTAGTTTAAGGACATACCCCGGGTCCGGGTCCGGGTCGGGTTGTTTGGCTGGATACCGGATATCCGGCGGACCCGTTGGCCGGATAGCCGGATATTCGGCCAAAAGTTTTACCTGCAGTTAAGAGTGTGTCGACCGTCCAGTGGCGCCCTCATTGGGGAGGATTGTATTTCCTAATAAACGAATCAATTTATGTATAATCCCTCAGAGTTAAGTTGTAGTCCTACTGATTACGCAACTTTTGGTCTTTGTCACATAGTTTCATTTTGCGTATTTTTTGTTTCATTACCTAAAGGGCAAATGGTGGCCACTTTTTTCGTTTAGGTGATGAAGCCAAAAGTAAGTAATATAAAACTGTATCACATAGATCATAAGTTGCGGAAATAGTAGGACAACAACTTAACATGATGGATTATACAGAAATTGGATAGTTTATTAGGAAATACAATCCCCCAATCAATGATATTTACTATGGATGGGTTATACTCTAACAAAATGAGCACTAAAAAGACTTCCAGAATTATTTCATAACCTAGCGACGATTCTATTATCTTTATCTATTTTGACAATCACGACATCTTTGTCACTCTCATTGTTAGAAAGTTACAATTTGTCTCTTTCTCACGTGGGTAACGGGAGCTCATTGGCACGTCCGTATCTCACGCTGGCCGGTGCGCGACTAGCGACAATTGTTTGAATTCACTCATTTTATGTGCTTCACTTTTGGAGCGTGCGTAACCCATCTGTCATTATTATATATCATAGCCCATCACGTGACGTAATAAACTTACTATGTATTAATTTCTTTTTTAAACTATGTGTCATTTTACTATCCGGTATTCGGCCGGATAATGAAATTGTGGCCGGATAGGCCGGATACCGGATAAGGGCCGGATATCCGTTGCATCTCTAATATTGATACTGTATATTGTATTTTTTGTATGTAACGTGTTGTTACAAATATTACCTATAATCGAAACTTCAATCTATAGTAACTTTCCTGTTTTCAGTTTTACCTCAGGAAACAGACCCCGACGGCACCATCACCTCTAAACCCGCCGAGGAGACTGAAAAACTGGAGGAATATGTGAACCATCGAGGAATCCGGTTCACTCAGCAGGATGAGGTTCAGGACTTGCAGCCTTACGGGCTCGCCTGCGTGCGAGAGGTTTTTAGGTACGTATTGATTGCAATGAGTTAACAGCTTCGTAAGGCCCACTGTCCTATGTGTAGTACAAATTAAGGACTTGCAGCCTGACGGGCTCGCCTGCGTGCGAGAAGTTTTTAGGTACGTATTGATTGCATTGAGTTAACAGCTTCCTAAGGCCCACTGTCCTATGTGTAGTACAAATTAAGGACGCAGAATTACGGGCTCGCCTGCGTGCGAGAGGTTTTTAGGTACGTATTGATTGCAATGAGTTGACAGCTTTCTAAGGCCCTCTGTCCTATGTGTAGTACAAGTTCAGGACTTGCTTCCTTACGGGCTCTCCTGCGTGCTGCGTGCGAGAGGTTTGTAGGTACGTATTGATTGCAATGAGTTAACGGCTTCCTAAGGCCCAATGTCCTATGTGTAGTACAAATTCTGGACTTGCAGCCTTACGGGCTGGCCTGCGTGCGAGTGGTTTTTAGGTACGTATTGATTGCAATGAGTTAACAGCTTCATAAGGCCCACTGTCCTATATGTAGTACAAATTGAGTACTTGCAGCGTTACGGGCTTGCCTGCGTGCGAGAGGTTTTTACGTACGTGTTGATTGCAACGAGTTAACAGCTTCATAAGGCCCATTGTCCTATGTGTAGTACAAATTAATTTCAATAACTTACTTTACGGTGATAGCATTCTGATGACAGAAATATACCATGTTCCAAAATAGATTGCTAATTTTAAAACTAAATTGGTAAAAAATGGATGTTCAAAATTGTCCGTTCATTTGTGTTATCTATCTACTTAATTAATTTTGTATTAAGCAGAACGTCTGCTAACGATACCACAATGCTTAGAAAAAACCGAAAAGTAGAAAAATCCACTGCCTCAGGCGAGACTCGAACTCGCGACTCTGGGATACATGCCCATCGCTCTGACCAACTGAGCTACTGAGACACACCTGATGGCTAACACCTGTTTGCTATCATAAAATTATACTAACTAGGCTGGCGGTCATGTTTGCCAGTCCCTCATTGGTTTTTACCGCTATAGAAAACGTCATCCTTCTTGACACTGCTTTTATACTCTACATTTTCTAAAAAACAGAGGAATGAGGGTTTCCACGATCGAGTTTTTCACTGGATGGAAGCACCGTGGCGAGAGGTCTAGCTGTCATAATCCACCAATCATGTTTTATCATTTTTAGGGTTCCGTACCTCGAAAGGAAAAAACGGAACCCTTATAGGATCACTTTCTTGTCCGTCCGTCTGTCTGTCTGTCTGTCTGTCAAGACCATTTTTCTCCGGAACGCGTGGAGGTATCAAGCTCAAATTTATATCAAATACTCAAGTCTATTGTCCCTTGGAGCTGTGAAAAAATCAAACTTAAAAGCCAACGCAATCAAAAAATACAGTCGTTTATATTGCAAATTTTAGAGTTTTTCGGCACTCGCAAAACCTACGGGGTACTTCCTGTGAACTCAGAAACTTGAAACTTGGCACGAAGAAACTTCATATAGCACAAACAAAGGAAAATTTACGAAAAGTAGACATTTTTAGTAAAATCATACAAAAACATTTTTTTTAAATTTTAAACTTACTACCTTTTTCCTCGTAAACGCGTAGAGATATTCAATTGAAATTAGTCAAAATCAAATCAAATTCAAATAGTTTATTTGTACAACATGGGTATATAGTACAAACAGAGGTACAGGTCTTACAGAAATAGAGTAGCATGTCATGATTTGAGCGAATGTCATCGCTCAAATCTGGAGCAGAGCCCGACTGGGGAAGTACCTCCACCTTACAGAAAACCACAGCCAAATAGCACTAGACCCTACTCATAGTGTTGTGTTCCTGCTGGTGAGTAAGGTTGCCAAAGAGCTCAAAGAGGACCCAGTGTGTTGACGATGAGGGACCTTCTTGTTCCTTTAGTCGTCAACACAGTGAATCCTCCTTTTTGTAAAGGGTCGGCAACGCGCATGTGACTCCTTTGGAGTTGCAGGCGTCCATAGGTTACGGTAGCTGCTTACCATCAGGCGGGCCGTATGCTTGTTTGCCACCGTCGTGGTATAAAAAAAAAAAAAAAAAGCATCACCATGTCGGGCCACAGGGCATACAAATTTTAGTGTTTTTTCTTTAAATCTGTAACTACATGTTAATATTAATTGCAGTCGGACAAAAAACCCTTAACAGTATAATATGTACTATCCACTAAAAAATCAAATAATTTTCTTTTGAAACTTATAATATTTTCTATACTTCTTATTTGTTTCGGAACTTTATTATAGATTTTTGGAGCCATACCAAGTATACTTTTCTTTAAAAATGCTGTGTCGGAAGACATTGAAGCTATTTTATTTCTTAAACGAATACTCTTAAATCTTTTAAATAAGTGCAGGTTGCCTTTAACAAAAATAACTAATTCATAAATATACAAACAAGGTAGAGTCAATATACGTAGCTTTTTAAAGTGTGGTACACATGAAGCTGGTAGCTGAATTCCACATAAAGATCTAACGCATCTCTTTTGCGCTTTAAATGCAGTTTCTCTATCAACTGAGTTTGCCCAGAACATGATACCATACCTTAGTGTCGATGTTACATAAGCGTGATAGGCTGTTAAAATAACCGGTTCATCAACATTTTTCCTTAGATTATGTAGGAGGTATGAAAATTGATTCAGTTTCTTACATATATTGTCAATTTGATTATTCCATGTTAACTTATGATCTATGCTTATTCCTAAAAATTTTGTCACATCTGTTTCCTCAATTTTTTTACCCTTATATGATATATTTAAATTACGGGTATCATTTCGTCTATGTTTAAATGTCATGATTTTAGTTTTTTCCATATTAATTTTTAAATTGTTGTTTGCTAACCATCAGTTAATTCAGGGACCGGAAAACCCCTTCATTTGATTAATCGTTTCGATAGGGTAACCCTATTAAAGTCTTACCCTAATGATAGGGTTACCCTATCATTGGGTTACCCTATCGATATGGAAATCATTTTGAATAGGCTTAACCCTTTTCAATGTGGTTTCCCAGTCGAATGGGGTAAAGATAGCTGTAATATTTACCGCTTACCCTATCATAGGGCTACCCTTTTCCTGTCTCTTTTCCACGCAGGCAGGCGGTTCTATCTTTCTCATTTGAAATGGAACAGGAGAGGTGGCGGCGAAACAAATTGAGTGAATATAAGATTTGCTGTCGTTTATTCATTCTAGAAAAGTCACACTCACAGTCCAGTCCTCTGCTCGCGTACACAACTTTAAATTAAATAATTTCTGTTAAAGAAATGTGTCCTACCTTCAGTTTATTTTTGCATAGTTCGCACGTACTGATGAGTTGGGCAATAATTATTTTGAATAAGAATAAAAACACAATTTTTATTCATATTCAAATCGATTTGACACAAACCAATACATTCATCCTCCTAGCGTTTGTCCCGGCTTTTGCCACGGCTCAGTTGAGCCTGTGGTCCGCTTGGCAACCTAATCCGATGAATTGGCGTAGGGATTGGTAGTCGTTTTCAGCTAATTATGGGATATACGATTTTAAGCTCACATGGTCATTCACATTATAAATATTATTTTCATTTTATTTTCGGCATTTATTTTATTTCAAAATTGTCATACATACTATAAAACTTTAAAAACAAGTCATTAGATTTAAAACTACTTAAAAAATAAAATTACAAATATACCATTAATTAATTATAGAAACGTATCAAAACTTTGCCCTTTAGGCAGGGTGGCCACCACGCAGGCAGCATTCCCGCGCTGAATAGCAATCGCTATTCTTTGAGCGAGAAAGCTGCCCGCGCGAGGGTCACCCGTTGCGTCCCTCAACCGCTTACTTATCTCCTTGTGGAGCCCACGCGCGCTTTTTCCCCAAGGGCCGAGTGTCTCGACGCCAAATGCAACAAAATCGTACTGGGCGCCGAGACAGCTATACTTCCCGACCTTGGATCGCTCTCGGGCATCCGCCGCTGCCCCAGCTTGTTTGGACGTGACTGGAAGTAGGACGCTGCCAACGTATCAGCGCAAGTAGCGTCCCACACCAGTGCGCGGCCTATCCGCCAGGGGATCAACGACATCCCGTCTGGACGCTTGCCGTCATCCCGTCCCGTACAATCCGAGGCTCAAGAGCCACGGGGACGCATGCGCTGGCAAGCGCCCTTCTCAGGATATCGTTGAGTGCAGCGTGACGGGACAAGCGGCCGGCGCCCGAGGAGTAGGCGAGTCCATGGTGACCAAAGCTATCTACTGCGGCTCCACAGGAGATGCAATTGTGGTCCACGCACACATCAACTCCGACGCGGAGAGCGACTGCAATTCGGAGTGTGCCCGGATCAATAAAAGTACCTAAGTTAGGTGACGGGTAGGCGTGAAGCCATTGCCCCGACTCTGCCCTGGATGCTGCCAGCAGCCTGGCTCGGTCTCGCCCGGATGAGGAGTCGATCAAAGACTTTATGGTAGCGGCGGAAGCTAACGAGTCCCATGCCCTTTTATTTTCATTTTATTTTGATTTTATTTTGATTTTATTTTGATTTTATTTTCACTTTATTTTCACTTTATTTTCACTTGATTTTCACTTGATTTTCACTTGATTTTCACTTTATTTTCACTTTATTTATACTTTATTTTCACTTTATTTTCACTTTATTTTCATTTCATTTTCGCTTTATTTTCACTTTATTTTCATTTCATTTTCACTTTATTTTCAATTTATTTTCACTTTATTTTCACTTGATTTTCACTTGATTTTCACTTGATTTTCACTTTATTTTCACTTTATTTTCACTTTTTTTTTCACTTTGTTTTTCAATTTATTTTCAATTTATTTTCACTTTATTTTCACTTGATTTTCACTTGATTTTCATTTTATTTTCTTTTCATTTTCATTTCATTATTATTTCATTTTTATTTTCTTTTCAACCGACTTCAAGATTTCGAAGGAGGAGGTTATCAATTTTTGCTTTTTTTTTTTTTATGTATGTTCACCGATTATTCGAAGACGGCTGGACCGATCTGGAAAATTATTTTTTTGTTTGAAAGCGTATACTTCACAGTTGGTCCCATTGTAACCATGTCAGGATCTGATGATGGGATCCTGGAGAAATCGAGGGAACTCTTCAACTATTATAGGCACACCTATGGTGATTTGAGTATTTTTACAGCAGATCGAGCATTTCGTGTTGGAAAGGTGGATGCTTAGTAAAGTCGGTTCTTTTTTGTTTAAAATTATTATTATATCATAATAGTAGATTGTACAACAAGTTTATAAAACGTACGATTTTACGCGAGGCGTTTATTCATCCGAGCGAGCTTGCGAGCGAGGATTGATATAAAGTCGAGTGTAAAATGGGTTTTATGGACGAGGGTTACACTCTAATTTTCACTTCAATTGCGAGGAAATTATTTATCGGTAATCGTAAAACAATTTCAAGTTGTAACAAAAATATTACAATGAAAACAAATATGGTTCCCACCAATTAATTTTTTAATATATTTTTTTGAATTTTCAACATGTGAATTTAGAAATTTTCTGCCAAGTCATCAAAACATTTCGGGGCATTTCTAAACTATTATCAAGTCCTATTTTATTTGATTTCATTTATTTAATTATAGAAAACACGCAATTCAAATAATTATAGCAAGAATATAATAAAAGAACACGTTTCAGTATTCTACGAAATTTTACTGCTCAATTAAATTGTGCAATATATTTTGACTGTTTGGCTGTTGAACCACATTCTTGGTCTTAGAAGAAAATTTTACTTTATGCCCTAGAGCTTAAAATGCGATTTTATATCGTTCACGCATGATTTAAAGTCGAACTTTACGAGCATGAGAAGTGAAAAGAGTATATCTGCCTACCTTGGATTTTAAAACAGATATAACTTTTGCTGGGCATATGGGAAACTACGCCTTATTGGGATTAGGTCCAGTTTCCACACGATGTTTTCTTACACCGAAAAACCCAGAGTACATTCTTATACGCGGAACATTATTTAAAATAAAAAGCACGATTAAATAATTCTGTTAAGAATCAATTATCAACCGACTTCAAGATTTCGAAGGAGGAGGTTATCAATTCGTCGGGATCTTTGTTTTTGCTATTTTTTTTTTTTTTTTTTTTATGTATGTTCACTGATTATTCGAAAACGGCTGGACCGATTTGGAAAATTCTTTTTTTGTTTGAAAGCGTATACTTCACAGTTGGTCCCATTGTAACCATGTCAGGATCTGATGATGGGATCCTGGAGAAATCGAGGGAACTCTTCAACTATTATAGGCACACCTATGGTGATTTGAGTATTTTTTACAGCAGATCGAGCATTTGGTGTTGGAAAGGTGGATGCTTAGCGAAGTCGGCTCTTTTTTGTTTAAAATTATTTTTATTACATTTTCTCGCATATGAATTAGTCCCGACGAAATTATTTTGAATAATTTTAACGGGAATACAATCAACATAAGTTTATTCTTACGATATTTTTTTTCAAATAATGATTTTATTCTTGAGTGTCCAACACTGACTGATATTGATCGTTTCATTATACTAGAAGTATCGGTGAACGGCGTCACATTTTGCTGGAGCCATTGAAACAAAGTACTACCTATAACTAGAATAACACAAAATTATATATTTTAACACTTCACAATATGCATTTGATTTTGGTTCCTATACGCCTGGGTCTAAGATTCAATCGACACGAGCCGTCACGTTCGAATGGCAAAAACAAAAACACCGGCACCACACAACGATCTTTTAGCGCACTAACAAGCAATAATAGCGTCTAGATCAAAGGCGTAAGTACGAAAACATACGCAAAAATATTCTTGTTTGTCTGTAGGCTCGCTCGTGCCGCCATACCGGCAGCGCTTAGCTCGTAGGGAGCTCGAATAATAAATAAGCCAAATGTATTGGTCACAGAGTTTAAAATAGCTTAATCGCATTTGAAAAACCCTATCTGATAGGGAAACCATATGCTGGGTTGTAACCACTTACCCGAATTAACTGTATTGATATGGTTAGCCTTTCGTTCGGGTAAGTCAAACGATACGCTTACCGAATTGATAGGGTTTTTAAAAACAACTCTATGAAATACCCAATCTAATACCCCTTTATTGGTTACCGGTTCCGGTCCCTGAGTTAATTACTGTTTCTAATGTTTTGCATATATCATTTTCATATGTTTCTGGGTCTTTACAAGGAAACATTATAGTAATAAACATACTATAACTTTTGCTTGTTATAGGTTTGTATGGAACCCTCGGTGCGCGAGTCCGACTCGCACTTGGCCGGTTTTTTTCACGGTCACGGTGCTGCCATCTAGTAAAATCGATCGCGGAAATCATTATTGTCACTTGCATTTGTTCGTCAGGTTCATAATATCGCTGTGCAACCCCCTGGACACGCAGAACACGTCGGGCATGGTGCACCTGGGGCTCTGCCTGGCCGGGACCGCCCTGGAGGTCGGCGCCGACCAGCTGGCTCGGTACCCGTCTCTTCTGTACTTGGTGAAGGACCCACTGTGCAGAAATTTGCTTAGTGTGAGTATGAGGCCATAGAAACCATGAAATTATTCTGCTGGATAAACGTGTTTTAAGGGAATTTCATTAGATTTTGTGCGTGTAAACTGTTTATCGTATAAAACTAAGTAAAATTTATTTTATTTATTTATTTTTTAACGGCCTCCTAGCCTAGTCGGTAGTGACCCTGCCTATGTAGCAGGAGGTCCCGGGTTCGATTCCTGGTCAGGGCATTTATTTATGTGTTTTTCACAGATATTATTAGTTATGGATGTTTTCTATGTATTTAAATATTTATCTATTATATATATCGTCGTCTAGTACCCACAACACAAGCCTTAATTGAGCTTACTGTGGGACTAGGTCGATTTGTGTAAGATTGTCACATAATATTTATTATTATTTATTACTAGCTTTTGCCCGCGGCTTCGCTCGCATTAAATTCGGGGTAACACGGTTCCCCTTTGGCCTCCGTAATGCTCCATACAAACTTCCACCCCCCATTTTAGGGAAGTGGGGGGTTAGAAAGAGACAAAAAGTAGCCTATGTCACTCTCCATCCCTTCAACTATCTCCACTTAAAAAATCACGTCAATTCGTCGCCCCGTTAGACCGTGAAAGACGGACAAACAAACAGACAGACAGACACACTTTCACATTTATAATATTAGTATAGATACATTGATAAAACGCATGTACAAATGCAATTTCCAAGTACAAAGTAGTTTGCTTTTAACAATATTTCTACTTGGCAGTAAAATATGGTTCATTTAGAACATGTTTTAATCTTCAAAAGATTTTTTTTTTAAATTCTTCGCTACGCTCTAGTATCTATAATTACCCTCGCTATAAAATGTTGCTTCTCTGTGTCCACAATCTTAGCAGCAACCATTTTTTGGTAGTATAGAAGCATCTTTAAAATGTAGTGTAGTAATATGCCAATACCAGGAATATCTTAACTATGATCTCAGTTGGTCGAAATAAATGTCTTGAATTGAATTGAATACCAAGAATTGACTATTAAAATTACTTTCTTTTTTTTACAGTTACTCAGTACAGAACGGATATCAATATTCGCCCTCGACCTTCAAATCACCTTCCTACTCTTCGAAGCCCTCAGATTCCACCTCAAATTCCAAATGGAAGCCTTCTTCAAGAAAGTCATAGAAATCGTATCCATGGATGTCTCCAAAGCGAACTACGAACTGAAAGAAATTCAGCATTTAACTCTAGAAAGTTTGGCACAAATATTTAGAATACCCGGGATTTGTAATGAGTTATATTTAAATTACGACTGCGATGTTTATTGTATCAATGTTTTTGAAGAGATGACCAAGTTGCTATCGAAAAATGTAGTTTCTTCAACGGCTTATAATATACATACTTTGTCTTTGGAAGCTTTGATGACTATTATAGAAGCTATTGAAATTAGTAATCCTAAAGAAAGTGAGACGGAAGTAGTAGTTGAAGAGGAAGAGGAAAAAGAAAGGTAATATTGTTCCATTAATTCTTATTTAGTTTAAATGTGAAGTTTTTTATAAAAGGGGCATCATTGTCGGTTATTAATAAGGCCATTACTGCCATGAAAAAATATTTAGAAATAAACTCTATTTACAACCACCATTGATGTACTTTTGACTTGAAAATGTTACAAATGTTCTGTTATAAGAGAAATAATAAACAGTCGAGTTTACCTAACATGGGCATCTTCAAATCATATAGCTTCCAAGTTCATTTAAAGAACAAATCATATATGGCCCAGTGTCCAATACTAAATACCTAAATCTGTAAAAAACAATAATCGACTAACGAATAACGTCTACTATGCTACTCTTAAAAATATTGAAGGACCGAAATTAGTTATAAAATGTCTACCCTCATCGCCCGATGTACTTTATATAGGTGAAATTATTTTTCCATAAATACCCTATGTTCTTTTGGGTATAATAATAACACATTTTATAGTATAATTTATTATTATTTAATCTTACAGGAAATGTGGCCACGTCAGCTTAGAATTAGGTGGTATGGAGGACTCAGTGAGTGACGTGACACATGACATAAGTCACTATTTCGGCTGTGGGCGAACTGGCCGGCATAAGATAGTGTCAGAGGTGCCTTCCGAAGCTGAGCTAGACAATATTAGGAACATGAAAAAGGTAAGGCATTGTGTGCTGTGGAATCTTGAATAATAAGCTCACAACATAATTGAAATAGACGGAGAGCTAGCCACGTCAGATAAATAGTGTCATATCTGACTCTCATTATTATGAGAGCCATGAAACCCCTCTCGTTAGTTAGCTATACTATGCTTATTTCTAGATCCGGACATCAGGCAGCTGTAAAGTGGTGGAGGTCAAATAATGCCAACCACTTTAAGAATACAAATCCTAGAGTTCTGGTTTTGATGCAGTATTATGAGAAATTATATAAATAATCTATATATATAAACGTAAAAGTCCTGACTGACTCACTTAAATCAACGCCCAGCCCAAACCATTGAACCTACAGAGCTGAATTTTTCACAATAGGTAGTTTTTATAACGTTAGTATCCACTAAGAAGGGGTTTTTCAAAATTCATCTCCTAAAGGGGTAAAAAGGGGGTTGAAAGTTTGTATGTATTTGTATGTAATCACTTAAAAGCAAAAAAAGTAATATCAGCGTTTTTCAAAATTCCACCCCAGAGGAGTTGAACGGGGTTGAAAAGTTGGTATGAAAGGGAGGCCGTAACTACTGAAACTAGAAAGTTGTAATTTGCAGGACGGGTTACATTTACAATCTGTACAAGCAGTCAGAAGCGATTTTGAAAAATTTACTCCCTAAGGGGGTAAAAAGGGGTTGAAAGTTTGTATGGGTGGGGTTTCAAATTTAGAGTAAGAGACTTGAAACTTCGGACGTTTACTAATAATGAAAAAACAATCAAAGTAATTTTAGCGTTTTTCAAAATTCAACCTTTAACGGTGTTAAAAAGGGTTTGAAAGTTTGTATAGACAATTTTTTTTGTGACAGACTTGAAATTTCGTTTGTAGTCTACTAACTTGAAAGCAAAACAACTATTTTCAGCGTTTTTCCAAATTCCACCCCAGAGGAATTGAAGCGAGGTTGAAAAGTTTGTATTAAAGGGAGGCCGTAACTACTGAAGCTAGAAAGTTGTAATTTGCAGGACGGATTACATTTACAATCTGTACAACTAATAAGAAGTCAGATTTCAGATGGTTTATTGATAAATGTACATCTCATTTACATGTCGAAAAAAAAATACATAATATTCAAGATACTTATTAGAATAAAACATTAACTTATTTAGTTGTAATTAAGTACATTAAATTGCATACACATTACACATTGTTGAGTTATTTTTATGTTTAAATGGTGTTAGGGTCAATGATCTTTCAGAAACTCGTTTACATTGTAGCACGCAAGGTCAGTAAGGAGTGCTTTTAGTTTTTTCGTAAATGAGGCGTTACTATCCTGTTTTTTTATGTGTTCAGGGACACAGTTATACAAGGGAATCCCCGCGACGCTGAGAGCCGCGCGAGCCTTAGCTAGACGTGTGCGCGGGGGCATCAGCAGGTGCCGACTGCGTGTAGGTCTTTGGTTAGGTTGACCGTATGTTTTATACTTATGTAGGTTTCTACGAATGTATGTACAAGCAGTCAGTATGTAAACACTTGGTAAGGTAAGGATTTTATGACGTCTGAATATGTCTTTAGCGGGATGGTCTACCGGCTTTCGATCTATGACACGCAAGGCTCGCTTTTGAATTTTGAAAACTCTGTCCCGATTTGCAGACGTTGCCCATAAATCAACCCCTTGAATTAAAAGTGAGTGAAAGTAACCGTAGTATGCTTTCCTCAAGTTACTAGGAGATAAGGAGGGTGCAAGTCTAGACAGTGCATAGCACGCGGCGGACAGTTTGTCGCATGCATAGTCAATGTGTGACGACCATGTCAGCCCCGAGTCCAATACGAAGCCTAGGTACCTAGCTGAATCTACCTGAGGTACAGTGGTGTTATTGGTGGTTATATTTAGGGGATTATGTTTCTTTTTTAAACTAAAATGTATAATATTTGTTTTTTCGACATTCAGTAACATGCCGTTGGAAGAGAACCACCGAGACATATGTTCCATGACTACTTAGCCTTGATTTCAAGGCTTCAACTTCATCAGCATGTACTATGATGCACGTATCGTCGGCAAAGATCACATATTCCGGCTCATTACAGGCAGTCGTAATGTCATTAATTAAAATCAAAAACAGGTTATTTCCCATAACTGATCCTTGGGGCACGGCGCAGTCACCAATCGGTTCCAGATCTGACCCCGTGTTGAGGACGTAGGTGCGCTGCTTTCGATTTCCCAGGAACGACGCAATTGCACTGTGGAAACTACCTGTAAAGCCGTAACATGCGAGCTTGGCGAGAAGAAGCGAATGGTCGATCATCTCGAAGGCGCGCGACAAGTCGCAGAATACCGCTGCGACCTGCCGCCCGCCCTCGAGGTGTGCTGTCACTCGATCCACTACTTCACGCACCGCATCTGTGGTGGACCGTCCCGGCTGGTACGCAAATTGCTGGCGGTTTAAGAGATTTTTTGACATGATATGTTTCATTATTCTATCACTAATTAAACGTTCAAAGATTTTTGATATTATAGGTATAAGTGATATTGGCCTATAATTTTTTGGCAAGTGCATTTCACCTTTCTTTTTATAAATAGGCTGAACTTTAATTATTTTCAATACATCGGGATAAATTCCGGCTTGCATGCAATTATTTAACAGTAAAAGTAACAGTGAAACAACGGTAGGGGGCAGGTAATCTATGGTCCGAGTTGACATGTCATTGATATCTTTCGATTCCTTTCTTTTTATTCGTTTGCATGCAATGATCATTTCCTTAAGGGTAAACGGCTCAAAATTATACGGATGAGGGGCAACAGGTAAATATAGCGAGAGATATGCAAGCGCAGCGCTTGCGCACGGCGGCTCATTGTTGACATTCGTATCTATGTAGTACCGGTTCAGCTGAGCGGCGGCGTGCGCGGCGCGGGCGGCGGGGGAATCGCCAGCAGATTTACTGATAAGTACATCAAGTGCACTGCATTTTTTGTTTTTGCATGTCTCAGCGGAGATAACGCGCCATACGCTCCTACACATATCGTCACTGCTCTTTGATATCATATTATTAATAAAATTACTTCGAACTTCTTTTAATTTCGACCAGTATTGGAATTCTAAGCGGAGCAGGTCAGCACGGGACTCAGCGTTATCGGGGTTCGACGTTAAAATACATTTAGTTTTATAAATAAGTTTACGAAGTTTCTTAATGGAATCGTTGACCCACACACTTACATTATTCTTGACGAGGTGTTTTTTCAATGGAAATTTAATGACATTCAAGACTAATTCAGTTTGTTTACCGGGACATATTTCTTCCTTAGAATTGAATCCCAGTCATATATCTCTAAACAATGGATAAAGTCTTGTTTCCGTTGCACAGTGACAGTTCTTTTTAGTACATGCTGACTACTTTGTGAGGTAGGTTTTATATTAATGTTAACGCTCAAGTGAATACATAAATGATCAGATAGATACATATTATAACAGGACACTGATTTAATGAAGGTTTTATTTATGTTGGAGTAAGCATGGTCTATACAAGTGGCCGAGCTATCGGTTAATCTGGTAGGTGTGTTTACTAGATGCCTGAGGCCACTTTGCTTAAGAATATTACTTAAATATTTTGAATTAGAATTATTTAATAGTATGTCAATATTTATATCACCAACTACTATGACATTATAATTCTGAATGGAATTAAGATTTAATAATTTACTTAACATATCTAAATAAAATAATATGTCACCGCTTGGCGGTCTGTACACACATACCACTATAAGATCCAGTCCCACGCACTCGACACCACATACCTCGAACTGGGATTCTACTGACAAGTCCGTTATTTCTTTCCTTTCCATGCAGGGGATGTCGGATTTAACATATATGCAGCTTCCTCCTCCAGTCTTGGACGTCCGGCAGAAGTGAGCGCGTAGGTGGTAGTTACATATGTTTACAGTAGGTATCTGGTTGCCTTGTAACCAGTGTTCCGTCAGGCATAGTACATCGACTTGGTCGCGTAGCTGGAGTTCTGATTCTAACCTGTAGGTTTTGTTCGCTAGTCTGTTGATATTTTGGTGTAAGATACCAATTGACACAGGTTCGTGAGAAGTTTTATTTTTCTGTAATGTTTTGTTTGTGTTGGCTGGTTCTGGGAGACCTGGTCTCCCGGGGCTGGAGAAACGGCTGCCATTCAGTAATACAGGTGTTCAAGGGCCATGCAGTCGTTGTTAGGAAGTCGTCGTAAACACTGAGAGGTATGCCTATTTTGTACGATTTGTAAGTACCTATCCCGTTTTGCAGGTATCAGTTCGGCAGTGTAGTGGTAGCCGTCACGAATACTTTTCAAGTGGCTAATTACATTTTCTGGCGTTGAGTCGATTTTAAAGAAGCACCCGTGTACGTACTTAAGTATCTCTACTCCTCCAACCTCTGTATTTTTGGCGGACCCTTTGATTGATGCAGGGATATTTTTGCGGTTACGGCGGCGCTGTTGACGACTGGTTACAGTCTCCCATTCTTGATCAGCTGTCTGCTCCGTCGGGGAAATTGTTTTGAGCGTTAACTGGTCATTGTCAGTTGTGTCAATTTTAATATTGTTTTGTATGTCGTCATGTGTTTTCGGCAGGTTTACAATTCCGCTGTCAGTACTGGAATTGTCATTTTCGTTTTCGTTATCGTTCGAAACACATTTTTTTTCTGGTTTGGCGGTCGGTATTTGCGGTGGCCCTTGTTTAGCTGGTACGCGTTTGAAATGTGACGGTTTCTTCGTCATCGCTGCGAGCTTCTCTTTCGTGCGCACGGCGGTGGCGCGCTGTATCCGCGGCGCCGAGGCGGTCGCGGGAGCAGGACGGCTAGCTGGTGTGGAGCGGCTGCTGCCCGGCGTAGACGTTGCGCTATTATTGTTTACCGCGTTTCGCGTCACCTTCGTTGAGCTCTCTGGTTTGTTTATCACTATGGCGGATTTTATTTCATGCATTTCGTTACATATTTCTTGTAATTTCGCACTTAAATCACTCACTTTTTGCTCGAGTGGATGTAAAAGGTCTATGAGTAGGCTTTTCACTGCACTACTGTCCATTTTTGCCATTTTAAACTATCTAATTTTGTTTTTACCGAGGCGCAACCGTTAGTGACGTATGGCCGACCGCCGACGACTTCTCCATGAGAAGTGAATTTGAAAAATTCAACCCCTACGGGGGTAAAAAGGGGGTTGGGAGTTTGTATGGGTGGGGTTTAAAATTTAGAGTTAGAGATTTGAAACTTCGTACGTTTACTACTAAATAATAAAAGTAATTTCAGTGTATTTCAAAATGTAATCTAGAGCGGGGCTAAAAAGGGGTTGAAAGGGACGTAGTTTAGGGAAAAGGATCCAGTCCACAAAAATCTGCCAATAAAATGTATTCTTTATGTCAATACCGTAAGCCATTCATTTCAATGACAAATTTTTGAGGATGGATCCTTTTCGCTAAACTACGTCCAGTTTATATAGAGATTTACTATTTTTTTCGTTTAAGATTTACTAGGAATTCCTATTTCCGTTCCATTTCCATGTTCAACAGTGAGCTCTGCCAAATAATCTGGTCATCGTATCGCCAAATGAAATTACCACTATATAGTTTACAAAGAATTTCCGCAAATAATAGGGTACATTTACGTTATTATTTGCATATTAACACTTATTTGTAACTGTTATGTTTACGTTACCCGTTTTTTCGCCAAAATAGCTATAAGTATAAATCGATTAAGAAGATGGTTCGAGGATTAACAAAAGATAGTTCTTATAACAAAAAATATATTTTAAGAAAATACAATAGGATATGAAACTCTGTATGAGGAACGCGTATTATACGCGGACGAAGTCGCGGGCGGAAAGCTAGTTAGATTATATAATTGCCAAAACTTTCTGTTGGGGGAAAATTGTCCAAAACGACGTATAATGGAATTCATAGTTTATCGCCTACTGTTTCTGTTTCCGAAATAATACGCAATGTTGTAATGATAAAATATAGGCCCCGTCCTCTATAAATTAGACAACTTCGGCAGTTTTTTTACCTTTTTCGGTATTACTATTTTTGGATTCAAAAATTTTGCTATTCTGTCACTCTGACATCCACCCATTAAAAGCTGCCAGATGACCGGATCTAGCTAAAAGGATAGTATTTCAATCTTACTAGACTGATTTCGTTGCTCTCATTATTGTGTCATATTTGACGTGGCCAGCTTTTAGTCCAATGAAACTTAGAGTTAGCCTCCTAAAGCCCATCAGCCTTGCCAAGTTGCACTATTAAGTAGCAAATAACATCCATACTAATATTATAAATGGGAAAGTGTATGTGTGTGTTTGTTTGTTTGTCCGTCTTTCACGGCAAAACGGGGCGACGAATTGATGTGATTTTTTAAGTGGAGATAGTTGAAGGGATGGAGAGTGACATAGGCTATTTTTTGTTTCTTTCTAACCCCCCACTTCCCTAAAATGGGGGGTGGAAGTTTGTATGGTCTGTTACCCCGAATTTAACGTGAGCGAAGCCGCGAGCAAAAGCTAGTACCAAATAATTTTAAGCAATTGAAAACGTTTTTGTTAAATATGACAGAAACAGTGATATAAAGAGCTTTGAAAAAACTTGGTTTCCAGTTAGATCTCATTTCTTTTATCAGCGACCGTTTACGAACTTGGCATTCATTCGTATTTATGTTTTTCATAAGATATCATTATTTTTTGCCAAGCAATTAAAATATTTACACATTTTACCCTTTTAACTTTATGCACATTTTACCCTGTTCACTTAATATATTTTAAGATTACCCTTTTAATCTTTTCACGCTTTCCTCAATTTACCCTTTTACTTTACAATTAGAAAAAAAAACAGACAAACGACGCCAGCTGTTAATTAATAGCATTTTATTTTTTATTTTTAAATTAAACAATAGGTACATTGTCACTCGAGCTTATTTGATATGTCTTCTTATAGAACTACGCATTATTGTGTATCTTTAAGATGTAATGTATTACTATATTGGAAAAATAATTTCCGCCGAGTTTCTTGCCGGTCATTCTTCGGTGTAGGATTAGAACCGGTGGTAGTTTCTTTTTCTCTCTGACGTTCATAAGTGCAGTGTAATGTGCCTACATTGAAGAATAAATATCTTTTTTTTTAGTACAGCAGTGTATTGTCCTATTTCATAAAAAATACTGTTTTTAGACTTTTCCTGTTGTTTACACACGATTGCATAGCTGGATGCCAAATTTCAACTTTGTAGATCACCTGGAAGGTGTTCATGAGTGAGTGAATCAATCAATCAGTCAGTCAGTCAGTGGTAAAAATAAAATAGTGACTTTCAGAGCTCAATATCTCGTGAACGGTTAGAGATTTTCAGCTGAAATTCAGGATTCAATAATAAGTAGATAGTCTTACAAGTCTCTCAAAATCGGAAGCGTGAAGGTCAAGTAGATTTTAAGTTATTGGGGGGTCAAAAGTGGTCCCAAATGGTTCGTGTAAATAGGGTATATTGGCTGGTGTATCGCCTCTTTGCTCTGTGAACTTGGCTAACACACTACCGTGTGTCTAGATTCCAGAACTATAGATTACTCAAACTCGCCATTTATGGTCTCCATTAATACTTACTGTTTTTTTTTTTCAAGTGGGTGACCCAAGGCACAGAACTGTTTAATCAGAAACCAGAGCGAGGTATAGAATACTTACAAGAGCACGGAGTCCTGAAAACGCCCCTTCATCCTGAAGAAGTTGCGCTCTTTCTAAGGGAAAATCCGGATTTGGATAAGAAAATGATTGGTAAGCAAGGAAAAGATCACTAAAGTATTTAGAATAATAATCGAACAAGCGAGTGTAGCGAAGTGAGTCCTTACATTTGACTTATGTTTACCTTCATTTAATTTTTATTGTTGATAGTTTGTTCCGCAATTACCTTAATACAGTTGTTCACAATAACACAAACGATAATCGAGGGTCTTGTTTGTTACACTGGTCAAGTCGTTTGCATGTGAATCCTCCGGGGTCATAGGCTACGGTAACTGCTTATCATCAGGCGGGTCGTATGCTTGTTTGCCACCGTTGTGGTATAAAAAATCCAGAGTTCTCAGTACCAGATGGGCTTAGGCGCGGTCGCAGCCTAAAATTTGGGGGAGGAGGAGGGGGGGTCATTAATGCAGAAATATTTTTTTGAGGGGGTCGGTAATGAATTTTTCAATGGAGAACATGCGTGAAAAATATTTAATTGAATTTGCTCAATAAACCCCAAATTAATATAAGTAAGTGGAAATCCGTAATCAGTTTTTTAAAGATATTGCGGTATAAAAACGTAAAATATTAGGAATTTTTTTTTATACCTCAAAAGTATTTTCGAAACCTATAGAATCGAATGACGTCTTCCAAAGATTTGGGGGGGGGGGGGTGTCATGTCCCATGTGACCCCCCGCCCCTCGAACCGCGCTTGGATAACTGGTTATTAAGATTGGAACCCTTTATTCGTCACCAGGCGAATACATCTGCAAGCGTTCGTCGCGCGACGACGACGATGGCTACAGCGTGCTGGGCGCCTTCGCCTGCAGTTTCGATTACGCCGGCCTACGCATCGACCAGGCGCTCAGACTTTACTTGGAGACCTTCAGATTGCCCGGCGAGGCTCCGCTGATATTCCTAGTCATGGAGCGCTTCGCTGAACGGTGGCATGTGAGTAAAGTTGTCGGTAGATGGCGCTGTACGGGTTGAGGGTAATTCTGCATCGCGTGTTTGAGAGTTCTTATATGAGCAGGATCGATCATGGGGTTAGAAGTAGTAGTAGTTAGAAGGCGCCATATACAAGATATCTCTATACTCCGCTTAGCGCGTTATTTCTTTGAAACCTAAGCTGCCAAAAATACAGGGAACGCGCGATTCTTCCGTGGGGCGTAAGAGAGAGTCAGACATTAATGGTTGCCATGGAGACGTACTATGTTCACTGTCACTTCTAATATTTAGTGTCTCACTATAGAGTGAAATTACTTCGAGCGTGGCAGCGGGGTTCGCCTGGCTATGCGTGGTCTTGGGTTAATTAGTCTATGGAAAGCGCAAAAGATCTCTACAACTCGTTTGCAAGTAAACCGCGAGTTCTCAGTGTGAGTCTGACTACTAGGTTATTTATTACAATGTGTTTGTACACCTATATTCGAGCCGTTAACCACGTATAGTATGATGAATTTTATCGACAAATCAACCCCCATACCTTTTTTTTCTCAACCATTTTTAAACTGCAATCTGAACACTGAACTCTGGTAACACGTGAAATATTAAAGCTAGCGCTATAATTTTGATGTCAAGTTTTAGCGGATTTACTGTACTATCTACTAACAATAAAAAAAGTACAGGTCAACGACCTCGTTATTCAAAAAGAAAGAGAAATGTAAAAAACCGGCCAAGAGCGTGTCGGGCCACGCTCAGTGTAGGGTTCCGTAGTTTTCCGTCCGTCACAGTAAGTGTCCCCACTTAAGAGTTAATAACACCGCCATGTAGGATATGATATGAGAGTTCCACGTACAGCGACATCTATCGGCAAATTAAGTAAACTATTGCGCGCGAGCTTAAAGTATGGAAGATGATTTTTATGGAATAATTCTTTATTGCGTGAACCGATTTTCACCGTTTTTACTTTATTTGAAAGCACGTCATTTCATTGTAATTTTGTAGAAATTACAGGTACAATAAACACCTGCTTATACGGTTAAATTGCAAACTTAGTTCAGAAATTATTTTGTAATTTTTTTTTCAAAAACTATTCATCCTATCAAGTTCAAAATAATTTTCCTAGAAAGTTTTTATAAAGTTCTACTTTTGAGATTTTTTTTCATATTTTTAAAACTTATGGTTCAAAAGTTAGAGGGGGGGGGACGCATATTTTTTTACTTCTGGAGCGATTATTTCCGAAAATATTTACATTATCGAAAAATGATTTTAGTAAACCCCTATTCATTTTTAAATACCTATCCAACAATATATCACACGTTAGGGTTGAAATGAAAAAAAAAATCACTCCCCACTTTACGTATAGGGGAGGTACCCTAATAAATAAAAAAAATCCACTTTTTATTTTACCACTTTGTCGGCGTGATTGATATACATATTAGTACCAAATTTCAGCATTCTAGTGCTAACGGTCACTGAGATTATCCGCGGACGGACGGACGGACGGACGGACGGGCAGACATGGCGAAACTATAAGGGTTCCTAGTTAACTACGGAACCCTAAAAAGGAGTTTTTTGAGACCATTTTTCGTTTTACAATTAATTTTCGAATAATTGTGGAAAGTTTTTTGACCGAAATTTATGGCCTAGCTAGTTTATAAGCTGCCGAAAAACACCTCTTTTGCACATCTACGACAGATATTTTGACAAATAATGGTTAATTTACCAAGGGCGGTAGAGTGTGGTGCCATTTTAAAGGGGTGCAGTTTCAAAATGGTTGAGATAAAAAAATGGTATGGGGGTTGATTTGTCATAAAAAATAATCATACTATACGTAGATAACGGCTCCAATATAGGTAGCCAAACACATTGTACACTGCGATCATCTTTAGTTTACGATTGACACATGATTTTTATACATTTGATTTTCTACCTTGTTGTCCTGAACATAAAGTGAACATTACAAGCATGACACTATTTGGTGCCGTGTTTGACACATGATTTTTATACATTTGATTTTCTACCTTGTTGTCCTGAACATAAAGTGAACATTACAAGCATGACACTATTTGGTGCCGTGTTTGACACATGATTTTTATACATTTGATTTTCTACCTTGTTGTCCTGAACATAAAGTGAACATTACAAGCATGACACTATTTGGTGCCGTGTTTTAAATATAGACTTTATTTTGTTCGCGATAAGGAAGAATTTCAAACGGATAAAAACTATCTGTCAAGTTTTAACTAGCTTTAATCAAAGTGTACATGTAATAAACCGCGACGGTGATCCTGCTCAGCTCAGCTCAGACCTCAGTCAGTGTAACCTTAGTAAACGCTCACATATATTGATTTACCCATTTTCCTCAACAGTCCACCAACGGCGAGCCATTCGCCAACACGGACGCAGCCTTCCGTCTGGCCTATGCCGTCATCATGCTCAACATGGATCAACACAACCACAACGCCAAGAAACTCAACGTACCCATGACCGTTGAGGACTTTGTCAAGAATCTGCGAGGTTGCAATGGCACTGGGGATTTCGATCAATCGATGCTGGAAGCTATTTTCCATTCTATCAAGTAAGTTTTCTGTCATATTTAAATGTAAACGCTTTAAAAATACAAAGCAAAATCATCTCAACATTGACTGCCACAATCACAACGCCAAGAAAATCAACGTTCCCATGACCGTTGAGGATTTTGTCAAGAATCTGCGAGGTTGCAATTGCATTGGGGATTTTGATCAGTTGATGGTTGAAGCCATTTTCCATTTTATCAAATAGGTTTTCTGACATATAAACGCTTTTAAAATTCATAGCCAAATATTATCATCATTAACTGTCACAATCACAAGCCAATAAACTCAACGTACCCATGACCGTTGAGGACTCTGTCAAGAATCTGCGAGGGTGTAATGGCACTGGGGATTTCGATCAGTCGATGCTGGAAGCTATTTTCCATTCTATCAAGTAAGTTTTTTGTCATATTTGAATGTAAACGCATTTAAAATTCATTGCAAAATATTCTCAACATTGACTGCCACAATCACACAGCCAAGAAACTCAACGTGTCCCGTGACCGTTGAGGACTTCGTCAAGAATCTACTAGGGTACAATGGCACTGGAGATTTTGGTTCGTCCATGCTTGAGGCCTTGGGGGAGGCCTATGTCCAGCAGTCGACGTCTTTCGGCTGATATGATGATGATGCTTGAGGCCATCGTCCGTTCTATCAAGTCAATCTGTCAGATTTTCAGTTAAACGCCTCTAAAAATACGTATTAAAGTATCATGCTCAACATGACACCACAACCTATAATATAAATAAAAGAAACCACAACGCCAAGAAACTCAACGTTCCCATGACCGTTGAGGACTTTGTCAAGAACCTACGAGGGTACATACAATGGCACTGTGGATTTTGGTCAGTCCATGCTCGAGGCCATTGTCCGTTCTATCAAGTAAATTATCTGTCATATTTCAAGTTAAACGTCTCTAAAAATACGTATCAAAGTATCATGCTCAACATGATATCACAACCTATAACTTAAAAACATAAAAAAAAAAAAATACAACGCCAAGAAACTCAACGTTCACATGACCGTTGAGGACATTGTCAAGAATCTGCGAGGTTACAATGGCACTGGGGATTTTGATTATTCGATGCTTGAGGCCATCTTCCATTTTTAGAGTAAGTTTTCTGACGTATTTCATGTCAAAGTATTATAAAAATACGTGTCAAAGTATGATGCTCAACATGACACCACAACCACACAGCCAAGAAACTCATGTTCCCATGAATGTTCCGGACTTTGTCAAGAATCTGCGCGGGTGTCATGGTACTGGGGATTTCGATTATCTTCTATTATATTAAGCGAGTAGTCCGACGTTATCCATTGCGGAGCGGAGTGTAAGCGAAGCAAGTTCTTACAAACAACTTCTGGCTAGTGGGACGTCTCGGCATTTCGATGGCTTTTTGATTTTGAGAGTTTGTTCCGCGATAACTTTATTTACGCTTTTCTGATCGTCATGAAATTTGTTGGGGTTGTAGGAGAGATAAATATGATTTGAGAGTGAATATATGAGCAGGGTCGACAAAAGGGGTAATGGAGCTAGAAGGCGCGAAAAAATCATCACAAGGGTTTTGTTATATTGGTCATATCGTTTGCAAGGAAATCGCGAGTCCTGAGTTCGAGGCGGACTACTAGTAATATGTTTGAATGTAACCAGGAACGAAGAGATGGTAATGCCCGCGGAGCGCGTGGGGCCGGTCCGTGACGCGTACCTGTGGCGCGTGCTGCAGCGGCGCGGCAACACGCCCGCCGCGCGGTACCGCGCCGGACACACCGCGCGCCTGCTGCCCGTGGCCGCCCCGCCACAAGTAAGCACACAACATTACTGGTACTGCCCGCGGAGCGTGGGGCCGGTCCGGGACGCGTACCTGTGGCGCGTGCTGCAGCGGCGCGGCAACACGCCCGCCGCGCGGTACCGCGCCGGACACACCGCGCGCCTGCTGCCCGTGGCCGCCCCGCCACAAGTAAGCACACAACATTACTGGTACTGCCCGCGGAGCGTGGGGCCGGTCCGGGACGCGTACCTGTGGCGCGTGCTGCAGCGGCGCGGCAACACGCCCGCCGCGCGGTACCGCGCCGGACACACCGCGCGCCTGCTGCCCGTGGCCGCCCCGCCACAAGTAAGCACACAACATTACTGGTACTGCCCGCGGAGCGTGGGGCCGGTCCGGGACGCGTACCTGTGGCGCGTGCTGCAGCGGCGCGGCAACACGCCCGCCGCGCGGTACCGCGCCGGACACACCGCGCGCCTGCTGCCCGTGGCCGCCCCGCCACAAGTAAGCACACAACATTACTGGTACTGCCCGCGGAGCGTGGGGCCGGTCCGGGACGCGTACCTGTGGCGCGTGCTGCAGCGGCGCGGCAACACGCCCGCCGCGCGGTACCGCGCCGGACACACCGCGCGCCTGCTGCCCGTGGCCGCCCCGCCACAAGTAAGCACACAACATTACTGGTACTGCCCGCGGAGCGTGGGGCCGGTCCGGGACGCGTACCTGTGGCGCGTGCTGCAGCGGCGCGGCAACACGCCCGCCGCGCGGTACCGCGCCGGACACACCGCGCGCCTGCTGCCCGTGGCCGCCCCGCCACAAGTAAGCACACAACATTACTGGTACTGCCCGCGGAGCGTGGGGCCGGTCCGGGACGCGTACCTGTGGCGCGTGCTGCAGCGGCGCGGCAACACGCCCGCCGCGCGGTACCGCGCCGGACACACCGCGCGCCTGCTGCCCGTGGCCGCCCCGCCACAAGTAAGCACACAACATTACTGGTACTGCCCGCGGAGCGTGGGGCCGGTCCGGGACGCGTACCTGTGGCGCGTGCTGCAGCGGCGCGGCAACACGCCCGCCGCGCGGTACCGCGCCGGACACACCGCGCGCCTGCTGCCCGTGGCCGCCCCGCCACAAGTAAGCACACAACATTACTGGTACTGCCCGCGGAGCGTGGGGCCGGTCCGGGACGCGTACCTGTGGCGCGTGCTGCAGCGGCGCGGCAACACGCCCGCCGCGCGGTACCGCGCCGGACACACCGCGCGCCTGCTGCCCGTGGCCGCCCCGCCACAAGTAAGCACACAACATTACTGGTACTGCCCGCGGAGCGTGGGGCCGGTCCGGGACGCGTACCTGTGGCGCGTGCTGCAGCGGCGCGGCAACACGCCCGCCGCGCGGTACCGCGCCGGACACACCGCGCGCCTGCTGCCCGTGGCCGCCCCGCCACAAGTAAGCACACAACATTACTGGTACTGCCCGCGGAGCGTGGGGCCGGTCCGGGACGCGTACCTGTGGCGCGTGCTGCAGCGGCGCGGCAACACGCCCGCCGCGCGGTACCGCGCCGGACACACCGCGCGCCTGCTGCCCGTGGCCGCCCCGCCACAAGTAAGCACACAACATTACTGGTACTGCCCGCGGAGCGTGGGGCCGGTCCGGGACGCGTACCTGTGGCGCGTGCTGCAGCGGCGCGGCAACACGCACGCCGCGCGGTACCGCGCCGGACACACCGCGCGCCTGCTGCCCGTGGCCGCCCCGCCACAAGTAAGCACACAACATTACTGGTACTGCCCGCGGAGCGTGGGGCCGGTCCGGGACGCGTACCTGTGGCGCGTGCTGCAGCGGCGCGGCAACACGCCCGCCGCGCGGTACCGCGCCGGACACACCGCGCGCCTGCTGCCCGTGGCCGCCCCGCCACAAGTAAGCACACAACATTACTGGTACTGCCCGCGGAGCGTGGGGCCGGTCCGGGACGCGTACCTGTGGCGCGTGCTGCAGCGGCGCGGCAACACGCCCGCCGCGCGGTACCGCGCCGGACACACCGCGCGCCTGCTGCCCGTGGCCGCCCCGCCACAAGTAAGCACACAACATTACTGGTACTGCCCGCGGAGCGTGGGGCCGGTCCGGGACGCGTACCTGTGGCGCGTGCTGCAGCGGCGCGGCAACACGCCCGCCGCGCGGTACCGCGCCGGACACACCGCGCGCCTGCTGCCCGTGGCCGCCCCGCCACAAGTAAGCACACAACATTACTGGTACTGCCCGCGGAGCGTGGGGCCGGTCCGGGACGCGTACCTGTGGCGCGTGCTGCAGCGGCGCGGCAACACGCCCGCCGCGCGGTACCGCGCCGGACACACCGCGCGCCTGCTGCCCGTGGCCGCCCCGCCACAAGTAAGCACACAACATTACTGGTACTGCCCGCGGAGCGTGGGGCCGGTCCGGGACGCGTACCTGTGGCGCGTGCTGCAGCGGCGCGGCAACACGCCCGCCGCGCGGTACCGCGCCGGACACACCGCGCGCCTGCTGCCCGTGGCCGCCCCGCCACAAGTAAGCACACAACATTACTGGTACTGCCCGCGGAGCGTGGGGCCGGTCCGGGACGCGTACCTGTGGCGCGTGCTGCAGCGGCGCGGCAACACGCCCGCCGCGCGGTACCGCGCCGGACACACCGCGCGCCTGCTGCCCGTGGCCGCCCCGCCACAAGTAAGCACACAACATTACTGGTACTGCCCGCGGAGCGTGGGGCCGGTCCGGGACGCGTACCTGTGGCGCGTGCTGCAGCGGCGCGGCAACACGCCCGCCGCGCGGTACCGCGCCGGACACACCGCGCGCCTGCTGCCCGTGGCCGCCCCGCCACAAGTAAGCACACAACATTACTGGTACTGCCCGCGGAGCGTGGGGCCGGTCCGGGACGCGTACCTGTGGCGCGTGCTGCAGCGGCGCGGCAACACGCCCGCCGCGCGGTACCGCGCCGGACACACCGCGCGCCTGCTGCCCGTGGCCGCCCCGCCACAAGTAAGCACACAACATTACTGGTACTGCCCGCGGAGCGTGGGGCCGGTCCGGGACGCGTACCTGTGGCGCGTGCTGCAGCGGCGCGGCAACACGCCCGCCGCGCGGTACCGCGCCGGACACACCGCGCGCCTGCTGCCCGTGGCCGCCCCGCCACAAGTAAGCACACAACATTACTGGTACTGCCCGCGGAGCGTGGGGCCGGTCCGGGACGCGTACCTGTGGCGCGTGCTGCAGCGGCGCGGCAACACGCCCGCCGCGCGGTACCGCGCCGGACACACCGCGCGCCTGCTGCCCGTGGCCGCCCCGCCACAAGTAAGCACACAACATTACTGGTACTGCCCGCGGAGCGTGGGGCCGGTCCGGGACGCGTACCTGTGGCGCGTGCTGCAGCGGCGCGGCAACACGCCCGCCGCGCGGTACCGCGCCGGACACACCGCGCGCCTGCTGCCCGTGGCCGCCCCGCCACAAGTAAGCACACAACATTACTGGTACTGCCCGCGGAGCGTGGGGCCGGTCCGGGACGCGTACCTGTGGCGCGTGCTGCAGCGGCGCGGCAACACGCCCGCCGCGCGGTACCGCGCCGGACACACCGCGCGCCTGCTGCCCGTGGCCGCCCCGCCACAAGTAAGCACACAACATTACTGGTACTGCCCGCGGAGCGTGGGGCCGGTCCGGGACGCGTACCTGTGGCGCGTGCTGCAGCGGCGCGGCAACACGCCCGCCGCGCGGTACCGCGCCGGACACACCGCGCGCCTGCTGCCCGTGGCCGCCCCGCCACAAGTAAGCACACAACATTACTGGTACTGCCCGCGGAGCGTGGGGCCGGTCCGGGACGCGTACCTGTGGCGCGTGCTGCAGCGGCGCGGCAACACGCCCGCCGCGCGGTACCGCGCCGGACACACCGCGCGCCTGCTGCCCGTGGCCGCCCCGCCACAAGTAAGCACACAACATTACTGGTACTGCCCGCGGAGCGTGGGGCCGGTCCGGGACGCGTACCTGTGGCGCGTGCTGCAGCGGCGCGGCAACACGCCCGCCGCGCGGTACCGCGCCGGACACACCGCGCGCCTGCTGCCCGTGGCCGCCCCGCCACAAGTAAGCACACAACATTACTGGTACTGCCCGCGGAGCGTGGGGCCGGTCCGGGACGCGTACCTGTGGCGCGTGCTGCAGCGGCGCGGCAACACGCCCGCCGCGCGGTACCGCGCCGGACACACCGCGCGCCTGCTGCCCGTGGCCGCCCCGCCACAAGTAAGCACACAACATTACTGGTACTGCCCGCGGAGCGTGGGGCCGGTCCGGGACGCGTACCTGTGGCGCGTGCTGCAGCGGCGCGGCAACACGCCCGCCGCGCGGTACCGCGCCGGACACACCGCGCGCCTGCTGCCCGTGGCCGCCCCGCCACAAGTAAGCACACAACATTACTGGTACTGCCCGCGGAGCGTGGGGCCGGTCCGGGACGCGTACCTGTGGCGCGTGCTGCAGCGGCGCGGCAACACGCCCGCCGCGCGGTACCGCGCCGGACACACCGCGCGCCTGCTGCCCGTGGCCGCCCCGCCACAAGTAAGCACACAACATTACTGGTACTGCCCGCGGAGCGTGGGGCCGGTCCGGGACGCGTACCTGTGGCGCGTGCTGCAGCGGCGCGGCAACACGCCCGCCGCGCGGTACCGCGCCGGACACACCGCGCGCCTGCTGCCCGTGGCCGCCCCGCCACAAGTAAGCACACAACATTACTGGTACTGCCCGCGGAGCGTGGGGCCGGTCCGGGACGCGTACCTGTGGCGCGTGCTGCAGCGGCGCGGCAACACGCCCGCCGCGCGGTACCGCGCCGGACACACCGCGCGCCTGCTGCCCGTGGCCGCCCCGCCACAAGTAAGCACACAACATTACTGGTACTGCCCGCGGAGCGTGGGGCCGGTCCGGGACGCGTACCTGTGGCGCGTGCTGCAGCGGCGCGGCAACACGCCCGCCGCGCGGTACCGCGCCGGACACACCGCGCGCCTGCTGCCCGTGGCCGCCCCGCCACAAGTAAGCACACAACATTACTGGTACTGCCCGCGGAGCGTGGGGCCGGTCCGGGACGCGTACCTGTGGCGCGTGCTGCAGCGGCGCGGCAACACGCCCGCCGCGCGGTACCGCGCCGGACACACCGCGCGCCTGCTGCCCGTGGCCGCCCCGCCACAAGTAAGCACACAACATTACTGGTTTATCGGCATACACTCACACTCACTCAGACCAGGTCAACTTTCTGCATCTGATCTCACTGGAAGCGAAACTTTAGTAGGAGTATTCCAGTGCAGTGAAATCAGGTCGGCGTGGACGGTTCCTGCATTTTGCCTTGGCTACCTTTCCTCCATACAGCCCAAAAGCCTCAATCTTTTATTGTAAGCCTAACTAGTGCTAATACTATTAATACCCGCCCAGCTGTCTTTGAATTTTATTGTATTTATTTATTTATTCAAATAAGTTACACAGTATTACAGTAATAAAACCAATGCACTGCGAACTACAAAAATATACAGAAAAATATTTATAACTAGTTTATTTAGGCGACGTAACTGCGTGGCTCCGTTGCGCCGTCTGATCTGGTGTAGGATTCGGTAGAGTGCCCCGGAACTGCCGAAACACGACACCCTTCGGCCAGAAGTCAGCATTCGTTATCGTGTCCTGCAACGGTCGCGGCACGCGCACCACAAACGAGCTGAAGTGCACGTAATGGCGGGACCGCAGCTGGTGCACCCTCAACGAGAAGCCAGTCTTCCGGCGGACGTACTCCACCACATCGTCGGCCACGGCGGAGTAATGCAAGCGCGACACGTAGAGCGCCTTACTCGGTGTCGCAATCCGAAGTCCAGAATTAGCCGCCTCGGCAGTGCCATACAGAGTCTTGCGGGGCGCCCTGCACGCCTTGCGCTTCCGTTCCACCATTGTGAATCCTTCCTTATCCACATTGGTGCGGGAGGAGTTTTCCTTATCGGGAACCCGTACTACCCACGCCTTAGAAGGCAAGGAGGCCCGGTAAGCTGCGACTGGCTGACCGGCAACGTCAGCATAAGCACGCTGACGTGATTTAGAAACAGTAGGCGGCCGCACGCGCGAGGGGCGCGCGGGCGGTGCCGCGGCGGGTGCGGCACATTTTACAGCGTCAGCAACACGCAAACTGACAGACTCCGCGTTTATAGTAGCGGGTCGGTCATCGCTCTTGAAATTTGATTCCGCCGACCGAGTTGGAGCATTTCGCAAACTATTGACTTCGTTGCGTAACTCGGCAATAGTGACTTGGGCCGCTTCAAATTTCAAAACAATTTCTGCTAAACTCGTTTTAAGGGCCACGATGTCCTTAAACAAGCAGCGAACGTCGATATTATCCGGAACATGGGTCGGCAGGATAGAGGCATCCGTCGCCACAAACTCCGGAATCCGCTCTTGATACTCCTTCAGGATTTTCATAATATCCGCAAGGGTCTTCTTCCCGGTTGCATCCCTCTTCCGGTGAGGTACATATGTGCCGGCGATCCCAAGGGTCTGGCACAACACCTGCTTCGCTTCACAGATGTCTTCGACGGTGAAACTCGATGCCCACGAACTGAACTGGACAGCGGTTGCCGCATTCATCTTTTCTTCCAGCAGCATCTTCTCCTTCTGCTGCAGAAAGGCGAGGAAATCGTTCACGACGGGTTCACTCTGATTGAGGGCACTCATCGTGTCGAGTCGCTAGTAGTGGCCGGGCCGCGCTAACTTCGCAATTAATATTTATTTAATTACTCATCAATGCGTCTAGGTCGCTTGGCGCACTGGACACGAATAGCCTTTCCTATGGTGGAACCCGCGCCTCCGCACGGCACTTTTTATACCATGTTGGTAACGAACTAACATACAGCCCGCCTGATTAGATGCTGTCACGGTAGTCTCAAAGAGGACCCAGTGTGTTGACGATAAGGGACCCTCTTGTACCTTGAGCCGTGAACACAGTGAATCCTCCTTTTTGTAAAGGGTCCGCAACGCAAAACAAAATGTCTGTTAATGTCTGCAACTACAGGGGTGCAACTCTAACTGTCGGCTTACGGCCAAACCTCAACTTTGAGCCGCACAGAACCGGAGCAGTATCGACTCTAACTATTCAGTGCGGGAACAAGAATTCTCAGCCCCCTCCCCATGACACAAGTTACGTATGCTATGGGGACCGCAAGATTTTTTGTTAAGGAAATTGTATGTCTTTCCAGATAACCGCGCTCTCAGCAGCCTTCGAGCGTTCATCTCCCCCGTCCACCGACGACATCCTCTCCAACAACCTACAGAACGCCGCCATGTTGGCCCTGGCCGGTATCGAGCGGTGCGCGGCACTCCTGTCGAGGTTACCTCCAGTGCCACCTACTTTGACGGTGGACACGCTGTTGCTGACGTTGTGCAAGTTCACTGGGCTACTGCCGCCGCAACCACAGATGCATCATGTCGCTATAGGTAAATGTCCATCTCATACATATTATTACACAAAATTCCCCTATTCATTTGCCAAAATGACGGTGATGATGATTTACGAATATCACAATCATTAGCATCATCATCATGATAGTTTTTTTTTTGACATGCAGCATCAGCATTTCGAAGAATTTTGCTGGAGGTCATGACTTGCCGTGGGAGGGCTCCTTATAGGGCCTCCCGAGGGCGATCTTGATGGTATTAATGGTCGTGATAACAAAACAAAACAATTTACCATTGTTTTCCTTTCGACACAACTTTTTAAGAAAAATATCAGGTTTTCTCGTAGTAAACATATAAATTATTGAAGAAATTGCGAATTATATCTGTTTGTGACCCTCCACTGCTATACCTAATGGCGTGGAGGGTAATAAAAAATGTGAGACTGACAAGGACCAACGATAATAGCACCTTCTCTGTCGTACCAATTGAAAGTGTAATAAGACCATCCCGTTCGATCTTGGTATTGTTATTACCATGCCCCGTCTATACCTTTTATCCTATGTCATATACAAGATATCTCTATACTCCGCTTAGCGCGTTATTTCTTTGAAACCTAAGCTGCCAAAAAGAAGGGGTGCGGGAGGGGAACACGCAATGCTAGACAGGGAGGGATTGTTCCGTGGAGTGTAAGAGAGAGTCAGACATTAATGGTTGCCATGGAGACGTACTAAGTTTACTATCACTTACAATAAATTAGTGTCTCACTATAGGGTGAAATTACTTCGAGCGTGGCAGCGGTAGTCGCCCGGCTATGCGGGGTTGTTATCTTGGGTTATTAGTTTATGTCCTGTCTAGACCCCGTTATCGGAGGTGCAATTTGGTAGCTTGTCATTCTTAGGGATGGGTACAAATGATTTTGAAATACTAGCTGCATGTCGATATTTTTCCTTTAACATAATGAGAGTGACTTTAATTAAACGTGATTATTTTGTAAAACATGACTTATTAAAAAATGAATATTTATTTACCTTTTTTATTTTTATAAGTAACAATTTTCCATATTAATTTTTAGGGTATTCTGCGAGAAGTGACTGCATTTTTAATATTATGAAATATTATATACGAAAAAATACGCTCGTAAATACAGCTAAATAATCGAAAATATTGTTGTGAGATGACATTTACTCAGAGAGTTCTAAACCAGGAGAGGCCTTAGGTATCATTTCCCCTCTGTCAAAAGTATTGGCAGGAAAATCTAGTACATCTATAAAAACTATTTCAATAATCGATGTCACGCACTTTCGTGATCGCTGTCAATGGATAACAAGCTCCGTGAAAATCCCCTTATGCGCTGTTTTTGGATGTAAAAAATGTTATATTTCGTCTAGTTTACAAAAAGATGAAATATCATTTCAGATGTAAGTAATGTTTTACTTTATTTATCATTACTTTCGTAATAAAAGATTTAACCTAAATCGAAAATCAAGCTTCGTTTACAGAATCGATTCAAAGACAATCGTTTTCTTTCTGACGGGCAGTAACTATTTGACGTTTGACACTTCTCCATATTTAACGCGCTTAAGGTTTGCTGTCTTCTATATTTTGTTTGAAAATACAATCAAAAATGATCCTTGGCTTTTTTTGTTTGACATTTGCAAAGACTGCATCCAATAATGAACCATATGTTAACATTGGTACAGTCGACTATCTATTGCTCCGTTTAGTGTTATGAAGTATAAAAAGAATATGTCAAATATGTTTGGTGTTTTCAAGTCAAAGGTACATCTTTGTCTGTTGTCAATAAAGCGTTGCTGCCATAAAAAATCATTTAGAAATAAACTGTATTAACAACCGACAATAATGTACCTTTGACTTGAAAACATCACATGCGTGCTACCTCGCCCCCCTCAGATTTTGGCAGACTTTTTTGTTTGGAAATATGAGGCGAAGCGTACTCCATTTATAGAGCTTTATGCATTTACTATCTATTGACGTAAATAATTTATTTTCAGTATAGGTGGCCAGTATTATATCTCTATGGTAAGGTTTATCTCAAGAGCGTTCAGGCTCGGCCCTGCAACTCGAAACATTAGAAAAGTAAAATAGCAACTATATCGTTATCGTTCGACTGATAATGGTTTCTACTTCTTATGACAATGATTATCATGGGAGACAAAAAAAACATGTAAAATTTTAGTCTAAAAATGGTATATAAAACAAATTGACAAGAAAAAGGAAGAGTATCGATATCGACATCATAAATATTTTTACCATTCCCTAAGAACGTCAAGCTACCAAATTGCACCTCCGATAACGGGGTCTAGTCCTGTCTATGTACGGCCGCCATCCAATATGTTTGTTCCAGTATGGATTGTCACACATTATCTTTTCATATATTCTCATCTCACCACACGTTACAGGAGTACAACTAGGCCAGTCGACGAAAGCCCAGCTAGCGTTGCGCCGCGCATGCGCCGTGGCCGCGCGCCACGCCGACTGCGTGCGCGACGCGTGGCGACATCTACTGGAAATCGTTCACACTTTGTACCTCGGGAGACTACTACCGAAGGTAATACAAGATGCTTACTATATGATACAAGCTTACAACTACGGTACAAGTAGCGAATTTTTTTTCGCCTGTTTCATACACTTCGGCCAATCAGGTGTTGTCGTTATATATATATATTACTAGCTTTTGCCCGCGGCTTCGCTCGCGTTAAATTCGGACTAACAAACCATACAAACTTCCACCCCCCATTTTAGGGAAGTGGGGGGGTTAGAAAGAGACAAAAAGTAGCCTATGTCACTCTCCATCCCTTCAACTATCTCCACTTAAAAAATCACGTCAATTCGTCGCCCCGTTTTGCCGTGAAAGACGGACAAACAAACAAACACACACATACACTTTCCCATTTATAATATTAGTATGGATATATAGGGTGGGGCCTGTAACTAAAGCAAAAAATTAAAACGTAGATTCTAGTCCTCAAACTAGACAACTTTTGTGTAGCAACTTTTTAAAATCATAAAGTTTTTAGATTGTTATTTTTTCAAACAAAGTAAATAGTATTTTCAATGTACTTAAAACTCCGTCTAATTGACATCGTCTGTCAGTCTAGTCACTCTACAGACATAATCCATTTCATAGTACATTGCGTATTCGAATTAACTTTAAAATGTAATAAAATTCAAACCGCAAGTTTTTTTTCAAATTCGTCAAACAAACGTTGCGTAGTTTGAGGAGAAGAATGTACATTTTAATTTTTTGCTTTAGTTACAGGCCCCACCGTGTATATTATCGACACTTTAATCTGGCACGAAATAACCAGCGGTCTCATCAATCTCAGTTTGTCTTTTCATTTTCAAATCCCATGAATTGCTGTAGGCACTAGTTTTACGGAAGCGACTGCCATCTGATCTGACAGTGGAAACTAGGCCTTATTGGAATTAGGTCCAGTTTCCTCACGATGTTTTCCTTCCTCGAAAAGCGACTGGTAAATATCAAATGACATTTCGTACTTAAGTGCCGTAGAACTCCGTGGTACAACCCACGACCAGGGGTGTGCATCTCTGTCAAAGAAATTGAGTTTGACACGACGTGTCCGATACGTTTGCCTAAGTAGGAAAGAGAACGTGCCATGCGTTAAGAAGGGACAGCATGATTCGTAACGTCAAAGAGGGACCTCCGTATAGTACTATTATTTACTCGGTGCCAAGACCCCCGGATTGACAGTCTGATGTCTTACCACTAAGCTATCGCTTACAGCCCTTTGAAGTTAAAAGTAGTATTAGTAGTAAAACGCTTTATTGCACAAAACAAGTACATGACCAACAAAAATATAGTGAGGGTGTACAAAGGCGAACTTATCCCTTTAAGGGATCTCTTCCAGCTAGCCTAAAAATAACAATATATTCTTTTTTTCACAGAGTCTATTAGAAGCAGAGGATTACCTGTCATCTAGCGGCACTGTGTCTTTGATTCGTGACGTCAACAGAGGTTCAGAGGCTGGATTACTCTCTAGTCTATACTCTTACATAGCACTGGGAGAGACAGGTTAGTATAGTCCGTCTACACTAACTTTTACCAAGTGGTTCATGTAAATACAAGTAACAAAAATTCTGGTGATCCGTTTAAGGTTATAATTACTAACTTTTAACATAGACTAAGTAAACTGAAAATAGATGTCATATACTTCAGAAAAAGTGACCAAACCCTCCGGTGTCCGAGGCCAGACACCGATCTGATCTGACCGATCTGATCTGATCTGATCTGATCTGGCCTCGGACACCGGAGGGTTTGGTCACTTTTTCTGAAGTATATGACATCTATTTTCAGTTTATATATAGTAGTGTAACTACTTAAAAATTGCAAATCAAAAAAGTATTGAACAAAATAATTTGATTTGCTTCAAGATTCATAGACTAAGTACCTAACCTTACCTTACCTAACCTTAAGAACAACTGTAATAGTAGTTTGTGTAACTACTTAAAAATTGCAAATCAAAAAAGTATTGAACAAAATAATTTGATTTGCTTCAAGATTCATAGACTAAGTACCTAACCTTACCTTACCTAACCTTAAGAACAACTGTAATAGTAGTTTATGTAACTGTTACGTAAAAAGGCCTAATTACGAACAGTTGCATACACTGCTTTATTTACACACGTATTATAAATCCTAAATGATGTGTTCGGAAACCATAGAATGGCCGCCATTGCACCGCCATGACCAACTCGGTTGTGCCGGCGGTCGGGGAGAGCGCGGATCTTGGTAACGTTACCGTGGGTAATGGATTTTCATACGTTTTTACCACACTGTCAGAGATGTTACGTTACTGGTTGCAATAATGGTGGTAATTACATACGGTTTCCGAACGCGGAATAGAGGTTTTATGATATTGGTGTAGATAAAAAGTATTGAAATAAACGCATTTGTATTTGTAATTGTATCGTATTCTAATTATGGTTTAGTTTTTAACTAAGAAAAAAAAAATTCGCGCAAAAAAAAAATTTGGTTTTCTATGGAGAGTCGGTCGGCTGGAAAGACGTGTCCCATACTCAGTTGCGTTCGGCGCTCGAGGTCATAAACTTGGTTTATTTATTGGGCCAACATCACAAACAAGTCTGCAAAAAAATCAGATCTACCTGATTTGACGCACACGATGATTGTATAAAGTTACTGTATCATTACAGTATTCAGTGGTTGTTTTGTTATGTTGGTAGTTTGCCCTCTTAAGTTACAAATATATCTTTATCTACACTCTTATTGTAAGTCCTCTAAAACATGTTCAAAAACGGTAGGCAATGGCTAGCATTACCACAACCGATTTTACTATGATAAGCTTTTTATGTGTGGCAGTAACGTAATTTTAACTTTACATGCTCGACTATTGATGTGTTATGAGTTTTGATAACATAATTTACACCTGCACGCGCCCGCGCGGCCGCCAACACGCGCCTCCCCGACCGCCGGCACAATCGAGTTGGCCATGGCGGTGCAATGGCGGCCATTCTATGGTTTCCGAATACGGCATTTAGAATAAATAATATGAGTGTAGATAAAGCAGTGTATGCAACTGTACGTAATTAGGCCTTAAAACACTCGTGTGATCTTATTATGAAACTCGCCTGCGGCTCGTTTCATAAAGCCACACTCACATTTTAAGGTCCCTTATTACGTAACAGTTACATAAACTACTATTTTAAGATGTTTCTGATTTGCTTACTCGTTCGACCCTCGATTAATTTTAGTAAGTCCTCTGACAATTCAAAATACGCGGTAGTATACACTTCCAAACTGTGCTTTATTTTAAAACTAGCTTTTACCCGCGGCTTCGCTCGCGTTAAATTCGGGGTAATAAACCATACAAACTTCCACCCCCCATTTTAGGGAAGTGGGGGGTTAGAAAGAGACAAAAAGTAGCCTATGTCACTCTCCATCCCTTCAACTATCTCCACTTAAAAAAATCACGTCAATTCGTCGCCCCGTTTTGCCGTGAAAGACGGACAAACAAACAAACACACACATACACTTTCCCATTTATAATATTAAGTATGGATTTGTTGAAGGTATGCGCGCACCCACGCCGCATGAGAAGACGTTGATCGACGCAGCCACAGAGTGCGTGGAGAAATGCAATCTCCCCGGCCTGCTCATCGCGGAGACTAAGTTCCTTCAGCTAGAGAGTTTGCAGGTATAGTGTTAGAAATTGTAAAATATTCGACCCGAAAATGCCATATAATGAAAAATACACTATCTACAGTGTCTAAATTTTATACGGGCGTATATTGTGATGGCGATTAGTATTTGCCCTAGGGAACCTATTTACATTTATTTCTTTATGAAAATATTTTTTTTTTTCATAAATAATAATTCAGCCCGCAATGAATTGCATCCATGACAATTAACTTACCGGTGCGTCATGTCAGTTATGTCAGTTTTAAATCAGTTGGATAGCGTACATTGGTGCCGTGGTAGGACTTTAAAAAATCATTACACGTAATTAATAACACTAAAGGTTGAACACGCCAAAACCTGGGCATGTAAAAATAGCTATAGTTATTCGAAAAATGGAGATATTCAAACTTTTTAAACAACAATTTTCTCACAAGGAACTGGGCTATAAAATGATGATAGTTTTATTTTCTTTTATTTATTCGTTGGCAAAATGTCGAGCATACAACATCAAAAACGTTAACGCATTTTGCACGAACATGTAAAAAATCCCATGTTAAGCTACAGAGATATCGCGAAAAGGCTGAAATATCCACAATCTACGGTTGGTCACGTATTAAAAACTTTCCGTGAACGCTTGACAATAGATAGAAAGCCAGGAAGTGATGGGTTGCAGGGAGTCAAGAATAATAAAAAGGAAAGAGTATTTTAAAGATTTTTGCCACAAATCATACGATTTCATCTCGTGATGATGCTAAAAAAGTGAAAATGTCTCAGTCCTATGTACAAAAAGTGAAACAGAGGGCAGGACTAAGGAGTTATAAAGCCCAGGCCGCACCAGATCGAGACTCAAAACAGAACTTATCCGCATAGATACGGTCGCGACAACTGTATGAAGATTTTCTTACAAAATTTGAATGCGCGGTGATGGACGACGATACGTATATAAAATTGGATTTTAAACAAATACCTGGTCAAGAGTTTTATACTAGCAAATCTCGGACAGATACTCCTGAAGATTTTGAATTAAAAAAACGAGGGCAATTTCCAAAAAAATACCTTCTTTGGCAGGCAATATGTAGCTGTGGTAAAAGAAGTCGCTCTTTTATCACCACCAGGACAATAAACGGCGATATTTATCGGAAAGATTGTTTACAGAAGCGTTTGCTGCCTTTTATAAGACAGCATGCCTCATTACCGCTGTTTTGGCCAGATCTAGCCAGTTGCCATACGCAAAATCAGTTATGGAATGGTACAACGCTAACAGGATAATGGTGGTACCCAAAATATGCAATCCGCCAAATAGTCCAGAACTGCGGCCTGTTGAAGAGTACTGGAGTATTATGAAAGGAATTCTAAAAAAGAAAGGCGGAGAAGTAAAATCGGTCCCTGATCTACAAAAAATATGGACCTGGGCGACAAAAATCATTTCTAAAGAAAGCGTGCAAAGTCTTATGACCCGTGTGCGTAGAAAAGTTCGATCTATGGCTTACTGTGTAAACATTAATTAAAATTAAAAATGTGATTTTAGAAGTCATTAAATTTGTCATTAAATGTGGTATTAATAATGTAGTTATTTATTTACACACTGGTTTAAAAACAAATTTTACGTGCCCAAGTTTTGGCGTGTTCAACCTTTATTTAACAAAATGATTCTACTATATGAGTCCTATTGCTGGATACTATAGATGGATAAAGTATACGCCCGTATAAAATTTACAGGCTGTATAACTATTCTGCCCTTACTTTATAATATTAGTTAAATTCGTATTAAATCTAATATTGATAAATAAATTCGTATGATTCAAGTTGGTATTCAATATCGAAACTCGAATCGATAAATGAGAATATACTACAACTTTAAAGTGATATTATTATTCCGGGTCAATCGTATGAGGCTAATATTATAATTGTGAACGTTTGTACCTTTGTTTCTACTTGACGCAAAAACGGTTAAATAGATTTCGATGAAATTTTGCACACAGATAGTTAATACCCATTAATTTCACAAGCGCGCTTTAACCGCTCGTTCATTTATGTCACGAATTTATGCCAAAAACTGCTCGTAATTCATATAATACGTACATATTTATATGATAGATAAGATAGCACACAATTTTCGAATAATTTTGTGTTTTTTTTTTATTATTAGCAATTTTTATGTCATAAATTGGTAACACAAATGGGTCGGCCGGGCGAAGGTCTTTACAGATGGCGCCAGCATAGCTTGTACCTGTCAAACCACCAACAGTGTCAAATTCTTTTTTTTAAATATTTTTTTTGACCTGGATCCACGAGCCCTTTAAGCCAAATCCCATAGAACAAAACTAATGTCCGGTACAAGCTATGCCGGCGCCATCTGACCAAACCGTTGACAGTTGCCAACCCCATTGAACCGGAGGTTTTAACACTTGTCAAAATTACCCTGATGATCTAGCATATTACATAAGATCCTTTCATACCGGAATTGACAATATTTCAAAATTTCCAAATTTTATAAATCGAAAACCATTTCGAGAAATACACTTGTAGAACACAAAAACCATTTTTTTTGAATTTTTTTTTCAGTAATTTTTGGAAAAAATCACCAAAATATGTAAACCGGAAAATGACGTCACACGGCTGATTCAATACTACCACTATGAAAAAACGTTATCTTCCGGGTTTCCGTTTGGCAACTTTGACAATTACAACACTACTGACAGTGACAAGACAGCTGACAGTTAATTATTTCAATTCGAATATTTGTCCTTGGATTAATTTAATTATATACGTGTTGCTATTTGTCACGGACTCTGGACTGCTTTCTTCTACGACGACAACAACTCGCTTTCTAACAGACCCCGGATTGCATTCTTCAACGACGACTACGATTTTCGCTTTTTCACGGATCCCGGACTGCTCTCTTCTACGACGACCTGACGATGGAATTCAGGGAATCCTCGGAAAATACCCCGGTTGGGTATTGACCATTACCCATTACCTCTATAACGAAGCGGACACTAGAAACTCAGAAAGATTTGTCAAAGCTGACAGCAAGAGCTTACCGTGTGTGAGTTTTTGCAAAGCTCGGATAAATATAATTTGCCTGGCACAAGAGGTACCGAAGCTTCTTTATCTTCGCGGAGTTCTTATGTACAAACTGGCAAAGGCCTTTATTAAGTGCAGCCTCATGTTCCTTTACTATTTGTTAACGAAAACAGTATAGAAGTGATGCTGACGTCCCAAATCTTCAAGAGTTTCTCCAAGAAGCCAACAATCATAAAATGTATGACTGTTTGTGCTTCTCCAAACGGAATCTGTGACGATTTGGCTTTCAAGTTGAAATGTCCCTTTACAGATAAAACTGAGAAATTATATCAATTAAAATGTCACGAGCCAAAGTTGTTTTGGATTGTGGTAAATAAATAACATTTTATAGGAAATAAATTACTTATTTTATTAGTATGAACACTTGTCATTTTTAAACCTGTATCCTAATTAAGTAGGTCCTTAGGTACTTTCTGATGACTTGTCAATAATAAGTTAACTATCTTTCCTGTACTTAGAATGTTACTACTGGAGAAGTAAAATTCACCATTTGTTAATCAGGGGAGAAATAAAAGGTATAAGTATTATAATAAAATTATTTTAATTTCGTTCAGTTATTCATTAGACGGATACCTTCATATACCTAGCACATATGTGGTGGAAACGTGGCCTCATATAAGATATACATTCTCACACAATATAAACAAACCAACATAATGACACACATCGGCGCAAGAAAAACAACAAGATGGGCCTCTCCTCAGGTCCATCTGTATATAGTCTCAGATAGTACTTCCCTCAGCTGATGGTAGAACAGTAAATAACTGGGCTATAAAGATGTGTTGCTATTGTAAGTTTTCATTAGGTAATATTTAATGCAAGGCATTTTCAACAATCCTTAAGATATCTTTCGAAATTAGCGGTTTGATATTTTAAGTTTTGACGTTTATCTTGTGCTTCAAATGTCAAACTGTTTAAGCGCACTATGGTCACGCTATGGTTTTTACGTAAATGTCAATCAATGTAACTATTTCAACGTTTTTTTCAGTGTATGAAACACAACATGTGACGTCATTTAGCCGATATTTCGACGGCTGTTACATACGCCCTTTCTGCCCAAGTAATAATATAAACGGATTTTTCCACTAAAAAACATGGATTTTCGCAAAAATAAAAAAATACGGGTCTCTTAAAATTGTGAGTTCTTTCGGGCCATACAATAAAACGTAGCACTCAAAAAAATGAAATGTTGTCAATTCATTACATAAGAAGCCAATGTTGCGAATCACTACATAGTATCACTATCACTACATAGTATAAAACAATATCGCTTTCCGCTGTCTGTCCCTATGTATACTTAGATTTTTAAAACTATGCAACGGATTTTAATGGGGTTTGTTTAAATAGATATTTAGAGTGATTCAAGAGGAAGGTTTATGTGTATAATACATGCACAATATAGTTTCAGTCATAGTATAGTTTAAACACTGATAATTTTAGAGGTTTCTAATGTGATGTCGTAAATAAACTTTTTTTGCGCTTACGTTGCAAACGCTGGTTGAACCCTACCAGATAGATCCAAATAATAATAAGTATATACGATGGTATATGTCTATCTCTTAGGGATAACCCACAATAACCATTTTATATCCCGTGCGAAGCCGCCGGGTCGGTAGTTTAGTATAAGAGGCATAACGATATCTTGTAATAACGATATGTTTACAGGAACTAGTACGAGCCATGGTGACGGTGGGCGCCCCACCGGACGCTGAGGTGCTGCAAGCGAATCCGCAGGCAGAAGATGTAGCGGTCTTCTTCTTGGAGTTATTAGGACACACTCTCATACAGAACAGGTACCAACTACATTAATACAACTATGAAGAAAGCAATCAAAAATAATTAAACAATAATCATTAGTCGTTCCCTCAGAGCTGAGGATCGTGACATCATGTCCTGTTGAAGACCAGATTCCTCCATAGGCTTCTATCCCTCGCTAAGCGCATGGCTTCTTACAGTTTTAATTGCATGGGTGCAGTGATTTGGGCCCACCATCTTGCAGGGGAGGGCCTCTAAGTCTTGTGCAAGGATGATATAGACATGGATGGACAATATCCATGCAAAATCGCGTTCTCTTTTTTCAGGTTAAAGCACTAGCCGACTCCAGACTCGACAGATGGCGCTGTGGCACTAGTACCGAAAACAGACGTATAGCCTGAACGCGATTTTGTGTAGGCATTGTCAATCCATGTCTTAATCATCCTTGATGCCTATACAAAATCGCGTTCCTCGAACCTTCAGGCTATACGTCTGTTTTCGGTACTAGTGCCACAGCGCCATCTGTCGAGTCTGAAGTCGAGTTATTCTGTCAGCGTTAAGCACCGAATGAAGTATTAGAAACTAGGTGTCTGGTGTGACCGCTAGATGACGCTAGTGCTTTAACCTGAAAAAAAGAGAACGCGATTTTGTATGAATATTGTCCATCCATATCTATATCATCCTTGGTCTTGTGACTTGAACTTTTCCGGTCATGATGATTCTCTCCAAGCTATCCGAGGAGCGTCGTGAAAGGGTGTCCGAAGTATGTGGTCCTGGCACGTCGTCGACAACCGGCGTTTTTTGCGTAACTAGTATGGACTGATTAGTGCACGTCGCAGTCCAAGGTATCCGTAAAAGCCGTCGCTAACAGCACATCTCAAATCGTCGATACGGCTTTTCAGGTCTGCCTTGATAGTCCAAGTTTCAGAGCCGTATAGGAAAATTGGAAAGACCGGGGAACGCAGAAGTCTAACTTTAGACTGCCTCTGTATGCCGCGATCTCCCCAGATCTTATCTAACCGAGTCATAGCTCCCTTGCTATGTGAATCCTCCGGATGATTTCACGTTCACAGCTACCATCGCTAGATAGAAGTGAGCCGAGGTAGGTGAAGGCTGACGCATTCTAGGTCTTTCAGTTCTAGGCTTCGTGGAGGAGCCGAACATTTGTTTTCAAATCGTTTCAACAACAACTTTGTTTTCGAATCGTTGACGTGAAGTCGTAATTCGATGCTCTCCGCTTCTATTCGCCGGAACAAAAGACACATCTCGTCTTCATCTAAAGCCAAGAGCGTTGTTTTTTTTTATACTACGACGGTGGCAAACAAGCATACGGCCCACCTGATGGTAAGCAGTTACCGTAGCCTATGGACGCCTGCAACCCCAGAGGATTAACATGCGCGTTGCCTACCCTTTAGGTACCTATTCACTCCTTTTTTGAAGAACGTCATACTGTAGCCCGTTGGGTAAACCTCGGCAGGGAGTTCATTCCACAGCCGCAGCGTTCGTGGGAGGAAATTCCGTTGTGTCGTTAGCATAGCGTAGGTTACAGGAAGCATTGAAAAAAAAAGACTATGTTTTATTTTTAAGAAAGGAGAACGAGAGATTTTTTATTTTACTCAAAAAAAAAAAGAATATAAATACTTATCTACACTTAAGTGTGTCAGCAAAAAGGCTTTTTCATTTGATTATTTTCTTATCATTCATAAAAAGTTTAACTAGATGAGTAGTTTAATTCCAACGTTATACGTTAATTATTTTTCTCAAACATGCTCGGAAATGTTCCTGTTACGTTAGTAATTAGAGACCAGTAGGGACTCTATTCCAAGGCAGGTTCAGCGCGACGTACGTAAAGGATTTTCATACAACATTAAATCACTCAGCCAGTAACTGAAGCACTAAACAAGTAATTTTATATAAATAAGTTTGAAAATTAGTCGTTTAAGGAATAAATGTAATTTTTTTTTTCATTTTCATACATATTTTTTAAACATGAGTACGTTTACCTAGAGCAATTATAAGAAAAATTGCTTAAGTTTAGGTGGTATTTTTGGGTATGTATTAAAATATTTCCTTACATGTTTGAGAAAAGCACTATACATGCTTCGACCGTAATCAGCTTACCTGGCTTCGTATTGTAGCCGTCCTCGTCTTCGACTCGGACGGCTACTAAATACTCAGCCAGGAAAGCTTACTTACTGGTCTCTGCAGTAATGTACTATATACCAACTAATAGTACATTACTTACTTACCAAGGACATTTTCAAGTGACCCGAGCCGCAGGCGGGGGTTGTAAATATGCGATAGAGGGTTTCTTTTTTACTACCCGTGGTGAGTACATAATTTTACGTCTCCACCTGGCCATAATGCGGTAATACTCACATTATGGCCAGGTGTTACGCAAATACTATTAAATTACTCAACAAAAATATGTCTGATTGAATTAGGTTTTGACTACTTTAAATTCAATTCAATTCAATTATTTATTTCAGGCTCTATAGGCCCATAGGCAACTTAAAAAACTTTGGGTTAAAAATTGGGGTTTAATAACATAATGTATCAAAATATATGTATTAAATTACAGCTCCGACTTTTGGGACAGGTATGCCACTAATTGTAGTACGTTTTAATTAGTTTATATTAAATTTAGATTTTTTTGACTAAAATCATCTCTTTTGATTTACTACTACTTATTCGTATTCGGCAGGTTATAATCATTCGAGTTCAGCACTTTCTATTCATTTTCTTTTACTTGACTACGGCAGCGCTATAAGTAGATCTATAAATAACTAGCTTTTACCCGCGACTTCGTCTGCGTGGGATTAACATTCGCGATAAGGAATTAATGTAACGCCTTAGTAAAATCTTATAGTAAATGTCAATTTAGCGCACATGCTATTTTACTTCTACAGTGAGCAACAATTCCATACAAACTTCCACCCCCATTTTAGTTATTGTGATGATACAGAAAAAAAAGGAAGTTTGGTAGGCTATGTGGTAAGTGTGTAATTGCCCATTGAAAACTTTTCTAATTCATCTTTACTTATCCCACTGTTTTTCTTGGAAGAATAATAAGTAAGGAAGTGTAATCGCGTAAAAACCTGCACTAAAACTGTGGTGCCCTGAAACTAATCATGCCTGCCTTAATATATCAGTTTTATCTAGTCATGAATTTTCGATACTATATCGCTATTATAATGTCGGCTTGTATTGGTGCAGGATTCACAGGCGCCAACTATTTCAACTATTTACGCATAACTAACTAATTATTTTGGCTCAACGATCTAAAGAGAATCTTGGCCTCCGAAACATGAGAGCACGTCACCTGTCCCGATCCTGCACTTTCTAGTTATTGACGCGAAGTTGCACCAGATCCGCCAATCCGAATCCGCGAATTAATCACGATCCGAATTTACGCATAAATATTAATATATTATTGACTTGTCAAACATGGACGTATTTATTATACATTAACTGAAAAGTTATTTTAATTTGAGTGTCTATACTATCCAATTAAACTATTGTTAAATAGATTCTGACCACCCGCAACACGGTAATATTTGTTTTTGGTGAAAAGGCATGAGACCTTTGCGGAATTAAGGTTAACACAAAAAAAAATGCTTAAAGAACTGCCACTATTTAGATTGGTGAACAAGACAAGACGTTTTAGTTTTGTAAATGTGAAAACGGGTCGAGTTTTCACAAGATGCCGTATTTTCATTTACGCTTTCATTTGAAAGAATTGCACGTAGAATAGACCACGATTAAAATACTATAATTTATAGTCAAAAATTGCTGTTACAAACTGACAATTTAAATGTTCGCGCCTAAACGGATCTACAGTTCCTATGACGTCACTCATGTGTGTCATATCATATTTGTTCGTCCACAGTGTCAAATTCCTGTTTTTTATTTTATTTTTTTTGACCTGGTTGCTAGCCCTTTAAGCCAAATCCTATAGACAGTTGCCAACCCCATTAGTTGTCATAACAGGAGTGACGTCATCAGACGCTAATTGGTGTATTAAAACACGTTCCGTTTCACACTACGTAATCGTAATTATTATTTGAAATTAGTATAAACTAAAGTAAAAACGTTTCAATAGCTATTATTTTATGTTCTTTCAACATTTTGATCACAAAATAAAGGTAAATGTTATAGCTGCATCTTCCCTATTTACTCGTCTTGATATTATATGTCGATGGTAATAATTCCATAATATTGAACAGAGACCGCGCACTAGAAGTGTGGCCGGAAGCGTCGTCCCACTTCACGCGCGTGCTGCTGTGGGCCGCGCGGCGCCCCGCCCCCACGGCCACGCGCGTGCTCACCACGCTGCTGCGCACGTGCGCGCGCCTCATGCGCTCCGAGCTGTGCTGCGCGCGCGCACTCACGCACCTGCACACGCTCTTCCAACTGCCGCATACCGTCTTCCGAAGACATTGCACCGTGGTGAGTATACAAATACATCTTCTATGCATAAAACAAAAGATGAAAAAAAAAATACAAATGCGTTTATTTTATTACTTTTTACAGTTAAAATTAAATTTTTAATTTTAATCTATTTATTTCATTAAAAGCTAGGTACATTCATAAAGAACTTAACTACTAATCTTAAATAATAAAGATTTTTTGAGCTGATTTAAACCCGCCTTTGATCAGCTAATTGGAGTGATATTAAGTTACATTACAAATTGTATTGTTAAAATGAAATAAAAACCATAAAAAAGAACAATGATTAATAGTTTCCTTACGGGGCAGGTATTAAGTACACACAAGAACAGAATAATAAGTGACTTACGTCTGTAACGCAAACAAACGCATAAAGAAACATCTGTTTGTTCGCAAACCACAAATAAAGTACTGCACAGAATTTTATGAAATTTTGTATAGTAATATTTTATACCCCGAAGCAACATTTTGGGAATTTTTAGCTCCAAAATGCAGGCGGGGGAACCGCGGGAACAGCTAGTATGCAATAATCGTATAATGTGCTCAAGAAATCGTAATCGTAGAGGCTTGAACCGTCGTAGTGTGTTAACAACATTTTTTCAAAAATGTCCCGCAGGGTAACTTTTACGGTTTAAAATAAGGCGGCGAAGTGCCTAGTTTATGGTCAAACAAAAATTAAAAAGTTACAGAAATTGCAGGCTCGATTTCGCGACAAAAATATTGCATACAAATTCCATTTTTGTCGAGGTAAAAACTTTAAAAAAAGTTCAACAGCCATACAAAAATGAAGGCAAAGGCCCTAAACAGCCGAAAGACAACATCGGTTTTTATTATTTGTAATGTTGAAAACGTGACTTTTAAGTTATCTCAAATAGCTTACGGTAATTTTAGAAGAAAACTTCCAACTTTTTAATTAAAAAGATATAAAGGCGGCAAAGCTGAGCGTGTATGTACCACGAACATAGAAAATTGTAGTTTCGACTATATCTGTCTCTGTCACTCAAAAAGACAAGCGATGGAGTTGGAGATTTATGATTCGAATCGAAATTCGATGTGGCTAGCGGTCATCCTGTTAACCTAGAGGTTATCCTGAGATACATTATTTATGTCAATATTGTTTGGTTGTCCACCAAAGAGCTGGTATTTGGCTGTTTTGTATCATTTTTGAAAAAAGGACTATATTTGACTCGGCACGAACGGCTATTGCTGGCTTCGTATTCATTTAAACGGACTCCTAAAGTCGTCCGTTTAAACATAATACTCACCCATCAATGTGCTACTTCGCCTCCTCGACAATAATGTACTATTATGTACCTGCATGCGCTCAATTGGCTGCCATAGAGAATATTCCAACTTCATTACACTGTAAAATTAAACGAGAATCTTTTAGCTCTTCCGACCTTTGCATCGTTCCGGGAATCCTTTATACAAGTTGGCCAAATAACAGGTATACACTTTAGTTTTTGTAATTTTATTTTATGAAATATACAAATTATTAATTATTTCTTGTTGAATATAGTATTTAGGGCCAGCAATTAAATATGGAAAATAATGTCAGACAAATGTCTACCTCTAGCAGCATGACAGATGTGAACCACATTTCTTGCGTTATCTCAGTGACTGACTCTCAAATATTTTGTTTTAATTGCTGAAGGTTCATTGGCTTGTTAGCATAGACACGCCCCTTTAGATTATAGAGCTATTGTTAGCCGGGATGGAAAGTGATTTCTACCAAAAATTGCCCGCAATTTTCTTAAGGTTTCCGCAATACATGATTGGGTTGAGTAGAACGTTTTAATAATTAAAACACGTTGTTCAGTCGCAAAACACTCCATAACAAATGTCATATTTGCCGCCAAAACAAAATGGCGGCAAAAAAAATTGGTAAAAACCTGTATCATGCTGTTTAATTTAACCCGTATTATAACACCGACTAGTGGTGGATTTGTTTACTAGTCGGACAATAGTATTCCGTCCTGTTGTTCCCAGATCTCGTGCGGGCTGTACGAGCTGGTGAAGACGTCTGCGCAGAACGTGCACACGGCGGAGGAGTGGGAGGTGGTGCTCGCGCTGCTGTGCGCCGCCGGCGCCGGCGCCTGGCCCGCGGCCCTCGCGACCCTCCCACCCGACCACAACAACACTGGTCTATATACTATACTACATAGTTTGACAAGGGTCTAAAGTGAGCCATATTACCACGAAGTGTTCGAGTGGTGTAATATGGCTTTCAGACCAGAGTTATACATACCATTTTTCACTTCGATTCCGAGAAAATAAAAAATAAGTTAAAAATATGCAACGTTTACGCGCAATGACTAATCTAGGTGAAAATATGGTTTAACTTGACGGTTTTTTTATTTTTTTAACTGCTTTGACACAGGTACAAAATATAAACACCGCAAATAAATGCCTCAGACGACAGTATAATTAGCCCTTTAAAGCGCTTCCAACAGATTTTAATATTATTCCAATGATTGTAAAGTAGGAACTAACAACGGCTCATGTTTTGAAAAAAGAATTCTGTTTCCTGATTGGTCCATTTTAACATTGCTGTAATCTGGTTGAATGATACTAAATACAATGATTTTTTAAAGAAATTAAATTACTTTAAACAGTATACGCACCAAAAAAGAATCCAGCGTGGCCAATTCAAAATGTTTTGTAAATCATAAATACGTGTACATAATTTCCCTATAGGCTATAGGTACCTACTTTATCCGCCTTGGTGAGCATAATATAACGCACTTGACACAAGTGAAAAAATATTTATTTCTATCAAACATGATACCGAACCTCTTTATGGTAATCGAGGATTTCCATTGAACATATATACATTTATAACTACAGTACAGACCTACCTAGGTATTTTTTTAATCGAAACTTTGCTATCTCCTACCACTGTTTCACTACAACGCTACAAGTATCTACATTGAGGTTTGCTGCAAGTTGAACCGCATCCTCCTGATCCTCCTTAAGTCGGTCCCTCACTGCTGAGGATCGTGGCTTCGACAGAAACGTTGCAATAGGCCCCTCCATTGGTTGCGGTCGTCTGTTTGGTGAAGCGCCTTTGACATCGGCATCTGAAGTTCACAGGCCACCTGATCGGACCAGCGTTTAGGACTAGGTCCCCTTGATCGCCTGACATCCACTTTTCCAGTTATAATTTTTTTTTCTAAAACCTCATAAAGGCAGGTTTCTCCATTAAAAAAATACAGCCACATTAAATTCAGGCATCGCAGTTTTCGAATATTTCAAAATTAATCATGTGTTAATATTAGCAATCTAAATATATAAAAGAAGAAACTGACTGACTGACTAACTGATTGACTGACTGACTGACTGACTGACTGACTGACATATCAACGCACAGCCCAAACCGCTGGTTCTAGAGATTCCAAATTTGGCACGTAGATTCCTTATAAGGTCTAAGGGTGCACTAAGAAAGGATTTTTCAAAATTCACCCCCTAAGGGGCTAAAATTGGGGTCCAAATTTTGTATGGCGAATCAAGATTTGTTAGACTATTTTATTCGAAACTTCACAAGAGTATTCCTAACGATAAATGAGTAAATACGTGTTTCAGGTTTTTTGAAAATTCAACCCCTAAAAGGGGCAAATGTGGTCACAAAGTCTGAAAATCAACATGGGTATCGTATCCTTTTTGAGTACTTATAGTACGCGGGCGAAGCCGCGGGAAAAGGCTAGTAATATGCTGACATAATAATTTGTTTTATAGCATCGAGTCGGTCCGAGGGCTCGGAGGAAGAAGAGGAAAGACGGCCAACGTCAGCTTCGTCTGACAGCGAACTGTCTCAGTCACCGCGCGCACATGGGTGGATAGTGGTAAGTACTTCACAATTTTTTATTTTTTATTTATTTATTTAGAACACAAACAGTCTCAATAATAAACAACATATGTCGTACACAATGTACAAGAACAAAGAGAGGGTACAAATAGACCTGGAGGTTCATTGATTTAGGTACATAATGTTAACAAAATATGGTAGGTAGAAATAAACAACAAAAGTAGGTAGACTAGGTAGTTACAAAGAATAGTAACATCAAGACTATACTTACAAAAATAATTTAATTTAGCTGCTATAAGTACTGAACTAACTAAAAGAGTTTACATTTAACTTGTATTTTTAAACTAGACATTGAATTATGAAACGGATCAATATCAAACAAAAGTTTATTATAAAAACTGGGGACTCGTCTGAAAAAGGCATGCTTTGAATATTTCTTGCGAGAAAAGCTAACATAGAATAAAGATCTAGGTCGTAAGGGGTTATGCGGACAAACGAAGGTCACTAGTTCTAGGAGATCAGGACAGTTGATGACACCTTTAAGAATTTTAAAGAAACACATAATATCTAAATAATTTCTCCGATTAAGAAGAGAAGGGACTCGAAAATGCTTAGCCGCTAATGCGGAATTTTCAATATACAGTAGAATCCGCTTATAATGACATCAATGTTACTCTGCGTCCGTAAACACTTTAGACAACCCTACACGTGATCCCTAGTTGTGCTGAAAGAGTAACAAACTTGGCAGCTGCACTGTCCCATCTGGACCTCGCAGCACTCACTGGATTTTCTTCATCATCAGCTTTCCAGCTACTTCTACCCCCGAGAAGGAATGCCTATCTATATCCAATGATATGTAGCCATACGATAAATAAATAAATAATGACATCAAAGGGAAGCGCAGAACAGGTCATACTAAGAGAACGTCATATAAAACGTGGTCTTAGAAACGAAATAATTTTAATTGTCCTATGGTGGTTTTAAAAACTCTCCGACAATGCGTAATGTATTACATTCAATTCGTCAATAATCATCAAAACATAATGTTATCACGCGTCACAAACCTACCTAAATTAAACACCCAACTTCGTCACAGAACAGAAGGAGTGAAAAGGGTCACGAAACTAACAAAAACCGGCCAAGTGCGAGTCAACTCGCGCACCAAGGGTTCCGTACCATTATCTATAAAAACTGCAAAAAAAATCATGTATGTTGTATGGGAGCCCCCTCAAATATTTATTTTATTCTGTTCAGATTTGTTGTTATAGCGGCAACAGAAATACATCATCTGTGAAAATATATACCGTCTAACTATCACGGTTCATGAGATACAGCCTAGTGGCAGACGGACAGACAGATGGACAGCGGAGTGTTAGTAATAGGGTCCCGTTTTTACCCTTTAGGTACGGAACCCTAAAAATGAGGGAAAGTGTCACTGTAACCTGACAAAATTCCCTTTATTTCTTAAAAATAGGTCATACTCGTAATAACCGGCATGTCAATATAAGCGGAGTCAGTTATGTCAGTATATCCGGCTTAATTATAAAGTATTTTCTATGAAAACCAAACTTTGTACCGCAATTACGTCATATTAAGCGGTTGGTCATTGTATGCGGAGTCATAATAAACGGATTCTACTGTAGGTGTTTCAGTCACAAACATACACTTCAAGCGCACTGAGTATTTCGACCAAGAAGTGAATCTGAAAGAGAAGTCGAAATATACTGCAACTCATTTTGAATAATGAATAAGGAAATAATGTCTTCATCAGACAATAATCCCAACATGACAACAAGTCACAATGTCAAATTGATAACGAGTGCTATTAAGACAGCACCTTTCTTTGATGTCCTCTTTTGAACTATGTTATTAGGTGTCCTATGAACTTTCTTGCTTAGTGATAAAACGGAACTTTTTGGGATTAACATTTTCTATTTCCAAAATAACCATTTTTAGGGTTCCGTGCCTAAAGGGTAAAACGGTACCCTATTACTAAGACTCCGCTGTCACCAGGCTGTATCTCCTGAACCGTGACAGTTAGACTCTTGAAATTTTCACAGATGATGTATTTCTGTTGCCGCTATAGCAACAAATACAAAAAGAACAAAACAGAAAATAAATATTTAAGGGGGCTCCCACACAACAGACATGATTTTTTTTGCCGTTTTTATAGATAATGGTACGGAACCCTTCGTGCGCGAGTCTGATTTGCACTTGGCCGGTTTTTCTCTATTTATCTTGATCTTTTCCGAGAACTTCCAAGTTTTCTAATGTTTCTCTAACTTGCACATAAAGTTGTCATTCACAAATCTAAACCACACGAATTTTACACAGGTGAAAAACGAGGCCACAACTCCAGACTCTGATTTCGACACGGAGCAACTTACATTCTTGCCTTACAAGCGTGCAGCCCTAGCACGCTGTTGTGAGGCGCTAGCACTAGTAGTGCGTGACGTGGCGCATGTGACACCCCACAACTGCCGCGCCGCCGTGCGAGCTGTGAGGATATTCGCACACGCCACTCTAACTAGAGGTAGTATACATCGACACAGCAACTAACGTTCTTGCCTTACAAGCGTGCAGCCCTAGCACGCTGTTGTGAAGCGCTAGCACTAGTAGTGCGTGACGTGGCGCATGTGACACCCCACAACTGCCGCGCCGCCGTGCGAGCTGTGAGGATATTCGCACACGCCACTCTAACTAGAGGTAGGATACATCGACACAGCAACTAACGTTCTTGCCTTACAAGCGTGCAGCCCTAGCACGCTGTTGTGAAGCGCTAGCACTAGTAGTGCGTGACGTGGCGCATGTGACACCCCACAACTGCCGCGCCGCCGTGCGAGCTGTGAGGATATTCGCACACGCCACTCTAACTAGAGGTAGGATACATGGACCACGGATTTATATGAAGTGGATCTAATTTCGGTCACAAGTCACAAAGTGAGGCCAACAGAGAAGGTTATCTAGGGGACTATGTCTCGTTGACTAAGGAGGTAATGACGTCAAAATGTCAAATGTGACAATTTTGTAACGAGTGCGAGTGAGACACTGCCTCACACATTATGCTCTCTATCGGACTGTTATTACCACTTTTTACTGTCACCTATGAACGACTGTTTTACTCGGTAATAAGGTTCAACTGTGGTTAGGGAAAAAGTAAAAATTAGATCCACTTCATATAAATCTATGACATCGACACAGCAACTTACGTTCCTGCCTTACAAGCGTGCAGCCCTAGCACGCTGGCAGAAACATTAATATTTTCAAATGTGTCTTATGAAGTTGGTTAAATGAACACAAAAGTAAGTCTCGCCTACTAAATATATTAAAACAAACTCGCGTTTTTAATTAGAAATTTGCTGAACCCGTAATGAGTTTTTCCTAGAGCCTTTCGCGTTAGCTAACCGACGAAGATTTTAAGTTAGTTTGGATTGACCACAACTACGCATATGGAATTCAAAACTACCTGCGACAGAACACTTGTAATTATATAACTAAAAAGTCTAAGAACCTAAATATGTCATTGACGGCCTCTTAGCCCCGTTGGTAGTGAACCTGCCTACGAAGCAGGAGGTCCCGGGTTCAAATCCTGGTAAGGCCATTTATTTGTGTGTTTATCACAGATATTTGTGTTGAGTTATGGATGTTTTCAACCGACTTCAAGATTTCGAAGGAGGTTATCAATTCGTCGGGATCTTTGTTTTTGCTATTTTTTTTTTTTTTTTTATGTATGTTCACCGATTATTCGAAGACGGCTGGACCGATTTGGAAAATTCTTTTTTTGTTTGAAAGCGTATACTTCACAGTTGGTCCCATTGTAACCATGTCAGGATCTGATGATGGGATCCTGGAGAAATCGAGGGAACTCTTTTTTTTTTTTTTTATACCACGACGGTGGCAAACAAGCATACGGCCCGCCTGGTGGTAAGCAGTTACCGTAGCCTATGGACGCCTGCAACCCCAGAGGATTTACATGCGCGTTGCCTACCCTTTAGGAACCTATACAGTATACACTCCTTTTTTGAAGAACCTCATACTGTAGCCCACTGGGAAAACCTCGGCAGGGAGTTCATTCCACAGCCGCAGCGTTCGTGGGAGGAAATTCCTCTTAAATCGTACTGTGCGCGACCCATTGGGCTCCAGGGTGTGGGGATGAACACCCTGCCGGCGGCGAGCGGTGCGGTGATAAAAAGCTGCCGTGGGCATCATATCAAACAGTTCTTCAGAGCATAACCCATTGTACAAGCGATAGAACACGCATAAGGAGGCAAAGTCCCTCCTAAGACTCAAAGGTTCAATATCGCTCGTGAGTTTGGGATCGTCGACGATCCGCACAGCGCGCCTTTGCACCGAGTCAAAGGGCCCAAGCTGGTATCCAGGTGCTCCCGCCCAAAGGTGACAACAGTACTCCATGTGGGGTCTGACTGACGGTCTTCAACTATTATAGGCACACCTATGGTGATTTGAGTGTTTTTTATAGCAGATCGAGCATTTGGTGTTGGAAAGGTAGATTGTGGCTTAGTGAAGTCGGTTCTTTTTTGTTTAAAATTATCTATGTATTTAATTATCAACCAACTTCAAGATTTCGAAGGAGGAGGTTATCAATTCGTCGGGATCTTTGTTTTTGCTTTTTTTTTTATGCATGTTCACCGATTATTCGAAGACGGCTGGACCGCTTTGGAAAATTCTTTTTTTGTTTGAAAGAGTATACTTCACAGTTGGTCCCATTGTAACCAGGTTAGGATCTGATGATGGGATCCTGGAGAAATCGAGGGAACTCTTCAACTATTATAGGCACACCTATAGTGATTTGAGTATTTTTTACAGCAGCTCGAGCATTTGCTGTTGGAAAGGTGGAGGCTAAGTGAAGTCGGTTCTTTTTTGTTTACAATTATTTATCTATGTCTGTATACTCGTATTATATATATCGTCGTCTTATATCTACAACACAAGCCTTATTCATTATCACAAGTCGAATTGTGTAAGATTGTCCCATAATATATATATTTTTTAATTAATTTTGTTATCTTTATTATGTTAGCCAAAAAGCAAAGCAAGACCCGCGAGAAACGAAAGCGGCCGAGCTCAGCGCGGCGCGGGAGCTGCGAGGAGAGTAGCGAGGATGAGGACGACACCCAGGACCAATATCACATGGTCAGTCTGCAGGTATGCATTATTATTGGTCCGGCAGAAACTATGCTTTCATATTAAAAGCGTTAAGATAGGCCGAGCCACACCGGCTGCGTGTGTGTGCACGTTCCACTGCGTTGTAATAGTAGATTGTTTAGCCAAGGGTTGAAAGTGACCCATTTCACCTGAGACATTTCAATAGTTCGAGGGTGAAATGGGTAATTCCACCCGAGTTAAACACTCTGCTTTTCATTTCGACTGTAAGGAAAGTAAAATACTACACGCACATTTTTTAAAACAGGTATATAAAGAATAATCTATAAAAAATTTAAGTAAAATTTGAACCATTTGAAAAAGACAAATTCAATGTTTTGCCGGTGGTCGGAGAGGAGGGCATCCGGGTGGACACCGGCTCAATTCACAATTAACACAGCTAATCGTAACAATTACATTAAAAATACTTTCCACCCTAGGGATAAAAAAGCAATTTTCCACCCGGCTATCTACCCAGGAAAATAAATCTTTCCGAACAGGAGAGATGAAAAATAAGAATTCTCATAAGACATGTCACACCGCCTGCGTGACGTGCGTGACGTGCGCGTGTGCGTGCGGTGTGACATGTCTTAAGAGAATTCTTATTTTACAACGCAGTGGACCGTGGCAGTTGGACCCGGGTATGTCCTTAAACTACGTCCAAAAGACCTCTCTTTTACCTACGACACATAGCGAGATGACATTCGCAGTACCCATATAGGTATGGGTACTGCGAATGTCATGTCGCTATGTGTGGTAGGGCACAGCACAGCGAATGTCATCTCGCTCAAATCTGGAGCAGAGCCCGACTGGGGAAGTACCTCCACCTTACAGAAAACCACATCCAAATAGCTCTAGACCCTACTCATAGTGTTGTGTTCCTGCTGGTGAATAAGGTTGCCAAAGAGCTCAAAGAGGACCCAGTGTGTTGACGATGAGGGACCCTCTTGTTCCTTTAGCCGTCAACACAGTGAATCCTCCATTTTGTAAAGGGTCAGCAACGCGCCTGTGACACCTCTGGAGTTGCAGGCGTCCATAGCCTACGGTAGCTGCTTACCATCAGGCGGGCCGTATGCTTGTTTGCCACCGTCGTAGTATGAAACTTGCACACATTAACATTCAAAGTTATTTTTGTAGTCCACTTTACGTTGCTGTAACATAATAAGATTTCAGAGAGCTACCCTTCCGGAAATATGTAATGCCTAATTTATAATTCCTGAATTCAAGTAATATTTATTTGAAAATAGATGTCAGCCGCGAAAGCTGAAGACGCCAGTTCAAATCTGGCCTCGGACACCGGAGGGTTTGGTCACTTTTTCTGAAGTATATGACATCTATTTTCAGTTTATATATAGTAGTGTAACTACTTAAAAATTGCAAATCAAAAAAAAAAAAATTGAACAAAATAATTTGATTTGCTTCAAGATTCAAAGTTTAATGTTTATTTGTTATCTAAAAAATAATAAGTATAATTGCGTTGTTATTTCAGCTCTTAGACCTAATGCATACGCTACACAGCCGGACCGCGCAAATATTCAAATGGTGGCGCGACGAGGCCGACCAGGAGCAAGGTAGCGTTGGAATTTGAACCTTACATCTACAATAACCTCGCACAACAAAACTGTGGAATGAACTGTCGTCTGCGGTATTTCCGGACCGATACGACCTTCAAACCAAGAAAAGAGCGTATTCCCATCTTAAAGGCCGGCAACGAGCTTGTGACCCCTCTGGTGTTGCGGGCGTCCATGGGCGGCGTTAATTGCTTACCATCAGGCGATTCGTCTGCTCGTTTGCCTCCTATTTCATAAAAAAAAAAAAAAACTTTATGTACAGATTCTACATTCGTAGAAGTTGGCAATAACCAAACGTCAAATATTGTCTGTTCGGAAATAAAAGTATCGTAGAATGTATGAGCTCCCTTGTACAACACGACACTTCCCTTTCCGAACAAACTCTAACATTGTATTGTGTACTTCAATGAGGATAAGGAGGAGGGAAAGTTTAGAGACTTATACCCCCTTATTCATAAACGTCTACTAAAGTTAAGAGGCCTCTGATAATCGTTTGTTCCTTTCCGTCCAACCTATATGAGGGAAAGGGACAAACGATTATCAGCGATCTCTTAACTTTAGTGGACGTTTATGAATAAGGGGATTAGGGTGGGTTGCACCCCACGCATAACTAACGAACTGATCAACGTCAAATATGGCGGGGTAGCTGTCATCCTATAGAGAACTGTCAAACTTTTCATACAATATTTTGTTTACGTTTACAATGACCTTAACAGACGCACCAAAGTGCAACCGGCCCTTACCATAGTCAGTCTGGATTTGACATTAGAAAGCATAACTAAAAAGTTTTTTTTTACGATTGCAACGCCATCTACTCTTTACTTTGCGTGTTTATTCATATAAGTTTACTATTACATATACAGATATTGTACAGTTGCCATTAGATATATTGGAGCGGCCAAGGTTGTCACAGATATCTGAACAACGCCTTTATTGTCAAAAAGATAAAGTGCACTTTTAGATATTTTTGAGTGTTTCTCAAAATCATGTTTTTTCCTTAAGATCTAATGTATTATTGTTTTGAAAAAATAAGCCGCCGTGTTTCTTGCCGGTCATAATACTTCTCGGGTCAGAGGTGTAAGGTTAAAACCGGTGGTAGTTTTCTCTCACTCTGACGTTCATAAGTGCATTGTAATGTGCCTAAATTGAAGAATAAATATCTTATATATTTTTTATACATCTGCGAATATGTGAATATGTTACCTTATTAAACAATTTTGTTTCTAGGTGCTGAGGAATATGATCTATGGGAAGTCGCATGGAAACCCCTTTTGCAAGGCATCGCCGAATTTTGTACAGATAGAAGAAAACAGGTGAGTGCAATGTAGGGACGCGACGGGAGTAATGAAACAGACAGAGGTTCGGTTAATACTAAATATATTTATTATAAAAATAGTTCCTTTGAACTTTAAAAAATACAGACGGTCAAATCAACACTTTTTATTAGTTTATACTATTAGGAACGATGTATGAAAATCGTTCCTAATTACAAAAAGTATTGATTTGACCGTCTGTATTTTTTAAAGTTCGAATTTTATGGAAGATGTTTATGGCCCATATTAAGTCTTGTTTAAACACGGATACGTCAGTATTTTTTAAAATATAAATAGCATAAGCAAAATTTATATTTTTATCAAATTTAAAATGTCATATTTGTATGAAGTTGTATGGCAAAAATAAACTTGTTCTTAATTATCTGGCCACGACTGTATATTAGGAATGGTGTATGTCGTTACATGACACCTTCCTTATATGGTACCGGCAGATGATACCTAAACCTTATGATCTAATTACATGATATATGAAACCTATATAAAAAAATCTATACCTATTACATAAGTAACATTACAATAATACCCATTGATTTAAAAGCAAGATAAAATAAAATGTCTGAGAACTATAAAAATAGCGATAGTCGACAATTTCTAGCTACTTAAACGCCATCTTGGATTGCTTAAAAATATTTTATTGGGTACATTTTATGTTTTTCATTGTTTTGTATTAAACGTTCTAAAATTGTTAGCACAGACCGTATCAGTATTCACCGTTTTGAGATTTAAGTCCACTTATTTTGTCACAAAAAAATTGGGCCACTCTTCAATTTATAAGCAGTTCAATACCAAAAATATCTAGGTTTTATTAATATAGTTTTCCGCGTTCACTTGCAATGGGGTTGGGGAAGGCAGGTGAAAACTTTTTGTAGAGGGCACTGATGCAGATACCATGCAATGAGAGAAAAAGACACATACAATGAGAGAAAGAGACAGAAGATGAATGATCCTCAACTAGTATACAGTCAAAAAGCTTTTCTTAGGCAAAAACCTTCCCTATGGCGTTAATCTGCAGAATTTAAATTTTTGTGTATTTCAGAAACCGGTGGATTTCAATTTAAGAGCAATGCGAGACAAAACATTGAGTCGTTTTCGCGAAAATAAATTGAAACTATTTCTCGCCATACAAATTTAGATTTTCTGAGGACCGATGTTGGAGATGTCACTTTGACAGTTGCCTTCCCCATTATTACATCTCCTTAGGAGCTAGTTGCGAAGTCTTGGCTGTGGCATTTGTTTTGTTAATACTTGGTATAGCCAACGTAATCGACTTTTCAAAATCAGAAGGTTTAATTCAGTGAAAAAAAAATCGGGATATATATTTTCAAATGTTTTACTTATTCTAAAAGCATTGGAATCTCAGGACCAAAAATAAAATGCTTGGGATTGAGTTCTTTTGGCTCACGCAAACATTCTCTTTGTTGATTTTGTTTTGACTTGCATAATTGTTTTTTTTTTCGTGTATATTTCACATATAAAAATATTTCTTCCATTATTGCCAATTGTGTCGCTTAACTTCAAACTCAGGTAAATCCATTCGACCCTCTCAGCAAATATCTACCCTATTACCTTTTGGTTAATACCAAAATCGCATAATCTGACAGATGGATTTACCCGAGTTTGAAGTTAAGCGACTCAATTGTTAATGTTAATGTATTTTTTATTTTATATTTCACATTGTACCTGCCTATTTTGTTATATTTTTATTGACTTGTCAAAAATTCTTACATTAAGCCTACTTGAAATAAATGATTTGATTGTTCCAGGTGGCTAACAGTGCTATAGCGTACCTCCAAAGGGCCTTATTAGCCCCCGGGCTCCACGCTCTAGGCGGGGCCCGGTGGGAGGCTTGCTTCGCCAAAGTGTTGTTCCCGTTACTGGACTCCGTGGCGCCGGCGCATGCCAGTCGCGCCAACACTATACTGTGCAAGGTACTTGCGTAAACTAGTATTTATTTATAGTGTACCTTCCACGAGTCTTATTAGCCGTCGGACTGTATGCTCTAGGCGGAGCTCGGTGGGAGGCTTGCTTCGCCAAAGTGTTGTTCCCGTTACTGGACTCCGTGGCGCCGACGCATGCCAGTCGCGCCAACACTATACTGTGCAAGGTACTTGCGTAAACTAGTATTTATTTATAGTGTACCTTCCACGAGTCTTATTAGCCGTCGGACTGTATGCTCTAGGCGGAGCTCGGTGGGAGGCTTGCTTCGCCAAAGTGTTGTTCCCGTTACTGGACTCCGTGGCGCCGGCGCATGCCAGTCGCGCCAACACTATACTGTGCAAGGTACTTGCGTAAACTAGTATTTATTTATAGTGTACCTTCCACGAGTCTTATTAGCCGTCGGACTGTATGCTCTAGGCGGAGCTCGGTGGGAGGCTTGCTTCGCCAAAGTGTTGTTCCCGTTACTGGACTCCGTGGCGCCGGCGCATGCCAGTCGCGCCAACACTATACTGTGCAAGGTACTTGCGTAAACTAGTATTTATTTATAGTGTACCTTCCACGAGTCTTATTAGCCGTCGGACTGTATGCTCTAGGCGGAGCTCGGTGGGAGGCTTGCTTCGCCAAAGTGTTGTTCCCGTTACTGGACTCCGTGGCGCTGGCGCATGCCAGTCGTGCCAATACTATACTGTGCAAGGTACTTGCGTAAACTAGTATTTATTTATAGTGTACCTTCCACGAGTCTTATTAGCCGTCGGACTGTATGCTCTAGGCGGAGCTCGGTGGGAGGCTTGCTTCGCCAAAGTGTTGTTCCCGTTACTGGACTCCGTGGCGCCGGCGCATGCCAGTCGCGCCAACACTATACTGTGCAAGGTACTTGCGTAAACTAGTATTTATTTATAGTGTACCTTCCACGAGTCTTATTAGCCGTCGGACTGTATGCTCTAGGCGGAGCTCGGTGGGAGGCTTGCTTCGCCAAAGTGTTGTTCCCGTTACTGGACTCCGTGGCGCTGGCGCATGCCAGTCGTGCCAATACTATACTGTGCAAGGTACTTGCGTAAACTAGTATTTATTTATAGTGTACCTTCCACGAGTCTTATTAGCCGTCGGACTGTATGCTCTAGGCGGAGCTCGGTGGGAGGCTTGCTTCGCCAAAGTGTTGTTCCCGTTACTGGACTCCGTGGCGCTGGCGCATGCCAGTCGCGCCAACACTATACTGTGCAAGGTACTTGCGTAAACTAGTATTTATTTATAGTGTACCTTCCACGAGTCTTATTAGCCGTCGGACTGTATGCTCTAGGCGGAGCTCGGTGGGAGGCTTGCTTCGCCAAAGTGTTGTTCCCGTTACTGGACTCCGTGGCGCTGGCGCATGCCAGTCGTGCCAATACTATACTGTGCAAGGTACTTGCGTAAACTAGTATTTATTTATAGTGTACCTTCCACGAGTCTTATTAGCCGTCGGACTGTATGCTCTAGGCGGAGCTCGGTGGGAGGCTTGCTTCGCCAAAGTGTTGTTCCCGTTACTGGACTCCGTGGCGCTGGCGCATGCCAGTCGCGCCAACACTATACTGTGCAAGGTACTTGCGTAAACTAGTATTTATTTATAGTGTACCTTCCACGAGTCTTATTAGCCGTCGGACTGTATGCTCTAGGCGGAGCTCGGTGGGAGGCTTGCTTCGCCAAAGTGTTGTTCCCGTTACTGGACTCCGTGGCGCTGGCGCATGCCAGTCGTGCCAATACTATACTGTGCAAGGTGCGTCATCTTTAGCATCGTGTTTATACAACGTGTTATTTAAACCACTAAAAACCCCAGACACCCCAAATGATTTCTATTATTGCTAATTAATCTAGAGTATTTATTTTTCAATCAATTAATTATTACGAAAAGTATTCGTATGTTTCGTTTTCCGTGCAATTCTATTCAATTGTTAACTCTACATTTGTTGCGTTGCTGTCACATCTCTACATGTGTCATGTCATATCAACCTATCAACCTACTTTGTCAATTTGTATGACATGACATAAGATGACATTAAAAAAACAAATTTGTCAAAGCTGCCAGCCATTATTAAATATTCAACCTCTATCTCCTAACCTCTCTATATAATGGTAAACTGTAGTGTTCGAAACATTTAGATTCGACACGTAAAAAATTGGAAAATTAAAGAAAGAGTATACCCATGTTAAGATACTGCAATCGATTCCACTCTCGATTCTGAACAGTTTTCAGGTTTTTAGTCTTGGGTGTAACACGTTGTATAAATCCGCGGGTAATAATTACAGACTGGCTTCTGCCCGTGATTATGTTTGCGTAGAATTTGTTTTTATTAAACGCCTGAATAAAATGTAATGGCAAAGATTTAATTAGATGAACTACACACTTCGCACTTCTAGCTCACAGAACGAAGACGACTAACTGCCTGATAGGGGAGATAATCCGTGTATATAGCCGAATTTTGGTGTAGTTGTAGGTAAAGGTGTCTTAAACAACATACTAAAAGTACCGGTGGATGGGGGTGGCGCTAACGGGGAGCGGTGGGGGTGTAAGGTCCCTTTTATGTTTTTATGTTTAAAAAATGTTTTTCTACTTAATTCATCCACATAAGATTTTCTACAACAAAGATTCTTACACTTATTTGCTGGGATCAATGTTTAATGAGATATCGAGGGAATAAGATAGACACTTTTGATAAACTTTCGGAGCTATTATTTACTAAAGTATTAGTTTTATCCAAAAATGGTTTTCAAAGACCCCCTATTCTTTTTTAAAGACCTATCCAACGATACCCCACACGTTAGCATGGGAGTGAAAACAGAATTTCACCCCCCAGTTCATGTGTACGGGAGGTACCCTGAAAATAGTTATTTGTGCAACAAGAGAGGAAAGTTGGTTTTTCTTGCGAGTGTTTATTTTGAGTCTCGAGTAAGCGAAAGATCTTGACCGTAGCGAGGGACTCAAAAACACGAGATGTAAAATAACTTTGCTCTCGTGTGACACATACAACTTTTCACCTCAGTAGTGACAACATATTAAAGGTTAAAAATATGTATTTTGAATTTATAATAGACCCCGAAATATGAAGTGGCAGTTCATGGCCTTCAATAAATTAAAAACTACTTTGTCTCGCGACTTTCGTCACTGTGTATTCGCAGGGAAGTAGGCTTGTTCGAGCTGCTGAGGTGAAAAATATATTTTTTCAAATTTTGTTTGACAACTTTGTCGGCGTGATTGCAACACATACTCATACGAAATTTAAGTGTTGTAGTACTAACCATAAATAAGTAGTTCATTTTTTTGTATGGGCCACCGTTTCTGAGTTGTTTACGAAAGAATTATTCCAAATTTTTCGAAACTTACCTACAATTCACCAGTAGTCATTCTGTATGTTTGAAACACCACTTGTAATATTTCCAGGTGTTCCTACATCATCTGTCCGCGTTATCTCCGCGCCCCACGTTCGGTGCGCTCTGGCTACGCATAGTGTCCGTACAACGAGCTCTGATATCCACACCCCTCGATCCCCTCACCGAAGCAGCGTTGGAGTCGCTCAAGAACATGATACTTGTGATGCACTCCGTGCGGGTAAGTTGTTTCAACCGACTTCAAGATTTCGAAGGAAAAGGTTATCAATTCGTCGGGATCTTTGTTTTTGTTTTTTTTTAATGTACAGAAGTGTTTAGTATAGCTCATTTTTGTTTACAATTTTGATGTTAAGTATTAATTCCCTATCATAACAATGTACGATGACGTAAAATATTATATTTTATTGATATATCTAGAAAATTTCACTTAATAACATTTTCAAGGTACCTATAAAATATGAAAAGTGGAGGTCCCAAAAATGCGAATTTAGGTCGGTGCGACAAATTGCAAATATTCTATGCAGTTACTACTCACTTCAACAATTCAGTTTGAATTAATTGATAAAATAACTTCAAATAATTTTAAACAAAAAAGAACCGACTTCACTAAGCATCCACCTTTCCAACACCAAATGCTCGATCTGCTGTAAAAAATACTCAAATCACCATAGGTGTGCCTATAATAGTTGAAGAGTTCCCTCGATTTTTCCAGGATCCCATCATCAGATCCTGACATGGTTACAATGGGACCAACTGTGAAGTATACGCTTTCAAACAAAAAAAGAATTTTCCAAATCGGTCCAGCCGTCTTCGAATAATCGGTGAATATACATAAAAAAAAAAAAAAAAAAAAATAGCAAAAACAAAGATTCCGACGAATTGATAACCTCCTCCTTCGAAATCTTGAAGTCGGTTGAAAAATAGAAAAGTCGGTCTAAACTTTCGAGTTTTGTATGAAAATCGCAAAGGTGCTTAACACTTCAGGCCAAGGCTGTATGTTCACCGATTATTCGAAGACGGCTGGACAGATTTGGAAAATTCTTTTTTTGTTTGAAAGTGTATACTTCACAGTTGGTCCCATTGTCATGAGGTCAGGATCTGATGAGGGGATCCTGGAGAAATCGAGGGAACTCTTCAACTATAGTAGGCACACGTATAGTGATTTGAGTATTTTTTACAGTAGCTGGGGCATTTGCTTTAGGATAGGCGGAGGCTAAGTGAAGTCGGTTCTTTTTTGATTAAAATTATTTTTATACCACGATGGTGGCAAACAAGCATACGGCCCGCATGATGATAAGTAGTTACCGTAGCCCGTGAACGCCGGTAACTCCAAAGGAGTCACATGCGCGTTGCCGACCCTTTACAAAAAAATAAATTAAATTACAATTAAGACGATTGTCGCCGGAGTGTCCTTGAGCGTTTGGGCGCTCTCTACCCGCGCCACCCGCGTACCCCTCTCATTGCGATCGTGCGTAAATCCGCCGCGATGCACCGCAGTAATGTTCAAAGAATATGACTTTACTCAGAGGCGCGCGGGCAGATTTATAATAATCATACCTAATCCTTTTGTGGATCTTTTGTGATTTGAATACTGTGATTAAGTACTACGGTGACATTTTTTAGGAATGCTACTAAATAAGATAAGTAATAACGATCTCGATTAGTAGATTTTTATGTAAAAAAATGAAAACCTAAATTTTGAACTTGAAGTACAGTGAGCGGCAAAATATTTATGAATTTACGAAATATGGTTAAAAATATTCCGCATATCAGAAAAAAATAAAAAAGTACTGACTAGTACAGCAAAAAAAACTGAATGCACACTGAATTTGGATTTTTTTTGTTGTGCAAGTGAGCTTAATAGATGGTTATTTTTTGTTGCGATTTTAAATATTAACCGTAAAAATTCACTTAATTACGATAAATTAACAAAACTAAGCCTGTTGCGAGTAGTAAAAATGCACATGTAAGAAGCGGTATTTGTACACGAAATCGTCATACAAATGAGAGCTGTAAGCCCATTAAATTGCTAAAAAATCTTTTAGGTGAGGCACTCCATACATACATATGCCAAATTAAATGTCAAAAATATTTTTTTTTGTAAATATGAATATGTTGTACGATACGGCTTTAAAAATATCTTATCATGAGTACAAATCTGACTATTTGAAAATAATTTTTACACTAGTTAGATATACTTTCTTACCTGAACTGTGTCTTCTACTTAAATTTCCAAATTATAATTGTATTGTGTCTATACCATACCTGTGTTACACTCCGATTATATGTTGAAGGGTTCGTTTTTCTTACTCTTGTGTTACTAGATTGCACGCGTCTATACACGGTGAATCTGAGTAACCCGACAGATTTTAACCATAAATTCCTGATCATAATTGGAGACTAAAATGTCGTATAAACTTTTCTGGAATTGGCCTAGTTTCAGAGTTACTACCAACTAAATAAAAAAACATTTTTTATTGTGACTCAGTGCAAAACGCTTATTTGATGGCGATTTCACCCTTTATGGGGTCTAGTCTAGACATTTTTATTGACAGATATCAAAGTGCCAAGGAATACTTTACGTAAACTATTTTATACGAAAAAAAATGTACTAATTTATTTTAATCGACAGTTTTACCAATAACATTTATGTTTTTATGTTCAAAAGCATTTAAAAAATCGAAAAAAAAGAAGAAAAAAATATTATTATTTTTGGCGAAATCGACCTAAATTCATAAACATTTATTACTCTTATGACCTCAGGAATTTATGGTTAAAATCTTTCGGGTTACTCAGATTCACCGTGTATATTTTATAATTTAGAAGTTCTTCTAAATTGTTGCTGTTTTTCTTTTGAGTTTTAACGAAATGTGTTTTGTGCAGATATTTTCAAACGCGGACGGCTACAACGACCTCTGGTACATCACCTGGGAGAAGATTGGAGAGTTTCTGCCTAACTTAAAAGACGAGCTTTTCCCTGAAGGTAAGCTTGTACTCGGCTGTCCCATATGTAAAGAGACCTGTTGGCAGCTATGACATAAACATTATACATTATAGTAAGTACAGGATGCCAATTATAGGAACTCGCAGGTAGTCACAAGATACTTAATAGGAACTAAGTTTACGCACTATCGCAACCACATATGTGAACTAAACGGATACAAATGATGCATTGATAATTTTTACTGAAACTGTAGATGTTATACATATATGCAGATGATTATCGCGACTTTCTAATGTAATGTTCATGTTTAATTTAAAAGTGGAAACTGGTTTACAATTTTTTACTTTCAACATTTTTTAAATCCTTGGTATAAAAATCCTTTTTATTATATTTTCAGCAAAAGAAACAAAACCCGCTCAGCAGCCTCCCTCAATCCCGCAAAACCCCAAGCAACCAACATTGGTCCAAACCCCATCACCAACCTTCCAATCTTCATCTCCAACCTTCCAATCTTCGTCGCCAACGTTGAACGGAGCTCCGACACTCGTCGCGCCAGTGCCCGTCATGCCAGTGCCAGTCACACCAGTCAGTGGCATGGTGCCGATAAGGAACCCTTTGTACGACCAGACTGGACTTAGCGCTTCGGTTTTACTTCAACCTTTGAATGAGGTAAGTTTCTAAATAAATAATGTATTATATTGCCATTACATTTGTATGTTGACGTAGACACTAACTTCGTTATTAAAAACGTCTCGCAGGCTTAAATGCTAATTTATGTTTTGTCTCTTTCTAACAAAAACGACTGTCAAAGTCACAGATAAGGACAAACGAATATTAGTTAATTTACATATCAGAGACGTTTATGAATAAGGGGCTAAGACATTGTAACTAACAATTCTTATGGGGAGCCTGAAATAAATGTATATTTAATTTAATTTAAATTATTTTAAAAAATGCATATACTGTCGCAAAAAAATACAGACAGGTAGAACATAAACTAGAAGTAAACAGAAAAACGATACAAAAGAAGGGAAAGGAAAAAAAATACAAGAGACAATTAACTTAATAATTTTAAACAAAAAAGAACCGACTTTACTTAACCTCCACCTTTCCAAAAGCAAATGCTCGAGCTGTTGTAAAAAATACTCAAATCACTATAGGTGTGCCTATAATAGTTGAAGAGTTTCCTCGATTTTTCCAGATCCCATCATCAGATCCCAAACTGGTTACAATGGGACCAACTGTAAAGTTATTCTCTTTCAAACCAAAAAGAATTTTCCAAATCGGTCCAAACGTCTTCGATTAATCGGTCAACATACATTTTAAAAAAAATAGCAAAAACAAAGATCGACGACAGCTAAAATAAATAGCAAAATAAAAAAACAAAGATCCCGACGAATTGATAACCTTCTCCTTCGAATTCTTGAATGCGTTGGAAACTAAAAATTCGCGACAATAGGCTCGGAGCTCAGCATTTGCCGCGAGCTTGGGCGGCTGCACTACACAGCGCTGTTTTTCAGCCCGCGCCTGTCTCTTGGCTTATACATAATAATAATTAATAATTTTAAACAAAAAAGAACCGACTTCACTAAGCATCCACCTTTCCAACACCAAATGCTCGATCTGCTGTAAAAAATACTCAAATCACCATAGGTGTGCCTATAATAGTTGAAGAGTTCCCTCGATTTCTCCAGGATCCCATCATCAGATCCTGACTTGGTTACAATGGGACCAACTGTGAAGTATACGCTTTCAAACAAAAAAAGAATTTTCGAAATCGGTCCAGCCGTCTTCGAATAATCGGTGAACATACATAAAAAAAAAGCAAAAACAAAGATCCCGACGAATTGATAACCTCCTCCTTCGAAATCTTGAAGTCGGTTGAAAAGGAAAAAAATTGTGTACTCCATATACATGTTTCAACTACAAAACTTTTTTGACCGCCAAGCATTGGATGAAAAAATCGTGCCCCAGCGCCAGCGCACGAAGCAACTCGCCTATATTCTGGACGTGATATCACGCGCTGGCGCTGAGGGCACGACTTTCCGTGCGCGTGATTTGACGTCTTTGGCGGTCAAAGGGTTAAATAATGTTATCTAACAATCCAAGTGACTTCGTGGTATGGCCAATGAAGTACAAACTTTTGTGTATTATAAATTACTAGCTTTTGCCCGCGGCTACGCTCGCGTTAAATTCGGGGTAACAAACCATACAAACTTCCACCCCCCATTTTAGGGAAGTTGGGGGGTTAGAAAGAGACAATAAGTAGCCTATGTCACTCTCCATCCCTTCAACTATCTCCACTTAAAAAATCACGTCAATTCGTCGCCCCGTTTTGCCGTTAAAGACGGACAAACAAACAAACACACACATACACTTTCCCATTTATAATATTAGTATGGATATCATTGGCTCAACGCATGAGTCATATAAATTATATGTTTACATTCTTAAAAAAAATCATATGGAAATTAAAGTAGATTTTTTAATTAAGTGAAGCAACCAGACAGCTTCTGACACACAAAGTGGTATGCAAATGTCATGATGGCGATGGTCCTTCTGACCTAATTTGGCATCAGCGACTGTGCTTTCTGGAATAGGGTGGGTCTTTTTAGGGTTCCGTAGTCAACTAGGAACCCTTGTAGCTTCGCCATGTCAGTCTGTCCGTCCGTCTGTCCGCGGTCTAGCTCAGTGATCGTTAATATTAGATCGTTTTAATCCAAAAACGCATAGTAAAAGGACATAAGTGCCGCATAGTAAAATGAAGTAAGCACCGCAAAATATAATATGATTCAAAATTTTACAATTTTTTTAAGTATGAAATTTAAAAAAAAACAACTATACCTTTCGATTTTTAACACTTAAAAAAAATTGTATGACAACCCTATACATAAACGCAATATTTCACTGTAAAAATAGCAATTTCATATTTTTTCCATACTTTAAACAGGGCGACTATAGGATTGTGACGTCACTTTTGCATGTCACTTTGTTAGGAGCGTTTTCAGAAACAAATCTCAGACTTTAAGTCTCATTCCTTGACTTTTGTGCTGCTTTAACGCAATCGGCCCCATATAGACATTTGATCCTCACAACAAAACGAATACGATACCTTTATATTGATTAAAAATTCTACTTTACGTGACATTGTTAATTTTCATATAGTTGCGCACTTGCTTACATTAAGTAAAACCTCAATCTTACTACGATTCTTCCGTAAAGAACCACCTTCTATTGCCATTAAAGAAAAGAGCCAATGTCACTCGCGCATAAAAAATATCTATTGACTTCTCATTCATTATAATATTGGCGTATTAGTTCGACGCAGCTTGTTATACATAGATTACATAATATACCCACTTTACATACTTACTTCTTTACAGATGGTCTCCACACCCATAGGAATATCACTTCAGTCACAAATACCAACGCTCTACCGCGCTCCCGAGCAGGTACCACAATCACAAGTGGTACCACAACAGGCACCACCGGTACTACAACCCTTACCTCAACAGGCACCAGTTCAATTACCGCAAACGATACCTCAACAAGTACCACTTCAACAGATACCCCAGCCAGCCATACCACCTCCGGTACCAATGCAAGTACCACCTCTACAATTGGTACCTCAACAAGTACCGCCCAATCCCATAGCACCTTTAGTACCACTTCAGGAAGTATCAACTCATGTACCACCACCAACAGATACAAAACCATCGTTAATTGACTTAAATTACGATATTCTGGAAGTTGCTAAAGTGAAACAAAGTGAGCTCTTTGCCGAATACATGACTAACCCTTACAATGACACCACAATATCCCCCAATGAGGCAACCCTATACGACCCTGAAGACCCAAAACCGCTCTTAGACAAGAAATCTTTAAGCGCAAATGCGACCCCTATGCACGTTAAGAATAAGGCTCAATTTGGCTCAACAGACAACGTTCCACAAAGCTTCAATTTCACTAGTTACTTTGGATCTGTAAATGAGTTGGTCACACCAGGGTCTGAGGTTTTCGACAGTTTGACAGGGGAGGGATAGCTGGAATGCGATGTTGGGACTTGGTTGTAAATAAAATAAGCTCGACTTAATGCAAATTTGAATTGTGTTTGTTTGGTGTAGAGTCTATTTTTGTTTGGCAATTTGAATTGTGTAAAATTTTGACTAGTCTTTTTATTTATGATTTGTGCAATAGGTAAATGTTTAGAATGAGATACACATAAAAATCATGATCGTTATGACTTATGACATAAGACAACCATGTTTTAGGTATTTTTTGTATAAAAAAATTAAATCTGTAACAATTAAAATTACAAGAGCTCTGTTATTAGATAACGCCATTAAAACTAGACACATTATAACTTTTGCAAACCATAATGGTTTTTCTAAAAAAAATTACAATGGACTCCAAATTTTTTTGTTTGCAAAAATGAGTTTCTGTTCATAAAAAGAGCAAAATGTAACTTATTCGTTCAATAATATTTATTTATTTGAGTGATTGCGTTAAAATTGTTGTCAAATTCGACCTTATCCGATGGTGATAAAGGTTATATTTATCATAGAAATTAGTTTGCAAAAGCTGTACAGATGTAGTGCATAATTGTTTTCCATCGTATTTTATCGGAAAAGTTCGTATTTATCGTGCTCTCTCAATGGTGAAGGCCGGTGAAAACTTTTTGTAGAGAGCGCTGTTCCAGATTCCATACAACGAGAGAAAGAGACACACACAATGATAGAAAGAGACAGAAGAAAAGTTTTCACCGCCCCGGGGTATGTCCTTAAACTACGCCAGAAAGAGAGGTATGGGCACTGCGAATGGCATCTCGCTAAGTGTGGTAGGACACGTTCAGCGAATGTCATCTCGCTAAAATCTGAAGCAGAGCCCGACTGGGGAAGTACCTCCACCTTACAGAAAACCACAGCCAAATGGCCGTAGACCCTACTCATAGTGTTGTGTTCCTGCTGGTGAGTAAGGTTGCCAAAGAGCTCAAAGAGGACCCAGTGTGTTGACGATGAGGGACCCTCTTGTTCCTTTAACCGTCAACACAGTGAATCCTCCCTGTAAAGGGTCGTGGTATATAAAAAAAACCTCCCCTGTGGCGTTAATCTACATCATTTTAATTTTAGTGTATGTCAGAAACAGGTGGATTTCAATTTCGGAGAAATTCTAGTAGCAATGTTGGAGATGTAACTTCGACAGTTGCCTTCCCCATTAGCTTTGTACCTACAGCCACTTTGATATTTGACACTAAGGGCCTGTTTCACAATCTCCAGATAGACTTATCTGCCAGTTAAAATTATTGCTATCCTTTACTCCAGTCATATAAAAGAAAAGGACAGCAAACATTTATCTGACAGATATGCTTTAACTGGAGATTGTGAAACAGGCCATTAAACTAGTAGTCCGCCTCGTAGTAGAACTCGCGATTTACTTGCAAGATTACCAATATAACAAGACCCTTCTGAAGATTTTTTTTCGCCGTCTAGCTCCACAACCTCTTGATCGATCCTGCTCATATACGAACTCTCAATTTGTATTGAGTTCTACTGCAACCCCAACAAATTTCATATAGATCAGCAGAACGTTACTAAAGTTATCGCGCGACAACTATTCAAAATCAAAAAGCCATCGAAATGCACAGACGTCTAGGCAGCCGAAGTTGTTTGAAAGAACTTCACTTCGCTCGTTCGATAACGTTCCATATGAAAATGTCATGGCGCCGTCGTATTCCGATTGAGATCCGAGTTTTCCCGAAGGAAATACATTATGCATTATATCTGTACAACCTAGCAATATCTAACCGTTATCGTTATTAGAACAGTAGATACTTACTTGTGAAACTGGCCTAGCAAAAATCTATGTATTTAATATTGCTTTATAATATTTTACATTCCACGCCATCGTCCACACTGTTAACTGCCCAACGGTGTACTTTATGCCTTTTGTAATAAGGTCCATCGATGTACAGTTAAGAGTGTTGCTGTTTGTACTGTTTTATTTTATTTTGTTATTTATTTTATTTGAGTTGCACCGACAAGAGCATGGCTCTTAAGTGTTTGATGATGATTTAAAGCTATCCAACTAGATCAAAGGGAATCCATAGAGGAGCATACATTATGCGGCAACTCTGGTTCAGATGGCCCTTCAGAGTTACCGCCTCAAAGCAAGTATCTCTAGAGTTAAAACACGCGTACACCCAAGAAGGAATACACGCAACGCGACTAATTTGGAAACTAATTTCAAGATGGCTGAAAACATACCGTAGCTAACCTACATAATTTAGTGGGCTTCTTTGTTCCCCTTCAAAAAGCGGTGGAGGGTAAAAAACGAGGGGGAGGGTTTATATTATACTTAAGGCCTTTTGGAAGTCAGCAATAATCACAATGTGAGGCTATGACATGGACCAACGATAATAGCGCCATCTCTGTCATACCTAGTGAAAGTTAAATAAGACCGTCCTGTCCAATCTTGGTATTATTACTACCATGACAGGTATATGGCTATTATATCTATGGTTACCGCATAATGTATGGGATCGTACAGCGCCATCTAGTAAAGCTATCAAACTTGGAGCCTCAAATAGTTCTTAGACTGTGCTCTTGTAAAGATTCTCTTTGAACTAGATAATTTCCTAACAACGGTTGCCGCTAGCCTCATTGTAGTCTAGTGATTATAGAAAGTAAAATATTCGTAAGGTGCATTTCCACTATCGATCGCACAGATGAGATAATGTTAAAATTGTATGCAACAGATATCCAGATCTAACACACCCGAGTTGCACTTCAGAGAAAATTATTTAAGTAAAACTTTAAAATAGTATAATTTTAAATTCGGCACCTTTATACTCGTAATACCAAGAACCTAGTGATTTCAAAGTGAGATAAATTTAACCCTTTGACCGCCAAAGACGTCATATCACGCGCACGGAGTCGTGCCCTCAGCGCCAGCACGTGATATCACGTCCAAAATGTAACCGGTTTGTCTTGAGTGTACGATTTTTCCCTCCGATGCTTGGCCGTCAAAGGGTTAAAGTCCGAATGCTGCTGTAATAATAGTGTGCGCCATGTCATAAGTTATAATGTAATTTAATAGATTTCCCATTCCATACAAACCATAGCAGTCATCTGCACCGGTGCCGTCGCTCGTTGAAATGTCCCTTTATGGTATCTTGGATAGCCCATTTATATAACTATTAGACAGCTATAGGACGTGTATTTGTAGTATTAATGTTTTACTGAAGTACCAGGGTCTTTCAGGATGTAAATTGTAATTAATCGTTTCGTTTTGTATAGAGAGCTATATATACCTATCGATGTAATATATGTTTAACAATTTATTAATAAAAGTGTTTAACAATTTTATTGAGTTCTTGTGATTGACAACCCCATTTGGCTCATGAATTACCTCCCGGTGGCGGTGCGTCAATATATTCGTATTGTATTTGTATTATTTATCGTATCGTAGATAAGCCGGAGATGACTTGGCTTTTATGGGAGTAGTTTACTATTTTTTCTCAAACATGCTCGGAAATGTTCCTGTTACGTTAGTAATTAGAGACCAGTAGGGACTCTATTCCAAGGCAGGTTCAGCGCGACGTACGTAAAGGATTTTCATACAACATTAAATCACTCAGCCAGTAACTGAAGCACTAAACAAGTAATTTTATTTCCTTACATGTTTGAGAAAAGCACTATACATGCTTCGACCGTAATCAGCTTACCTGGCTTCGTATTGTAGCCGTCCTCGTCTTCGACTCGGCCGGCTACTAAATACTCAGCCAGGAAAGCTTAACTGGTCTCTGCAGTAATGTACTATTAAATCAGGCAAGCGGAGGGGAATATAGTCGGTCCGCCATTGTTACCTATTCTAGTATACTAGCACCCAAGAAATTAGCCTATTATGAAAGTAGGCTAATCGCCAGTAACTGGCCACCGTTCAATATCTGACTAAGTGACTAGCGATTTACCTTATGCTAGTATTAGTTCTTAGACTGTGTTTCTAGGCCTTTCTTTACCCTTTGACCGCCAAAGACGTCAAATCACGCGCACGGAAAGTTGTGCCCTCAGCGCCAGCACGTGATATCACGTCCAAAATATAACCGGTTTGTCTCGCGCGCGCTGGCGTTGAGGGCACAATTTTTCCGTCCGATGCTTGGCGGTCAAAGTGTTAATGTAGTATTTTTAATCGAGTGAAGTATTTTGACAGTACTTTATTTGACTTTGAAAACTACTTGTAAAACAGGAGCAGTCGGATGACTTCATTTCAAGATTTTCATTTTAATTTAGTGTGATTGATTCGATTTCTTAAGAAATAAGGTCTGTTAAATACGGTACTCTTTTTCTAAGGGGATTAAGAAAACAACATTTGTATCAAAAATCAACAGTATAATATATATTTACATTATTTACAGTTTTACAATCGAGAGCGCCTTCACAGAAGGCATATAAGCACTTTACAGTCTCACACACAGTCATAACACTTCTTCACACCCTAGACACATGCAACGGTCTCTTATAGTACGGGAGATGCGTTCTCAGAAGCGGGGGAGAGTAGCTAGGGGCTTTCCGAGGGGGGCAGAGTGCTTTCCTCCACACGACCGCCGACTTTCTCGACCAGGCCCAAGCACCAGCAGCTATGCCGCAAGCCAGCCATAAGCAGATGGACAGGCCGTTCGATCCAACCGTTTCCTCTTTGTTCCCGGACTCTAACGCCGCAAGCAAGGCTAGGCCGGATTGCGTTTCTCTCAAGCGAGATTCGTAAACCCTCACAACGGTCCCACTGGCAGCTAATACTAAGTATAGGATCCCGCAAGCGGCCGCTCGGGCTGCAAGTCTTCCAACGCGCTTTGCGCCTCTTGAATCTAAAGCTCTTCGCACTCTCATGATTCCTGGACAAGCGCCGAAAGCGAGCACAATAGACGTTACAAGTAAAGCGCCTCTTGGCACTCCGATTAAAGCCGCAGCGGCAGCGTCTGACACAACACACGTTCCTGTCAACTCATCAGCGGTAACTCTTCTTAAGGCTAACGCTGCCGCAGTCCAAGCGCCGGCCCAGCCCCAGGATACTGCGTGGAGATACGCTGCAGCTCGTTCTAGGGCTTCTGTTGACCATTCGCTAGCTGCTGTTAGGTACCACGCGACGCAAGCGTTCGCGAACCAAGCATCAGCGGCTAGTGTGAAGTAGTAGGTAATTGAGAAGAATGCTACGCATGTGGTTGATGCTAAACCGTCGACGGCGAGTGTAGTTCCGGAGCAGGAGACTATCTTAGCCCCTAGCCAACCACGTGCGACGTACACTAAAGCTATAATGGCGTGGCACGCCGCCATCCAAACAACTGGTCTTTCCGGGTAGCGGTATCGCGACGGTTCCGCACAGAACGTCAGCAACGCGAAAGACGTTGAAAGTAATGAGAACCAGGCGAGGGTAGTCATTAGGATTTCAGCTGTTCGCTTGTCGCTTTGCGTGTACTGGGCTGGTTGTCCGCAAGCCGCCCAGCACTCTCCTGTAGGTGCCCGCGTGTGAGCAGGCGGACAGCCGTGTTCACGTAAATCTTGTTCGTGGAAAGGCCATCTTGGGGGCGGTGGTGGTTCGGGCTCAGATTCGCTGGCGTTAGGCGGCCGCATGCAGAGTCTCCTGTCCGCTCTGAGCGGGAAGGCCGTGCAGTCGAGGTTCATAGTTGGTGTGAGGGTCTTGAGTTGGTCCTTGCAGTCGTCGGCGACGGTCTCGCAGAGCGCGCGGCAGGCGCTGACGGAGCCCGAGACCTGCGCGGAGCAGAGCGGGGCGAAGGCCGAGCACAGCAGGAAGCGCGCGTGCGGAGAGCAGCCGCTCGAGAGGATGCCGGCGAACGCGGTCATCTGGAACAACAAGAAAGTAAAATTTAGCATTTGGATAACCTAATACAGGCTCTTATTTTAAGATAAAAAAATCTTGCCCTTCTGAGCCTTTAACACTCTAACCGCCACATGGTACGCCGGCCGCCCAGAAACATGGAGCGCAGCATATATGACGGCAGTGAGAGTGTTAAGCTTTGTTGATAAATGAGGTTCCGCGATCGAGTTTTTCACTAGATGGCAGCACCGTGGCAAGGGGGTCTTTTTTAAAGCAGCTGTCAAAATCCATCAATCAAAAAAATCAAAGTGAAAATCTCGATCGCGAAACCCTCATTGGCAAACTACATACCTACATCCTATTAAGTACATTACCAACTTGAAAAAGTCACAACCTGGTGTTTAAAATACTTGTTTACTAATTATAGTTTTTTTTGCGGACAAAAATAGATCGTCTATTTAACCAACGACAAATGATCAGTTAATTTATCATGGAATTAAAATTAAATCTTAATTTTCTAGCACAATTCACTCAAGCGGCTCCCTCCTAATCTTACTAATAAAATCACCCAAACAGGAAACCTTTCACTAACTCGTTCGCTGTTCCCAGGCCGATTCTGGCAAAAACATTAAAACTGAGACAAAGGCAAGGTCGCGTTTTTGCGGATGTCAGAATTAAAGGACTCGAACTGACGAGGCTGCTTTTTGTGTAGGGCCTTCGTGACTCGTGTGACGGGTTTAGGAGCAGCGATTGAGGGCTTTTCAACTTGAGTCCTTTGTCTTTGTGCCAAATGATGGAGCTTCAATGGTGCTTTAATTAGGTAGTTATTAGGTAAATTGTAGGTAAATACAATGCACTCTAAATAAGTGTTCTGATTTAGTAATAGATCCATTCACGGGAATAACTAGATGATAGAAATAACGCATTGAGCATATTATTGACTCCAATAATAAATCGTGTTTATGTTATGTCAGTCTGTTGCGCAGCAAACATTTGGGTACCTATGTTTACAATTTAATTTAAGAGTAAAAAACGGATAAAAAATGAATGAGGTAAGTACCTATATAATAAGGATATAGATTCACTTTGGCATTTAAAATTGAATTACGCGTACAAGAATCCAAATAAAGCTTTATTTATAAAGAAATCTAAGTTTATCCTAAACAAAAACACACATTGCATGCCTGGAACGGCTGCAGGATTTTAACGGTTCGTCAGGCATTGTTAATAGTAGGCAAAAAGCCACGGAACCACCGTCCTTGGGCCGCTGGCAATTAGAGATGCTTCTGTGGGAATGTACGCCTCGGTGCCTTAGATATTTGGGTAGGGCATGCAACAGGCACGCAACCGGAGCAGGCTATGGATTGGTAGTCTGAAGATGCGAGCTTTTATTTCAGTTAAAAGTTAAAAAAAAAACATGTAGGTATGTTTTGTAAATGTCACTAAATACCTAGTGAGTTTGAACCTAACTTCTAAACATCTTAGTAAATATGCTCCATGCCTAAATTAAGAAAAAAGGGATGCACGAACTCGCAATACAAGAACCTAATACTTACTGCACCAAATTAAAAATAAGTATATGGTAATTTTTTAAGATGTCGGAAATGTTACTAAGGAGTTCTACTGACAATTCCGACATCTTAATAAAATCGTACTATAAGTTACACACACACGCATAGGTATAATCTGATATCCGAGACGGGCTCTGATTAAAGAGGCTCACGACATAGGATACCTATAAAGCCATATTCATTCATAACCTCTCCTTAAAATACCCATTCAAGTTGTTCCAAACTTCCTACTCTACTTCCAAACTTGTGATAATGATCTACAGAATATCTGCATCAACACGGAAGCTGCGATCACAATCTAAGCTAAAGATCTTATCTCGAATACATCTGATTCGTCGTAAAAACGTATCAAATCCCGTCTAAAATTACATGAACGAACCTTTTAAAGTTTTTTCTAACTATCTCGCAACCTTTTCTAAGCTATTTTTAAAGAAGTTTTGAGATAATCGGGCTACATGGCCGTGTTATTCCATTATTTGGGCGAGTGTAGGCGAATTTGGTACTCACGACAACAATTGTCGCATATTTATACTCGATAGTCATGTCTAAACTTAAGAAAAGTTTACAGTTACACTTGATTCTGTGGAAACTCGAGTTCTTACTACTTTCTTCTACACAATACTAAATACTTCAATTATTTTACAGTGTAACAATGAGTTCTTTTAATTTCGACTCACTCAAGACTTAAGTTCTTACCAACTCTACATAGATAGTGGTACGGTAGTACTATTAGTTATTCTGTGAAAGTGGTAACTTCTATATGATGCGTAATCTGCTAGTCCGTCAGGGGGACTCGAAAGAAATAAGTTAACGCGAAAGTCTAATATCGAGGTTTGGCTATCAAACTCTATAAGGTCTACCTTTCTAATATAGTAAAACAAAAGCGTTACGTTCATAGAAAATTCTGTATTTTTTAATTTTGTAGAAGGCCCCTGAGCCCCGAGTATCCTCGCCCGTGCTCAGGGAGCGATTGGAATGACACCACCGCTCATCCTATTACCGCGGCTCGCTGGTTCAGTTTTTACAAACACGGGACAAAGGCGGTCAAACAAACTGTTTGCGAGCCGAAGAGCCTTCCAATGTCGGCCGTTTAAGATGTTTCACTTAAGGAGCAGCTATACATTTATCTAGTAAAATATTCACTTCTAAGTAAAACGTTGCATTCAGGCTTTTTTGTAAGTGATTTGGACATCTTGTTCGCTTATCAATATTGTTGACTAGACAATATATGACCATAAAATGTTGTCAAAACTAAACCTACTCTCACTTTCACAAGAAAACTACAACAGACTTTCTTTACACAGATAACAGAAAATGTACGCGTTCCAACTTAGGTATTGGATATCGTGGCTAAATAAAATGCCAAATTAGACCTAGATATGTAAATGTCTAAATAGGTAACAATTAAACGAAGTTGCGTCACTACCAGGTATATTTTAATTACTTAGGTATTTGCAACGTTTAATTTTTTGAAACACAAGACCATTGTCGTGAACCGCTAAAGGCACTTAAGGAGTAATCCGACACGTAAAATAACAAACACGCGATATTTAATAACATGTATTCTTGGAATGAGACCTCGGTACAAAAATAACGATTAAATTGTCAATGTTTCTCACGGCTAGAGTTTAATGTTAGTTACCTACCCAATTTAGCATAGACATAGTATTAAAAAAATTTAAAACGGTACCTAGGTAATGACTCAACACGAAATGCTTACCATCAGGCGGGCCGTATGCTTGTTTGCCATCGTCGTGGTATAAAAATAAAATAAATGTCGATGTCGGTTTGACTCCAATTTTAATAAAAACTAATAATCTTCAAAAATTTCTAGTTCTGACTAACGTGCAGTGAACTATGTACCTAAATGGAATCTTAGACCACCTTATGCGATCTTATAAATCAAATCGTAAGGAATCTCTTACTATTCGTCAATTTGATACGGTCCCACGGTGGTCCAGAGTGCTATTATTTGAGTGTACATCTATTATCTCTGCTATTCACAGTATACGTTGACAGCTCATTTCGATGTTACCGTCTACCCCTTAACAGATGTTAGATCAAACATTCGACCAAGTGCTTTCGGATGTTTTCGATCTCGTTCAAGGGGCCCTTTTGATACATACACCTAATTCATACTCTTCTAACAACGTTACTTGAAAATCAACCTTGTTCTTCATAGTTATAGAGTTTATTTTGATGATTTTTGTGGTATAAAGTTCTTAATGCCGAGTTTGTTTACATTATCTAATCCATTGAGGTTTAGAACCGTATTTTATTCGCTTGAATAAACATCTACACATGAGTGCATGATCGTTGAAATGACGGAGCTAAAGAACCCAAACTCTTTTTACAATCAGCTACCATTTCGGTGTTCAATACAAAAAGTTAATATTCATTTTCCGGGAACTTTTCTGGTTTTGAATGTGCAGTTAACCGTATCGGCATTTATTAATTGATGTGTTGTTGTGTACTATATATAGCTGTTCAAGTAGAGACCCCTGCCGAGAAACATGCAGTTTCAGTATGTTGTTAAAAAATTAGCTCCACCAATATTTTTTACATAAACATTAATTAACAACTGTTTTCCAGTTTTTATCTTGAACTATATCACCTTGGAATATCTTTAGTATATTTTAGGTAAGTTTTTAGCGCGATGCTTATTCTTGTTACACATCATCATCATCATCATCATAATTTTAAGAGCCTGGCTCTTGTCGGTGGAGTAATCGGCATGTCTTTCTGTTCTCCGCTAATTCTTTTAGCTCTTAATACGTCAAGACGTTGGCTTTTTTTAGGGTTCCGTAGTCAACTGGAACCCTTATAGTTTCGCCATGTCTGCCCGTCCGTCCGTCCGTCCGCGGATAATCTCAGTGACCTTTAGCACTAGAAAGCTGAAATTTGGTACTAATATGTATATCAATCACGCCAACAAAGTGGTAAAATAAAAAGTGGTTTTTTTTTAGGGTACCTCCCCTATACGTAAAGTGGGGAGTGATTTTTTTTTTCATTTCAACCCTAACGTGTGATATATTGTTGGATAGGTATTTAAAAATTAATAGGGGTTCACTAAAATATTTTTGTGATAATGTAAATATTTTCGGAAATAATCGCTCCAGAAGTAAAAAAAATGTGTCCCCCCCCCCTCTAACCTTTGAACCATAACTTTTAAAAATATGAAAAAAATCTCAAAAGTATAACTTTATAAAAACTTTCTAGGAAAATTATTTTGAACTGATAGGTTGAACAGTTTTTGAAAAAAAAAAATACAAAATATTTTCTGAACTAAGTTTGTAATTTAACCGATTTTGTAGAAAATACAGGTACCATAAACACCAGCAGGTGCCTGTAATTTCTACAAAATCACAATGAAATGACGTGCTTTCAAATAAAGTAAAAACGGTGAAAATCGGTTCACGCAATAAAGAATTAAGCTCGCGCGCAATGCGCAATAGTTTACTTACTTTGCCGATAGATGGCGCCGTACGTGGAACGCTCATATCATAATCCTACATGGCGGTGTTATTTTAACTCTTAAGTGGGGACACTTACTGTGGCTGACGGAAAACTACGGAAACCTACACTGAGCGTGGCCCGACACGCTCTTGGCCGGTTTTCTTTGGCTTGATCTAGAATCTTGATACACAGATTTAAGAAAATGTTTTTTCTACTATTTAGCTGAATTTATGAAAGTGCCTCAAGCTCAAAGTGCTTAAACGACTGTTTCCTTCGACTGTCAGTATAGCAAGTTGTAGTATATTTCACTTAGAAATATTTAAAGCGCAAATTAAGAAACTTTTGCCTTTACTGTTATATATAACTCCATCTTCTTTGAAAAAGTCTTAAAACAAATGGACAGCCGACCGACAATCCATTTTAGTTCAACATCAAAGCTATTCAGTTTCAAACGCTCAAAAGTAAAACATACTCCGGAATTAAGTTAAAGTTACGTATAAACATTCATCAATCCGGCGTCAGCAACAAAGGCGTGTGACAAAAAAATAATTACCGGGGCCGAAAATAGCCGAGAATAGCCGAGCTGCGCCTGCGACGCTTTGAAGTACGCCGCCGTGACGCAGGGTTGCCAACTTAAAAGTTTTTATGGAAAACATGATAATAACGAAGTGGATAATTGGAGGGTTACTTAGATTTCATTATGGCAATTGGCAGACAACCCAGATAGAGGTAGAGAGTCTTGTACAAGGATTATATAATTTGTATCCTCAAATCTAAAGAGAATATAACTACTTACTACTTTCTAGACAACTAATAACATGGTGCATGGTGCAGTATTATTATTTACGAATACAAAATAAAATTAATTACTGTAGGTAGGTAGTAAACACCTATGAAGTTCCTTGTTTTCTTAGACCATCAAACCTTTTTAGAAAGCCAGCAAAGATCACGGATTCCTGCGTGTTTTGATTCTGGTATACATAAATATATCTCAACATTCTTCTTCATGTACGGTTCGTCGGTTTAATCGATCTAGATCAGTTACTCAGTACCTAGATGACCTTTTATAATATAGAATCTTTGATTAGCTAAGGATCGTTTAAGTTTTTATTGAGAAATTGAAAATACTTGTACGTATTCAATATAGTGACAACCCTATGAGCCTTTGATGTTAAGGACAGTTGGGAACGCAACCGGTGCGCCGGAGTCGGCCCGCGAGAGAATAGAACTTTAATATCTCTCATGCAGTTTGTGTCGTGTGTCGTGTTGACACGACTTTATTGCTTTTCAGGGAATTTGGAAGATATTATGAAATTGATTGTTGTACTGCTCCGTCACCGGCAATAGTATCTTCCTCTACAAAGACCGCACATATGTGACACGCTCTTAATTTTGTAGGGCTATAAGGGCGTGTCACATATTTTTGCGGCCTTCGTGTAGGAAGATACTATCGCCGGTGATTGTACACTCCACAGTAATAAATAAAACAATAAGTTTAACAGGCTTCAAGAAAGGGTGCAGTATTCAACTCGACTATATGTTTTAAAAGTTATTTTATATGTAAAAATCAACCTCTCGATAAAAGTACCATGATTTTTTTTCTTATGTTGTATGTTGTTCAGTACCTGAATCTGCTTTTATTATTTCGTGGCAACATATTATTATTATTAGGAATAAAACAAATGTAGCCCATGCAGGTACCTACTTGCTAAACTATTTGTTCAATAAGTGTTTCACGTTCTTTAAATCCAATTGCAGTTGACACAATGAAAGCTTCGTGGGATTAATCTCTAAAGACAGAAAGCCCATTATCTATCGCTATAATTAAATCTCATATCGCAAATTAGAAATGTAGAGCGTAACTTATAGTATAGTGCACGTTTTGCGTAAAAAGTATATTTCGTGGGAACAATCGTTATAACAAAAGGAAATACTTCATTCAAGAGTTAATACTGTTTATGAAGGTCTCATGTGACGCACTTATATATCGTATCATATTACGGATGTTATTATTCAAATATTGTTTAATTAATGGCTCAATAAGTCAGTAGGTACATGGTGTTATATTTCGTCCATAATTTACGGTAATTATCTGATATCTTTATTTGTGATACATGGCCTACAACTACATGATACCTATTAAAGTGACATTGACGTTTTTATCCATTTGAAGTTAAATTACGTTAATATAGAGTCAGCAACAGAAGTAGCGAAACGTGTGACTCTTATTGTTTAAAAAACTCGTGCTATGATTATTTTGAACAAATGTTTAAATGCAGAAGTATATGCTGCTAACTGTACCACCAACTGAGCAAACAGTTTTTATTAAACTGAAGCCTAGAAAAAATAATCAATCTTGCCGCTTAATTCTTAAAACATTGAATCACTTAACTTAGTGATCAACATATGTACATTTAAATCCATTTACACTTACTTTTAAATGTTTCAAAACTATCCTATTTATTTATAGTGCACTTAGGGCGTTACTCGTCATACTAGTCAAACGAAACAGTTCTCTACTGTCCTGAATATAAGGGTGAAAATGCAATGCATTTGTACCCACGTGTTAAGCGACACGGCACTTCAAACGCACCGTATAGCTGATCAAAGTGACTGCGGGTTAATAATTAACGTTTGAAGATATAAAAAGAACTCTATGATGTGCGTGTGGTGTGACGCAGTCTTTATTATAATTTTGGGTATTAGTTGTTAGTCTCTGGCATAACGAGTTTGTCAGTAGCAATAGAAAAAAAAAGTTATAAAAACTATATTCTTCCTAAGGGAAGAAGAGTAAGCTCTAGGGTGGTAGTAACTTAAGGTAAGTATATATAGGTTAACGCGGGCTGTTTTCCGCAACTCGGCGTCTGTATATAGCGCCTATTTGGAGTATTGGAGTGGGTGGTAGTAATGTAATAGCCAGTGATCGGAATAGGTAGTGCCATTTCGGGTGAATGACCTTAAACATTGTACATAACATGGATAAGACTTGAGATTCTCCGACTCGTAATTCTCACAGAAAATTTTCTTCAAAACGCAGAAGTAAAATTTTTTAGTCATTATAATACATCATTCATTTAAAATTACTTTCGTTTAACAGTTACAATTAACAATAATATAATCATAAAATAAAACATCAACATCACTATATTAAATGAACATTATTAAATTATTAGTTATTTATTTAACATCTTTTATTCCTTACTTTCTTTGAAATTATAGTAGCAAACCGTATTTGTTCAGAGCATTTAAATCTATAATATATCAAAATTTTAGGGCATTTAACTGAAACCACATTTTTCATATGTTAGGCCCGCAGTTCTTTAAAACATTTTTTAAACCAAACACAAGCTTTGAAATGTTCATATCTAATCCTTGGGTTAAAAACTATATCCATACTAAGCTTACGCACCGAAGTCCCGCGAAATGGCACTACCAATTCCGATCACTGGTAATAGCGTATGACAAATACAGTTTTTCTCCCTGTCTATGCTCTAAGATACTCCCCGACCAAACTATAAAAGTATGAATGGTCTATCAGGTCCTAAATAACATTAAACTAAGCACCTTTTAAAGTTCTAACACCCCTAATTTCTGAGAACTTTTCCAGTTGTGCATCTAGAACTTTTCTATAGCCCGAAAATTTACAGAAAGTTAGAGTAACGTGTGTATCATAATTAATCATAACCACTTTTATGGCTTCGGTTCCAAGATAACAGCATGCAACAGACTAACAGACAGGGCAGAAGCAAGAGTCACCTTCTATGGTTTCTTAAATTTTGTAACAGTGTTTTCAATGAAGCTCATCATATAGTGGAGTACGGGAACGCCTTTTTAACCTATAAAAATGACATAAATCACAAGTCCGATTTTATTGTGTGACCTGTTAGAATACGTTAAGTACTAATTAAAAAAAAAGAATTCTAACAATTGTTAGCATTGCCCTACGTATAATACATGTATTTGTTTGCTACACATAGAAAAGATTATGTAAGTTTTATTTTTCTCCACCAGGCTATCGCTTTTTACTATTGCAACATAACTTCAGGTGAGTGAAGTGAGCAGGAAGATGTTTGCTGCCATAGGGTCTCTCAGACGGCTCCGGAATTTCCTGCCAAATGCTACTAAAATTGCGCTTGCTCAGTCGTTACTTCTCCCCATTCTTGATTATGCAGATATCTCCTATTTAGACCTAACCGAGGAGCAACTTAATAAGCTTGAGCGTATTCAAAATGCCTGCATTCGGTTCATTTTCGGATTACGCAAATTCGACCATGTTTCTAGTTTTCGTTCTCAACTCAAATGGCTCCCTATCCGTCACCGCCGTAACTCTCACATACTTTCTTTACTCTTTTCTATACTTTTTAACCCTGCAACTCCCCGCTACCTCAAAGAGCGTTTCTCTTATCTTAATTCTTTTAGATCCTCTCAAAAATTGCTCCTAAAAGTGCCATCTTCATCTTCCAAATTTTATAATTGCTCATTTACGTTCCAGGCCGTTCGTTTGTGGAATTCTCTCCCTCTCAACATTAAACGCGCGCAATCTATTGGTAGCTTTAAATCGCAACTTAAGGAATACTATTTATCTCTTCCTTAGGTTTTTAAGTTGACACTGTTGTTTCTTATTGTGTGTATTATATATGTATATATGTACGTATATGTATGTTTATTTTGTATTTATTTAAGTATGTATATTCATGTGAATGTGCTGTGTTATCTATTTCGTCTCTTTTGTTTCTATGCACCACCTACTGCTTATTGTTTTTCTCTAGTCTCCACTACCCAAAGGTTGTCTGGAAGAAATCGCTCATTAGCGATAAGACCGCCTGTTGTTACCTCTACCTAAATTTATCTAATTGTAAAATTTGTGCTTGTAACTGTATGAGGTGTGCAATAAAGAGTATTTATTATTATTATTATTATTATTAACTTCACATTTTATAACGGTTTTGTCAAGAGTTTTATATGTCGTCTTAGCCATTTGTAATTCGTTTAGAATTCAAGGTCACTTATATTTTGACAAATTGTTTTCGATTATGCTCACATAATCTATTGACCAAACTGTTATAAAACGACAGATGATGTTGAAATAGTTGAATGCAATAGTATGGTAAAGGAAAATATAGCTTGTATAATCTTTTCTTGTTGTTATTAACAAATATCTATATAATACCTAGCGCGACGTCAAAATGTGTTAGAAAATATTTTTTACTATAAGTAATCATATGATATTCTCTAACTAAAAAAGAAAATCGCACTTGTGAGTTATCGAAGCTCAAAACTGTTCGCGTACTGTACTAATATGCTAAATTTAAAAACAGGCTTTTTTTAAACTACAAGGCCTTCTGCTCTTTTAGCTCTGCGGTAAACAAATCTAGCCGCATTTCTGTATACACTCGCATATCGTATACAAACAGCATACATACTGTATATTGTATACAACAACGGGAAGTCTTCATTGGAGCGGCAGCCCTTTGATGTATAAATTGAGCTAGGGTTGTCAAATTTTATTAATGGTCTTCGTCTTTTAAGCACCGACGTTACCTATTCCTATATAACTACCAATCTGCCATTAAATGAAATGGCCACAATCAGGCTTCATAACGTAACCTTGATAGGCAAAATAGCTTCATAGTTATTTACTGTGCGTAGCAAAAACAAAATTATCTGACTCAGCGTAATATCTACATATTAGATTCCGGAAGCTATAAGCTAAATACGGCCGTACTTATAGTGGTATAATTAAAAACATTTGTAGGTAGGTATGCCTGCCTTTAAAAGACATGACTGGCGACAATCAAGCCTCATACGATAGCCATCTTGATAGTCATCGCTGAGCATCTGCCCATTAGCAGCCCTGCTCAAACACGCCGCTAATGAAAACGGCCCGCGAACGCGTATTCTTATTGGCTGCGTGGCTTGCGCGATTGCTTGTGGTAATAAACAAATGTACGGCTCGTCTGGTGGTAGGAAGACCCTGTAGACTATTTACGCTAAGCCACTCTAGAAGTGTCAGAAGCATGTTGGCGATCTTTTATAACTTTTAGGTATTCAACTATTCACCATAGCCATATCGATTGAGCATCTGCTCGGTAGCAATTTTATCAGCCCTGCGCAAAGACGCTGCTAATGAAGCGACCCGTGGATTCTTATTGCGGGTGCTCGGGTGGTTTCAGTTCGCGAACACCCATTTTAAAGTGAAAAAAGATGGTGGCAAATAAGTGTGGAGTTAGTTCAGACGATAAGCGAACACTTCATGGACGCTTGAAAATACTGGCCTTCTGGTATAATATTAGTATGGTAGCGCTTTTATCGTCTATCGTATTAGTGGGGTTGTTAAGCGACATAAAAACGTCGAACCTCAAATTTGGATGCACAAGTATAAAATTTGGCACAGTTGTTTCTTGTCCCTAGACAAGCTGATTAAGATCGGTACTCCAAGGTACCCCCCCTTCTGGCGCCGGGGAGGGGGGGTTAAAATACCACTCCACCCGGCTTCATTAAAAAAATTCTAACTGTTCACGTTTAGCTAATGGGTCAAGTTTGGTATCAATTTCGGATAAAACGACCATGTAGAATTCGTTTCTGGTATTAAAAAACCGGCCAAGTGCGTGTCGGACCACGCATAGGAGGGTTCCGTACCTTCAATGGAATAAGAACCAAACTAATAACAAAAGGTCGTAGCTATGGTCGTGCCTATGGAAGAAGTTTTTTGGAGATAACTCAAAAATGGCTGAACCGATAATGTTCAAAACAATTTTCGTTGAAAGTATATGATAAGGCGCATCTCTTTAAATTTTTTCATATTTTTTGAACTTACGGTTCAAAGGTTACGGGGGGGCTACGCAACTTTTCTGACTTTCGAAGCGATTATTTCAGAAAATATTCACTTAATCACAAAATAGTCAAAGAAATCTCAATGTTATTTTGAAAGACCTATCGATTGATGTATCACATGTTGATATTTGGTTATTTTTTTAATTTTTATTTAGTTACCTGTATGGAGCGCCCCCTAAAAAATATTTTTTTTTTTAATTTAACTACATAACTAAGTAGCTGCATACAAAATACGCCTTATGTGTAAATTTTATTCAGATACGTCGTATAGTTTCCGAGTAAAATGCCTGTGACATACGGACGGACAGACAGACAGACATGACGAATCCATAAGGGTTCCGTTTTTTGCCATTTGGCTACGGAACCCTAAAAATGCAATTTACTCAGTAATATTTAAAAAAATATATGAAAATCGAAAATCTCAACTAAATTTTTTATATTCCAGTCATCATAAATATTAATTTGCTAGTTTTTTTCATACACTAAAAATACAATATTAAAGCATATTTAATGTAGATTAAAAAAATATAACATTTAATAACCATTACTAACAGTAAATGGCATTAAAAAAAAATTGCGTCGTTCGTCGTGAAATTATTTTTACCGCCGTCGGCATCCGCGGTCAAAATATCCAAATAACGCACTGTATAGATATATGATAGGTACCATGTAAACTTGTTATTTATTGAAATCGATTATATATATAACAAAGATAAAAACCGTACCTGACGGAATGTGGCATTCCGTCAGAAAAGGGACTTTTAGTATAGGACTTGAGTGCGCAACCTCTTTTCCTTGAGCTAAAATAAGCCAATTTATAATAAGAATAAAAAACCGTTTCTTATTTAAATTTAATAAATGTGGACTTCTGTTAAAAAGGTAACGTAGAAAGATTGGTGCTAATATTTGTTGCTAGTATTTGTATAATAGTATTGCTTAGCGTCAGTCATTATACAGTGTGGAAAGATAAGTCGGGCCCTGGAGGGAAACTACCTTAAAACGTTGAGATAGCTCAATTCGCTGAAAGGAAATATTCTTTTATTTTTCCTAAAAACTAAAACTGCATTCACAGTTTTTTTCTTAATTTTCCAATTTTCCATACTAATTGAATGAAAAATATTTTTATGATTATTTATGGGTTCTCTTGTGCCCTAAACTTGGTTGGTATTAAGACGTTTTTATCCTTGTTGGAAATAGGATCGATTGGCATCAATTGTCATAAAAAATATTTATGACAAAAATTACAAAATAAATAGTTTTTTTGTAAACTGTACTCTTTTCAAAAAAAATATAAATGCAGTTATGTCCCTTTAAAAAAATTTAATAATGTTTCCTTTCAGTGAATTGAGCTATCTCAACGTTTTAAGGTAGTTTCCCTCCAGGGCCCGACTTATCTTTCCACACTGTATATCTTCAATAAGTCGCTTACCTGTCATACAAAATCATCACATATTTTTGGAGAATGCTATTGGCTTCTGCTATTGCTCCATCTTGAAGTAGTTTAAATTCTTGTGTGGCCGGGTTAAAGGCGTTCCGAGCTTCAAAGGCACTTTTCTTACCTCTTCCATTAAATAAGGATACTGTGTCGCATCCAGTGAATGCATGGAACACGGGCAAGACTGACGCTTTGTCAGGGCCTCATAGAAACAAAATAGAGTTTAGTTTGCGGAATGTATAAACTATAAAATAATGTATGGCTATTATAACAAAATACTCTTAGTAGTGACCGACCGAAACATGTTATTTTGCCGAAACCGAAACCGAAACCGAAGGTTCGGTTTCATTGTAGTTTCGGCCGAAACCGAACCTTTCATAAAAAAAAAAAACCTTAAAAAGTCGAAAAAATGTTAGTAAGCCCGTTTTTTTCTAAAATTAATATCTCGCCGACCTATAATTACAGGTTTCTACTTTCAAAGATTTATCACAATGAAATTTCAGCACAGTTACAGAGGTTCTGTTTGAAAATTTAACTACCCTATAAAGTGAAAAAAATACATTTTATTTGTAACACAAAGTTAGCGATTTTTTAATGGTGGTATAAAATAAAACAAATTTATTATTAAAATATGATGCTCATATATTATGTTTATTTATTTTCACATTTTCAGTTACTTACATTTTAATTATACTCACAAATATCGCAATCAGTTAGCCTCGAATGGCTAATTCAAATATAATTAGATAATCAAAATAACTAAATTGATCACCTTTGGTAATAAAATACCTACTCACACCATTACATTACTCGCAACATTACATTAACATTACACGTCTATATTAAATTTAAATTAATAACTATTCACCTTTCATTTTATTGCATAGGCAGGTAGGTACCTACAATCGTTATTTTATTACATTAATAGTACACGCAACTAAGATGAATTTTAAGCTTTAATGAAGCAGGTACTTAACCTTGGCACTTACACCTTTAAAATTAAATATATTCGTCAATAGGTTAGCAAACTAATCAAACTATTAAAATAAAGCGTTAAATATTAACTATGACATGACGAATTCACAAAAAAAAACAAACTAAAATACTTGATCAAACTACTTACCTTTATTCGCGGAACAAACACAACACGTATTGACACGTCTACACGAGCAAAGCGCACTGATTTAGGTAGTTGCCGGCGGAGTCAGGCGAGCGACGCCATATTGCCAGCCGTGCCGAGCGCGCCCGACGTTAGCCGAGCGCGACCCGAAGGTACGATGTTGTAAGTTTCGGCGCGGCCGAAGGGTTCGGCCGTTTTTGGCCGAAACCGAAACTCGGGCCGAAACTTGATTTTTTGGCCGAAACTGGCCGAAACCGAAACCGAAACCGAAATTTCGGTCGGACACTAACTCTTACCTAATAGAGTGGCAGGCGATAAAATTGTGTTTTTTCCCTGTGCCAATATGAACCTACAATTCCTGTAGTTGAAGTAAGCGACCTATTGAAGAGTTCAAGTTACGACTATATGTTGAAATTTAAACGTTTTTAATTTACTCATATTATTGCAGGCCGAGTCTCTGCTCAACACTAAATGAATGCCGGAAGGACTTCTTCTTCTTCACCTAGCGTTATCTTGGCTATTGCCAGGGTCCGGTTTCCTGCTCGCTTTCCTCCACTTTGCGCGGTCCTGGGCATCTTCTTTTACGAGCCCGTTTTCACTCATGTCGGCCTCCACGACATTCAGCCAGCGCTTCTTTGGTCTTCCGCGACCGCGTCGAGGGCTGTCCAGGGCTAGATTTATATCCCTATGTAGTCTGGTGGCCTGCGAGAGATGTGACCGAACCAACGAAGGCGACATTCTTGGAGCTTCTCCGCTACGTCACGAACTGCGAGGCTGCCTCGTATGTACTCACTACGAATGCGATCAGCACGTGTAACGTCGCACATCCACCGCAGCATCTTCATTTCTGTAACGCAAAGCTCCTGAATATGCCTTCCACGAACCGGCCAAGTCTCGCTTCCGTATATTAAGACCGGTCGGATGATGCACTTGTAGACTAGCCCCTTCAGTCTTAGCGGAATTCTGCGATCGCAGATGACTCCTGTGACCTCTCGCTATTTAGACCAAGCTGCGCTGATTCGGGCTCGGATGTCGTGGTCAATGGACCCGGACTCATGCAGTACGGATCCCAGGTACTTAAACTTGTCCGTTTTCACGGCAAGTTTGTTCCCTATTTTGACAGGAACGGGATCAGTACTTCCGCAGGCCATGTATGTATTCGGTCGTCGAGACATTTAGCTTTAGACCACCGTTCTCTAGCTATCGCTTCCATAGGTTCACCTTTCGCTCTAGTTCCTGTTTGTCCTTGTCCGTCAGTGCAATATCATCTGCATACATGAGCAGCCACGGCGGCGGGTCCTGGATTTCCGCCGTAACAGCATCAAGCACAACACTAAACAGAAAAGGACTAAGGGCCGAGCCCTGGTGCACGCCAACTGTGATCGGGAAGGGTTTAGTGTCGCCAACAGCGGTCCTCACTAGAGAAACCGAGTTACGGTACATATCCCGGATAATGTCAATACACTTGTGGCACGTTCTTCACCTTTAGTGCCCACCATATCATCTGACGAGGGATGCAATCGAAAGCCTTTTGCAGGTCAAGAAATGCCATGTAAAGTGGCCTAATGCCGGAAATACTTATTTACGAAAAAAGATCGTCAACTGGAGAATATACCACCAACAGAAACAACCCTATATCAGCATTTACTACGCGTAGTGTACATTTAAATAAATGTACCCAGCTACTCGTATGTCTTTGTGGAGGGCACTATGATGAAACACAAAATGAAATTAAATAATTAAATTGTAGTTAACTCTCTTATTAATTTTATGATTTATTTTGCGTTTCTTGTTAAAGTGTGACTGTCCACAATCTGTGAACAACGCTTCCGAAGTTACTTTGGCCATATAATGAGAAGCGAGGACGAAAGTTTGGAAAGATTAATCGTTGTTGGCAATACTGAAGGCAAAAGATCACGGGCCGTTCACCAGCACGATGGACTGACCAACTCAAAGGTGAGGAACCCTCTCAGAAGTTCTACGATGTGGTAAGGAAAGCGATGGCGAAAGTGTGTTCGTGCCAATCGTGCCCGAACAAAACCCACCAAACACAATCATCTGTCATGATGGATGCGACCAAGAAGAAGAATGCGTTTCTTGAGAATACACGGAAAATATATAATGACTGACGCTAAGCAATACTATTATTATACAAATATAAGTCCACATTTCTTAAACTTAAATAAGTAACGGTTTTTTATTCTTATTATAAATTGTCTTATTTTAGCACAAGGAAAAAAGGTTGCGCACTCAAATCCTATACTAAAAGTCCCTTTTCTGACGGAATGCCACATTCCGTCAGGTACGGTTTTTATCTTTGTTATATTATATAAATAATCGATTTCAATAAATAACAAGTTTACATGGTACCTATCCGAAGTGCGTTATTTGGATATTTTGCCCGCGGATGCCGACGGCGGTAAAAATAATTTCACGACGCGCGACGCAAATTTTTTTTTTAATGCCATTTACTGTTAGTAAAGGTTCTCAAATGTTATATTTTTTTGAATCTACATAAAATATGCTTTAATATAGTATTTTTTGTGTATCAAAATAACTAGCAAATTAATATATATGATGACTGGAATATGAAAAATTTTGTTGAGATTTTCGATTTTCGTATGTTTTTTTTAAATATTACTCAGTAAATTGTATTTTTTAATACCAGAAACGATCATTTTATCCGAAATTGATACCAAACTTGACCTATTAGCTAAACGTGAACAGTTAGAATTTTTTGAATGAAGCCGGGTGGAGTGGTATTTTAACCCCCCCTCCCCGGTGCCAGAAGGGGGGGTACCTTGGGGTACCGATCTTAATCAGCTTGTCTGGGGACAATAAACAACTGTGCCAAATTTTATACTTGTGCATCAAAATTTGAGGTTGTGCACTTAAGACCCATACTATACCAGGTGTTTAACTTTAAAGCCACCAGTAAGAGATGATGAAGGATGACTTATGCCTTCAGAGCTTTTAATTCGCCCGTACTCTATAAACGATTGGAATCACAAGCCAGACGTTGCGCAGGCGGCTTATTTTGCTATGGGCGAGTTTATTAAGCTAGCCAATAGTGGAGCGGTAAATCTAGCTAGTGATTCATAAGACGGTCACTTACCCTGGTCTAAATAGGCGAATGATTAGACCTAAATTCTGTTTCGAGTTAAATGTAAAAACTTTTCTTTTCTTTAACCGTTAACTAGTTTTCTTATGTGCTCAGCTTTCAAGAATTGCTGGTTGCAGTTGTAGACTGATTCATTAATTAACAGGCTGTCATAGATCCGTTCATACCTAAAGTAGGATATAGGTACATAAGGTCAAGTTAGGCAATTATGAATTAATTTTAGTTTGTTATTAAGTCAAATACAAACATAGAAAACATTGAATAAATAATCATACTGGGTTGTTTGTTGACGATGAAAAATAAGACTTGAAACCAGTAAGACTTGAACTTACATCGATACTCGATCGATAGGCCTTGCCGGGGCTCGATCGCTTTACCAATTAAGCTATGGGTTCAAGTGAAGTAACTAAGCTTCATTGTCTTCAATCAACGCCTATCGATGTAAGTTCAAGTCTTACTGGTTTCAAGTCTTATTTTTTCAATTTTTGTATTCGATTTAATAACAAACTATTGCATGAGTGGACTTTAAAAACATGTAAAAATAATGATTTATAGTTAATTTTACCCAAAACAAGCAGAAAAATTGGTACGACGCTTATAAGTTACAAGTGTTTTCTTGCCCCAGTGTTCCTATTACCCCATATGACCGTTATATTTAGAAATGTGTACTGTAGAGGTACATAATTCCTCAACTACACTTCCTGAGCTGTTAAATATACGACTTTAAACATGATTTAAAATAACCATGAATAGTTATACGACTATATTTACCAGCTCTTGCATAGTATGTCAATATGCGAGGACTATACAAACAAGTTAAGGTCGACAAATAGACATGTTCGCGCAATTTCGAGTGTGGACATAGCTTAAGCAAATTTGCCTTCGAATATTAGATACGGCAAGAGACTAACGAGTAAATAACGTAATATATATTTGTCACTTTGGTTGTCGAAGGTGAGAGCCATGAGACAACAGGTCGTCATTTCAGATCTATGATATACCTATGAGTAGGTACTCGTAGGTCACAAACGTGCAGTTTCTGTCGAACTACACTCAAGATGCAAGAGAAATAAAAAAAGGTTACCGGGTGAAATTGGCCGTCTAAAGTTCCGTTTAAAGAGCTGTCCCCTAATATATCAAATATTGGGTACGCACCTACCTCTACTACATTCTATATCTTGGTCTAGATTTCTATTTTCAAACTGATTTGAAAAACATAATAGTAAGCACTGTAGTTACTTACCTAAGTTGCTGTTGTCACATTATAACTTCCATTGGTATATTGTGTTCTCAATGAGATTCGTTTAAGAAGCATATGTACTCAAAAATGTTACGCTAATTCATTGTATACTTTATATTATGTATGTTTCTGTGGAATCTTCTTCATATAAATGAATAAGTAACCTCTTCATATGCGAGAGAGCATAATTTTGAAATTCAGTCCAACACCGCTATGTTCAAGGTGGTTCAAGATGTTGCATCCGTTTAGGCGAAATTTCTGTCACTACCTACCTACGTAATACCAATTATCTATTGTGGTAACACCTTGGCGTCTAAACCTGACGACACAATGTTTGATGGTACAAGGCCAATAGTCAATGTTAACGTACTTTAAGCCGACTACAACATATCGCTACACATTTATTTAACCGTCATCCAGTCTCGTCCAGAATAAACCGACGTTAAAAAACCGATTCACTTTATATACTTCCCACGCGAAACGCTTGGATATTAAAAAATACGATACTACAGACAATTCAAACAATCCGCTTGCGAGAGGGATTCAATGAAATTGGTTTTACATTGGTATCTTGTTTTTAAAATGTAAATACGCCTCGAGGTCGGGCGGGCATAGTGACTTGTTGACAGAACAGAACAATTATTCGAGTGTTAGTGTGTATTTTTGTTTACATTTTACGAGTTGTGAGTTCATATTATACTTACCTAATATCTATTTTATTTTCTTGAATTCCAAAGCGAAATCAATATCCTAAATTTTATAGGTGCCAGCTTCGACGTCTTATATAGGGCACGTTCTGTTTTAATGGTATTTGTAATAGATACTAAAGCAACATAGTAGGCAACTGATTTTAAATAATCTTTAGCCTAAAAACACCAGAAGGTGAACGCGTTCACCTTCTGGTAGAGAAATTAGGCATATTTAAAAATTTTAGTTTGCTTAAAATTTTATACCAAAATTTACTTCTGTTAATTTTCAAGACAGCATGACTGTCGTCAAAACGTCGTCGCAACATATCCCGACATTTCCAAATGTCCCTTACAATTGAAGAAAACTCATGTGCTAAAAAGGCATTGGCGATGCGAGTAATTGACAACTGAACGGCGCGGCTGTCCCGACGCAGGTATAAACAGTTTTTAATGGTTATTTATGTGCCTGGATTAATAGCAATTATTCTTAAAAGGGCAAAAGTGAGTGTCATCAGTCGCTACATGCGACTTTTTGAATGGGGAATGCCGTTTAAATGCGTACGTGCGTCCGCGTTTCAGTCGGCGCGTTTGTTGACGACAGGCGTATTCATATGGAAACTGTACACATGTATGAGCTCTATAACTCGGTAAGTCTGCACTTTATACTACCGAGGCATTTTATGTCGTAGTTAGGATACCTACATTCCTTTAGTTAAGGGGTTTCATGGAACTAAAGGAACTTTACTTTTAGCTAAAACCTGATCATGAAATGGAGCGTTCACGATTTGTATAGAACTGTCCCGAACAAACTCATAGTTTTCGCCTATTAACGTTTTCTGAGTGTTATCAATCCACGTCGTCATTTTCATGAATTCTTCGGCATTTTTGAAACCCTTAGCAAAAACAAAACTAATTTGCCTAAAGTTAAAAGAAAATCTTGTTTGTTAACGGTAGACGATTTCGCGCACTGAAATGCTTCAAATCATGAATCCAATCTTCGTATGTTGATAACACGCCATGTTTCGAAGTAAACACATTTCTGTCAAAACGCGTTATTAAAAGCTTTCAACTCATTTTGGAGCTATAAGCTGTTAATGCAGCCTGCGTCCTGTATAATTAGCATTTAATTCGGTCCACACTTAACATTCCTTGGCTTATCAGGCCGATAAGGAGGCGCCGGGCCTTCCGCCCGATCCCGGGACCCGGTTAACGGTGTTATTTACAAGTATTATAGAGCTGACGCAAGAGCTTTAAATTTATAATTCCGTTACATTAAAAAAATGGAAGTTCTTGTAACTTTTAAGTTACTTGCTAGCCGCAAAAATATGTGACACGCTCTTATTTGTAGGGCAATAGGAGAGTGTCACATATTTTTGCGGACTTCGTGTAGGAAGATACTATTGCCGGTTACTGTACTCAACTGATCGAGTGAATGCAGTTATGGCGACCCAAACCCAAATAATGATGGAAACAAAACAACTAAACACTTACAGTATCTTTCCCTGTACTCAGTAAAATAGCAAAATTTTCATAAATTAATAATGCATCAGCATAGTTGCTCATAAATGCCTTGACTTGTATCTGTTTGTAGCAGTTTAATTCTAAAGGCACTCGTCGAATCATAGACAACATCGTAAATGGCGGCTTAAAGCCCGCCGTTTCTCTTTAAAGCTTTTTCGCACTTACATAAGAAGCACAAATTGGCCACCATGAACCAATCAACACTGACGATGAGGTATAGGAATCTCTTACCATTTGTTAATTTAAAATGGTTCTTTGGCGGTACATATATAGGTGTGTACTGTAGGGGGTTATCCCCCAATGAACAACACTTGTAATTATTTAATATACTATATTTTTTTTATATCATTAGCTAATACATTTGATTCGACTCTCTGTCTAGGCTGTCCCTTCTATAATCCCCCAAACAACCCCGAACGTCTGACATAGAACATTTCGTTCTATTTTTAAATAACACCGCGCCAGACAGTGTTCGAGAAGAAAGGCTGTAAAGGTATACAACCTTTACATATCTCGCCTCCTCGGGTGTAAGGGGCAGCCTACACTTACAAATGCTACGCCCTATCCTACTCTACCCTGACTAAGAGTTTCCTTACCTATGCTTAGGACCCCTACAGAGTTGAAAATTTCCTAACACCCCTTTCTAGAACCAGCCTTATGTACAAGGTAGTCAACGTCAATTGACAAATGAGAAGTCAGCCTATGGCCTTAAGATCTCTCAAATTGCTTTGACGGGAGCTAAGTCAGGTTTGAAAACCTGCTAAACGCCCCTGACTCTGGTTTTACGAACTAAAAGGCCTGTTACATTTGTCCTGATTAGCCTCCCAAATGAGTTAGTTTCTACATTTAGTCAAGTGTAATCGCCTTTAGTAAGTTATCTTACTATGAAAACTAGTTAGGATCCTAATTAGGATGCTAGTTAGGACACTAAAATAAGTAAAGTGTAACAGGGCCTTAACCCTCTTTTAAATTTCCTGACAGCTATTGTCTATGTCCGTGTCTATGACACTTGACATTAATAGGTGTCAACAAACTTTATCTAATCTGACTGATACAACGACACAAAACATATTTTATTAAACAGAAAAATTACAATATAAAAGAATAACATGAAAATATCGCAAGGACATGTCGTTCTTGCTCAGCAGTGAGCGTTGGCGTTGAAGTGAATGGCTGCCTATGGCCATCAGTCTTCCCGCCGCCGCAACGCTGCCGGGGCTGTAAAGCAGTCTGCCTGCTCAGTGCCGTTGCAAGGAGATGCTGCAGAACAGCAGAAGTGTGTCATCTAGGTCCTTTTCTCTTGTTGTTACATGCAAGCAAATGATAAATATACATCCTACTCTTCAGGGCAGCAAGGGATTGTACTGGGCATTTGTAATATATTACCTTAGAAACTTACAATTGTGATTTACAAATAAATCTATTTACATTTAGTTGAGTTTTATTTACAGTAAGTAAAGCTATCATTCTTATAACTTATTCTGAATATAAGGTAAGTCACAAACAGGTAATTATTAATAAGGTTATAAGTTACTTTGAATAAGTACAATTATATTATTGTGCTAACAAAATGCATAAGGTTATTTATATACCTTGCTGGCACATCTTAGGTCTCTATGCTATAATTTATATACATATTATATACAGTTCAGTTACCTACAAGTTTATACAATGGCACCTATTATATTAAAGTGTGAATGATTAAATAATTAGATTCTTATGATTGAATATTTACTGCAATTAATCAAATTTTATAGCTATAATTTCATTGTTCTAGAGATCTAGGGAAGAATTTCTTAAGTTTATCTACATGAACTATTTCTTTCTTAGTTCGGCCTTTAGGAAATAAGCGTTGAATGACATAGTTAACCCTAGATAACTGATCAATGATTTTATAAGGACCTTTATAAAATCTACAGAGCTTTAGGCTTCGACCTGTCAATCGCCTAGGTTTTAGAACCATGACTAGTTCATTTGGGGCGAATGCAACATTTTTCGCTTTCTTATCATAATAAGTTTTTTGTACATTCTGTGCTTTAGCTATTCTTGATATTGCCAGTTTTTCTAAGTTTTTAATACCATTCACTTTTTCTTGGAGTGTGTGTGCTTCTTCTTTTATGTATAGGAAACTCTTAGTCAGGGTAGAGTAGGATAGGGCGTAGCATTTGTAAGTGTAGGCTGCCCCTTACACCCGAGGAGGCGAGATATGTAAAGGTTGTATACCTTTACAGCCTTTCTTCTCGAACACTGTCTGGCGCGGTGTTATTTAAAAATAGAACGAAATGTTCTATGTCAGACGTTCGGGATTGTAGGGGGTTATCCCCCAATGAACAACACTTGTAATTATTTAATATACTATTTTTTTTTATATCATTAGCTAATACGTTTGATTCGACTCTCTGTCTAGGCTGTCCCTTCTAGAATCCCCCAAACAATCCCGAACGTCTGACATAGAACATTTCGTTCTATTTTTAAATAACACCGCGCCAGACAGTGTTCGAGAAGAAAGGCTGTAAAGGTATACAACCTTTACAGTACTTACCCATTAGCAGGATTTCATTTAAAAAGTACTAACTGTAATTGGTGAATAATTATTTTCTTGGGGTGAAATTGGCGTACCAATAAACTTCACAAGAGGACTGAGACAAAGTAAGGTCAAAAAGAAGATGACGAGACGACTTGGTGGGCGATTTTTGAGATTCGAGCGCTCGAATCTGATATTTTAAACTCTGAATAAAATGATGAAATGATGTTTTAAAAATAACAGCGATAGGAATTTATTTCACGATTATTTAAACTATTAATTTCATGCAAAAATAATGGCGACAAACTCTTCTGTGCGATTATTTTCGTGCTTAATTTCTTCGAATTCGAGCGCTCGAAAGTCAAAAATCGGCCCCTAAACTCTTTTTGTGCTTATTGGCAGGAAAAATAAAAATACAGTAAAACCCGCTTAATTTATATATACATTAAGCTCAAGTCTATTTTGAAGGTACCAAGCCAACGCGTCTTAGGCGGGGACGCGTATTATGCAGGACTGTTCAGAACAGTTGTACTGAGAGAATTTAAGTTGCAGGGACTGATGTGATATAAAAGGGCATATTATGCGAGAAATTGTATTAAGAAGTTTTTTAAGTGGGTTCTATTGTAAATACATGGGTTTACGACGTTTACGTAGTATCTCTATTTACGTAGGTACTATATTTTCGCGCGGCCTGCGCATATACTTTTCTTAGACAGAAAATAGAATGTCTACTCTATATCTACTTTGCTACATCTTCCTCATTCGCCTCTTACACAAGACCAGCTGCGTCATTTCCCTCAACTGATTTACGCCAACACCATACGATTGCCGGCGAACAGCCTACACTCTTTAAAACAAAACGACATAAAATACACCACAACTACTTCTATTTCAAATCTTATACCCATCAATTTAGAGTCTAATTTAAAACGCAAGCATTTCAGATGTACGTTTTTCTCCGCGCGCGCGCATGAGTTTACGATAGCGTTTATAGATCACTAATCAAGAGTCTGGGCGGTGAATTGGGCAGTTTAATTGTTAATCGGACGTCTGTATGTCTGAAACGTTCCTACTGGAGAATGGAGATATCCATCAATGTGGCAGAAACGCAATCCAGAAGTTTAGTTTTCCCAGTTTTTGTTTTTGTGTAGAAAAAAGTAGGTACCTAATATAGAAATCGTACCTACTTACTCCGATTTAGATAGTGACAAAATTACGCTTCTAGTAGTAAAATAAAAAATCATTAATAAAACTGTCGAAAGTACGAAGGCAATATATAGCCAAGTATTATATCATGTACATGTTATGATAGCTATTGGTATTACCAATATCATAGCAGTATACAATTTCTTTATACGTCCATATCTAATTACAGCCAGATAATCTTACGAAACCTTTCAAAGCGTTTCCGTGCTCAGGTATTAATGCCTCTCGATTATTATAAATTAAATGCGCTACAATCAGTCCCACTTCCCTTTGACGCGCCGCTGCGTCCAATCGCATCATTACACCAACATAACTATACAAATTATATAGGAAAACCACCTCTAATACCAAGAAGTTAAAGCTCTAAATACCGCACGATTCTCTTGGCTTTAAACTTCGAATCCCATCATTATACAAAGATAAACTTGCGTTAAACAATCGAATAACAACTCTAAGTCAAGCGCGCAAAAGCTTTTTCAAATGAAGTAACATCTTGGTTGTGAGCTTCTATCAGAGATCGGTCACGAGAGTACGATTATTATCAATTAGGTTCGCTCTCCGTCGCGACCGGTTCGGGAGATCTACTAAAGATAGGGCTGGATATTACCAACATAATGGCAACACCGATTTGTCACGGTGAACTTTTTGTGAAACGTCTGACAACCCTGGGGCCGTATCCAATCCGAGACTCAATGACAGCTGGAGATATCATATCATATTTGTGATGTGACATACTTAGCGATAAAGTTGAGAACTTTTAATCAGCCAGTGGAAATAGTTATTTATTTATTATACAAGGGGGCAAAGTTGATGTTTAACCTCTCGTGCTTTCATTGAGACTCGTGTCAGCGAAAGATTCCAAAATTGAGCCACGAGCGTAGCGATGTGGTTCATAAAACGGAATCTTGAGCGTACGAGGGCCTCAAGGCAAGAGAGGTTGAACAGAATTTGCTGCCGAGTAGGTATAATACAAAATATTTCAACACACCGCCACGGGAAAAATATAAGCTATAAACAATAATTATATACATAGTTACATACACAATTCAAAATCATTTCAGTGTATCCTGCCACATAACGTGAAATAACAGTTTAACTAAAACTTGTACCAAATTACTTTCCCCCCATGCGGATAAAATGCATTTTTTCCCACTGCTTGCAAGGGATAAAGAGCACGTTTCCGAGGTGGAGTGGTGAAAAATTATTTTCATATACAATCTAGATTATTGATGTTCGGGATTTTTTGACATCTATATGCTGCTAGAAGTGCCGAGTAGATCTGAAAATTAACCTAGGAAAGATGACGTAAGAAGACGAGTAAATCTAATTACAGGGACCCTCCCAAATAGGATCCTTGAGGCCCTTAAACTTGACGCGAGTTAAATCGAATAGTTGCGTAAAAGCCTTGATGTAAACACCTAAACCGTTATAAGAGCATCAACAACCCGGAACATCTGTAATGTTTGTTCTTTAGCACTTTAGTACGTCTAAGTTGGAACTAGTTTCACTAGCCATATAAGGAGTGAAATTTTGAGAAACCAAGTGTTATCACAAAATCACATGTGCTTGTAAACAAACTTGTAAAACATTTTAAAACTTAAGTAGTAGTACGTACCTATGTATTCTGAATACTATATTATAATGGAATGTACTTAGGTACTTTCTATTTTCTGAGCCGTGGTTGTATTTGTAGACAAATAATACTATATTCTCTGGAACGAAACATAATAAATTCGGTATCTCATTTAGCATTTAAATTGTGAACCATTATAATACTTTATCTCCTTGACAATAGAGGCGTTGTTCAGATATTTGTGACCACCTTGGCCGCTCCGATATATCTGATGGCGACAGTACGTAGGTATAGTGGTATTTTTTTAGATGTCGGAATGTTACTACATAAAGAGTTCGACCTACAATCCCGACATTAAAAAAAAATTATATATATGTCATATAAAAAGGAAAAAGTGACCTAGGCCCCCGGTGCCCAGGGCTGGGATCCAACCAGCGTCTAATTTATATAGTAGTGTGTCTACTTAAAAATAAACAAATCAAAATATTTATTAAAATAATTTGTTCTTCAGTTGTATCTTTAAAAAATCTTACTATACACGTCACTATTTTTATCTGTTCACGAAAGTATCAACTACAACAAATATGAACCATATGAATGGTATTGTCTAATCTTCCAAACATTTTTTTTACTTTTAAAGCACGTTAATCTCATAACGGTAACAACATAACTCCGGTTTTCGTAATTCCACATTTGGGCTATAAAATGATTTACCGCCGTGCCGTGCGTGTCGGATCGGGAATCGAACCCGTCTAATTGGGCTGCATTCCTCTCACCTTTCCCTTTTCACACATTAAAGTCTAACTAGTTAACCTTTTACAATTCAATTTGAACTCTGTTACTAAAGGAAAAAAGTTGCAAGTCGTGAAGTGTCATTAGATGAGGAGTGTCAGTTTAGAATAAGATTATTGTACAAGGGTATTCCAATCCCTTAGCACAGGTAAAGTAGGAAGATCAAGACTAGTATGAGTGCCCAAGTCCGGTGAGGGCGATGAGTGCTAAACTATGTCTACAGGGCCGCGGTTCGACATGGCATAACTGACAGTCGCTTGCGAGACAATATCACACTTTTGTGATAGTTGAAATTTGAGGTGGAATCACTCAAGAGTGATATCTAAAATGGTGGCCCAGCACAGAAGGTTTACCTATGACCTATGTATGCTATGACATCAATGAGGTTCAGAACTCACAGATTATGAATATTATAATTGCTCCAAAGTGTTTTATTATTACATTATTAGCATACATAAGTGAATGCGCGTTTATTGTCTTTGCAATTGTTCAAGTTGCCTAAGGCTGCGTTTCCACCAGAGATGGGCGAGGATGCGTTGCGAGGAATGTGTTTAACAATAATAATACAGTAAAGATACGGTTGCGTCAAACATTAATTTAAAATAGCCTGATTTTTTTATTTTTCGTTCTTACGGGATATTTATAGATATATGCAAAAATCCTACTTTTTACCCGGAAGTAGTTAAATAGGTAAATACAATATATAAAAAATTTGTATATTTTTATTTACAATAATATCAATTATTTTCATTTGTAAACATGACGATATTTAAGTCGTCTTTCTGTTGAAAGCGAAAAACAAGAAACCGTGTCCATGTAAAACCACATAACTTACAAAAAGCACGGCGCGAGCGATATAATATCCTAATTCGTTAGAAACAAATAGTAATAAGTGGTAGTTTGATCTTACACATTTCAAAAGACTTAGAAACGATGTATTCATTAAAATCCTACTAGGAAAACGCTTGTAATATGTGTGTACATATTAGTGGCGGTTAGCGAATAACGATATTTTGTAGGATTTCATTGCATAAATAATACTAGTATCATGATATATCCGTTACACTAAAAATATTAGCTATTATTAATTATTTCCAATTCCCCATACTAGCCGCCCGTAAAATGACTGTAGTATAACCAATCCTGGAGCTGTGCTGTGCAAGGATAGGTAGAATGAAGTGATTTTATTGGTTCTTAACAAACACATTCATCGCAACGCATCCTCGCTCATCTCTGGTGGAAACGCAGCTTTATGTACTTGTACTTGAAACAACTTTCGACTTCTTCTAAGTATATATTTTACAAAAAATACGTTATTTGTATGAAGTTGACCTTTAGTGTTAATCCTGTCACAAATCTGGTCACATTTATACGTGAGACGAGAGATCGGAAAGCGACGCAATCATACAAATAACAGGCAAGAATTCGAAGGATGGGATGACCATGCCATTTCGTTTATAATAGAGGTGGAATGGTGAGAGGATAGTAATGAGGTCAGGAGAGATGAGTTAGGTTTTGATGTAGAAAGCTCTGACAATGACATTGACTATTTAATGATGTTTCGTTTGAACCTCTTCTATTGTATTCATGTCTTTATTCGTTAAAGAGTCTGGGTACTCTAGGTCTGGCAGCAAAAACCTAATCTAATAGTAATATGTAACACAAAAATACTTGCGTTTCGGTTTTTGACATAGTTTACGTATGGCTTACGTATAGGCATTAGCTTAGGCAAATTAAAAGTTAGTTGAAGCATCTCATCTGCGCCTAATTAAAATATTTATTTACAAAAATACAAAGAGAGATTACATAATTGTGTATCTTGTAGGATACATTGCCAAGAGAAGGTTATTATACGTAGGTATCTACGCGTACAACACTGTTATAATATAAACTATTTTAATATCTTCTAGTTCACTCATTAGCCATTAAATTTATCTTTAAAGTTTCATTAATCATTACCAATATCGAACTGAATGACATCATAAAAACAAAAAGCAATCACCAAATTTGAACCCACCATGGATTAAACCACACGCAATCGAGTTGTTCCCTAGATGGCAGCACCATGGCTCGAGCTGTCATATTATATCCACCAATCATGTTTCATCTTTTTTTTATTGATGGATTTTGACAGCTGCTGTCAAAATGACCTCTCGTCACGGTGCTGCCATCTAGTGAAAATCTCGATCGCGGAAACCCTCATTAATCATTAAGGCACACGAACGATTTTTATGCTATCATGCGCAAAAAAATTTCGTCGCTGATGGGTCGCGTAAGGGAGAGTCAGAATCGCATTCTGAAGGTGATCGCGGGTAGATTTGGCTGTCCAATAATGTGGCATTGGATAGATGTAGTAACAACTACCTTGACTTATGTCAAGTAGATTGTATTTTAGTATGTAATTTAGTATGTAATCTTAGTCTTATAGGAATTCTAACATAGCTCTTAAGTAAAATACTGTTTCTAACAACATATGGACTATTATGTCTGAAATAAAACCATTTTGATTTGATTTGATTAATGTATTCGCTCGATTAGACGATTCTCAATTAAAAATGCAAATCCCAACTTTAAGTTTTAACACCAATTCGTTTTATATCCGATTCATACCAATGCAATTTAAATCTTAATACGTTTCATTAAAGATTGAATTACTGTACGTTAAGGGTCATTAGGGAATGCAAACAACTTTAGATAGACACATGGATCAAGCGAAAATGATATTTATGTGAAGGTATTAAGATATTATCTGGTAGATAACTTCGTTGGTAGATCGCGATCGCATCGATGCAACGGGTCGATGTACGCGCATGGCAATAAAACAAAACGCGATCACAGTACACAGATATTGAATGATTACAGTAGTAATAGAAGTCGTACTAATATTTTATTTCACAAAACAAGTCATGGAACACCACGTATATCTAATGTACATGAAAAAAAGAAAAAATACAATTACTTAATGCAAAAACTAAATTATCCTTTTAAGTTGTATATCTAAAATATTATAATGGTCTCAGGCTTTCGGCACCATTAACGTTATTCAGTTTTATTTCTGTCGTATTTGGTCACATATCTTTTATTAATGAAGTCTAGTCACAAATATCATAAAGTGTACTAATTTGCAGTTTTTAAATGAGAGCAAAATGTATTTTAACAAAGAACTGTTGTTGACAATTTAATTTAAAGAGGTAAAATAGTGTCATGGATTTTTGCACACGCATACTGTTTACAAAACAGGCACTGCGACCGCACAAGCGCAGGCGCATCGTGCCGTAATCGCACTGCTTTGATCTCGCCGCCTCGCCCCTACCCTCCCCCTACTTTATGGCATCTAATTGTGGCAGTTAACGGCGCAATTACAATGCAATTAGAGAACCGTCTCGCATACTGCGGCGACCGTATGAGATACGTACGTACCTACATAGTAAAAACTTGTATTGTTTCTCACTTTAATTGGACTTTAACTCGTAATTATTAGTAATTAATCGTAAAAAGCTTATTGTCAAGGCTGTGCGTATAAACTGTCTAAAGTACTTTTAAGGCAGCTGGTACTGTCGCGAGCGAAAGCGTTGTCTTGACATAATTTGTTACGTAAGTCGATAATGAACAAATTACTCCATTCATTAGTTATGTTTAAATATTGCTTATTTGTTAACTCATAAACTATATAAAACAGTGCGACATTTAGTCACCAAGAATATTGTAAGCAAACGCATGACATGAAGATAGAAGAAAGAAGCTTTTTCATGCTTCGATACCTGCCGACCGCATCCTACGGCATAAGATTATTCAAGTTTGAAAGTCGGCATGAAAGATGGCGCTCGCCCCGCGGGCGCGGCTCCACGGAACGCACAAATTGCCCCTCCTAATTACCCCAGGTAGGCGGTCGCACCAATTGGAACCTTTTTAGGGTTCCGTAGCCAAAATGGCAAAAACGGAACCCTCATAGTTTCGTCATTTCCGTCTGTCCGTCCGTCCGCATGTCACATCCATTTTACTACGAAACTATAAGACGTATCTTAGTAAAATTTAGACATAAGGTGATTTTCTTATGCCGCTATTTACTTATGTAGTTAAATTGCAGAAAAAAATTTTTAGGGGGGCGCTCCATCCATACATGAACTAAATAAAAAAAAAACAAATATTAACATGTTGCACACCAATCGGTAGCTCTTTAAAAATAACAAGAGGTTTCTTTGAACATTTCGTGATTAAGTAAATAATTTCAGAAATAATCGCTTCGAAAGTCAGAAAGTTTGTGTGTCAAAAAATATGAAAAAGACATACTTTCTACAAAAATTTTTGGACATTATCGGTTCAACCCTTTTTGAGTTATCTCCAAAAAACTTGGTTCCTATTCCATTGAATGTACGGAACCCTCCATTATGCGTGGTCCGACACGCCTTTGGCCGATTTTTTATTCCAAGTGCTAAGTTATTCAAAGATGGAACTATAAATTTGTATCGAAGTTACATCGTAAATCTATAAATTATAAAAGTCTTGAGTATAACACGTATGATTAAAAAAAAAACAATTCATAAAAAAATATTGTTGTACAGTTGATATAAAATGCCCAGTTTTGAAAGGTACGTTTCCGTTAATGGACATAAAAACTAGTATCTACAGATGAACTTACGCGTATCAAATTTACAATGCCATGACAATTTCATTTAGTTCACCGACATCGGCCAACAATACAACACGCAGGCCCTCGGAACAAATCAACATTTCCGTGATGAAAATTACCGTAAAGCTGCTGCAACACAACAATAGGACAGAGATTACCCTCCACGATGACTTCGAGCATGACTTAACAAAGCTAAAAACTTTCATCCGAAACACCGGGCCCTATTATGGCCCCCGTATTATCCCCATACCTGCGCTAATGATAGGGTGCTTCAAAGAATACGGACTTCTCAATAACACCTCAGATATACCCAGACCCAAAAAACGCCGGGCAATTTTGACACAATGCTCAAAGAAGCCGACAATTGGGGAAATGGGTTATCAAGTCTTATCTCGTTGCGCTGGGGTTTATTATTTTATGCCCAAGTTTATGACTGTTGTGATAAGTCAAGAATACTTTTCTGAAACGTTCAATAAAGGTCAAGGATAATTGTTGCAACCGCCGAGGAATGAGGTAAAATTCAAGGTATTGTAGAGAAATTCTTTCATAAAAGCCGACTTTACACGTGAAGCAATCGCCTTAGGGAACGGAAAGATGGGCCGCTTATTTGACTGGTTTTTATAACTAAATAGCTCACATTCTGACACTTTAGCGTTGGGTTATTCTCGAACAGCCGAGCTCTGTTAGCCAATTGGTAGGGTAGTGCTAATGGCGCTCAGGTGTGGGTGTCCTGACACTTGCCACCACCTCTAAGAGGAGCTAAAAGCAAGCCTTTGTTAGCCTTGTATCGTATTTGCTTGGGATTTAGATCATAAGTCTCGCAATATCCGGAAAGTTAAGTCAATTTTGTATGGCTACAAATGTGGGTATTTATGTAATGTAATATGGACGAAATCAAATACATGCGTAGATACTTTGCTTTGAGTAATCTCAAGAGTTACCGAAACCATTGAAATCGTTATTTAGTTCGAACAGTTAAAGTTATGGCTTTAATAATAAAACTAAATTAAACCTGTGTAATCACAGTGAAAGTCTAAAAGCTATAAAAATGGGAATGTACTTTTAAATGTCAAGTAAAAAAGCGGTGTCCATACGAGACTTTAATTAAGAAATACCATTCAGCGATACAGATAATTTATCTGTCCATGAATTAGGTCCGATTGCTCAATCTAGAGGTGAACGCCCGCGCAGTGACGTTGCGGCAAATCAGATGAAACTTTTCGTGAATGGACCATCCCACTAGAACAAATGGACCCGATGCTACGCCCGATAAGGTCCGTTTGGAGGACTCTGGACCACTTTTATTCTTCTCTAATAACTACAATACTGAACCTAAGCCAGTTTGTAATTCAGTCTACATTTAACTAACAAGATAAAAATACTAGCAAGATACTAACAAGATAATAGATACATTTTTACTGTTCTAAGTCGTGTTTGAAGATGAAAATTTGATTTAAAAACGTGAGTCAGATTAAGTTTTACTATAAAAATATGACTTCATTATTCAAAGTAGACTGAGACCATCATAAAAGTCATCATACGAAATGAGATGGCGATAACAAATAACTTAATTAAGTAATTACTAATTAGATACGTATCAACAAATGTCACAACGAAACGAATCGATGTTTACATGAACAGCGAAATTCATATAAGTGAAGTAATCGGAGATACGCGTAAAAGCGATGCCGACGATAGAGCGGCATTAACCGATACACATCGGCACTTAAGGCAAGATAGCCGCGATTCGATAAGGGATATAAATAAAAATAAATGCCTGCTCCGCGTTATTGGGCTGTAAAGATACCGCTATCGCGATAGTTGTATCAAAGCGTCCGCGTGTTTATTGATTTAATGCAGCTCCGAATAATCCAAATGAATTTGCAACATGAACGTTTTAATGGATTTTGCTTGTTACAGAAGCCATTAATCAGACTGAAAGCGGTTGTAAGTGCTGATCATGTTTTTGGATCGATTCCTTAACTAATCGGTGCTTTTAGCAGTGCGTGTATTTGTGAAACTATACTTATCTAATCAAGTGCGTAAGCAAAATAATTTGTGAGTGGAATAAGGGAAACAACGTTTCCATGTATCATCTTGCAAAAGAATATTTAGGTACCTGGTCCTTAATACAAATCGATTTCAGATCTAAAAGAAGGGAAAAACGTCTACGAAAATCCCAGGCTTGTCTTTACCTTTAATGTCAAATTCCTTTTCCTTCAAATATGTTTTATTTGTATTAGGTATCTCGATCATGTCGCTTAGCAAATATGAGCACTACCTACACAAAAAGGCCTCGATCGGCGCGTTTGATGTGAGATATCTTATCACTCACGTCGCCGTGCCTCGGTTATTGTCACGTGAACGTTTTTTTAAAGGCACTTTATTGCCCTTTTACGGGTAGCGCTCAAAAGAGTTAGGTAAACAAAACGAGTTGATATGAACCGACAAAAGACCTGGTTTTCCTTGTTAGATATCCAATTTAGTTGTTTTTCTAAACTAACAGATTTCCCTTCAATCAGTTCTAATGTTCGAAAAAATACATTTATTTTTATAACAAAAGTATGAAATATGTACCTAACTAACAACGTTTAATAAAACTGTTATGTTAAATTTAAACACGAATTTTCTAAAATCCAATAGGAAAACCACAAAACAGTTTATCTCATGTTTGAGAACAGGTGACCCACATCACTCTATCACAAAACAACAGCAGTTCTGGATGGAACAGAAGCCAATGTCAACATGCTCCCCCCGGTTACGCTATCTATATACTCGTGCTAATAAAAATATCTAATCATTGTTTAGTTGTAGTAAACATCGCTCTACGGTATTTGGTTTGTAATGGAAGTACGCTTATACATTTCTATGTTTAAATCTCTGCGTTTAAATTAAATTAGCTCGTTTTTAGGGTTCCGTACCTCGAAAGGAAAAAACGGAACCCTTATAGGATCACTTTGTTGTCCGTCTGTCTGTCTGTCTGTCAAGACCATTTTTCTCAGGAACGCGTGGAGGTATCAAGTTGAAATTTATATCAGATACTCAGGTCTATTGTCCCTTAGAGCTGTAAAAAAATCAATCTTAAAAGCCAATGCAATCAAAAGATAGTCGTTTATGCTGCAAATTTTTGAGTTTTTCGGCACTCGCAAAACCTACGGGGTACTTCCCGTGAACTCAGAAACTTGAAATTTGGCACGAAGCAACGTCATATAGCATTGACAATGGAAAAATTACAAAAAGTGGACATTTTTAGTAAAATCATACAAAAAAATATTTTTTAAATTTTAAACTTACTACGTTTTTCATTGTAAACGCGTGGAGGTATTAAATTGAAATTCACGTCAAATACTCAGGGCTATAGGACCTTTCAGATGTAGCAAAACCAAACTTTTATGTCAACGCAATCAAAAGAAATAGCAATTTAAGTCGCATATTTTGAAACTGAGTACTCCCAAGAAACTCAAAACCTAAAGGGTACTTTCCGTAAACTCAGAAACTTGAAACTTGGCACGAAGAAACTTCATATAGCACAGACAGAGGAAAAATTACGAAAAGTAGACATTTTTAGTAAAATCATACAAAAAATATTTTTTTTAAATTTTAAACTTACTACCTTTTTCCTCGTAAACGCGTATAGGTATTAAATTGAAATTAGTAATAAACATACTACAACTTTTGCGCACCGAGGGTTCCGTACAAACCTATAATTGTACGGAACCCTCGGTGCGCGAGTCCAACTCGCACTTGGCCGGTTTTTTTACTCCAGTGCCAAAAATTGGTACGTCAAGAATACAATTTCCACTAACAAAACATTAATATGTAGTGACAAAGGTTAATTTCTTTATTTACGAAAATAATTTAATTTTTTTTCATTTTTTATGTAGTTCCTATATGATAAGCAGGCAGATATGTATAAATCAACATATTTTTCATCGGCTTTGTAACAATTAAAAAAAATCTGCCCCATACGAACTCCCTTTCACTTTTATAATGTGATCACAAAGGGGATACATTACACACCATAAAATCTATTCCATAATCAACTATAAATCAAATCCCCCTTGTTAAAAGGGCAAAAGTAACATAATGCTTTCCCCTAAGTTTTAATATCGATTGTCATGTTCATGTTGTCCCGTAGGTAACTTATTAAAATGAATACGTTTTAAAACGGTGGTGTACGGTAAGCCTATTTGTAGTGGCTCGTTTTTAGGGTTCCGTAGTCAACTAGGAACCCTTATAGTTTCGCCATGTCTGCCCGTCCGTCCGTCCGTCCGTCCGTCCGCGGATAATCTCAGTGACCGTTAGCACTAGAAAGCTGAAATTTGGTACTAATATGTATATCAATCACGCCGACAAAGTGGTAAAATAAAAAGTGGAATTTTTTTTTTATTAGGGTACCTCCCCTATACGTAAAGTGAGGAGTGATTTTTTTTTTCATTTCAACCCTATTGTGTGATATATTGTTGGATAGGTATTTAAAAATGAATTGGGGTTTCCTAAAATCATTTTTCGATAATGTAAATATTTTCGGAAATAATCGCTCCAGAAGTAAAAAAATATGCGTCCCCCCCCCCCCCCCCCGCCCCCGCCCCTCTAACTTTTGAACCATAAGTTTTAAAAATATGAAAAAAATCTCAAAAGTAGAACTTTATAAAAACTTTCTAGGAAAATTATTTTGAACTTGATAGGATGAATAGTTTTTGAAAAAAAAATACAAAATAATTTCTGAACTAAGTTTGTAATTTAACCGTATAAGCAGGTGTTTATTGTACCTGTAATTTCTACAAAATTAAAATGAAATGACGTGCTTTCAAATAAAGTAAAAACGGTGAAAATCGGTTCACGCAATAAAGAATTATTCCATAAAAATCATCTTCCATACTTTAAGCTCGCGCGCAATAGTTTACTTAATTTGCCGATAGATGTCGCTGTACGTGGAACTCTCATATCATATCCTACATGGCGGTGTTATTAACTCTTAAGTGGGGACACTTACTGTGACGGACGGAAAACTACGGAACCCTACACTGAGCGTGGCCCGACACGCTCTTGGCCGGTTTTAATATGTGGTGTGACTGTATGAGAAGGAATTGATTTTTCACCTAAAGTTTGACATAAACAAAAAACTTGTGCGCTTACTTGTACCTAGCGCTACGTCAAGTTGTTGTCATATTTCACTCATATTTTAATTAGATTTAGAACTGTGTTTTATTTTTTTACCCCATATGATATTATCGAGTTTATTGATACCTACCTACTTACCTAATGATATTAACGATATTAGCATGGTAATGGTAGGTTAAAGGTAGGTAACCTATTGTAAGTTTTTTCATTCTACAAAGCAACATAAAATTTAGAAGTGAATCATGTGAACACATACCCACCTACAAGACAAAACACTACCTGCATCTAAAATAATGTTTTTCAAACATTTGTACAACTTTCAGGTGTCGATTTTTAGATTAAAAAACCTACCGGTATTTACTAAACTTGACCGCATCACCATCAAATCAGTTTCAAAAGAACTTGACATTCTGATGATACCGTTTTCTTTAAATTGAATAAATAGGAAAATTCTTACCGCTTCCTCAGCTTCTTTTTGGTCCCTGTGACCCATGAGGTTGGGCATGGCCGTCCAGTTGTAGCCCAGATCCTGGCATAGCGGCAGCTTGATCCGTTCGCATTTTCCACCATCCTCCTCCTGGCCAGCCACCAACGCGGACAAAAACAACACACAAATAATCCGAGACATGTTCAACACAGTTAAATATCACTACACAATAACTATTGTCATATTAATGTAGTCCAAAACTTTGTTTATACTCAAACTTCACTCGTAAACATTTCTCCCTATTTTATTATTCATGAACGCAAGTGAACTCTACAACGGCTCGCACCGGACTGATTTGAAATTCGTAATTCGAACTCGGCGCCGCGGCGTTCAATCAAAGGCAAAGGAACGAAACCGGTCTGCCGCTACGTTCAGAAACATGCATATGTTCCGATAAAAGGCCTGTCTGAAGTGAACGCATGAACAGGGCATTAAGAAAAAAAAAACTAATTCGTGTACGGCTCACTGCAATCGGTGGTAGTAATTTACGCTCTCTCTTTCACTCTCAGGGCATTGAGTAGATTGGAAGGATAATATGGAATTAAGTGTATCTGCCCATGGGGTTCAATTTTATTTTATGAAATCGCTGCAATAAAAGTGTAGTAATTGAGAGGTATTAAAAGCTTTTATTACATGAATTTTGCTGTAAGTATTAAACTTGTGTTATATTGTAGCATCATAGTCAGCTAGACGTTTACAGTTTACACTTAATACCTAGTTCTTACGCATTTCAAGTCCTTATTTAATTATATGTTTACGAGTATATCCTATGTTAATGTTTATAACGTAGCTTCAAGAACATTTCAAGACGCTACTTTTATCTTTTAGTTCGACATCCCAAGTAGAATACACAATTAGGGCCCTTCATTACATCACTCCAATAACACCTTTAATACAACTCTGCCTCCATTCCCAACTACACTTTATTGCGAACACTTAAGGCCCAAACTTGCCTGACACTGTTTCATATCTTTTAAGCTTATCAGCGCCACTATAGGAAGAGCTTTCAGTGCAATGGTCTATGTTTGATATTGAAAAGCGTCGGCGGGTCGTGTTAGGGTGGGAGGGTTGTATGAATAGGGCGTTGTGCGAGCGGGACGGGCACAAAGACGCCGCTGCGCGCGCGCCGGACGCCGCCGGAATGCCTAATTAAGGGCGCATGC